>JAIUSX010000139.1:677351-1354703 GCA_026573805.1 Hesperophylax magnus | reverse complement strand
GGCAGGTGGTGCTGAATTAATTACGCCATTTCAACTCATTCGGATTACCCTGTTACTTGTTAAATGTACAATATCAACGTTTTATTCACTCGTGTTGCAAATAATTTGGATATGATATATGTAAAAATGATTATATTAAATTAAATTTTACAAATAAAATATTTTACATAGAATTTTACAACGGATTCATTTATTTATGTCGTCTGGAAAAATATTTCTACCAATTTTATTGTAATTATAACATAATTGACTGAGCATAGCGAAGTAGTGTTTATCTCTACCATCTGGCATTTCGCCTGTCTGTAAATTTGTTTGATTCGTTCTGGTTCCGGTTCTATATGGTTTTTATTTTATTTTTTATACTAACCCTTCACATGAGGTCACTAGGAAAATAATTTCCCACAGGGACTGTGTCTTATTTTGGAATGAATGCTGTGTGGGGGTCTTTTTTAAGGAAACGAAGGAGGAAGTTCTGGATAGGGTAAATATGTGAGGGCTGGGTAGGAATCCTGATATCAGTGTGTCCAGGATTGACAGACATAAGAATATATACCTCCCACTGCGGTGCAAGGCGACGGGTTGAGAGACCAGCTAGAGAGGTCAAATAGTCTCCCTAAACCAGCCTCTCCCAATCTGCCACGCCACGCAACTGACGGGTAGGCGCATCCTGGATACACCTCACCCGATGAACCCGAGCGCCACTGCTAAATCACCAAACGTAGCCAACAACTTGGGGTATGAACCACCTATGCTATTAAATAAATGGTTGACGAGGCGGCGGTACCCAAAAAAATTGAAATAGAAATTGTTGCTATGCTGTATACTAGCTCTTTATCTCGCCAGAGTTCGCACGAGCGTGGTTCGTACTACGAGCTTTCGAATCAGAATATTAAATATTATGAAACAGTCCTAAAGAAAGTTTGAAAAAAGAATTGTCATTGAGATGGTGACATTTTTTTGGACGAATTATATAATTCTAGACATGAAATAAAAAAAAAATATTACGTAAAATAATTTTGTAAATTTAGGTATAGATTTACTAAATTAGAAAAAATATTAGAGACGTACTTTTTCGGACGCAAGGACTACTATTACTTATTTGTAATAAGCATTTACTTTGTGGCTCGTCATAATTTACAATAAAATATATAAATTTGTTTTTGACCACTTTAATTTTAATTGTACTCTACCGGTTTCGGAAGCACCCTTCCTTCGTCAGGAGAATATTAATATTCTAGTTTTAATTGTATAAAATTAAAGTGGTCTAAAACAAATTTATATCTTTTATTGTAAACTCCTATTACTGTTTACGGAACTATAAGTACAATTAACTTTAGGTTAGTTATGTGAAGTGACAGAAAGAAAAACAACACAAGAACAGGTAAATAAAGTTAAACAGGGGATTTACATGAAACACGTGATCACCAAATAAAAATTAATTTTGATTTCCAATTCACATCTGATTCCACAACTCTCACACATACTTCCGAAGAGCTCTGGGGTGAAACGTATTTTCCCACCCTCTTTAATATTCAGTGAACGCCTGTTGCAACTGGTGGCAGGCTGGTAGGTAGGTTTGCCACAAATACAACGATTACCTTATAATAAATAAATGATACCGCGCGTGACCGCTGTTGGGAAGTGTTGCGTGTCATTCTATAAATGGTATACTTAGTTAAATAAATAGTTAGCGCTACGGTATGGTACCTAAGTACGTACTACGGATTTGCGAATTTCTATTTTTTTAGATCTGTTCATTGTTATGAAAATGTACATCTACACTAATCAGCCTAACCCATGTACAAGGTTTGCGGAAACTCGCAGTACAGGCGGGGAAACTGGCAATCCTATAAATAATCAGAAAGATAATTAAAAGATTAATTAAAAAAATTCTAAGATTGTTATCATTTAAACTTGGACTAAATGCCGTACTCCAGTTTACGAAGAACGACTCCAATACTTTAACTTTACGACCCTGGACAAAAGAAGAAAATTTGCTGACTTAATATGTCTACACAAAATTATTCATGACAAGCTTGAAACAACTCATTGTCTGAGCAATATTCTTATTAACTTACTAATAGAAGTAATCTAAGGAGTCAGAATATATTTCATCTAGAATTATTTAAGAACAATATTGCATAATTCAATTCACTGTCTCAAATGTGTCTTCTGTACAATTCTATTGAATATAACTACATATATATACATATATGCAAATAGTCTAGCTTATTTTAAAAAGCAAATTAGCAATAGATTGTGAATGTTTGTTTGTATTTCTATTTACTCAGTTTGTTTTCAGTTTTTTTTTTGCTTTTGTTTTTTGGATCATATATTGAACTGTATGTTTTGTTGATATCTCTTTTTTCCCTTTGTTCAGGTTTTGCTGTTTTTATTTTTTGTTAATACATAGTGTATAATTATACTAAAACTGTGCATGATGTGAACATTTTTAAGTGGACTGTTGACATCTACGCTTTTTCATAATGTCTTTTTCATGTTAATAATCTGTAAATGTTCTTAAACAATAAATAAATAACTAAAAAACAGTTTTTTTTTATCAAGGCATTTTGATTTTTTAACGTTTTCCCTATGCTGCTTGTCCCTATTTTAAATATTTTATTTTATTTTTATTTACTGATCACAAGCTAGCTCACATCTTCGTGTGTGCTCATAATTTTAGAAAGATAAATATATACAAAATTAAAATTATTTTTCAAACATAATACACAATTTAAACATCTTAAAACACAAACAAAACATGTGAGGTGGACATACTTTCTTAATTCCCTTTTAAATTTAATCATATATTAATCTCAATAATTTAATTCAGGATTTTGTCGTAAAGTCGGATGGCCTGGTACATCAAAGATTTTTGGGTGCTTGATTTCTTCCGTGGGCAAATTGATAACCACATATATGGTTATCAATTTGGTATTTTCTTCTGGGATCCATTTATGCGACATTTTTAGGCGATATACGACTCTAATAACGGGGGTTTACTCGAGGATTACATTTTAATAAATTCCGACGAATTCGTAATGATAATATACATATGTTTATATATTTTTAGAGTGATCCCTATGTAGGTCAGAACCAGATTTTATTTTTCTAAGCGATGAATTAGTAACTTCCCAAAAGATTCCTCTAGAAACATTTGAGATTTTAGTTGTATGTTCATCAGAAATAATTCAAATAAACGAAAGATCAATTTTCTAGGGCAAATTATGCCGGGCCACGCGCCGAACATTGTACGACTTCATCAATTATGTCCTTAATATTCCCACATTATTTTGGAGATTTGCTAGTGCAAATTCAACCTTATGTATGTCCAATGCACATGGTTGTGCGTCGCATATTTTTATGCATGGCTTCTTCACTTACGTCGTTAAGTTTCCGTCTTTATTTTAGGGTATTGTCTCGTCGATACGAGATCGGTGCGCCGAGAGCCGAGAGATGAGATACGTATGCGCGGAACGACTGGCTATTGTCCTGCTGTCTTGTCCAAGCGCGTTTGCATAAGGATAATGCGTCATGCATTGTCCTGACGTCTAAAGATCTGTTCACACTAGGACAACGGGTCCGGAGCTGGGACAATACAATATTGTCCTGTTCTCGTGATAACTAGGCATTAAGGTTACAAAAAAATGAAAAATTCTCTTGCTAAAACTTAAATTAAACCCATCAACTGAACATGATTTGCATAAAAACAAAGAAATAAAGTTATTCCGAAAGCAGAACTCACAAGTTAGTAGTTTCCAGACTTTTTGGGGGAATTTAGTATTATAGAGGTAGAAAAAGCACGCAACATGAACCACTTTACGCATCTGAGAGCCATAACACAAAAAAAAATCTGATTGCCTTTGTCCATATGCAATAAATTAACAATTTTAAAATATTATGGAATGCTCAGAATCCCATTTAGGAATGGCGAAATTCTAGGTGGAAATCATATCGCTCGTACAGAAATACTAATGAACAAATATTTTTCACTATTTGCTCTAATTCCATTTAATATATTTTATTATAAAAAAAATAAAATTTGATGTATTTTAAATGAATATATTTTGAAAATACTTAAAATCTTGTTTGCCACAATTCTAAATAAGTATATTTTTTTTGGAAACGAGTTTTGTATATTTTTAGTTATTATAATAATATTGCGAAGCAATACTGACACTTGCTGCTGTCTCGCGTTAACTTTTTTTAATTCAGGTATTTCGTCCGACTAGTAAAAAGGTAAGTAGAAATTGTTAATGTTGACCAAATAAGTCATTATATCTATAGATGTTTTTTTGTTTGACTTACGTCGTTATTGCAACAAACGACCGGTGACTGACAAAGGGCAATATCGTAGAATAAAGAATATTAAAAGAATTATCAATATAAGCCCAATTTGGGCCTATGTTTCTGTTTAGTATTGAAACAGTTTTTTTGGATAATACCTACCATTTTTCCCATCATATACCTACTATTTATTTCCTTCCTTAAAAACAGCCTTACCCACACTTGAAAAGAAGAAGTTTTTATGTTGAATTGTAAATTGTCGCAAGTCAACAGTCGAATTCGTGTCGTATAGCAAGAAAGTGCAATTGTAGTACCCTCGTTGTATTATTCACATGCTTTGTGCTAAATATCAAAATCACATCTCGTTTATCTCGTTGTGGAGGAAATTTCACCCGAACAGTGCAAGTTCATCGAGAGCCCCATTGCCCGGATTCATGGGAATTCGAGGTAGGCTGTTTCCTTCATTCCACTTTTCCTGTGATTTATTCAAAACCAATTGAATGAGCTCTTAAATACTGTCGTATTTTATTGTGGATTTGATTTACGGTTCATTTTACGTGTAATAGAACACGTTTAAACAAATATGTGTGTCACCATGATTATGAAATTTAAATGTGATGGCGATATGCAATTTCAGGCAAGTTCAATTCAAATTTGTATAGTAAGCACCTATAGCACGGAGATAAATCGATCTTTGCCTTCACGATAAATTAACAGGCTAATAAAACATCAATTTTAAAATTTTTTTAATAATAACAATCCGTCCAAAATCCTGATAAATTGTATTTTATGGACCTCTGGTCTGGGTTTCTCGGTCTGTCGGCTAAGATGAATCTATTCTTGTCAGCTTAATTATAGATTATAATAATATTTTTATATTTATTCATGCCATGAAGGCTTTAACAAGTATACGATGTTAAAGGTAAGCTGTTCGGAAGTACAATGATAAGTGTATATTACAAAACATAATAGGCCGAATACGAACAATATAAACAGGTACAATACAAATTATCGTTGAGAGCTGTTGTACATTCTAGTAAGAGTTATTCAATAAATAATACATCATAATATGAGTACAAGATGGATACTTAAGTTAATATGAAAGTAGTAGTGGAACAATATGTAGTAACTTTGTTAATATTAGTAAAATAAATATGAAATTTTTATTGTTAGTTAATATTATATAATTATAATATTATTTGATAAAACAAAATGTTTGGTTGGTATTTCTAAATTAATTCCTTTAGAGTGTTGAGTATTCCCTCGAGGGATTTTACAATTGGTTAGTAACTACTGTTAAAATATCATAAAAGCGAATAAAATGTGAGTGGAATTATCAGGAAGAGTCGTGCTGTAATGCAAACATATTAGGATTTTCATGCACACGTGTTTCGACATCGTGGTAATATATTAGTAATTTACTAAACGTTTATACGATATTTCCTGTCCTAACTTTTATTAGTCCACTATTTCCTGTTAATTCATTTGTAAGGCCCGCAATCCCGTTTTTAATTGGAATTACCAATAATTTGAAGAGAATTCTTAATAAATTAACAATACATTTTTCTCCGTGTAATACTAGTGATGGTTCATGGTCCATCTCCATTGCTTTCGTTATCTCCGATAAATCCTTTAATGCCTGCAGTGTTGAAAGTTAGCGTTGGGATCCGCAGTTTGAAATAATTATTCCTATTAGTTTTCTCGCAGAACTAGGAGACTCGCTTGAGTGCCGTAATAAAACGTCTATTTGTGTCACTCGCCATGAATTATTGGCATTCCAAGTGCCATCTTCAACTCCAACACACAATGCACGGCTTTGATCTGTTCAAATACCAACATTTCATTCATTTTCCACGAAATGCATTCATTTTAAGATGGGTTAGATAAACTCAGCTGGAATTTCTCGTTTCTTAGTCACCCGTGGAACGAAAATAAGCAAGTATTTTTTTATAACTCCCCATATCGTTGAACCATGCATTTCCGGCGACCAAAGTAACGTTAATACGACACAATACCCTAAAATAAAGTCAGGATCTCAACGACGTAAGTGAAGAAGCCGTGTACAGGAATATGCGACACGCGACCCTGGTGTATTGGACAGACCCACGGTCGAATTTTCCCTTCGCTATAAAACAAAGCCGTATAAAAAATATACGTCCCGCGTCCCGGCATGTTGGACGGGACCTACGGTCAAATTTGCCTTAGCAAGCCAAGAAAATTGGTCTTTCCGCGGAGTTTATTTTAATTAATTCTGATGTTACTGAAATCTCAGATGTTTCCAAATGAAAACCCCGTTAAGTTTCTAATTAAATGTTAGTCTCGAGAAAACCCCCGTTATTACAGTTTTGAGTCGCCTTGATTTTATGAAAATATAAGTTCAAATAAAATAAATTACTTTGTACAAACCACTGTTTAGTCAAAATAATCGGCGTGTTTCGAAACTAATGGTTTTTCGCCAGGGTGAAAATATTTAAATTTACTTTCATTATATGTTTATCCTGACGAAGAACCCATTGGTTTTGAAACATACCGATTATATTCATTAAACACATGGTTCATACAAAGTGATTTATTTTATTAAAATTAAAATGACGCCCCAAAGTGATTTTGTAATTATTGAAGAACAGAAAATATATGTTGTAATTTGCTGAAAAATCGGAAAAACAGCGCACCCTACCGTAGTAATAATTTGCTTTCTTCCAATTTGTCACGTACACCTCACATCATTCACAATCATACACCTTCTCACACATATTCTTATGTTACTCTAAACTAAACTACGGGATATTCATCTGTGTTTCAAAATGAGTATCTTCAAGACTCAGGATCACCACTTCCCCTCCCCACAAAGATCCCACAAATGAGCAGTGGCGGTTAGCTCTAAGGAGCGTTGATCAATTGTCAATCTAAAAATAATAATCATCACCGAAAATCAAAGCAAATAACAGTAATAAGAGTAATACTATATTGTTACTCTAAGAATACCATAAGAATTAAGTTAAATTTAACCGGCTTGAATTTTTGCTCATTGTGTCACGTGTCATAAGTCACGTGGTGTGAGCGGATTCCATATCGCTCTTCGAGAAACGTCACCCGGGAACATCAATTATCTATATGCGCAGAGCGTGTATACTGACCATAGTATTGAAATGTCTCCGAAACGTGAACGGCGCTCGCACAAACCTCAAAATCTTCGACGAGATGCCACTACACATGTGCCCTGGGGGGAACAAAACTCTTGGTGTGACACAACTTAAGTATTTGAGTCACTTGATCATGCCATGTCTTCATCGGGCGTCCCCGACTTCGTCTACCATTTACTTATTACTTTACCGCGCTGTACCGATTATAACATTTTAGTCGTAAATAAATTTATATAGGAAAAAATATAGAAAACAAAAATAAACCAGTTTCATGTAAATCATTAAAAATAAATGATTAAAATAGAAATAATGGATATTTTAATCGAAATGCTAATTTTAAAATTGCAATTATTAAAGATACTAGCTGATACACGGCGTTGCTCGACTTTCCTCTACTTTCTATAAAAATGTATATGCAAAATTTTTAAATAATAGTGAAAATCCATTGAGTTTAGTTTAGAAGAACTAAGCGCTCAGACAGACACGGATACCGACTTTGTATTAATATAATAAATAATTTCTCAATGGAGTTGGGCAGTTTCGTTTAAAAAAATATAATTTTTTCGCAATCAGCCAGAAAATGTCTACATTTTTAAATTATTGTAATGTATTTGTATATTTAATAAAAAGTAAAAGTAAAGTAATGAAATAGGTAAGATGAAAAAAAACACTGCGAATTGTAAAATTATAACGCGAGATACGAGAATTTTAAAGAAAATATAACACACTTCCCTTGAAAACGAAAGTTTTTTAGTTCATGAAAAAATATGTAATTTTTTAGGATAATCCCTATACATTTGCCGAGATGAAAGTTCAGTTATATGAAATTCCCTCTATGGAAAAAAATCTCAAAGCATGCTCCGAAAATTATTAACAACGCATCTGGTTTTGTTATTTAGCATGTGTAGGTATGACAAACGTTTCTTCAAATGCTACTTTACTTAGTCCAGAGATTTTTGCTCTATTTTAAATAAATAATTCTTGTAATATTTTCGCTTACGTCTATTATATATAATTTTCGTCTATTAATTATCATGTTTTTTTTAATTATTAGTGCGCTCTCTCTAACATTCCTATTTACATATCTCCCTTTCGAACCATCTTCTTCTGTTGAACGCTTTCTACGGAGTTTTAATCATGGAACCTATCTAAAAATGTACACTATCACTAAATAATTTTTTATGTGTTTCAATTTTTCCGGATTTCTTAATACATTAGTAAATTTCATAAACGGTTATAGCCACAGACATAGGAATTAATAGACGAGAAGATAATGGCGAGGGGTAAAATCAACTGTTGAAGAACGAAGGGGGTAAAGCTGACTGTGATTCGTCAATAAATCAATCTGACAGTAAATAGGCATCTCGCATTATAATATCACCATTTACTTCTTAAAAGTAAAATCTGCTTTTGAATGAATAGACATTTTTACATGGGAGCGCAAATTACTCGCCACGTTATGAACAAATTTGCGAAGTCCAAATTCGGCAAAAAAATTCGGTTCTATTTTCAGAGTCGAATATTTCGTTTAAGTATTTAGTTAAGACACTTTTATAAATGTTCATAATTTACTTCCCAGCAACCAACCAGCTTTGTGTTTCGCGTCCAGACGTTTCTCGATGTGATAGTATATATTTCTACAACTGATCCATATTATACGATGTGAATATGCTTAAAATAAAGTAAAATAATGCTTATATATGGAATGTAATACGACAATTGGGTTTATTCTCTTTTTCACGTCTATTTTTACAAGTTTTCATAGCACAAGTCAACATTTTGCCGTGTTATTTCGTAAAATGAACCGATGATGCCTCGACCATAGTTCGCACAAGAATGATGACGTCACGTTTTCAAATTTCACTTGAGGCCCTACGCGAGCACTGCCGGCTCCAATGGAACCGGTATGGGGAGTGGGGAATAATACGCTTTTAATCACTTAGGGCAGGTCTACTAATATTCATATGTCTATGGTTATAGCCTTTTACTTTGATAAAGGACTTGACATGCCATTATCTGAATTTGAAACTTCTAAATCGGAGTAGTTACCTCAAAAATCCTAAAATGTAGACATGTGACAACTTGCCGCTGACTCACATAAATTAGAGTAGGTTAGAAATAAAATAATTTTTACCCATATTTTTTTTTTAAATAACCAACTTCACCCATTTACAAGATACAATGGCCATCGATATGTCGTTAGATGGATCGGTGAAGATAAAACAATTCTTACAATATCAAAGTTAAAACAATTTAAGGATACTACAAAGTACCTTCACTACATACCACGTCAGCTCAAAGACAATTTTTCTTCCTAGCTCCTAAAATCTTTAACCTTATCCCTGAAAACCTAAAAACCGTGAGTCAACCCCATTCCTTTAAAAAACAAATTACGAAATGGATCCTTACACATGGAATACATTACAACTACAATACCCATTCATTCTAAACTTTATCAATTTAATCACCTTTCAGACAAAACATAATATATCCTTATTCCCTAACTTAGCGGTATAGTATGTACAATGTACATAATTAATTATTGTGATCTATTTACTAAAAAATTCTCAAATTTTTCATCTTCTTATAATTCTCTAACTTCTCCATCCTCTTCTTGCAATCCAAACTAGCTATACATCATTTTTCTTTTTTATATTATAGTAATGTATAGATTCTGAGTTATCTAGTTAGTATCTGGGGCACCATTACCAAAAAAAAAAGTTCGGAAATACAAGTAATTCAAAATAGAGCCGTACGTAATATATATAATCTGCCATGGGATACACATGTCAAAGATATATACTCACAGACACAAATACTTCCCTTTACAGTCCTTCCAAAGTATAACATCACAACTGCCATTCTACAAATAATTCAACACTCCTCACACACCAACACTAAACCAGTTTTTAATTCTGACATACACCAGCACAAAACACGATCACAAAATCAAATACATTTATCGTCATCTACTTACACGACCAAATTTGGAATTAACTCCTTACAATACATTGCACATAAACAATATAACGCATTACCTAGTAATTTAAAACTTCCGGCAACAAACAAAAAAACACTGGCAAAAGCTCTTAAAAGCTATTTCCTTAACAGTTTCATTAATGACTAACACAATCTTTCTCTAGAACTCCATAATAACATCTGCGTTTATTTATTTTAATGTATTTATTTTAATGTATTTATTTTAATGTATTTTATTTATTTGCCTTGTCCTTTCTAATGTTGTCTTTCCCGAAATGAGTTTTATAAACTCATTGGGAATAATACATTATTACTTTGTTATCATTTTGTAATGTATTATCTTGTAATAATTAAAAAAATTAATTAAAAAAAAAAAATTCTATGTCCGCAAACTGTAAAATTCACCCGCCATAACACAGGGTCATCCCTAGCATATAGGGTGAAATATCACAAAAAACCACATGTACTCTCTAAATCATGTATCAATAAAATAAATAAATAGATGTTATTCAAAGTAAATCTCGACTTTTTCCCGTATTAATCGCGTTTTACGGGAAATAGACTACTTCAAAAAAATGTTTTGAAAACTGATATTTCCATTTTCAATATGCTTTGAAAAATATATTGTAAATTTAAGATTCTCGTCTTACAAAATGATATTCACTTTCAACCACGCGCCGTGCCCTACTTTAAAATACAATATGCTCCTTCGAAATGCGAAATGGAAACGCTTATGAAACTTTTTAAAAAGTGAATAACATACTACAAAATGCATTATATTTGAACTCACAATCTACTATACAATATATTAATAAAACACTGATTAACAACACAGTAATTTACACTTTCGTTTTTAACTTTTTGTTTGCTGACTTTTCGCAAAAGAACTACGGGTTCACCACCACACATCATAGTAAATTTAATCATAATTATGTTTCAGTTACCTTCGGATAATTACAATGATTCTGTAATTAGCATTAATATGAATATAATTCGAGATCTGGAAAATTTAAACAACTATAACTGGGACTCATATAGTCTAAAAATCATACACCAGAATATTAGAAGCATATCAAATCTCGATGATTTGCAAAAGTTTTCGAATCTATAATGTATAATTTCATATTCACACACTTTAAACCACAATTATGCATTAATCAACATGGATTTGTTCCCAACAGATCTATTAATTCTAATCTTCTTGACTTTTGTGATTACGTTTGCAATGCTTTTAACGAAAGAACTGAAGTAGATACCATTTACACAGATTTTAAAAAGGCATTTGATAAAGTAAACCATTCTATTCTACTACAGAAGCTTGATCGTATAGGTATCCACGGTGATCTATTAAGATGGCTTAAATCTTACTTGGAAAACAGAACACAGTTAGTACTTATAAATGGGTATGAGTCACCTCCCATAATTGTAACCTCAGGTGTACCTCAGGGGTCCAATCTAGGCCCTCTGCTTTTTTTAAATCTTTATTAATGACCTTGGCCCCATGTTACGCTGCCGTTTTGTTTTATTTGCTGATGACCTCAAGATTTACCGTAAAATTTCCACTGATTCTGATCAAGTTATGCTTCAAGAAGATCTTTACACACTACATAGCTGGTGTACTCAAAATGATATGTTTCTAAATATTGATAAATGTTACATTATAACCTTCACTCGTAACAGAAGAAGAAAGAATCGTGCATATTTCATTAATAATGTTCAATTAAATGCAGTCACCACTATTAGAGATCTAGGAATCACACTTGATTCAAAATTTAAGTTTGATGTACATATCAGTGATATCACGAGTAAATCCTTGAAAATGATTGGTTTTATACATAGAATATCGAAACCATTTAAAAATACCCAATCCATTATAACCTTGTACCACTCGTTGGTCAGAAGCAAATTGGAATATGGTAGTGTTATCTGGAACCCACACTACTTGAAATATTCAAAAACTATTGAATCTGTACAAAAAAAATTTCTAAGATTGTTATCCTTTAAACTTGGACTAAGTTCCGTACTGCAGTCTTATGAGGAACGACTCCAATACTTTAACTTTACGACCCTGGATAAAAGAAGACAATTTGCTGACTTAATATGTCTACACAAAATTATTCATGACAAGCTTGAAGCAACTGATTGTGTGAGCAATATTCTTATTAAAATTCCTAATAGACGTAATCTAAGGAATCATAATATATTCCATCTAGAATTATTTAAGAACAATATTGCATACTTCAATCCATTATCTAGAATGTGTCGTCTGTACAATTCTATTGAGTGTAACAACATAGATATATATGCAAATAGTCTCACTTATTTTAAAAAGCAAATTAGCAATAGATTGTGAATGTTTGTTTGTTTTTTTTGTTTTATTTACTCTATTTGTTTTCTGTTTTTATTTTTGTTTCTTTTGTTTTTTGGATCATATATGAATCTGTATTTTTTGTTTTTGATATCTCTTTTTTTGCCTTTTTCACGTTTTGCTGTTTATATATTTTTTTGTTAATACATAGTGTATAATGACACTTAAACTGTGCATGATGTGAACATTTTTAAGTGGACTGTTGACATTTCCCTTTTTTTGCAGCGCTTATCTAATGTTTTTTTTTTCTCATGTTAATAGTCTGTAAATGTTCCTCAACAATAAATAAATGACTTTACAATTTTTCTTGATCTATTTAATTCATCTTTCGATGTTATAATATTAACCGAATGCAGGTTAAATAAATACTACACCGGAAAATCAATCCACAATTACTCTGAATATCACACCACAACCAACCTCAACAAATCTAGTGGAATTGTTATATACATCAAGGACGGAATTAAAGCTCATGTAGAGGAAATTACTTTAGCACAATCAAACTGTATGAAAATAGTATTGAATAATAACATATGCATATTTGCCATTTACAGATCTCCTTCCTTCATCAATATTGACTCCTTCCTTTTTTCATTGCAAGCAATTTTAAACAATGCGAAAAAATTTGAACAGCAAATTATAATGGGAGATTTAAACATTAACACTATCCCTGACTACCACCGTCAATCAATCGATTATCTATGTCTACTCGCGGAAAATGGTTTCACACAGACTATTAACAGCTTTACTCGTGAACAGGGCTCGAGTAAATCCTGTCTTGATCACATTAATGTAAAAAATATTAACTTTATTGACACTTTTGTTATACACTCAACTATTTCAGACCACTATACAACATCTCTTTGTCTTAAAAACAAGCCTCCCACTTCTTCGAAAATTAAATACGTTGCTAAAACTAATTTCAACAATTTAATTGAGGAATTGAGCGCAGAAAACTGGCTAAATGTTCTAGATAAATCAGATACTGACTTAGCAATGAATGAATTTATTATCAAACTACACGAGTATATATCAAAACACACAAGTAATATAACCGTATCTAATAAACAAATTAAATTCACACCATGGATCACCCTGGGGCTAGTTAAATCGATTCACAGAAGAAATCATCTTCATGAAAAGGCAAAAACATATCCTGAGAATTTGGTATTACAATGTTATTATAAAAAGTATAGGAATTTGTGTAAGAAATTAATTACATTGGCGAAAGAAAATTATTATAAAAAACTCATTTACGATAACAACTGCAATCCAAAACGTTTTTGGGATACCTTTCGCAACATAACCAAATCCAAAATCAATAAATCTTCTGAAATAAAATCTCTATACATTAACACATCAAACTCTGAAGTCCCCAAAGATATGGCAAACTTTGCAAACAGTTACTTTTCATCTGTGGGTGACACACTTCTCGAAAAGTGTAAGAAATCAGAAACCGCTCTCGCCAATTTAACTATCCCTAGGATCGGTCACAAAATAGACTCAATCACTAACTAACTAACTAACTAACCATCACGCCGTTTCCCCGCAGGGGTAGGCAGAGAGGACGGACCGCCAAACAACTCGGTCTTGGCACACACTCCTTGCCTCATTCACATTCATACATCGTCTGATACATACTCTTCTATTGTTCTGACTCTTGACATGGCCCGACTCAAGTATCTGATTCACTTGGTCGTGCCATGTCTTCCTCGGGCGTCCCCGACTTCTGCTACCATTCACATTTGCATCGTATATTCTCCTTACACTCCTTTCTTCGCTCATTCGCTCTACATGCCCAAACCATCTAAGCGTCCCTTTCTTGATCTTACTCATTACGCTTACATCAGCCTTGCACTCTTTGCGGATATCCACATTCCTCACACGATCATACATGGTTTTACCACACATACGCCTCAGGGATCTCATTTCAACAGCATTCAATCTACTTTCATCCTTTTTTTGCCAGTTCCATGCCTCACTTCCATACATCAGGGTAGGTACCAGCACTCCATTGTGGACTGCTAACTTCGCATCTTTGGACAATTTTTTGTTAGCGCCAACTGCGTTGAGTCCTCCATTAATGGAGTTACCTGCATTTACTCTTCTTTCAATATCTCTGTCAGCCTTCCCATCTCTCGAAAACATGCTTCCTAAATACACAAATTCATCCACCTGCTCCAAGTATTCCTCATTCACATCTATATTGCACACTGTTCTCGTACTTTCTCTTTCAAACACCATTACTTTAGACTTACTTACATTCATCATTAACTCATTCTTCACGCATACTTCGTTCATCCTAGACACGAGAGACTGCAGATCATCCATACTATTAGCAATCAGCACCGCATCATCTGCATACAACAGGCAACATACTTTCAGATTACTCAAATTCGCGCCCAATCCCACCTTTTTCAATTCTTGCATACAATTATCCATGTATAGATTGAATAACCATGGTGACATTACGCAGCCTTGTTTAACACCTTTTGTGATATCAAACCACCCCGTAAAACCACCGTTCACCCTAACACATGCAACGCTTCCCTCATATAGAGACGCAATTGCCTGAGTCAGATTCGCATTCACTCCATACTTGGACAACACCTTCCATAGCTTTTTCCTGTCGACTCGGTCGTATGCTTTTTGTAGATCTACAAAGGCACAGAAAAGTTTCTGGTTTTTTGCCAGAAACTTCTCGGTGAGCATACGCAATGAGAAGATCTGGTCCATGCACCCCCTTCCACTCATAAAAGCTCAATCACAACTTCAACTAACGAAGTCATGAAGATAATTGACGACCTTAAGTCATCAAAAGCATGTGGTCCCGATAAGATTTTATCAAATCTTCTAAAAATCATTAAAGTTTACATAGCCATACCGATTGCTTTCATTGCGAATCTTAGCTTTAAATCAGGGAAATTCCCTAACCATTTAAAGCAGTCAATCGTCATTTTACTGCATAAAAGTGGGGACAAATCACTGATACATAATTACCGGCCTGTTTCCTTGCTCAACTCTGTCTCTAAAATTATGGAGAAAATTGTAAAGAACCGTCTCATCCATTATCTCGAAAATAACAACATCCTTTCTAGTAGACAATTCGGCTTTCGCAAAGGTTTAAGCACTGAAAACGCCATCGCTAATTTGACAAAAATCATCTCTATAATCTAGATAATGGTAGTAAATGCATTGCACTTTTTTAGATCTAGCTAAAGCGTTCGATACTATCTCGCACAAAATTCTGCTGAATAAACTACAGCGAATTGGGATACAGGGTCAAATTTTCAAGTGGTTGGTTAGTTACCTAGAAAACAGGAGCCAAAGAGTGGATATTAACGGTACTCTGAGTGATCCAGCCAATATTAAATATGGCGTACCGCAAGGAAGTACACTAGGTCCCATATTGTTTAATGTTTATATAAATGACTTATGTAATACTTCATTTGCAGACCACATTATTACATTTGCTGACGATACAGTACTTTTATTCGAAGGCAAAACCTGGAATGAGTCTTGCAGTAAAGCTGAATTTGGCATAAACAAAGTTAAACAGTGGCTAGATAGTAATCTCCTCACTCTAAACTCGGATAAAACGAAATTCATCTGCTTCAGTTCAACTCAAGCGGGTCAACCACAAGAAATTATTAACATTAGAATACACCATTGTTACGACATTATTACATGTAAATGCAATACCCTAGAATGTGTGGACAATATAAGATACCTAGGAATTATCATTGATAAATTTCTGAGATGGGACAAACACATAGCCTTTACTTCCACAAAGGTCAGGAAACTTACACATCTGTTTATAGCAATAAGAAATATTCTATGTCGAAATGATTTGAAACGTATTTACTTTGCAATGTGCAATTCCATATTAGACTATGCATCCTTAGGTTGGGGAGGTTGTGCTAAAACCATACTCGATCCCTTAGCTAAATCCCAGAAATCGCTTATAAGAGTCATACTGAAAAAACCTTTCAGGTACCCCAGCGATTCATTGTTCGCAGAGTTTCGTGTTCTTGATGTAAGACAATTATACATGAGGAAAATCATATTACATACTCAAAAACAGAGGCACTACTTAGCTTCCGTAAACCACTGTCATAATACACGACATGCAAAAAAAAACCCAACAGTTCCGCCCACCACTTCCTCATTTTTAGCACAGAGACAATTCTCATACTTAGGCCCTAAACTGCTCAATCTCATACCTGATGCATGGAAGGCAAAGAGTACTAATATTCTGCGTATGCAGGTAAACAATTGGCTTCTGGTCTTGGGGAGAGCTGAATGCGAGAATATGCTAAAAAACAGTAATCGAATTGTAAATTTTGTTTTTCTTTACATTCTTCTTTACATTTTAATTTATATTGGTATTATATTAGCATTACAGGAACTGTATTTTTACATAAAGAAAGTTCGAAAATTGCTCAATTCTTCGTGATATTTTTCCTTAAAGGAAAAGTTCCTTCTTTACTTTCATTTTTTATTTTTTTGTTTTTATTTTTCATTCCTTGTTTTATCTATTAATATTTCTTTAGTTTATTATATCAGCAAAACAATAGTAAAAAAAAAAAAAAAATGTCGTGGTATAACTGAAAGTATACTAGATTATGAAGAATATACATTTGTATTACTTTACCAACAGAATTTCTTCAATTCAGTTTCATTTTCAAATTCATTTTCTTGTTTTTATCTATTAATATTTCTTTAGTTTATTATGTCAGCTAAACAATAGTAAAATATGTCATGATATAACTGAAAGTATTCTAGAATATGAATATACATATGTATTATTTTAACAACAGAATAGTCAACACTATAATTTACTATAATTTACATGTAAAAACATTATCATATTAGAATGTCCTAAAACGGGCAATCGCCTAGTTGGACATTTTAAGTTCATTAATTATTATGTAATATTTACAAACAAACAATAAATAAACAATAAACAAACAATAAATAAATAAACAATGAAACCGCCCAGTCACGACAGAAAAATATTTACTAATTTATATTAAACAAGCTGCAGTCCCCGGCGTTGCCCGTTCGTTATTCTGCTTTAGGGGGTGGGAAAAGGGGATGGGGTCGTTTTTAGAAATCTCACGTCGACCGTGACCTTTCAAGTGTGCACAATTGTGGATTTATAAAAAAAAACCCGACACAATCTTCATTTATATTGATTTCAATTTTATCTTGAGTCCTACGTAATAGAAGAAAACAATAATAAACCAGCCAGAGCGGAAGATACTATAAGTATTACCCTTGCGAATGACCATCATTCAGAAGCAACCAGTTGCAACATTGGTACCAAAGAGATCTCCCTTGGTTTCTACTATCATAAAACCATAGTTTTACCAACAATGTCAAGTGTTGTTAGTTTATCGAAACCGTTTGCTCCCTAGATAAACTTGTTCACTAGTTGACAAACACTATTATCAAAATGATTGATGAAATATTTACAAAAGACGAACAATTTGCATTTATTTTGTCTATAGTAGGTAAGCTAATTTATTTTGGATGATTTATATATGAACGTTATTGATAATAATATTCGGACAAGTTTTAAAGCGATGATTTCCCTTCCGGGAAGCTCTCGGGAGGTCTAAAATAAAATAAATATTTTTATTTTTATACTTATACAGAACTTATAACATCGGCAGCAATCAGACAATCTCTTGTGTTGGACCAAAAAACAAAAATACTGCACTCCCCAGCCACCAAAAGGAACATCGAATCGAAATTTCTGATTTTCTATCTATCTCGAGAATTTAACGTGGATTTCTTTCGAGATCATAAATTTAATTCAATTTTCCTCTATTCACGACGGGTTTTTATGGTGGAGTAATTTCTCTTCCATTGTATGGGATACAGAATTCATTAATTTCTTTCCGCTGGGGGGAGGCGAATCACGAACTTGCTGAACTCGCCGCTTTTTTATTCCTGCTTTTAAGTGAACACCTAGCCACCTTTTTAGGGAAAATGTGTTATCATCGTGCTGTTGATTTATGATCGTGTGATTTTTGTATGTGCTCATCGAACTAGAATTCTAATAATGGAAGGAAACAGTAGTTCAATATCACAACAGAAAGTATTATTTTGCAATAGGGGTTCAGCAAACGAAACACCTTGCAAATTTGTGATACAAACAATACTGCAAATGATTTATCTATTAATTCTAGTAAAGAAAACATCTAAGATTTTTAGTGAAACTTTGCCACACTGTAATCTTCCAAAAAATATCTATTTCTTCTGTAGGTATATTTAAATTAGAGTATCTGTAGCGGGCGGCTTCGTTGTTGCTGTTTTTTGAGATTGATGTAATTTTTCATTCTTGACCATCAAACAAGATGAAGGTGACTGACTGACTGTATGAGATTTTGGAAAATCACCCCATCCCTTAAAACAAATTTTTCCACTTGATGAAATTTCGCAAACTTGACCTTCAAAACAAGAGTAATCTCATACTGTCTATATGAGAATTCGAAAAACCACCACCTTCCAAATTTCTCATCCCTTAGTAGAATAAAGCCAGGGACTTCAGCTAGTATTATATTTTTTAAAAGTCAAGCACACATTTCCGGTTATGTGTACATCTATATGGGACGTGTGGGATTGCGCTAACCTCCCCACACCCTGGAATAAAAATGATTGTTATTATTATAACCTTAAAATATTTGAAAAACTCCCACTGCTATCATTATAAGTGGATAATGTTGCTCGTGCACTGATGAAGGAGTTAGCTAGCAAAGGAATTGAACCCGCGTGGCTTGGGTGGGAACAGGACAACTCTGCTTTTAGTCGGTGTACATAAATAAATGCTGGATTTGTTTGGGAAGTGCCAAATTGCAGGACTTTTTCATGATTTCTATACGACATTAATTGCATTATTATAATACAAAATGTAGCAAATTTAACATAACCACGTCTACAATATAATCATTAACAATCAAAAGTTTGCTTACCTGAACATTTCAACTTATTTTTTTATAAAAAAAACTGTTTACTATTGCGTGGAACTGTCAAGAGACAAACGACTTTGTCAGAAAATGGCGTGTAATAAAAACCGTCACTTAGGATCGGGTTTGTAAAATATTTATGCTAAATAGCTTTTACATTCCAAAGACAATAAGAAACATTATTTTGTTTTCTTTCTGACGTAAAAAAAAATCACAAATGTTTTGCATGAGAGGAAGAGAGATATCTAACTTTTATTAATGTAAGGTCTCTCTGGTACACTATCGGCTACCTGAATTCATAACGGCATATGATGCTTGGAACCAAATTGGGTCTCGTAATAATCAACGGGTTATCTGAATTTACAAACGTCTAATTTATTATAACTTACATACATGCATTATTTTATATTGATTAATAGTTCTCCTACAATCCAGCTTGAATCTATCAATTGTTGAAGACTTTATAGTTTCCGGCAACGCATTATAATATTGCATTCCTTTGTACATTAGTAAACTGTTTTGTGTTTTGGCTTTGTCCTTTTTTGGTAGCCTAATTTCATCGCACGTTCTTGTATTATGTCTGTGTATGTCCTTGTTATATATAATTTTGTTTGAAAAGTATTTTGGTAATAGGTTGTTTATTATTTTATGGATACATATCATCGCGTTCAAGATCAATCTTTCTTCAATTGTGGAGCTGGAGCGGGCGGTGGTCACATAGGACAGTTTGAAAACGCTTCGCGATCGCGTTCGAGTGAACTTCGCCTATGTAATTGTAGGTATACATTTGCGAACCGAGCCACGAATTACAGAAAAGAAACGAAGCAACTGTAAGCAGCGTTTCGCGCCATTTGCGGTTGCTTCGTTCATTTACCATAAGTTGAGGTTCAGTTCGTCAGTTCGGCTCGCGTGTGTATACGTAGCATTAGACGCCGTATTATTATCCACTCAGGAAAAAATTCGATAAGCCAGAATGTTGGCTCAATTGAGGTACGATCAAATTAGCATAAATAAAAATAGACATGCTCATAACCAGTGGCGGCTCGTGACTTTTGAGTGTGACAACATTAAAAAATCGACATTATTTATGTTGTTAAGACTATAATTTAAGACCTCAAACATATCTAAAATTATTATCTGGTGTTACGAGAGTGAAATTATCCCAATGAAAATTAAAAAAAAAACAGATGAGAAAAAATGTAACACATCACAAATATTTATCACAAAAAATCGGTATGAAATGTGTTGGACTGACCCGCACGCTTGTGCTGGTGTCAATATTTTAATTAATACCAATGTTGAATGCAATAGTACAAAAAATGGACTCATTGGTTGGCATTTGAACTATAGTAATAACACAGTGACTTACTTAGATAATTTATACATTTGTATTCATAAATAACTTAGGCAGAGGTTGGCGTCGTTGTTGATGCAATATTTTGATGATTTATAATGATGCACATGGCGGCAATTTTCGAAAACATAGGCTAGTACGGTTTATTGAATCTGCACGGTCATTGTGGGCTAGAATACCGCAGAAATTTAAAACCGTTTTCATGAAAAAAAATTATGGACGGACCCGCACGATCGTATCAGCCATGTCTGAAAGGGATAACAGACTGTCAAGTCAGTGACACAGTGTCAACGGCTGTCCTATGTCTATTTTCCATAACCTATTACTTGAGATAATAAGAGTCATATAATCCTTAGTATGTCAGTTCCTTACAATTTTAGCAGTTTATATCTTCAGTGAAAGTGGTGCTGTATTATTATTTATGCACGATTCATAGCATTAAGGTTGTCTTAAGCAAACTTATCCTCGTATGCAAACACAGAATGCTTTCACAACGTAACATAATATTCATCTTCATGCGGCGGGTTGAGAGCCTCTCTGCGTCCCTTTCAGCCCGCTGAGGGGCACTCTGTTAGAAGGAGACAGCCATTAGTTTCACGTCTAGCATACATAATCATACATAGTCTGCAGCTACGGGCCAAAATTGTTCTAGATTCCAGAAGTGTTTGAATTTTTTGTTCGTTTCGTAATTTTGCAGTTGTGCCATTCTAAAATGGATGTCACTAGACTTACCTGTAAGCTTGGTATTTATACGTATTTATTTACTTAATTATTAAAAATCAATCTTATATCTTGATGAAAAAAACATCAACACAAATCGAACTATCTCTAGAAACTATTGATTTGAAAAGTCTGTTTTTCGGGAGTATAACCTAACATTTTTTTTTGCTTTTTTCTTGGTTATTCTAAATTACTGTAGTATTTTATTTCTTTGGAATATGAACTGTAAGCAGAATTGTCAAATGGATCATTGAAGAAGAAGATAATACTGATAAATCTAAACGTAACATGAAACAGAACAAGACACCGAAAAATAAAAAAAAGGTCTCAACTAGAAATTGAACACAGGATCTCTTACCGGGACAACGCCTCTAACCACTATGACCTAAGTATTATACGTCATTATTGTCGATCTCATTTCAAATTCGGAATTAACAATATTACCGCCAACTAATTTTACCAAATTTTTGGCTGCTATTTTTATGAATGATTACAAAGTTCTAAAGATTTTTTTTATCTATATAGTGTCCTTACCTATTGACTTTTTCTTAAAGTCTAAATATTTTATTAGTATGAGTTTTCTTTTTACATCGGATAAGTTTATTCGTTAGGCAAGTCATTACAAAGACGAGTTATGAAAAGAGAAAAGTAATTCTAATAAAATTAAGAATTTGCTTTGTTTATCTTTGCTAAATCTATCAAACCGTGAGCTATGGCATCATGAAATACGCACAACCTTGACAAATTTTAGGTCTTCACGACTATTTTCAGCTGGCACTCGTATTTCTCCCGGAAGTTTTAAATGTTATGCGAAAATAAGAAAACGCATTGTGGTTTGATCCTTTTTTTGAAAGCGAACTTTTCGTGATAAAACTAGGTCGAAGCCGGGTATTAAGTATTTAATATTCATAAATACTTGTCAAAATAAATACGTTCACTTTGTTGTTTAAATTTGGATGCAGAGGATTAATAAAAAAAATATATGTTTAATTTTTTTTTAAATCAGTTGAAATTTAATTCAGTCAATTTAATTTAGTGGAATAGCACCCCATTCTGAAGTCACTGCTCACGTTGGGAGAGAGACCGCGAAAGCCTCCGAGCGTTTTCCATTGTTTTCTACTCCCACCCCCTAACCTCCCCTTCACTACAGCCTCCCCCACATCACACCCCTAACTCGGTTTAGCCTTTTGGAGGATCACTGGGGTGAGCCTGCGGGCTGGCTGGGTACTGTGTTTCAACTAGTGATGCATTTGGTGTGTATCGTCTTAAAATACACGTGTTCAGAGAATATCGCACATTAGTCTCAAGTTTCAAGAGTCAGTGCGACTATGACATCCCCAATTAATAATTGGGATAGGTTGTAAGGCCGAAAGGAGTCGGACATTAAATAATATTATTCAAAAAGACACGGGAAAAAGCGCCGCAGGCATTTTTTTTGCTATAACCAAGGTCAAATCACAAAATTTCTTTTTTTTTATCATCCTGAAATATTAAGAACCTCTGCAAAAGCATGCAATTTTGACGGTATGAAGTTTTTTGCGACACCTTTTTGTATTTAACAAAACAGATTGGAAACAGTGGCGGCTCGTGACTTTTGGGTGTACTAGAGTGCTAATATTACAAAAAATTGCATTATTGATGTTGTTGTAGCTGAAAAAGATTTTTTTTTTTTTTAAATTATATTATTTTTATAAAGATTTTTAGTATGAAGTTCCGTGGATGTATTTCTGAGTAAAAAAAATACATTTTTTTTTCTCATTTTATGTATTTATCCACATTGCAGAATTTATTTAAGATGTCCATTTAATAGAAACAAGATCAGGGTAAACGTATCATACCAAATCCTTCATTGTGAGTTCTACAATCCCATCCGAGAGAATGTTCCATGTATATTGCTGCAGTCATCACAGTAAAAGACTTAATTGTGCACATTTTTCGAGTTCTCACAACCATTTTGCATGAATAAGAACAAGTCTAAGCGTTTGCGAAATATTTAGTACTTGGATTCTTTCAGCATTTTGCGAGGCGTTGTAGTAATGAAATTATGAATTCATTCGGCTAGTACGTTCACTACATGTGTTATAATCATTCTAACGAATGTAATATCAGCGCACAGACGCTATACGAAATTGGAAGACAGCGTGAAACCTTGTTAAAGATAACTTTTTTAATCATTGAAGACAATATTAACGACTCTCAAACGAAAGATGTGAAACAGAAAAGACACAAAAAGATTCTGTCGCATCTAGGTATTGAAACCAGGAGCTCTTCCTTGCTAATGAATTGCTCTGATCGCTGTGCTAATTAAACCAGATCATTTTAATTATATCATACTTCGACTTCGGCTGAGGTTTTTGGCTCCCATCTTTATGTATGATTGCAAGATTCTACTCTAGCTAAATGCAATCTAGATAGTGTCTTGAATAAGTATATATGTTTTTGATTTAATGTGTGACATCTATTGTATTTTCTACAAGTCAATGGTGAATATTTTTTTTTATATTTTTCAGTTATGTGAATTATCAAATTATATCTGATTTCTCGACTAGTCTAATTTTGAAAACGTTAAATATTTTAATTTTAAAATGTTATATTATATTTAATTATATTAAAATATGTTTTTAATCCCATACAGATCTGCAAGATTAAAAAAAAACTACCGTAAGTATGTTATTTTCTTGATTACCCAGTGGTAGCAACACCGCGCTCGTTGGATAGCGCGGAGTGTTTTCGTACTAATAATTAATACCCAGGGGTCTTAATTTTTTAATCTCGCGACGATGAATACTTAATTGAAAGCATGGTCTTTATTTTGCGATTCCGTAGTAAAAACGCTTTGTAATTTAAAGAGCAAAAAATGTCTTCTTTTTAAATGTGGTGATGCTCATTCACTTGCGAGCCGAAGTGCGTGCCGAACGAACCGACCGCAAACGGCCGCTTTCTACTCTTAAGGGCCCACTATTCGAATTTCATCCAATTTCCGAGATATTTTCCTTAAAAGTTTGAAGTTTTTAAGCTCTTAAAAAAATATATGTTATTCTTTAAGATAGTATCTATTTGTTCCAAAAGCCGAAACGGTAATTATTTGAAATTCCCTCGATAGAAATAAATCGCAAAGTATGCTCCGAAAAATATTATAAACACTTTTATTTCTGTTATTTTACAAGTTATATGTATGAAAAAAATCACAATGCTTCTTTTAATGCTACTCAATAGACCCCATAAGTAATTTTTGCTATTTTTGAAATACGCCGTGATTTATTAAACATTTTCACAACTGTCGCTTACGCCTATTGCTTTTAAATCATATTTATTATAGCGCGCTCGCTCCGACTTGCAGATTAAACTATCTTTCTTTGAGAAGTTCATTCGCCAACTCGAGGGCTTTGGGGGCAGACGTGTCGTTCATCGTTCTATGATCTACAGACGTGCGATTACGTGCAAATATTTGAATTTATAAAGATAATTTTTACGCGTGTAAAGTTTATGAGTTAATAAATATTGTTTTTTCAAAGATGGGAAATACACGAAAGATATCCCGTATTTCAAAGAAAAAATGTTATCTCATAAAATTATATCCTATCTAATAGGTGAGAAGAAAAAAATACAATTTTTGATTTATAAGCTTATATTTATTATAAACGATAATTTACTATAAAAATTAATAATTCATATTTTTATTTATGTATTGTGTAGTAAAAAGTTATTATTTTTTTTTCAGAATAGGTACTTTGGGAAATAAAACTAATTCCAATGCATTAGAAATTACGGGGTAAATTTTTATTAATTTAATTTTCTTGTTGTCTTGTCTCTTTTCTTGTTCCTATACGATCGTGATTTATTTGCGAATTAACTTTCTACGTACACAAATACACACGTCACTTTACATCTGCTCCTTAGAGTAATATTACTCTAAGATCTGCTCTAATGATTCACAATGCAACGATGTCCGAAATATAATATAATATGTAATAATAATATGGGCCACCTGTTTCAAATAACAATACTCGAACGTGGAATCCAGAAAAATAATGAACGGGCCAGCGAAAAAAGCTATCGAAAGTTCTGAAACTGTGGGGAATATAATTAAATAAAATAAAATACTTTTTTGTTTTAAAACCACGATATTTATTAATTTAAGAACCGACCGGTTTCGCTTTACTTAAGCATCATCAGGGTACAAATTAATACTAAACAAAAAGTACATAATGTGTGCATATATATAACAAAATATAGAGGGAGACAACATGATACAAATATAAGCAACACAAAGACGGTCATAAAATACATTAACATAAGTGCACAAGTAATGGAAAAACCGCTAGATAATTATGTAGACTAATGGGTTATACGAATAAATCGGGAGAAACAAAACATCAACTGGCAAGGTGGTAAGGAGGTAAGGAGAACTGGGAATTTTTTATGGGTTTATTGGAAACAGACTTAATATTGGACTACTTGATATGTCTAATTGATTATTAAGTATCTGACTTTTGGTTTTTACAGCTTTTTTAATTTCTAGTGCCTCTAAATTGTTTAGTCTGTTACCATGCCCGTTTTTATGTAAGATGTTAGCACCGGTGCTATGACAGAATGTATGATCTTTATCGATCAAATGATTTGCAAATTCGGAAAAACCGTTATTATTGAGGTTTTATTGATGTTTTGTTTTTCCCGATTTATTCGTATAACCCATTAGTCTACATAATTATCTAGCGGTTTTCCATTACTTGTACACTTATGTTAATGTATTTTATGACCGTCTTTGTGTTGCTTATATTTGTATCATGTTGTCTCCCTCTATAATATATTTGTATCATGTTGTCTCCCTCTATATTTTGTTATATATATGCACACATTATGTACTTCTTGTTTAGTATTAATTTGTACCCTGATGATGCTTAAGTAAAGCGAAACCGGTCGGTTCTTAAATTAATAAATATCGTGGTTTTAAAACAAAAAAGTATTTTATTTTATTAAATATGTCAAACCACAAAGTGATTGCTTTCTACAATAATACAAGAATATAATTTAGTTCAGTGATGTTATTTTTTATGTCGGAAGGAGGCCCTGAAGAAAATAATTTCTCTCAGAGCCTGTGTCATCTTTGAGAATGCTGTATAGAGGGTCTTTTTTGAGGAGGAGGGAGTGAACCTGTCCTGAATGTCAACTGTACAATTTCTTCCCAGAATTAACTTTATTGTACGTTTTTTGACTAACCGTACCTTGGTGTTCTATTTTCAATAAACTCTTTAATTATGTTTCAGATGTGAAATCTATACTCTGCTACAGAATGTTTTGCCCAAGTCTTGTAAAGATGCAAAGGCACGGACGTAACAATAAAATCATTTGAGCCCTTTACTGTTATTTAAAAGGTCACTTGAAGTGCAGTTATAATCAATGATTTAATTTTTTTTCTAGCTTCCACGAATAATTTGAAAAGGCATTATCTAAGGATTATACTCTTAAGGAGAATATAGAAAATGTAGAAAGGTGAAACGGATTTAAGATTTTCGATGAAATTATTGTGTTGTGAAATATTTATTTTGTTATTTATTACTTTATTTTTTTTTACAGTTTTACCGTACGCGGCCTTGTTGTAGAGTGGTATATCTAACTGTCATGGAAAGTTTTTTTCTCAGCTTTAAGAGAAAGGTTTCTTAAAGATACTGGAGTTATTCTAGGGCTATGTTAGATTTTTAACATCGATCACCGTAATGCTTGCCTTCCTGAATAAATCTAATTTTATTTAATCATTTACGGCCAAGATGTTTTTGACAATGGTGTGTTTTTATCTTTCTGTATTTCAATCATTTAGCTTGGCTTCTAGGGTTGTGCCCCAGTATTGCTTTTTGGAGACTGTAAACGGATCTCTCGGCATTTAATGAAACTGCAGCAGAACAAAGGCTGTTGCTATATTGACGTTCATGGTATGTTTTGCTCAGATTGACGATAAGGTTTCCAGATCCGCATTTCGCTCGAAGCATGTTTAGGGCAATAAGTTCATAGTTTAGGGTTCTTTCACCGTATTTATGGGAACATTTCAGAACCACCAATCTTTCATTTTGAGTGAATCTTGTGCTTGTGATTAAATTATATTTGACAATTTAAACAAATAATATTTAGAGAAGTTAAAAATAAAATTGAAAGTTCACTGAAAGCTTAAACTATTAAAAGTAGTAATTTCATAAAAATGTAAATAAATAGAGCCCCTTTCACATTTTAGAATGTAATTTTATGTTGCTTACATGTTTTATTACTCTTTATAATTATTGAATTGTTTAAATGAATAAATAAATAATTACAAAAAAGTCTTCTGATTTGTAAGTCCTCAGGAAGCACTAAGGATCTTTCTATCTATCTTTATAATATAATAAATTTGATGAGCATAAAAATGTAAACGTGTATATAATTTATATAAATGTACAAAAGTAGATATTACACGTGTATAAATATTATATTGCGCATATTATACAAGATGTCGGGGGTAAAGTGCACAAACTTCGGGAGGTGATTCTAATTGATAGTACAAGTAAAAAAGAAAAAAACTTTTTTTGGAATTCCAACGTTTTAAGATAGTTTTCGAGTAAAAAAGTTTAATTTTTTGTATAGAAAAAAAAACAATTTCTTCTACGGAAAATAAATTTTTGTGGAAAAAATTTGGAAATTCGAATAATTTCCATTTCATTTTTACTTCTTCTAGCATTTAGAATAACCTCCTGAAGTTTGAGCACTTTACCCCCGGACACCCTATAAAGATAACCATATAAGAAAAACCTTATTGATGTAAAAATATATTTATTGATTTTATAAAAGTTATAAATTACTTTTATAAAAGTGATAATAGTATTTTAGTAAAGTAAAGTAATTTGTATACCTATTCAAATAACTTTCGTAAATGTTTTTTGTAAAATTTAAAAAAAAAATTAATTAATTAAATCCGTAATAAAACCCATATTTTGAGAACCATCTTCATTTCGACTTCGTTCGTAGAGTAATAATAACTAGAGACCGCACTAATATTTGTACAAATCGTTGACATACTCGCAAAATAAAGCTCTCCCTTTCAGCTCGGTTCCATTAACGTACAAAAAACAGAGACAAACAATTTCTGTTAAAAACATACTGTGTAAACGGGAAGCGACTTTTTGGAGCGGGCGAAGTTCACGCCAGTGTGATTTACTCGGTGCTAACTAAAAATGGGTCTGTTTTTCTAAAATTGCAATAGATGTCGGTAATTTAATTTCGTTATTTAAAATATTAAATAACCCCCAAAATTATTCCTAATACGAATTCAGACACCTCTGTCGGATTCTTTTAACACTAAATATTGAGTGTTGCCCAAATCTAAATTCTTTACGCGGAAAGCGGGCCCTTAAGCCCCCGCATACACAATTTCAACCGATTTATAACAAGTTTCTTGTTAACTCTTTCAGTTTTAAGTTTTTTAAGAAAAATATCCATACATTTGTTTTACCGAAACGTTAATTATTTGAAATTCCAACGATATAATTTTTTTATTTAAAACACGTTTTGTTCTGTTATTTAACATGTTAAAAGCATGAAAAAAATCACGGTGTATCTTTAAATGCAACTAAAGCATTTGTCGAAAGATTTTTGCTCCATTTCAAACGAGTCGTGTTTTATTATATATTTTCACCATTTTCGCTTAGCTATTATTATTTATTAGTATTAGCGTGCTCCCTCTAACATTCGTATTTACATATTTCCCTTTCAAACCATCCTTGAACGCTTACCACAGGGCCTTAAATGTATACGCAGCATCTACCTTAAAAGATTCCCTGTACAGTAGCCATAGATAATAGAAACATAGAGCGATACGGCATGGTTGACTTTGGAGTCCAAGTCCCCGAGAGTAAAGCAACGGTAAAATATTACCCGATTGCGAGAGGCTATGAGCGCGTGAATTGTAAGTTGGGTTGACGACAAATGGGATCCATTTAAAGATGTATGGGTTCGTAGTGATAGGGCTGGGAGAGCCTACATTGAGATGATTAAACTTTTCTGTAGTAGGGAATTTAATGAAACAGTGGTATTGTTTTATCCATTCTTCTGTACGGAATGGGAATTTGGGTACTATATCATGAAGTGCCACAAAATGTGGAGCTTTTGAAATATAAATATCTAAGCAGATTCTCAAAATGGTGTCAGGACGAAATTACACATTCCTGAATTTCACGTATCAATACTACCAGAATTACAAACTAAGAAAATTTCACGTGGAAAAATACATTCTTAAATTACACTGATTTAAATTACATCTACTAAATTACACCTAATCAAATTACACTTACTTAAATTATATCTTTAAATTTTAAAAGGTGTAAGTGTGCTCTACATAAATTTAATAAAGGAAAAAAATCAACCAGTTAAAAACTATTTATCTATTTTTATCAAAATATTCATTTAAAAATCTTTTTTTTTTTGGTTTTACTGAGGATTGAACCTTCCTCCTGGGGAATGGCTTTTAACTGTTGTGAAATTTTGATTTTATAAAAAAAAAAAAAAGTTTTGTTTTTTTTATTTTATTTTTTATTTGGTACACTATTTTACATTTCATAGTTATCCAGTAATGTTGGCCTCACCCGTGCTGAGGCCTCCATTTTATAATATAAAAAATATGCATAATACATTAACACTTTAAAGTAAAAAAAAAAGAAATACAATGAAATAAAGTTAAAGTCATTTTATATCATGAAATTTTGGTAATATTGTCTTCTTTGTTCTTTAATCCATTTTGTAATTTTGGGTCTGATTTTTTTGTTTTCCTCAATTTTACCTATTATCAATGCGGCGGAGCTTTGTGTTTGGTGTGTGGGTAGAAACAAAGGCGAGTTGCCAATGTGCTTATGTGCAATTTGCAGTAGTATTAGTGAAAAAATGATTTGACGCGCGTTGTGGTTAATTTACACCCCCCTTGCTTCTGTTATCTGTGCCCGGAGCTAATTTAAAACTGTTAATTTTGAATTTTATTATTGTCCGGGAGTAAAAAGTGCGGTAATTATTCAGAATCGCTGGACAAGGATTATTTGAAATATTTTTAAATAAAACCTTCTGATTTACCTTAATTACTAAAAAAGGAATCTGACTGCATTTGGGATATTTTTAACTTTAACATTTATATTTTAATTTTAACATTCTAATTTTTAATTTTAACATTTTAATTTTTAATTTTAATTTTTAATTTTAACATTTTAATTTTTAATTTTAATTAATAATTTCAATTTTTAATTGGAAATTCACTTTCGTTGTATGGGATGACAGCTGGAATGATTTCTGTTGATAAAATTTTCTTTTGTTGATATTGGTTTGTAGGTTGGGTTATTAAAGATTAGGTTAGGTTATAGGTTAGGTTAGGTTAGGTTAGGTTAAATTATTATAGGTTAGGTTAGGATATAGGTTATGTTAGGATTTAGGTTAGGTTAGTTTAGGTTGGATTATTATAGGTTAGGTTAGGTTGGGTTATTATAGGTTAGGTTACACTGGTCAACACATTTTTTTTTCTATGTATATGTAATTAGTTTTTTTCTATCACGTCAAGTTTTTATGGGTTTTAAGTTTTACTAAAATGTGCATTAATTCATATTTATTCGTGAGTTATCATTGTTTTTTTTTATAATATGGCAACACTAGGCTCGAATTTCATTTGAATGTCACAAACATGAAAGATAACTATGACAACATTAAGCTGCGGTTAACAAAAATTAAATATGTAAAATACGAATGGAAAATATGTGATGATCTAAAAGTAATAGGGCTCCTACTAGGACTGCAAGCGGGATACACAAAGTATTGTTGTTTTCTGTGCGAGTGGGACAGCAGAGATAGGAAAGACCAAGGACTGGCCTACTAGAAAGCACCTTAAACCTGGCAAGAAGAATGTTCAACATGCTCCCTTAGTAAAATCTTAAGATATCTTACTTCCACCCTTACCCATTAAATCGGGTTTGATGAAACATTTTTTAAAAGGCTTGTCTAAGGATGGAAATGGTATGGTTTACTTAAAGAAAAAGTTTCCTAAGGTCAGCGACACAAAAAATAAAGAAGGAATATTCATGGGACCACAAATAAAGGAGGTTGTAAGAAAGGTTTTAGGTGGTACGCCTGCTTTTTGAATGTGTAAGAGCGAGATGACAGATCGACGTATAAAAGATGATGGATGCATCTGCTCGCTCTCTTTTCCCAACCGACAGCTAAGAAGATAGTAGTAGACAATCCGTTCTAAAGTTTTAAGGGCCCGCTTTCCGCGTAAAGAATTTAGATTTGGGCAACACCCACAAAATAAACAATATTTAGTGTTAAAAGAATCCGACAGAGGTGTCTGAATTCGTATTAGGAATAATTTTGGGGATTATTTAATAATTTAAATAACGAAATTAAATTACCGACATCTATTGCAATTTTAGAAAAACAGACCCATTTTTAGTTAGCACCGAGCAAATGAACGAAGTCGAAATGAAGATGGTTCTCAAAATATGGGTTTTATTACGGATTTAATTAATTAATTTTTTTTTTAAATTTTACAAAAAACATTTACGAAAGTTATTTGTATAGGTATACAAATTACTTTACTTTACTAAAATACTATTATCACTTTTATAAAAGTAATTTATAACTTTTATAAAATCAATAAATATATTTTTACATCAATAAGGTTTTTCTTATATGGTTATCTTTATAGGGTGTCCGGGGTTAAAGTGCTCAAACTTCAGGAGGTTATTCTAAATGCTAGAAGAAGTAAAAAAGAAATGGAAATTATTCGAATTTCCAAATTTTTTCCACAAAAATTTATTTTCCGTAGAAGAAATTGTTTTTTTTTCTATACAAAAAATTAAACTTTTTTACTCGAAAACTATCTTAAAACGTTGGAATTCCAAAAAAAGTTTTTTTCTTTTTTACTTGTACTATCAATTAGAATCACCTCCCGAAGTTTGTGCACTTTACCCCCGACATCTTGTATAATATGCGCAATATAATATTTATACACGTGTAATATCTACTTTTGTACATTTATATAAATTATATACACGTTTACATTTTTATGCTCATCAAATTTATTATATTATAAAGATAGATAGAAAGATCCTTAGTGCTTCCTGAGGACTTACAAATCAGAAGACTTTTTTGTAATTATTTATTTATTCATTTAAACAATTCAATAATTATAAAGAGTAATAAAACATGTAAGCAACATAAAATTACATTCTAAAATGTGAAAGGGGCTCTATTTATTTACATTTTTATGAAATTACTACTTTTAATAGTTTAAGCTTTCAGTGAACTTTCAATTTTATTTTTAACTTCTCTAAATATTATTTGTTTAAATTGTCAAATATAATTTAATCACAAACACAAGATTCACTCAAAATAAAAGATTGGTGGTTCCGAAATCATAATCAGTCCCATAAATACGGTGAAAGAACCCTAAACTATAAACTTATTACCCTAAACATGCTTCGAGCGAAATGCGGATCTGGAAACCTTATCGTCAATCTGAGCAAAACATACCATGAACGTCAATATAGCAACAGCCTTTGTTCTGCTGCAGTTTCATTAAATGCCGAGAGATCCGTTTACAGTCTCCAAAAAGCAATACTGGGGCACAACCCTAGAAGCAAAGCTAAATGATTGGAATACAGAAAGATAAAAACACACCATTGTCAAAAATATCTTGGCCGTAAATGATTAAATAAAATTAGATTTATTCAGGAAGGCAAGCATTACGGTGATCGATGTTAAAAATCTAACATAGCCCTAGAATAACTCCAGTATCTTTAAGAAACCTTTCTCTTAAAGCTCAGAAAAAAACTTTCCATGACAGTTAGATATACCACTCTAAAACAAGACCGCGTACGGTAAAACTGTAAAAAAATAAAGTAATAAATAACAAAATAAATATTTCACAACACAATAATTTCATCGAAAATCTTAAATCCGTTTCACCTTTCTACATTTTCTATATTCTCCTTAAGAGTATAATCCTTAGATAATGCCTTTTCAGATTATTCGTGGAAGGTAGAAAAAAATAAAATCATTGATTATAACTGCACTTCAAGTGACCTTTTAAATAACAGTAAAGGGCTCAAATGATTTTATTATTTAAAATTATTTTATTATTTAAAATTAAACAATAACTTTAGTAACTTATTTTATTATTACCTCCGTGCCTTTGCATCTTTACAAGACTTGGGCAAAACATTCTGTAGCGGAGTATAGATTTCACATCTGAAACATAATTAAAGAGTTTATTGAAAATAGAACACCAAGGTACGGTTAGTCAAAAAACGTACAATAAAGTTAATTCTGGGTAGAAATTGTACAGTTGACATTCAGGACAGGTTCACTCCCTCCTCCTCAAAAAAGACCCTCTATACAGCATTCTCAAAGATGACACAGGCTCTGAGAGAAATTATTTTCTTCAGGGCCTCCTTCCGACATAAAAAATAACATCACTGAACTAAATTATATTCTTGTATTATTGTAGAAAGCAATCACTTTGTGGTTTGACATATTTAATAAAATAAAATACTTTTTTGTTTTAAAACCACGATATTTATTAATGTAAGAACCGACCGGTTTCGCTTTACTTAAGCATCATCAGGGTACAAATTAATACTAAACAAGAAGTACATAATGTGTTCATATATATAACAAAATATAGAGGGAGACAACATGATACAAATATAAGCAACACAAAGACGGTCATAAAATACATTAACATAAGTGCACAAGTAATGGAAAACCGCTAGATAATTATGTAGACTAATGGATTATACGAATAAATCGGGAGAAACAAAACATCAACTGGCAAGGTGGTAAGGAGGTAAGGAGAACTGGGAATTTTTTTTTCACCTCCCGAAGTTAGCGTACTTTACCCACAGACACCCTGTATTTACAATTTAAATAGAGTAAAAAATACATATATTGGTATGATTTGCTATTTCAGAAGTGTTAAATGTTCAGCTTTGGTTCCAATATACAAATTTTGTGGAAATATTTTAACCAAGGTAGTATTTTAACAATGATAAAAGCAAGTTTTTGATATTAGTAGCCGTACCGCTTATTGGACTCAAATTCTTGTGATTCGAATAACCACACTCTCTTAGAAATAATATTAATCTAGAATCTAAATCCATCTAGAACCCTGTCTACAGTTTGAAGTAGTTTAATCCCGTGGATAACGAAAGAGATACTGTGGGACTATCTCACTTCCTTCTACTATGGATTGGAGAAAGGAATGGATAACAGAGAGTGAGATAAAAATAATAAAGAAACTAAACCAAATAAACATGTAAAATTATAAATTTTGCTGCGAAAACTACCCATGTAGGCGCTTGGTTCTACGAAAGGAGGTTTAAGTGTTCGAATTCCGCGTGGCCCAAAAAATGATTAGACATTAATAAAATTATATTTCTTATAACCCTTAAAGTGAGCCCTTTCATAAATTCACTTAGGTTTTCGTTGGTTATTCGGATTTATTTCATGATTCAACAACCCATCTTCTCAGATATCTGGGCGATTAGCACTGTCAAATAGTTTACTTTACAATATAGGAAATGGGCAAAACAGACGACGATTCTATATCGATTTCCCGAGCACGGCTGCGCTTGTTGGGGGTGTCGATAGCCAAGCCAATATTGACAACGAAATTAATAATCGCCCTACAATAGCAACGCTAGCGGGAATTGTCTATTTTTTTTATTTAATATAGATATAAGTGGGTACAGTGGTGTTATATAAATTACAAATCGGTACAAAATAATCGCAATCTCACCAAATAAGAAACTGGTTCTTGTGCTTGGTGAGCGAGTTTCACTAATTAAAAGGAAAATAGAATAAAATTATGCAATGGGTTATATATATAAGAATAACAATTGAAACTTCTGGATAATCTATTTTGTTACATACTAAAGAGAGTAATTAGAAATATCTAAATAAAGTAGGGATGATTATAGACTGATAATAAATATAAATAAAGGTAAAAAACAGGCAATTATATAGTTAATTATTCCTCACAAGTATAACTTCAGTTTGAGTTCCAGCTATCAGACCCAAAGGAGGAGTCTGCCTCTATAGTCGAGCTGACGTCAACTGTGTGCGACTATTGAGTCTGGAAAACTCCAGATTCGACGTAATGTGGGTGCGCGTCAATCTTGCCAGTACGGCAAGATTCTACGCATGTCTATACCGCTCACCGAACCATAACGAATCAGACACATCCGAACTCTTCAAACATTTGAGCGATACTATTGATGATCTCTTGCCCCGCTACCCTTCGGCCGAGTTTATTGTTCTGGGGGACTTCAATGTTCATAACGAACCATGGTTGAAGTTCTGAGGCCCAACGGACTTGGCTGGCCGACAGGCGGAATCCTTTGCCATTTGCTACGGATTAGAGCAACTAGTTCAGGAGCCTACAAGGGTTCCTGATGTCCAGACTCACCGCTCCAATCTGTTAGACCTATTCTTAACTACTGTGCCACACGGTTATAAGATTGACGTCACAGCGCCTCTAGGATCATCTGACCACTGCCTGGTGACGACATCAATCCCCGTTAACCTCAGACCAACCAATGAGAGGCTGAGGAGAAAAGTGTGGCACTATAGGTCAGCAGATTGGTTCGGCATGCGGGCCCATTTTAACGCTTTTCCGTGGTCAGCTGTTTGTTTTCGGACTTCGGACCCTTCAAGATGTGCCCAGGAGATTGGTGAAGTCATCAAATCGGCGATGGATGGCTTCATACAATCGACTACTAAAGAAACTGGTGTGGGCTCAAAGCCGTGGTTCAGTCGACAATGCTCCGAAGCAGTTCGACGAAAAAACGCGGCTTACCGAGCCTACAACACATCTCGAACGTCCGAAAGCAGATCAGCATACAACAAATCGGCAAAGGAATGCAAGAGAATCATTAATAGGTCAAAATTCGAACACGACCTGCAGATCAGCAAAAAGCTGGCTGCCTGCCCGCATGGCAGCAGAGCATTCTGGTCGCTTGCGGGCTCAATAGGTCGGAATTTTTGAAAACCCAGTTTGCCACCTCTCACCAGACCTGACGGCTCACTAGCAAACACCGCCACCGAAAAGGCTAACTTATTAGGGAAAATGTTTGCGGAAAACTCGACCCTCGATGACGAAGGTGATGTTCCGCCGTCGGTTCCTCACTGCGGCTTCTTTATGAAAAAGCTAAGGATCCGGCATCGGGATGTACTCCACGTTATACGGGGGCTCGATGTTAACAAAGCTAGTGGACCTGATGGAATACCTGCCCTGGTATTGCAGAGGTGTGCTGCGGAAATAGTTCCAGTTTTGACAAAGCTCTTCAAAATGTCCATGAAGTGTGGCACTGTGCCCTCTGGTTGGAAAAAAGCGGTCATTCACCCTATTCCCAAGAAAGGTGACCGCTCCAACCCGGCCAACTACCGCCCCATAGCGATCACATCAGTTCTGTCCAAAGTGATGGAACGTGTGATCAACGACAAACTGCTCACATACCTCGAGAAGAACAAAATTATCAACGACCGTCAATACGGATTCCGGCGGAACCGCTCGTGCGGTGATCTTCTCGCGTATGTGACGCATGTTTGGGGGCGGTGCCTTGAACGTAACGGTGAGACCCAAACGGTCGCACTAGACATATCCAAAGCCTTTGACCGGGTCTGGCACCGAGGACTTGTCAACAAATTGCCTTCTTACGGACTTCCCGCATCCCTGTGTACGTGGATTGCTGACTTTTTAAGGGATAGGTCGATTCAGGCGGTTGTTGACGGTTTCACCTCTTCCTTACACTCCATAAATGCTGGCGTCCCACAGGGATCGGTTCTGTCTCCGACTTTGTTTTTGTTGCACATCAATGAACTTTTGACATGTGCACCAATTCATTGTTACGCGGATGACAGTACAGTTCATGATAGCTTTTTGTTTGACAAGCCCCCAAAGGGCACACAAACTCCAACGGCTCGGAGGGCTTTGAAGCAGAGAATGGACGGTTATCTCGAGAGTATTTCCTCCTGGGGTAAAAATAATCTCGTCGAATTTAATGTTTCAAAGACCCAATCCTGTCTGATTACGTCTAAAAGGGATCCAAATGAGAATCTAGTCTCCTTCAACGGAAGCAATCTTCCGAACAGGCCTTCCATTGATATGCTTGGTGTAACTATAAGTGACCAGCTCAAGTACGGGGGCTCCATTGAAGCCAGAGTAAAGTTGGCCTCTCAGAAGCTGGGCGTACTGTACAGGGCCCGCAGATACTTTAATAGTACACAACTGCTGACCCTGTACAAATCGCAAGTGCGCCCTACTCTCGAATTTGGTAGCCATCTCTGGTCCGGAGCCCCTAAATACCTGAAAAAAACCCTTGACTCTGTGCAAAAACGGGCGGTCCGTTTGATAGATTCCCCAATCTTAACAAGCGGACTGCAATCTTTAGAGCACAGGCGTCAGGTAGGTATGCTGTCCTTGTTCTATCGGTATTACAATGAAAGATGCTCTGAGGAACTAGCGTCATTGATCCCTTCGGCACCGGTGCATAGTCGGGATACACGCCAAACGCGCGCCCAACATTTGTACACGGTTGACATTTGTCACATGAGAACGGGTCGCTTCTACGATTCGTTCTTAAGTTCAACAGCTCGGCTGTGGAATGAACTGCCGGCCTCTGTGTTTCCTCCCTCCTACAACATGTGACTCTTCAAGACCCATGTTCACTCCTTCCTCTCCACAAAAAGACCCTCCACACAGCATCCCCAAAGATGACATAGGCCCTGAGGGAAATTATTTTCTTCAGGGCCTCCTGTGTGGAGTTAATATAAAAAAAAAAGCTTGTTGATATCTTTTAATTTCTTTATTTCAATCGGAAAGTTTTTGGAATACTGTATTCCTAAATAGATATAATTGTTTTGCATTACTTCGGTATTAAATTTTGGCATTTTGATGTTGTATTGATAGGTGGGTTTCAAAGTTTTTGATGATATAATCTTTGTAAATTTGGATAATTGCATTTTTCTTGAAGATATCATTTACTCGAGGCACCCCGAAATCTGCGAATAGCGTTTCTGTTGGATATGTGGAGGGTTTTTTTAGAATTAATTTGATGATTAGCTTCTGGATCACTTTGATCGGGGTTAGAATATTGTTGTATATCCCCCCATGAATAAATTGACCGCATTGAAATGTACTTTTTGATGCTAAAAGGGATTTAATTATTAGTCATTGATATATTTTGCCATACTTCGTGATATTCTGAACAACTGTCTGAATTCCGTTAATTCAACATAGAATGGATCAATTGATCGCGTATACGACGTCTTTCAATTCTACGATCTTCGTTAGTATGCCTTTGTTCATTAATAAACCAGTGATTGTGCATAACGAATATGTTGACAGTTAACCGATGCTTATCTGACAGCCAAGACGCCGCGCTTAATTAGACGATTGATGTTTACCGGCTGTCTGAAAATGTTATGTCATTTGCTTACCATGCTCACACATACAGCCTAACGTCGACTAATAAGCATGGATGGACGGATTTAGTCAAGGGTTGTATCGGTCTACCGTACTATGGGTATTCTCCTTCAAGGCAACATTGGCATAATAGGTGAAATAAAGTTTCTTATTCTCTTTACATTTTCCACAGCTATTGGTGTTTTACCTCATGTGATGTCAGCGTCCTGTTAGTACTTATTCCTATTACTCGCAGCTCCTTCAGTGAGTTTTTTCCATCTTAGAAATAAATTGAAGATCATTTCAAGTGACATCCGTAGTTTCACATCACCCACTCACTAGTTTGTTTGAAACTTAGTCGGCAAAATAAGAAGAGATCGTCCTGTTTTAAAACTCTGAGCTCAGTCCCGGGCCCGGATTAGAGCTCCAACGTAATCTGCGACCCAGTGGTATGCTGTGACGATTTCATGATTTTTCAAAATAAAAAGTTCACGAGAGCGGGTGGTTCGTTTCTCGCTTGTTTGATTTTCTTCACAAAGCATTCAAAGACGATTTTTTAAATAAAGCCGCGCGGTGCATAGTTAGTTAAAAAAGCGGATTGGGTTATTTGACTGTGCACCCCTCAACGATTTTTCAGATTCATGAAATTCATAGCAGGGCAGCAACCTCTGGAGTCTACCACGAACAAATTGATAACTAAACAATATGGGATCCATAAACTTAACTTCTGACGAGTTTATACCGATATCACGAGCACGGTTACGCTGTCGATGGTCAAACCAATATTGATAGGATAGGATATCGAAATAAATAGGAAATTGTTTTATGATGGCAAGACGGCAGATCTGTCTTTGGATTGATATTCTCGAAAATTGGGGGTAAAGTGCGCTAACTTCGGGGGGGGGGGGGGCAGTGTTTCTATATGATTTTATAAGTAAAAAATATGATTCACTCTTTTCAAAATTCCAATGTTTTAATGAAGTTTTTAGGTAAAAAAATTCAATTTTTGTACGGGAAAATAAATATTTTTCCTTGGAAAAATATTTTTGTATGGGAAAATAAACATTGGGTTTTGAAAAAAAGTTTTTTTTTTCCTCTACCACCATGTGGAAACAACTCCCGAAGTTAGCGCACTTTACCCCGGACACCCTGTTTATAAGACGTGCATATTATATTTATAGAAAGTAGCGAGTGCAAAGCCGGGTACAAGACAGCTAGTAGAGTTTTAAAATTGGAGAGGGCATTTTCACAAGCGGGGACCTAAATCCCCCTCCCCCCACGGTTTGCTATTTTTACACCCGAAAAGGCAAAAAAGTCCCGCGAACTAAATAATGAGCAAAGATAAGTTTTTTTACAGTGGCTGCATCTAATTAAATGTTTTTCTTACTGATTCCCTTGTTAGCAAGTATTTTTAAAGATAATTAAAATACATTGTCTGCAAGGTTAATCGTTAAGTCTGAGACGAAAGTACCATAGCGGCAAATAACTGTATAGTTTGTAACCACCATGTTTATGTCGATAAATAAGCAATATTGGTAAGATAAACATAGTTGTCGACGTTTTAATCCATATCTCGAGCATGTTCATCAAAAATCAGTTACAAATATATATATAAATGGATAAAAATAATGTTGATGGGCAGTGTCGTACACTGTCACAGTTATTTTCGCCAATTGTGCATTGTTTGAATTCTAGATACCTCTACATAGGTCAATATGTATCTTCTCTACCATACTAAAATAAAGTCGCTATCCGCATATCTGTTTGAGCGGTTAGTTCTTCTAAACTACGCCACTGATTTTTATAGGGTTATTACCATAATTTAGAAAATTTCTTCCGAAAGGTTTATGTATAAAATAAATGCATATGTATTTCTCTTTGCCCAGAATACTAATGGAGGGAAACAATTATACCAAGTCATTGGACATCTTCAATTTATCTTTAAACAAATATAAAATGTTGTTAATGAAGCAATTCAGTTATGTACAATAAATAATGTATATTTCTTAATATTCATATCTAAAAGCCCCGAAAACGGGCGTTAATAAATAAATATTATATTTATAGACATTAGAGAAAAATCGAGCAACGCCGGGTACACATCAGCTACTATTATTGAAAATAATTTATGGGCGATACTTTTGACAGATTTCCCAATCTTAACTAACCGATTGCGTGTTTCGAAAAAAAAAATTTGTAATATTATAGTAACAAACAATACATTGGTTACAGTGATGGTATGTTTCCTCGTAATGTCTTATGAGGTATGTATATTTAGTAATTACCGCGTGTCGTCTACAGTGTATAGGTGTGTGTGAATATGGATTCGCATTGATCAAATATAAGTTCAACAGCTTATATCATTGACTTTGACGCTCCTTTTAAATTTGGGCAGTGAATTCTGTGGTTCGCTCTTTCTGCTCCATTAAAAAATTAAGAAACTTCGCACATTGTCTTCAAAGTTGATATACATTGATCTGAAGATCTCCTGAGAAATATAATACAACTCAACATACAGTATTATATTGTATACATTGCACCTAGACCTTCGATTTCGATAGAAAGTCTAGAAAAGCGAAAAGAAGCATATTGTAAACGAGAAGAATGGAGGGAGACGAGGAAAACCGTTAACTATATCGAAAGCGTGTCAGCGAGCAGAATACAACGTAGTAAAACGATCATGATGTATGGACTGGTGATTGATGGTGGAAGAAGTCGGTGGTGACCGTGATGGATGCTTAAACATTAGCAAATCTAATAATGCTATTAATCTTGTAAGCAATCGCTGTCTTGTGGGCGAAGGAAGAAGGAAGGCTTTTGTTGATTAAATGTATGTTATATGTGTATTTCTTAAAGTGCACACCGCACAATTTTGGCGTACTGACTGGAACCGATGGTTTTATCGCATCTCCCGTATTGGGAAATGAGGAAAGGTGTTTATGATAAAAATGGCCAATTGTTGATTCGTATAGAATTAGTTTACTGGCAATGAAATTTGTTCCCGACGCCCATTTCTACTCTTCTTGATACCTCTCCCCCGTGCCGGGGCATTCATTCAAAAACCAACAGCCGTGACGCGAAGTGAACATTATATTACCTATAACGCATCGCATATCAATCAGAAAATCATCACAAACGCATCGCAATAAATAAAATTTGTTAAACCAAAACTATAGTGAAAGTAGCATCCCAACAAGTGAATATTCGTCAACCTCTGTAAATACCTTCTACCTTATAAAACGCATTGCCAAAGTAAAGATATCAACATAGAATAATTTATTTGTTTATTAGATGGTCCACAGCTTGAACAGAAGGTTTTGGTAAATATTTACATAACCCCCGCACTTTTAATAGGTACAGATCATGAAAATTCCATTTCGTTTCAATTTAATTACTACAAGAAACAACTGTTTATGTCGGGAGAGATAGTAAAGTTGCATTAAAATTACATTTTAATTCAAAGTTCAAAATTTCCCTTTTAAATAAAACGATTCCTTTGACAATATTTTGATTTTTACTACGGATTTGACGTTAGCATAAGTTTTTTTTTCAATCTAAATACGCATAAATTACTTAATTAACCCAAAATAAGAACCTAATAACATATTTTGTGCATGTAAAATTTTTTCTTGTAGAAATTGTTGAAACGAAGTATAATTACCATAATCTGTTCCTAAAAGTTCAGCATTGTAAATAATTACCTAGGTTTTATCCATAGATATTAGAAACAAGGAAGATGGACCATTTATTTTGGGGGTGCTGTTTGGGGGATCTAATTAAGGAAATGAAGGAGGGAGTTCTAGAAACGAAAAAAAGTATGAGAGGTGGGTATGATCTGGGGGGTCAGTGTGTCCACCAGTGACAGAGTTATGAATCCATCCCTCCAATTACGGTGCAGTTGGTGAGCTGATCGGCCGCCAGGATCCAGATAAACCTCACCCCATGAACCCGGGCAACCCTGGTAAGTCACCAAAATTATCTTTGTCATTTGGGGTGACCTATGGCAGAGTGTTGGTTATCCAATGTATGGTTCCCGGGGCAGTGACCCATACCCGTTTCCCAAATTAAAATGTACGTCAACCATTACTAGTATGAAACGGCGCTCACAAAAATGTCACCGAAATCGTTTACAATTTCTACGACGAATCGCATCTACGCGCACCGGCGCCCGCCTCTGTTTCTACCTACACACCATACGTATTTGCATAGCTGCATGAAGAAAAATGAGCATTGATAATTTCTTAAGAATCTCTTCAAATTATTGGTAATCCGATTAAAAACGGGATTGCAGGCCCTCAAAGAATGTATTAACAGGTTTCCTGATAACATTTTAGTAAAATTCTACTATATTATGGTTTACTGAACGTTTATCAGGAAACCTGTTAATTAATTCGTTAATGGCCTGCAATCCCATTTTTAACCAGATTACCGATAATTTGAAGAGATTCTTTAGAAAATAGCAATACTCATTTTTCTCCGTGTGCTTTGATAGACATGCAGTTTAGTTGGAGCTTGGTGATAGTTGGCATGCTTCCATATCACATCTTCCTTTGTTTCTATTGTGTGTAGTTAAACCTCACTCACCATAGAGTATCAGATTCTAGGCAGTTTACCTGTCCATTCAAATCGGTCTACAATTTTTATATTTGTAGGTCTTTTTATGGAGCATTTATTTTTAATCGACCTTTCACACTTAGTCGCAGGTCGCAGGGGTTATTGGGATCGTGTTAAAGGGGGAAATAGAACCTAAGGGTTGAGAGTAAAAATTTTGTTCTATGAAAACCATATAATATGACTAAGAGAAAGAAGGGAGGTGGATCATGGACCATTATTAATACGGAAACGTGCGCACGACAGATACCGCCAACGTCGTTCACTCATACTGCAAATAGAATGTATGAGCGGCGTCCCGCCTTTGTTTCTACATACACACCAAGCGCATGACTTTCATTGACTCCACCGCCTTGATAGTCCGCGTAGTTTTGTCATGGAATTCCAACAGTCATCACATTTCCAAGCCACGTATCGTTGTTTCTATTATCTATCTTTGATGAAAAGGGTGAAAACCGTCGATGGATTAAAGGACGCAGCTTTGTTCCGTTAGTGAAATCATCTATATACGGCAATGTTTTATTCACCTTAGTTAGTAATTATGAATGAATAATATTCTATGTAACGGTTTACGTAAATTTTCATCAATAGCGTTGACGCAAATTCTCCTCAATAGCATTTGACATTAGCGACATGTAGCGTGCTAGCGGCTAGTTATATTTTGATACAGTACTTTTGAGAAACCCCCAAAAAATGTTACCGCGGCAACAGGTGGCAACAATTAATAAAATTGATTAGAAACAAAATACCAACTAACGCTCTGTAAATGATGGTTTTTTTTTTACATGTCAGAAAGAAAGATATGTGCATGAATTATATTTAATGGAAATCCTAAATTAAACTGTATGGCAAAAAAGCTTGCTGAAGTGTGGAATGTGAAATAATCTTCTCGTCAGTTCTAGAATCGCCTTGTCAATGTTGTGCCCAAGAGATAAGCCCGTGATAATGCAGGATCGCAAGAGGTTTTTCGAATACTCAACGACCCAGATTAAAGACTCGAGTTTTAAATTAATTATGACGATATCGAGCAGATCCATCGGTCACCAGGCAAAAGAAATGCTCACTGCTCTGGGCTGTTAAACAAGGAATGAAAGCTCCTTTAATTTGAACCCCTCGGGTTTTGTGTTCTAAAAAATTAGAGGGTTGGCAATCTAACCAATGAACAATGGTATATGAGTAAATATTGGAGGTACCACACGCCGAAACCATAGATATAATTAATCCCGTATCCAAAAACTAACTACACACAACATTCATTTTTCAGTACGACATGCACAAAATACAATAATATATTTTCAGACTCCGATATTTTCCATTTGTTCTTAGTTCAGTTTAATAAATGCAAATTGGAGAAAATTAAGTCGAATTGTTAATTACCTACCCTTTCCCCCTGCTGTGTGTAAGATATCTCAGTTATTTTCATCAAGGTATTTTTATGTTTTTTTTTTCTGTATGGAACATGAATTTTATGTGGAAACTGGTTAATGCAACATGTAAAATGTAATTATTTATGTAAAATTGTAAAACTGTTTGTTTCCCCAATACAATAAAATAAACAATAAAAATAAGTGGAAGGATCCACAGACCTTGTTACAAATCCTTTATGTAATAAAATTATTAAAAGGAAACTAATATTTATTCGAAATTCAGCCCTAGCAGATGGGATGTAGGTGACCTTTATTTTAAAACTTCTAGACCACTGGACCACTTTAATTTTTTCCATCGAGGCTCACTGGCTTGTATCGCGGAATTTCGCGATTTTTCCCGATAAGAGTTGCGGTTCATCGGTCACGATTAGATACTTTATTTACGTGTAACAAACTAAAGTGTGGAGATTAATTTGTTTAAACGAAATTATTTTATTCCATTAAAGTTACTTAACAAAGATATTTCTTTACCCGGGAGGCATAAGTCAAATTTAAATAAATTTACAAGTGAGTTGCATACCGATTTCCAAAAAGTATGTTCAAGATGAGACAATACCCTAAAACAAAGCCAGAATCAGAGAAAAACCCCGTTATTAGTTTCCACTTTAACGGTCAGCGCTCGAAAATGACTCAATACAACAAAACGATGTACCTGCAAATTCTATACAGCAGTTACGATATCTGAAAATTCTATACAGTAGTTACGATCACTGCAAATCCAATACAGTAGGAACGATATCTGCAAATTCTATACAGTACTGCAAATTCTATACAGTAGTTACGATATCTATCATCCAACGTTTTCAGCGAATAAAATTAATTCTTTAGCTCTAAGATTTTTAAATCCACGAAATTCACACTAAAATGTCTCTAATAAACGGAGAAAAATTAATATAGGTTATTTATTAAGAATCTCTTCAAATCATTGGTAATTCAGTCAAAAACTGGATTGCAGGCCGTGTCCTGAAAACTTTTAGTAAATTCCTAATATATCGGTACACGTGGTGACAAACCTGCATTTGCCTTGATAATATGACAAAATGCGAAAGTATTATAATTTTATGAACACGTGTTCCGACATCGTGATAATATATTCATATTTTACTTAATGTTTTACAAGAAATCTATTAATTCATTTGTTAAGGGCCTATAGTCCCATGTTTGCAAATGGTGGCACAGGAACGCCCTAGTTCGATCTAGTCAGAGTGTATGACTTGTGTTTTTTTTATTGAATTACACTATTATCTGAATAAATACATAAATTAGTGGTTTTATATAAATTTTATTTATATTTTAAATCTAAAATTCAAGCTCAGTTATGTTTTTCATTTAGAATTTTAATGATTCCACTGTAAGATTTTTATTTACGGGAAACCTGGGGTATTTTCCTTATCACCCTTATAGAATTAATAATTTATTATTCTTATAATAATTCATACTTTCGAAATGAAATAATATATTATTGTACCCTTTTTAAATGTCTACTCAGAATATTCTAATTTCTGAGCACAAACTGCCTCCTGTTTTATATTATATTTTAGTTTTAATGTTCTTCTTTGTTCTGTTCTATAATAGCACTATAATTGTTATTCTTTGTTTTGTCATCGCTTTGTATAAACTGCACATTTAGTGTTATTCTTTGTTTTATCATCGCTTTGTATAAACTGCACATTAAGTGTTATATTATAAGGTCTGTATTGGGTGAGGCGCATTGTAGAAATAATTTTAGGAACATGATAACTAATATTAAATTACCGTTTTTAAGTTTGTTATAGTAAATCGCACTTGAAATGAAATTACACTATAATAAAAACACATAAATTTGTTTTTGACCACGATAGTTTTATTTTCACTCTACCGGTTTCAGAAGATCCCTTCCTTCGTCAGGAGAATATTTAAAACTAATCTACTACACAAAATATTGACACATAAAAAAAAAACTGTTAAGTGTTTGAGGGAGATGTCGACAAAGTGGAAGGGGTAATTACGGGAATTCCAGGAAGAACAGAGCGGTTAACTGGAAATATGTCAAGAATAGGACTATAAGACAGATTAATTTGGTTATTTATTATACTGGAGTTATTATTGATGGATTTTCTGATTTCAAGTGCTTCTAAATTATCTAATTTTTTGCCTTTATTACTACGGTGAAGAATTTTAACCCCTGTATCTTTATTAAAAGTATGATCGGTGGAAATGAGATGATTGGCAAACTCCGAAAAATTATTGTTATTTAAACATCTTAAATGTTCGGTGATTCTAATATTTATATTTCTAGTTGTCTTACCTATGTAGAACGATTGACAATCATTGCAACATAGTTGGTAAATGCCTGAGTGGCTAAATTTGTGATCTTTATCTTTAGTATTTTTAAGTAATTTTCCCAAGTTGTTATCAGTATAGAACGCGGGTTTAATGTGGGTAGGCAAATTTTTTGTACTAAGTGAAGAAAAATTGGATATGTATAAGATTTTACGCCATTGAAAGGGATTTATGATTTTATTATTAGTTTCAGGTGTACCAAATAAAAATGTATTCGTCGAAATGAGTTTAAGTTTCTTATTCAGGATTTTATCAATTAAATGTGTCGAGTAACCATTATTTAGAGCATGTATAGTATCTATCGATCTATCGTAAACTGACATTCACGGATATAACTATACATAACACGTCAAACAGCCCGATATCACACAAACATTCTGCCTATCATTCAATGGTACACCGCTTAGTAAAAATCCCACTATCAGCTGTTAATTTCGAAATTGAACTGTCAAAAATAAAACAAATTGCTCTAAATAATGGTTACTCGACACATTTAATTGATAAAATCCTGAATAAGAAACTTAAACTCATTTCGACGAATACATTTTTATTTGGTACACCTGAAACTAATAATAAAATCATAAATCCCTTTCAATGGCGTAAAATCTTATACATATCCAATTTTTCTTCACTTAGTACAAAAAATTTGCCTACCCACATTAAACCCGCGTTCTATACTGATAACAACTTGGGAAAATTACTTAAAAATACTAAAGATAAAGATCACAAATTTAGCCACTCAGGCATTTACCAACTATGTTGCAATGATTGTCAATCGTTCTACATAGGTAAGACAACTAGAAATATAAATATTAGAATCACCGAACATTTAAGATGTTTAAATAACAATAATTTTTCGGAGTTTGCCAATCATCTCATTTCCACCGATCATACTTTTAATAAAGATACAGGGGTTAAAATTCTTCACCGTAGTAATAAAGGCAAAAAATTAGATAATTTAGAAGCACTTGAAATCAGAAAATCCATCAATAATAACTCCAGTATAATAAATAACCAAATTAATCTGTCTTATAGTCCGATTCTTGACATATTTCCAGTTAACCGCTCTGTTCTTCCTGGAATTCCCGTAATTACCCCTTCCACTTTGTCGACATCTCCCTCAAACACTTAACAGTTTTTTTTTTATGTGTCAATATTTTGTGTAGTAGATTAGTTTTTAAATATTCTCCTGACGAAGGAAGGGATCTTCCGAAACCGGTAGAGTGAAAATAAAACTATCGTGGTCAAAAAAAAATTTATGTGTTTTTATTATAAATTATGATGAGCCACAAAGTGAATGCTTTTTACAATTACGAAATTACACTAAACTGCACTATATAAATGCTATGTTATTTACAATTTCCAACTTCATGTCCGGGTCAAATCTTCCCCTTAGGAAAAACAAAAACCCTTCCACATACTTTTCCACAAATGATCATCTAGTCAATCCACATTATGCAAGTGGATTATATAAGCAAAATAAATACAAAACAATACAAGAACAACACGTCAACTCACCAGAGATCAAATGGGAAAATAATTCACCGACTCCAGATATTTTCATGTCAGTAGAACTCCTAACAGGGCCTATAAATCCTACTGATCCCTCAACAAAAATATTTAAAAAATCTTTCTTACTCCTATAAGTATTTAAAATGACTGATTTTTGCATTTTTATATGTAATTTTTTTGATAGATCTAATACGCCTAAATTTTTAATGAGAGAGCTAGGTATAATGCCAGTAGCCGAAATAACGAATCGTAATATTTTTATAGTCTGAGAATGCCAAATTATTTTTATCTCATTTCCTAAATCTGTGTATTTTCTTATTTTTTCATTAACAGATTTTTGAATATTACAGTAATTTGGAATAGCGACATGAATGATATAAGTCATTTTTTTAAATTTCGTCATGTAAAACTATATAGGGTCTATTATGACTAATCGTTCGGTCTGTTAGTATAGTTTTATCATAATATATTTTGTAAAATTAGTTTTCTAAAAATGAATTTGGTTCGTATTCATAATATGGTATTATATTACGGCAGTCAATCGAGTTATGTTTAATTACCAAACTTTGGAGAATTTTTTTTAAAACTTGATTGTGCTTAAATGTATACTCGGACCTTGCTAATACAGAACATTCCGATATAATATGTTCTATAGTTTCCGGAAAAGCAAAAAAATTTCTACATAAAATAATCAATTTGATTTATGTAGAAAATTATTAAAATTTATTATTATATACACATTTTAATCTTGATTCATTGATACACGATTTGACATTCTCGTACGTACTGAAGATGCATAACTTCATATTCCTTTTTAATTTTTTTTTTGAATACCTTAAGAGTCCCAAGTGCTCCCGATCATCTGAGGTAGTTGGACTATGGTATCCCCTTTTAGGGTATGAAGGTAGTAGGGAAAGGAAGAATATGGGGAGGTGTCTGACTATTCAGGTCTGGTCAGGATTCTGAATGGTGGTCTTTCACAAGAATGTTACTGAGAGTAAGTATCTCGTCACTCTAAAAATATTATAATTATGCGACGGTTTAAAATGTCAAAATATCCCGGCAGCGAAATTAATACAGCTTTAATCCTGCTGGGGAAATTGCAATTTACATCCTGCTGCCTTTAAGAAAGATTCTGGATGGAAACTGGCAGAATATTACGCGAAACGCGGAATATAATACGGTTACCACGTTCCGCCCAGAAGTAAGGAAATTAAAACAATAATTTGAAAAACTAAAACCCCCGTTAAAACTTAATACATCGCTAACTAAATGAAAAAAAATTAAAAATATGGTTGAATTTTTAAACATTATTTAAATATTAATTAAGACCTTGAAATTTCTCTTATCATCACATTTATACCTTTTTCCCATAGGGTTGGCGTAGTGGCGTACATCCAAAAGCTTAAAAGATGCAAGAAAAACGAAAAGTAGGAAAAGCAAACTGTAAAAACCGTCACGGGACACCCGGCAAAATGTGAAACATCGACATTGATTTTTAATTCTTTATAGTTTTGGCACTAAAACAATTATTTAATATTTATTTTTAAAATATATTAAATGAGATATTTTACTAATTAAAAATACATCATCATTTAGAGTAGATCCTTTGCCAATTTAGTGAGAATAGAAGCAATAATGCCGCACAGAGTTTTGGCGGCCGGGCGGAAATAGCCGACGACTTTCCAGGTTGGCCAAAAGAAGCTTCGTTCCGTGCAAGAGCGTCGTCCCGTCGTGCCACGCTCGCTACGCAAGAGTCGTTGTTACCCCTCTAGAACTCTAAACGACAAAAGATGTTTCACATAAAAAAAATACGTGAAATGTTTCCGTTTGACAAATTTATACTAAATTTAGTTGCGACTTGCTTTTGTAACTTCTCATAGAAGGCCTTGAGGAAAATAATTTCCCTCAGGGCATACTTCATCTTTGAGGATGCTATGTGGAGGGTCTTTTTCATTACAACGTGTTCCGATATTGTGATAATATATTCGTAATTAACTAAAAGTTTATCAGGAGATCCGTTGATTCAATTGTTAAGGCCTGCAATCCTGTATTTAACCAGGTTACCAATAGTTTGAAGAGGTTCGCAATAAATTGGCAATACTCATTTTTCTGTACAATTTTGCCTTGTGGTCATACATTTGAGTATCTCAATCTAATTTTGAAAGCCGTGTACAATGCAAAGCTATGCAACCGCATACTGCTTGGCTTTCCTTTAGTCAATAGATTGGATCAGTTCCTATAGCACTTTAAGTTGATTTTCACTTTAAATAAGGAATAGTTATATTGCAATCGGTATACATATCCAGTGTTACATAAAACTCTCAGCGGAATGTCGCAGTAGGGTATTGAATAACTGTTGCAATAGATGTCTGGATTTGTGCCAAACAACTATTACTGCATCACATACAAAATCTAAGGAAAATATCTGGTGGATGAATTGTACAGTGATCCACTAGAATGATTTTTGGCATATTGTGCCATGTTCGCAAAAGAGATCGCTTGCCAAAATGTACAAAATTTATAAAATCTAAAAATATAAGAAAAACGGTGAAATCTAGTTGGATTCATTGACTTTATTGCAGGACACAAATCGCTCTAGTGGTATAATATATGCACACTCCATAAAGGGAATGGGACGTTTCTACGACGCCGGTTCTCCGCCGCCAGTTCATCGCCGCCGTTTCTACGCCGGGACGGTTCTGCACTGGCCGTTTCTACGCCAGCCGATTCTACGCCGCATTCAAATTAAATTAACAATTACAATTAAACTTTATTGTTTAAACACATACCTACATACAGTCATAGAAAATAACGTAGACAATACAAAAAAATCGAATCATTTAAAAAGTAGCATTAACATTTATTAAAAGAATAAAAGAATTTCCGAATGGAAATTTTGTACATGCAAGTTACAATTGCCGGGATTATTTTAATGACCCATTGACAAAGTAGGTAAGCATGACAAAGCAGTTAATCAGAAGTTTTAATCCGGGTTATCTTAATGATGTTATGGTTAGGTTAGGTTAGGTTAGGTTAGGTTAGGTTTTAACAATAAAGTTTAATTGTAATTATTAATTTAATTTGAATGCGGCGTAGAATCGGCTGGCGTAGAAACGGCCAGTGCAGAACCGTCCCGGCGTAGAAACGGCGGCGATGAACTGGCGGCGAAGAACCGGCGGCGTAGAAACGTCCTAGACCCCTCCATAAACGATTACCCAAAAGTTCTCTTGATTTTTACTTTAAAAAATCCATTTACTTTCAAAATGATATAATTATTTCAAAATTCACTATCAAATTTTACATGTTAACATATTATTGTAATTACGGTTGATTTAACATTCTTTATATGTATTGCCCGTTTGTTGCTTGTGGAATAACTTATTGAGTAATACCTCAAATTGTAAAGTTAATTTTAATATTTGGATGATTTCTATAGCGCCGTTTTAGTGCAAAATCACCTCCAGGGCGCTGTAGAAATATATAATACATTTCTACAATGATCTATGTTATTACTAACTATATAAGGAGATAATATACAGTACAATACTTACCTGGTAGGTCACTTGAGATTAACACATAATTAACATTAACTAATTGTTTTTTAGCGAAATTTAGATATATGATTTAGGACATAATTGGAAAAATGGATATAACTGGACTTTCTCTCAGGAATGGTAGATATATTTAATTTAAGGTTATGACAGCAAAGGTAAGTTTTTAGTTTAGACCTGAATCCTGTTGGACTTGTTATGGATCTTGGTTCCGGAGAGAGTTTATTCCAAGCCTTCGGCCCAGATACTCCGAAAGCGCGATCACCGAACTTAGTATTTGGCTTGCGCTTAGGTTCCATCAGTCTGCCCACAGTTGCTGATCTAAGTGTTGACTGCCTCAGACCAGTGTTTTCCGGGACCGTATTTCAGAGATGTATGGTGGGGCCATTTCATTGATCTATTTAAACACCATCCAGCACAATTTGTCATTGAAATAATATTAACAACTGTCAAATGAATAATGTGAAACAGAAAAATCAGAAAAAGGCAGGACCTCATCATTAACGAGGCTTTTTTCTGGATTAGCCAACACATTTGCGTTAGTATAATGTAGACAATTTTTGCAGTTCTTAGTGGATGTATGAAAGTGTTAAATATAACCGAAGTTGATGTGGTTGAAGAAGCTCAGTGGTAGATCAAAGCTCCGGCAAGGCTGTGGTCCAGAGTTCAATTCCTAGATGCGAGATTTTTCTCTTTCTCATTTTTCCTTCGAGAGTTGTTAATATTATCTTCAACGCTTATTTATTTATCTGTTAGTTGGGAATGGGTCACGTGCGTTGTGCGCACTGTCTGCGCGAAGCTAATAGAGAATTAATATCCCAGTCCCACTGCCCCCAGGTAGTTTAGACTTTTTTGCAATAAGTATTCACAGAAAATCAAAAAATGCCACTGTGATAATTGATATTCTTAAAATCCAATGAATGACGACCTCCATGGTTAAGTGGTTACGATTCTTGGCTACGAATCCGGATATCGTGGGTTCAAATCTCGGCTTGCGCGAGCAAATTTTATTTGATTAATTTGTCTTAATTCACAATTAAATATAATAGTGTAATTGTGGCACGTTCCAGAGTGGTAGATACTTTCAGAATGGCCTTGGTGAAAGATCAGCATTCAGAATCGGAACGTTGCTTGAAATAGCTTTAGCCGTGTTTGGTGACTAGATCTGTATGGCCAGGTCATCTTCTCCTCCCCCACTATCTCCAGCCTCATAACATTCCCCAATTGAAGACGCCATATGCAATATATATAAATAGAGAAATTATCACCTCTATTGTTTTGATTTATTCAACACTAAACCTGTATTGTTTTTATTTTTATGAAAACATTAATTTTTTTTAAAATTATTTTTATCATACTATAAATATTGCAAATGTAATATAATAAATATAAATAAAATAGTCTCAATCGCCTCAGACCATTTTGGAGCAATAATTGTGATTTGTGAGGTACATAAATAAAAAAATATATATGTATAAACCTTTTACCGATGAAAAATTTAAATCCCATCTTCACTGAAACCCATTTAATTTCTGTAATAGCAAGCTCGAAGGGTAGCAATTTTTCCAGATATTTAATATTACAATAATTATGAAGGTATTCATTTTGAATTCAAAAACAAACAAATAATAATAGAACATGGGCGTAGTCGAGTGTCACTCTTATTTGTCGTTGCCAAATTGTTAAGGATTTTGCCACTCGCTCTAATAGTCCTGATGAGTAAGGCTCCTCCACTCCTCGCGGTCCTGCGCTGCATGGAGATGCAAGGACACATGCCGGCGGCGGGCACCCTCAAGTCACCTTCGACTGGTTCGTTGAGCTCGTTCGCGGTCGGAAGGATTCGGGCGACATCGACAGCCGCCACACGCCCTTTCCTACTTGCTTCCTACTTCCCGCACTGGGAAAACATTTCACTCCTCGCGGTCCTGCGCTGCATGGAGATGCAAGGACACAGTCGTTTTCGATACCTGCGATTCTTGATCACCTCAGGGCATCGGTGATCTATATCAGCTTCTCCTGCAATTTTCCAGTGACCTTCAACGTCTTAAAGTTCGAGTTCTCGGTTTGGCAGTCAGTTGACGTAGTTTTGCATAAGCCATCCAAGAAATGGTATAACCTTTCATCGGTAGGTTTTACCATGATCAGTAGTCTGTAAATTGACTTATGTAATGTTTCACCTTTTGTGGGGTGTTTATATTTATATAATTCTTTTTTTTTTTTTTGTTTAAAACAATATAGAATTTTCTTCTCTCTTGGCTATGATCGTTATTTATTTTTTTCTAAGGCTTTACATATGTGTTCGTAGGGTTGGAAAATTCTTCCCCTACAACACATAAGCCTCCATGAAAATTGGACCCTTAACTTCTTTGACAACTACAGAAAGCTACTTAAAGCTCTCTTGTACTATATATATTTATAGACATATGTACTTAACTAATTTAATACGTTATCTACGGCCTTGAACGCAAATATTTTCGTATTTATATTGTAATTAAATTCCATCAAACGTTGTGTAATTTTTTTGATTTATGATATAGGATTTTAATTACTTTCATTTTGTGGTAACCTTGGTTCTTTTCAGGTTAGTGATTGGGTAAGGAGTTTGGATTACGTCGAGATATTGCGAACGCTGGTATCATTCAACCTAACTAAAATTTTTCTGATAATCCCTATCTCCTAATTCTAATTCCTTTAGAAACCGTAAAGCCTGTGGAAAATACATAACATTTAATTTAGTGTCATAGCATACATATATAGTTAAATCAATCGAATATAGGTTAGTACAATATTAGTTATGAATCATATGCTCTCCAAAATTCTCTCCAGTTCTGCGACGACCTGTGGGGTACATACATGTAGATTTAATTTTTGTAAGTATGGTTAGTGTTTAAGATTTTGTACGAAGACGAACTCGGAAAGCAATATTGCTGCTAAAAATTTGGCGCCTCCTCCTGCAATGTAACCGGGTGAACCAAGGTCGAATAAGACTTTCACACCGTCGTCAGGTGCCTCTAGTGGTAGGTACTTGCGAGGCTTTCCCACACCTCCAGATCCACAACCCTCTAGCGCTACGATCGAACCTCCCCTGGGTCCAGTACACTCCAAATTCCATCACCTCCGGATTTACGACTACTGAAGCGAACCGGTTTCGTCTTCTGAACAATCATATACTCACGGTTGTTGTAATGACAAGTTTCCTAGGCTTGCCACCACTCCAAGAAGCGATGTGACATTACCATTCTTAGGCCTAAAACGCCAGCCGTAGGCGGGTTCACATCACCCAGTGGATTATACATTCAAATACATATATGTATACTTACGTTTTTTATAATTCACAATGTAACATTTTCTCACATGAAAACATTGGGAACCGAGAATCTCAAATCCCAGGGTTGTGAGTCCTGACTCCGATATCTCGATACATAAATACTAATAGGAAATACGAATAAATACGATATACTAAGTAATATATTGGTTTGTTTGTTTGTTTGACAGTTTTGGTATCGCGGTCTGACAACCACATTTTTTTTTGTTTTCGTTGATGGATTTTATAAGGAGTGTCCCCCCCTCCTCTTTTGGTTGAATTTGACTGAGTTATTTGACATTGGGTGGAAATAGGTTGTACTCGTACATACAAAATTATTATGACACTTTGATTTGGCCACTTTGGATATGATCACATAACTAGTATGTGCGACTTAACTGAATCATAATTAAACGAATAGGTATCTTGAGTGGGCTATTCATCTCTGACGTACGTAGTTAGGTATTTAGGAAGTTTTCTTGTTGATATTGTTTTGACTTATAGCCAGTGTATAAAACACACATGAATATGCTTGCTGTGATTTGGTATGAAGAAACGAGCTTTGAGAAACCTGCCCTTATCGGACACGATGTTTTATTTATTTTAGAGTTCGGTTGGAATGCAGTTCGTCTAATTAAGAGGACTTTGACCTATTTTAGGGTCTTATGAATTCTTTATGGGTTATATTTGTATCTGCTATCAGTGACATAATATCTACTATCAGCTGATAGTTTAGAAGACAAATCGTACATTATCGTTTTTGGATTTTCATAGTACATGTTGGTAAATGAGGTTAACCTAATTTTGAAAGGATATTTAGAAGTAGGTATTTGTTTTTGACACGAATGTGGTAATAGGTATTTGAAGTAGACATTTGTGCATGACACAATTGTGATAATAGGTATTCGTGGTATATGCATCATTATATGTGAAATGGTACAAAGTTATACCATATTATAGGTATCATATGTACCTAATTCATGGGATAGATCTAGTCGCTGAAATATCGCAACCAGAGGCTGGACCGAATTATAACCTATATATATAAAATATAAAATATTATAAGATTTCACTTTTTTTTGATTTCTCCCTCATCGGCTTTCAGGAACGTTGTCCCTTATGGCTTTTCTCCCCTCTCGGCTCTCAGGAACGTTGTCTTTTGATTTCTGAATTTTTATTTTATATTTTGATTTCTTTTGACTCACCTACCTTGATCGATCATGCAAATATATCCATTCGGGTTTACACGAAATTTGCGATCAAGGTTCCAAAATATTACCTACTTGCTGTTTAGAATGTAGTCTTAATTAAATTGATTCGCGACTACCATTTTTTTTTTCATTTGACCACGGCTTTAAGGTATTGATTTAGCTTTCGTAAGTGTTGATTGACGTAAGGACTGAGGTTAATATTTTCCAAAATATAACGCAGATGATTAGATATTTAATATTATTATTTATACAAAATCTGAAATAGTCATATTATTATTATTACTTTTATCTTGAAACAAAGGAGAGTGATTATTGTTATTTTTCCCGAACCACTATTTTAAAACAAAGAGGTAACGTTTATTTTAATTTTAAACTTAACTTTAAAGTATCCGATGAATCCTTTATTTTCAAATTTATTTCATTAATACTTTTTTTTTTAATCCTTCCGAATTCTCTACGTACTTATTTTAACTGAACAATAAAGTCACAAAGGGATTAAATTTAATCGAATCTAATCATCGTTATTACTTTTCGAACTGTCTAAATTGTGTTTCCTTTTAAGCTAAGATGTAAGTATTTACTATTAATATATTTTCTTTTTTTACAAAATTGATACTAAATTATAATCTATCTTTAAATATCAATTCGCGATCACGTTCACTTTAGATATCCGATAAAACACTTAAATTGAATTTAAATGATTTTCACTTTGAATGAAATAATTAGTTTAGAATTTAAATAATTCACAAATCACTTTTTTGCACTTTTCACTTTAACACTCTTAAACACTGAGTTTAGACTCTATTTTATTATAAGATTTCACTGATGGGATTTTCAAAGAGGATTTAGAAAAACTGAATTTAACTTTTATTGAAAATCACTGAATATAACTCATTTTATTTACACTGTTTAATTAATTAAAACTGACTTGTTCAAATTTCACTGATGGGATTTTTTTTTTCAAAGAGACTTAAAACTGAATTTAATACTTTTACTTTCACAAAATCTCCTAAGTCCAGGGACTTATTAATTACCTGTCTCGACGTACTCACACGCGTAATTCGCACCTCCCGTACTTTCAACCCCACAAAATTTCCGGAGAACTGTCCCGAATCCTCTCGTGCGCTGGTTTTTATACTGTCTTCAATACCAAAATGACTTAAGTCGATCTCACCCTCCAGGCAATTAGATCATCAATCAACTCGTAAAGTTGAACATATGTACCACTAATTTTGATTATTTAAATCTGGTCACTTATTCATACGACATAGTCATATCTCGGCTACGCCTTCAAATTTACTGTCTTTGTCCTCTGCAGTTGCAGGGCTGGATCAGCATCCTTTAATTGTTTTCATAGAGTTCGTCGTAAGGTTAGATGTGTTTTTCTAGCTGTGCTTAAATTCGTTTATTTTTCTGGGAATATAATCAGTCCATTACCGTACTCCCTACGCACACTTCACATTCAACGTTCCTTATCTAATTCTTTATCTTATAAATAATTTTCCCTCTAATTTTTGTTCTTCTCGGGATTGCGCTTCATAATTCAGTCATTATTGTTCCTGTCTTAGCAGGCAAGTTCATGTTCGCATTGGATTCCCTCAATCCAATCATGTTTATTAGTGCTTACCTTTATTTCATCCTTCCTCTGGTTATTATGGCACTTTAAATTCATCTCCACGCTCCTATGATGCCGAAATCAACTTCATAATGCTGCTATTTTCGTGTATATTCCAGTTCTTGCCAATCTGTCGGTCTGTATGCGTCCTTTCTTCCAAGGCCAAACTTTCTATTCGAATTTCGCTTGGAAAACAGAGTTCAAATGTTTTCATTTATATCTTTATGCATTATCTCAGTTTAAGTGTACAGGGTAGTACTCCTAACCACCTCAATCTTTATGCACCTTAATGTCATTAGACCCGAAATGAACATTATTTTCGCCCCCTTTCACCGTTTCGCCACTGTAAAGTAATTAAATATTAAGGCGTTACCCGTATTGCATCTTGTTCCCTCAAAAATAGTCATTAATTTTTGATTTATATGGAGTCATTATCATGAAATCTTTGTACCTCAGCCATCAATTCCAGTTAATGTGTCTGCCTGTCAATCTAATGTATTTGGTCTTAAATAAATAGTCCCATATGTCCCATGTTAAATTTTATGACCAATTCCATCTTAATTGTCCTTCTAATGATCGTGGATCTTGTATTGTTTATTTCGATATAAACACATAAATTTATGAATCAGGCCATTGTATTTAATCTCATCGATCCAAAACCATTGGTTCCTCGGCCGGTAGTTTCCTAGTACGATCCTCTCAAATTTGCATATCGATTACGCGTTTTTCTTGTTGATCTGTAGATGTATTTCCCTCCATCATTCAAAACTATAATTAAATCACTTAGTTTTGTCTTGTTTTCACCTCTCTACACAGTTTTTTTCAGGTTCTCCTGAGTCTACTCTACCCTCACGCGTTAATTTCACTTATTAGAAGTTTCTTGCCCCTTCCAGATAACAGTCTATCATACTTTATTTGATTTCGAATGACAATCAATCCTTTTTTTTATTTGTATCAATCTCTCTTCGTTTCTTACACCGAAAGTTTATGACCAATGTTTCCCCCGTGAGAACATGTTTATCTTATAGTGCATTATCCTTTGACTCGATGTCTTCGTTCCCATGTTAATAAATAATGTAGATTTCTCCTTTGTCCTGTCAAAAACCCACTGTGATTGGCTAATTTTAGTAATAAATTTGGGTAGACACATCCCACTAGAACGCCTCTTTTTTCCAATTACAGTCTCCTGTATTTATTTCAATAAAATTCGCTAGGTGTCTCTAGTGTGATGATTTCTTCGTAATTGAGGTTTAGTTTTCATTAAATACATTTTCTTTTGGAAGAAACCTATTTCATCACACTTATCAATTTTAAAAACTCGTGGAACATTTGCGCGGCGGCGGGCACCCTCAAGTCACCTTAGACTGGTCCCTTGAGCTCGTTCGCGGTCAGAAGGATTCGGGCGACATCGACAGCCGCCACACGCCCCTTCCTACTTGCTTCCTACTTCCCGCACGGGAACAACATTTCACGCTGATATTGCTAGGAATGTAGACTCTATTTATATAAAACTCAAACTGTGCAAAGCAAACAATGCTAATTTATTGTTTTATATAAAATTAACCCGGTGATGTGTCTATATATTTTTGAATCTGCAATCATTTAAATGCTATTGGATGGTTTATGCATCACTACTCCCAAGAGTTCCCCTAACTAGTTAGGGACCGTTAAACCAAAAGCTGATTGAACTCTATGTGGAGTCTTTCTCAGGTATTTTGGGGCTCGAGATCAAAGGTGCTGCCAAACTCAATAATTGTATTTTTTTGTCGTTAATTTTTTTTAATTCCGCAAACATTTTGCGCTACTTCTCAGATTCTGCTCCATCCCTGCCTGTCAGTTTTACGGGGGATTTGTCAAATTCGAGCCTATCGAATGATACCCGCTCGGCAGAGGGAGGTTTCGTTGATAAGGGGGCGAGGGAAGTGGGGTGAGGTTGGCTCTGTATCGGATTTCAAAATGTTTGCATATTGTTACGGCACGGGATAAAGGAACAACCATTGAAAAAAGATATACCAAGTTGGCCCTATTTTGGTGAAGTGGTAACAGATTACTCTTGTTACGAACTAACTAAGCTCACAGCGTCATTACGTTGAAGCTTTGACATCATATAGATTTATCTGTCAAAATTATTTGGTAATTCAATATTTTTCAAGGAGCTAGCGCCCTATAGGATGCTGCGTAGAGAGTATAGCTATTCACACACAAGCGATATAACCATAAAACACAAGTTAAAAGAATGCAAATACATTTAATACATCAAAACAGAGGCATGAGGTATATATTTATTGTGATATAACAGATATACTAGGATAAAAAATGCAACGCCAACTCAATGTGCTTAGTGTGTGTGAACGTTTTATCTATAATACCCTAGTATTAATGTATAAGTTAAAAAATAAAATGTTACCAATGTGATAAAAAATGTTAGCATTAATGGTAAAGTTCATGTCTACCCTACGAGAAGCTGAACCGACTTTCGGCCTCTTAAGACAATTTATCGGGAACACAAAGCAATATTATTAGAAAGGTTTTAAAATGTTCAAATAACTCCCTTTAAATGGGAAGCTAAAATTCGTTTTAAAAGCATTTTTTCGTAGGTTATGTCTCAATGTTGTGAAGTTCAAATTTTAGTCCCCCTTAAAATATAAGTGGGCGTGACCATATAATCCCATACAACCGCCACAGATATAATTTATAATACCTGACTGTGACGACTGTATGGCGAGCGGTGTGGTGATATGGACCACGCCCACGTATTTTATGAGGTTATATTGTATTTAGTGTGTGACTAGCTTAAGACTCTACTCACAACGGGTACTGAATGACTCCTTTTTCAGAAATTATACTTAATGAGGGAAGGTCAGCACCATTTATAATAGAGATAAAGGTTTTTTTTATATGTATATATCTACCGCACTTCATTAACATTGTGATTTTTCAAATAAAATACTATAAACCTAATTGCGCGAACTATCAAATCCTTGGAACCAATGAAAGTTATGCGATTGCTGTAGGTAGAAACAAAGGCGGTTTTGAAGTAGTATGTGTGAATCACAGAATAAAGAATAACACAAGAAGTGCCTTGTGGAAGTGTTTCTTGATCCAAATATTTCCCTAATTGAGGCTTAAATTTCCAATATAAAACTGTGTTTATTAAATTCAAATGGGATGGAGCGCTGGACTGTTGGGCTAAACGGAACATTTGGTTCCTTTCAAATTCGTATGGAAGGCACTTCTAGTGTTATTTATTAATTTTCGAGAAATCGACAGTTTACATTTATTTCAGTTTGTACATAAGTATTATATAGCCAAAGTAAAACCAATTATGGATTTCCTACTTGTGACTTTACCTCTATTGAGACAGCAATAAGGAATAAGTAAATTAAATTTGTAAGAATGGAATATTAATTCAAAAATTTATACAAGACAAAACGAAAAATTTACAAAACAAAACATTTATAGCCGTGGAGATAGGTTGTAGATATAAATCAAATCATAATAGAAATATAAACATTAGATATATAACATTATTCACAAACCATCAGAGAAATATTCTTTTATGGACCTCTTGTATTTGGTAAGTTTGCAACTGAAAATATCTACCTTGGATAATACACTATTGTAATTATTGAATAGTTATTCTTTATTTATATTTTTTAAGGTTAGTACATAGTTTAAGCGCTCTTTTTGTGACGCAAATACCAATCTAGGTTGTTTTCACGTCAGTGTATTGGGTACACCCAACTCAAAATGGCTGGCTGTGTGTGTCATCGTTGTGTACACACTGTACACACTGTGCGTACACCGTACACACAGGAAAAGTAACCAAAAGTTTCGAGTGACGGCCGATCAATAGGATACGTGTACTAGTACTATTGGCTACTGTTATTATTTATTTAAGTTATTATATGTTATAATTATACACATAGGTATTTAGTTTTAGAAATATATTTAGACGGCCTCCACGGTCGAGGGTAACACTCTCGACTAGTAATCCGGAGGACGCTAATTCAAAACTCTGTGTGAGTAAGTACATTTGAACCATTGCTTGAAATGGAATTACCCATGTTTTGGTGGCCAGATCTGGTTAGCCAGGTATCTACTTCTACATCTCTTTCCTACCAACTACATTTAACCTCACACCACATATTTCCTCAATCGGGGATACCTTAGTCTTACTGGCTCCAGACGGTTGGTAGTAGTTGGAACTTGTGCTGTATTTACATAAAAAAATTAAATACAGTTTTTTTACAATAGGAAGGTTTTGAAAAAGTTTCGCCCTTTCGTTTTTGAACAATTTATCATATTTCAACGTTAATTACCAAGTTCTGCGTAAGTCCATTTTAAGTTCGGTTATTATATCTTTATTGGCCAGTTGCTTCACAAACCTGAAAATTAACTCTATAATTTGATGCATTATTCAAATACAGTGAAACAACCCGTCCTTAGTGTTCCTCCATTATTTGGAATATTTCAAACAACGACATTTTTATTTTATTTTTACACTTGTAAGGCCCCCGTTGAACGCCGATTTTAGGCCCGTTTCGACTTTTGAACATTTAAAAAAAAAAAGAAAGACAAACATTCCCGGGTTACGAATAACCTGACAATATTTTAAAATCTCCTACTACCACCACAGTAAGCGGAAAATGTTGCTTGTGTTGTGACGGAGGACTTGCCCAAGCGCGATGTCAACTCGGCCACCGACCGGTCAATTGCTCATACATCAGCTCAAAGGCGCAACTGTTATGTTGTAATGCTTGTCAGCTGGGGGCCTTCTAGTTCTGGTTAACAAACCAGTAAGTTCGTGGTTTAACCTTTCCTTGCCGGTGCTGTCAACTGAGTGAACATCATCTCTAATTAATAAAATATATTGTAAATATACAAAACACTGGCTTCAAATTTTTTGGTATTCCTCCGCAATACATTAAAGTATTTAAATATTTACCGAGTGTATAGCGCATGAGGACGTGGAATTTCTTAACACCGTAAGGGGAAGGTTAATACGGGCTTGTGACGTGGCTAAACTGGCAGCAGGAAAGTTTCGCAATTTGCAATTTGAAAGAAAGCTGTAACGGACCTAGAATCATCGTTTAACGTAGAACTTTTAGATGTAAAACAATACTGATTGGCAATTTGATGACATTGCTACGTTTGAAGTACGAAAAAAATTATAAATTCTACGGTCGATATAATTTCCAATTGATTTATCTGGTGCCACTCGATTCCATTATTCATCCTTTATTTATGTGTTTTCGTCCCGCGCTGTCCGATGACAAACGATCACTGAACAGAAAATAAATTCTAGAATTGTTGCAATCCATACCGATTTTCAACCCGGAGAGCTAACATTCGTCAAAGTAACGAGTATCAAACGCACATATATACCTGTATCATTTGAATGCTTCTACCGAGAGTAGATTTTGTATGACGTGATCAAGTTAGTGCCATCGAGAAACGACAGTTTGCAAATGGCGGCGATTGTTGTCGATACTCGTTGTTACTACTGATTTGTGTTGTTTTACCGCAAACATATTAAATAAACGAAGCGATTAAGACTGTGAAGTTGACATAACTAAAGAATTGACTTCGTAATTTGGCAGTTGTGCGCCAAGGACTGAACTCTGGTCGGCATTATTATGTCACATGCACGGTGAAAAATGATTATTGCTAATTTAAAGAATATCTTCAAATGATTGGTAATCCGGTTAAAGACGGGATTGCAGGCCGTTTTATGATAAACTTTAGTAAATTCATAATACATTGGACACGTGTTCATGCATCTGCATTTTCCTTGATAATATACAATGATGAAATGCGAAAATATTACGATATTTATAAACACGTGTTTCGGCATCGTGATTATTCGTATTTTACTAAAAGTTTATCAGGAAACCTATTAATTTATTCGTTAAGGGCCTGCTATCCCGTTTTCAACCAGATAAACAACAATTTTAAGAAATTCTTAATACATTAGCATTACTCATCGTGTGAGAACCGGTCACATCTACGAATCGTCTTCCCCAGAGATGACATACGCCTTGAGTGAAATAAATTCCCCGAGAGCCTCCTGTGTCGAGGTAGTACAAAGAAGAAAAAAGGAAATTAGTAAGAAAACTTTTGATCTTGTTTAGGGCACACGGACACGCCCACTTCGCACTTCTATCGGTTTATCCCTTCAGAGCTAACGACCACCGTGTTGAGTTCAGCGATAGATCTTCTTCGGGCTTCGAACGCGGAAGTTCGGTTACTAATTGACAGGGGGAGATTTTTAGAACAGCGGGGATAGCGGAGATGGTAGACTGAAAGGGTAGCTTAAAAACAAAGGACTGAAAATTTCATTTTACTTCCAGTTAGAGGAATTTCCTATAGTATTATCGTTAAACTATTACGGATACAACAAGACTGCTATATACGCATGTACAAGGTGTTAAGGTACCTACCCGACTTATTTAACCAGTGATTCCTGACATTACTTGAATTTAAAAAAAAAATTGAATTTTGATCTACGGCGACATTTTTCATGTTTAGTATTCTCCCCGACCCTAACTGGCCAATACCTACTGATTTTTTGTTAAATTATAGTGAAAACAAAACACGAAAAATGTCACCGCTGGCCGAAATTTCATTTACATTTTTACTCCAAATAATGTCAGGAATCTCTGGTTAAAGTAAGTCAAGTACGTGCCATAATACCCTGTAGATGTACCTACATGAAATATGCGATGGAATCACGTTTAGTTAGGTATTGTATAATATAAAGAATGGGAGATATGGCACGGAAGATGAAAGCGTGCCGACTGTCGCCGAGCTATGACCAAACCGAACGGACTATGTAATGTTACGCTACGTTATATATGTTACGCTAGAAGATACTAATAAAATAATTTAATCATTAAAGAATAACACAACTACAGGACCGGATGGTGTAGACTCTAAAACTATCTTAACACTAAGTCAACAACTACTAAAACCACTCACATACCTAATTAATCTTAGTCTAAAAGAAGGAATCTTCCCTAGCTTACTAAAACAAGGTCTTATTATTCCAATTTATAAATCAGGACCAAAAAATAATGTAAACAACTACAGACCCATAACGCTACTAAATACCATTTCGAAAATTCTTGAAAAAACTATTAAAATACAGCTTCAACACTATCTAGAATCAAATCACATACTCTCGATTAACCAACATGGCTTCAGGAAAAACATGAGCACAGAACATGCAATAGCTACTGTAACGGACTTCATTACAAAAAATCTTGACGCTAAGAAAAAAGTTGTATCTATTTACTTAGATCTATGTAAAGCCTTCGACACAATTTCACACGAAAAACTATTCATAAAGCTAAAAAACATGGGCATTAATGGAATAGAATTCGATCTAATTAAAAGCTTCATGTCTGACAGAACGCAACAAGTAAAAATTGACAGCAAGACAAGTCATCCACTTTTGATCACGTACGGAGTCCCACAAGGGAGTGTACTCGGCCCTCTATTGTTCCTCATCTACATAAACGAACTATGTGACATTGAAATTGAAGGTAAAATCGTGACCTTCGCTGACGACACAGTACTTCTCTGTCAAGCAGCCACATGGAAAGATGTATTTATAATTGCCGAAAAAAGTCTATCAGTTGTTAAAAAATGGCTAAACTGGAATACTCTTACCGTTAATACAATAAAAACAAAATACATCACACATAGTATTACACAAAGAGGTCAACCTCCACCTAACATAGACCTGTTTCTACATGACTGTGAACAAACTTCACCCAATTGCCAATGCGAGCGTATAGAAAGGGTAAACCAGACAAAATACCTAGGGGTCATTATTGATTCACACTTACGCTGGACTGACCACATAACTTTCATTACTAATAAACTAAAAAGAGTCATGCACCTAATAAAGTCAATCAAAAATATTTTCCCACATTCAATACTTAGATCTATATATTTCGCACTCTGTCAATCGATTGTTACATATGGCATACTGGCTTGGGGAAGCGCTACAAACACTGCAATCGACCCAATACAAAAAATTCAAAAGGCAATAATTAAAATCATCTTGCAAGTACCATTCCACACAAATTCAAGCGAAATTTTCAAAACATTAGACGTCATGTCAATAAGACAACTTTATGCCAAATCTGCACTACTTAATTTCCTCCAACAGAAACTACACACTCTAATACCACCTCAAACAACAATAAAAACAAGGTCGACAACAAACAATACCCTAAACATACCGATAACATACACCACACACGGACAAAGACACTTCCAGTATTACGCTACAAAACTTTTTAATTGTATGCCCACCACTCTGAAACTACTACTAATGGGAAATACATACACAAACATTCACAAAAAACTGATCACAGCCTGGATCAAAAAACAAGATATCCATTTTATACAAAACATTATAACACCAAACCAAACATAATCATGGATGAATGTGTATGTATGTATGTATACATGTGTTTACTTATATGTGTGTATGCATGCATATATGTTTATTTATGTATGTATGTATATACATGGGTGTATGTATATATGTGCACATAAATAAATATTTTTCCTTTTTCTTTAAATAACAATGTACAATAACCATTAAAAAAAAAAAAAATTTAAAATCACAATTCACAATTTATATAAGAAAATTTAACCAATACACATAAATACATGTACCATTTAATCATAACCACGTAAACACCTCAGCACAGGTTCTCCTAGTGAGGTGTTCACGAAACATATAACATTACCCACCACAGTTTCACCTTCTCAAACCTACCTTACACACAACATATTATAGTTATAAGTTTGAAATATATCATGTAAAAATATAAAAAATTATGTGAACACTGTAAATATTATATAGAAATAAAAAAAAAATAAAAATAAAAATGAAAGCTGTGCGTTTGGTGTGTAGATAGAAACAAAATGGGGACGCCGCTGTACGTAGACGCAGTAGTATGGGTGAAGGATGTTAGCAGCACGCGTTGTAGCTCGACGACAGTCGGCATGCTTCTATACCAGATTCCGCCTGTTTCTATTATCTGTGGTTTTGTACGTGTTTTAGAGTTATTATTATATTATTATGAAAATTACTATGCGTTTGTTGCTTTTCTCTTCAGCACTAATTGGCAGTCGGCATTTATTTTATGGATTTTCTCTCTTTGTCCCCAGCCGGTCACGAAGGAAGGGTTCCTCATGAAACAAACCTGGAGTTTCCAGCGCTGGAGGAGACGCTTTTTCAGGCTCCGGGGAAGGGTCCTGTACTACGCAAAGGACAGAGAGGTTAGTGCATTTTCAACAATAAAAACTGAGGAAAAATTAAGAATATTGAATATTGCCAATTTATTAAGGATTTCTTCAAGCTTTTCGTAATCTGGTTAAAACGGGATTGCATGCCCTTAACGAATACGTTGATAGGTTTCCTAATAAAATTTTAGTAAAATACGAACTTACCTACTATCACGACGTCGCGTCGGAAGACGTGTTCATAATAATCCTAGTTTTTCCGCATTTCGTCATTGTATATTATAAACGCAAAGACAGGTACATCAACACGTTTTCCGATGGGAATTTACTAAAAGTTCATCAGGAAACGGCCTGCAATCCCTTTTTTAATTTTTAATAAATTAGCAATACTCCTTTTTCTCCATGTGTCCTGTTTACACGAGGACAGTGTTTAAGTAGCTTGCCGAGTGTAATCAATGCGTTTGGTGGTATTTTTTTAGGAGAGTCTGTTAATTACTGGAATTCGGATTTCCGCAGTTTTAACACAGCCATACATTGTATTACCGCATGTACGCCTCGATGATGTAAATTTTTATGTTATTTCAAAATTTATTAATATAAAATAATAAATTTCATATTTGCGTAACGTTCAACAGTGGGAGATACTCTCAGTATCGCCCTGGTGTGAGATTACCATTTAGAATTGAAAAGTTGCATAAAATGGCTTTAGCTGTGTCTGGTGACCAGATTTGAATAGGTAATCCCTCACCTTTATCTCCCCCATCTTCTTCCCCTCTCACTGCATTGAACCTCTCAACTCACCCCAATGCCATAGTCTCACTGGCACTATACGGTTGGGAGCAGTTGGGACTTTTGTGCGGTATTCACATTTTAGAAAAAAACATCAGGATTGGTATCAGAACTCCATTATTATTAGTATTTTTATAAAAATATCTATATTTGAATTATTTTCACTGCTAGAGTAATTGGACGCTGGCCGTGTAAAATAACTAATTAACTAATTGCTTCGCTGTCGCACCCAGAGATAGCTTTAATAATGAATTAATTTACTTGCTGAATTAATTACTTCTTTTTAGATGTTTACGTACCTACCTACTAATAATAATTGATTTAACATCTAATAAATTAACGACTTACTGGCAAATAAAAAAATCCGCTGAAAACTTCAACGGTTATTTTGAAAAATAACAGAGGGCGCCACTTCCGCTTAGAACAACCCCAAACTGACTAACACTATCAGATTTGATGTTATATAGATAGATTTCAAAAACACAAACAAAAATTTTTCACACAGTTTTTCGATAGCAACTTGACGAACGTAAACATATCTATCAAGCCAAGCTTAAAAAGTTAAATAAAAACTGAAATACCGGACCTAAGTGTTTGAAAATAACGTAGATGTAGAAATTATTTGGTTTTATAACTAGAATAACGATAACGCAAACCAGATTAAAATATCACGTAGTACCGACGGCCTCCGTGGTTGAGGGGTAAGGCTCTTGACTAGCAATCCGAAAGTCGCGGGTTATAATCCCGGCGTGTGCACGTAAATTTATTTTATTTCATGAATTTGTGTTATTTCACGATTTATTAATTGAAAATAATATATAGTAATTGCGTGCCTTGTGGCACGTCCCAGAGTGGAAGATACTCTCAGTATCTCCCTGGTGTAAGACCACCATTCAGAATTGAAACGTCGCTTGAAATGGCTTTATCCGTCAGATTTGAATAGCCAGTAACTCTCCCATACCCATCCCCTCTCCACGACTCTCAGCCTCCCAAATACCCCAATTGGGGATGCCATAGTCTCACTGGCTCTAGACGGTTGGGAGCAGTTGGGACTCTTGTGCGGTATTCACATAAAAAAGTAAAATGCTAGTGAATCGTCGCTGTTGTTACAGTTTTGTACCAAATTGCAATAATAAATCCATAAACGCATCTGATAAATTAATCTTTTTCAGCGTTCCAAAACCTGAATTAATACGGCAGAAATGGTGTCATGCCGCCAAACGAGATGTTTTTTTCAGATTAAATTACTGCATTTTGTTGCAGAGATAATTTTGAAGTAAGTACAATACAATAGTTTAACAATAATATATCGATCAAATAAATGTTTGCTACAAATATAATAAATATTGAAAATACGAACACGAATATTGTTTTCTAATATCTTTGGTTGATAAACTTCATCTAAAGAACTGTGTTCGCAAACGACCATACCATGTTGAACACACCGGTTCTCGTCCGATCACCGAAGTTAAGCAACATTGGGCGCGGTCAGTACTTGGATGGGTGACCGCTTGGGAACACCGCGTGTCGTTGGCCAACTCATTTTTTTTTTTTGACAATTTCTTTCATATTTCAAAAACAATACAATATAATTATATAAACGATTTTAAATAACTATTCTGGTATACCCACGCAATGGCGTTGCGTATGTGGCATTTTTATTATTAATTAACTTTTAAAATCTTTTAATTTGTTTTAGATTAATTTATTTTTTTGTTAATTTCTTATGTTTGTTTTGTTTTTTTCTCTTGCCTCTTGAAATAATGCTTGGTTGAATGTGTTAGTTACGTACGTACTATTACAGTCGATTGCAACGTAACGTAGGTTACAATAGTTCCTTTATAATTCCTCCTTTGGCTCAATTTTTTTTATTTATTCCTTCAATACACCACCTTTCACGTAGGTACTAGAACTTTGACTTTTAACTAATTGATAATACAAGTACATATTTGAAAAAAAAAATAGAAATCATAATATGTGCAATGTTATGGTTAACCGGGCAACTCAGGACAGTTGCAATTCAACATATTCTTAAAAAGTGATTTAAAGGAATGAAAAAAGAAAAACTTGGTGAAATATGTCATCTTAGGTGTGGTTCACAGGCCATTATTTTTTTCATTACTTTCAATGACTTTATATCACTTCAAAAGTGTGTTGAATTGCCACTGTCCTGAGTTCACGTGAACCCATTTTATAAAATAAGTACTTTAAAAATACGGATTGGTGCAAGTGATATAAAAATGTGAATTAAAAGTTGATGCAACAAGAGTGTTATAAAAAAATGTGGATAAGAGTGCCTTATCCTATAATGTGTTCCATCCTTGTCAAGGGGAGTGCTAACCGTCTCTCCTTTCAATAGACACAGTTGAAGAAAAATACATTTTGTATATAAGCCACCAAAGTCGAAGCATTCGTATGCTAGTTGTACCGCGTGCCTAATTTTGAAAGTTAATAGCATCTGTACCGCATTATCGTTGAATAAATCACAAAGATCTATTTCGAATACAAATAAATAAAAACTGGTTTAATTTACGGAATTTTTATTAAATAAAAATGGTTATATTTTGGGTATTTTTCAAGCTAGTTTCATCCACTTTTTTAATAGATGGCGGTAGTGTAACAAATGTTTTTTAATTTAATTGAAGTATTTTTACTTCTATTTGCTACAAAATATTATTACCAATCCTTCTACATTTTATTTTCGGTAGAATGAATTTTACGAAGAATATATATTTTTTAATAGAATTTAATAATATTCTTTTAATGGTTACTGCCATCTATTTCCTCTTGTCATAACTAGATTAGTTTGACATCCCAGACACAGAGTGTCGTTATCAATATTTCCGACCCAATAATAATAATTTATAATTATCATTAAATTTTATACTATATTATAATATTTAGTATTTATTCAAATTTATGAGAGGATTAGAAATCCATTTTTCTGCAAATAAAAAAAAAAACCACCATCGTATCGAAATCGTTTACGATTTGTAAACGAGTTTACATCCATTTTAATTACTTACCTACTTGAATAAATGAAAAAATGCCATATTCAAAGGGTAGAAGTTTTTCGACTATAATTTATTTCAATTAAATAAATCGAATGTATTGCTCGCCTAATTAATAATATTCGAGGAGTAGTTCTGTATTTTTCGGTTAAGCTAGAATCATGTATTTCTATGCGAACTACAAACTTATTTACATACAGACATCTCGAATTCAATTACTTTCCTTTGAAAGCAATGACTATTGAAGCGAATTCAATACACGACATGCTACTAAACTTTTCTGCAGACACCGGGAAATTTAACGAGAAAAGTTTCAAACAAATAAATTGATAAATAACAACGCCATCTCTGAACGGCGCCTGACTACTCACTGTTGACAGAGAAGTTACGACCGGCGGCTGATAATGAAAGCTCGAATAGTGTTAGAAAGATTCGCCAGAGGCCTCCACCGTAATAATAATCTTTATTAAATATTTTTATTATTTTGGAAAGGTGAGTTCTGGCAACATGCATTTTGGACAGGTTTTTTGTAGAATTTAACCCCTCACACTAATTTGTGCGCTTTTGGGAACAGCCCATATTGTGGTCTCACAGAAATCTTTGTGTCTCACTTTGTGTCATGGTGAGAAATATGATCTAAACAGTGTTACAACAAAAAACCCCACGTATATATTCAAATCGAGAAATTAATCACAGAATAATTAAAATGTACTCTACCTCTATGAAACCAAAGGTCCCGACCGCAGCAAAAATATGAAAAATCGTAATTTTTTTGTGAATTATTTTCATAAGAAACGACAAAAACAGTAATGTTACAATAACGTTTGCAATGCACTTGTTTGATAAAACGTGTGTAATTTTTTTTGTTATAAGGAATTTTAGTTACAAAAAAGTACAGTGAGCCATTTAAAAAAATGTAATGTTGGCATTCATAATTTTAACATTTATATTTTATAATTATTTTAATAATTTTATGTTCATTTATAATAATTAAATTGGAAAGCGGATTTCATAACTTTTCAAAAAAAGTTTTTAGTTTTGGGAAACGTTCAGAAATATTCCATTTATTTGGATTTCATTGCAAAGCGAAAATACTTCACTTTTACCGTCAAAAATAAAGAAAGAAGCCATATTGATTTTCAAATATTTTTCAAGATGGACGAAGTGATTTTGCATACAAATTTTAAAACCAAAAAATTTAAATTTTTTATAAACAAAAACCGGAGGGTAATAATAAATCAAATGGACATGTAACATACCTTGCACGCCACTGCTATCATCTAATGTTTAACCTTTTAAAACATACGATACCTGTGTACTACCAAACTAGGTACCGAATAAATTAATAGAAAAAGGTTCTCACGTGCCTCGACCTAAACGCCAATAAAGTTGTCGGTTTCGAGAAACTCATATTATTTTAAAGCCACCACTGACTAAAACAGTGGTTTAAAAATACCTATACTTGGCTACAAACGAAGATGTAATCTAGGTACTTACTCTTTGTGCTACTCGCTTACCAATAAAAGGTTGTTTCATAGAATTTGAAAATTCATCAAATTTAAAATACAAGTTCTGTTCAAAGTTTAAATAAAAGTTCCACAAACGTTTGGTTATTATTTCATTACGAGTAGGTTGTTTCACAGTACTTGGACAATAACTTTCTTAAATAGGACCTTCACAGAATTTTAATATTATTAACTTTGAAATTGGATGAATTGTTCAAATTCTGTGAAACAACCCGTCCTAGGACATATGAATCTTTCATTATTATTCTAAAGATGTTGGTTCCTAGAAGTTTTTAAGACAAATAGAGCAATCAATGAATATTCCCAGTTTTAGTCAGCAGGAATATTCAATACGCTGAAGGAAGCGGGGGGGGGGAGTTGTGGCGGGGGAGTTGGGGACTTGACTATTCAGAGCTTGTCTCCAAACAGGCGAACTGATTTTCTGATTTTAGTTTTACATATGCATTAAAAATTTTAAATTTCGAACGCAAACAAAGATAAAGTTTTTAAAGTCGCCTACCGATGGTTTCTATCGTTTAAATTGTAATTACTACTTTACACGAATCTAAAACATATGTTTAGTTAGGCAAAGCTATTATTATAAAAGTTACTATAACTTCACTTGTTTGCGTTTTATACAACAATATTTATTAAAAGTTTTGCATTCCTTGACAAATATTTTTAAAATCCTAAATGTTGTTTCACGGAATTATTATAAAACTGTCAGTAGTATCTATGGTAAACTTTTGTATGCAAACTAAACGCGTGGTGTTCTCTCTATCTAACACTGTTTAAATCATATATCTCACCCTAATACAAAATGAGATATAATGCTTTTTAAGAAAAGACTGGGTGTTTGATGTCTGGGAGAAATATCTCTGAAAATTGCTTTAGGTGTTAAATTTACCAACAAAGATTTACCAACATTCGTTGGTAAAACGACAAATGTGCGTGCAGTTTCATACTAATAATGGTTCACGATTTATTTCCCTTGTTTCTATTATCTATGACTTGAGTAGAATAAGTAGCGTACCTAAGTCAGTAGTGGATAAACGGTGAGGAACGTTCTGAAAGTCAGTACGAAGCGATCAAGATAATGTCTGCAGGTGTAGTTAACTTGCTCGTCAAGTTCCCTTCAACAACACGTTACATGACGTACCCCTACAGGGGCGGACTCGGTGGCGGGCGGTGCGGGCGGTGATTGTGAACTGGGCGCATCTCGGAGAGGGCGCCGAAATTAAATAGTTAATATCGAAATACTTTGTTTGCATCACTTTGTATTTATAACATGTATATTTTTTTGCGCATTTAATTACCTATAAAATTTTAAAATTTTAAATCTAGTGTTTATCTATTCTAAAACTACTATCGTATTATTCTATTACCCACGTACTCTAAAATTTGGACTTCACAATATTGAGACATAACCCACAACAAATTAAAACATTATTAATGCATTCCGATTCAGTGATTAAAAATAAAGATACAATTTCTCGCCAAATGAAAGAGTCTTCCAAACTGTTACTATAAGATTTCTTGCCAAATGAAAGAGTCCTCCAAACTGTTACTACAAGGTTTCTTGCCAAATGAAAGAGTGTTCCTAACGGTTACTATAAGGTTTCTTGCCAAATGAAAGAGTCTTCCAAACTGTAACTATAAGGTTTCTTGCCAAATGAAAGAGTCTTCCAAACTGTTACTACAAGGTTTCTTGCCAAATGAAAGAGTCTTCCAAACTGTTACTACAAGGTTTCTTGTCAAATGAAAGAGTGTTCCTAACGATTACTATCAGGTTTCTTGCCAAATGAAAGAGTCTTCCAAACTGTTACTACAAGGTTTCTTGTCAAATGAAAGAGTGTTCCTAACGGTTACTATCAGGTTTCTTGCCAAATGAAAGAGTCTTCCAAACTGTTACTACAACGTTTCTTGCCAAATTAAAGAGTGTTCCTAACGGTTACTATAAGGTTATGTATCGGGTAGTAGATACTCTTAGTATTGCCCTGGTGAAAGACCACCAGACGGAGTTGTAGCATAACGTGAGAAAGCTTGAACCGCGTTCAGTGACCTGATCTGAATAGCCAGGTTCTTCCCAACCTTCATCTCCCTAATCATCCTCCCTTCCCCACTTTCTGCCACAATATAACCCAATCGGGAATGCCATAGACGCACTGGCTCGGGACGGCAAGGAGCATTTGAATTTTCTACGCTGTTCACAAAAAAACGTATAAAAATATAGTAGGTCCTCTCCTGCACCCTTTTATAGATAGCATCACTTACGGTAAACCCAGTGTAGTATTATAGTTGAAGGTTCTTTGCGCAAGAGTTAACTTTATAAAAGCTTAGCCGAGGTTCTTTTGATGAATGCATTGAATATTACATTAGTTCAGAAGAGTTTAAGGACTGTTTTTTCTTAATCTGTCTTATATTGCTCTTCTCGTTTCTTTTTCTAAGACTTTAAATATAGGTTTTTTTTTCTCAAACTGGAAAATGCTATGCTTTTGTTTAAGTGTTATTTATATTCTAATTCTTTTAAGTTCTTTGTTCTAGTGTAATAATGACATAGAATAACATCTGAATAAAAATGTCTTGTTTTCCAAATAAGTAAGAAGTAAAACTTTGTATGAAAACATGGCGTATTGTTTCTTTACATTGTATCTTTTTTACGTTATAATTTTTAACTTCACCAGGACAAACCTGTGTTGAGTTTAATAGTTTTAAAAAATAATAAAAAATAACAAAAAGATTATATATTAAGAGAAAAATATTGTTACATTAATTTTTCTACGAATTGGGTACCTATTAAGCTAATTCCAGCCAATTCATTACAGTATAATGTAATGAACATGTAGGGTGACCATGATATACATTGATATTTGATTGAAAAAAAATTATAATAAACCATTATTTTAAAAAATACCAGTTAGAAGAAAAAAAAAACTTTATAAAAGGACAAGGATAAAAAATATACAACATATTATGCCATTAATTTAAAAGGACAAAAATGAAAAAAAAATATATTACCAATCCTCGGCTAGCACAAGTAATTTAACATTCTCTAAAGTACACGAAGAACTTAATGTGTTTTGGAAGGCAATTAAATATAAGTGGAACATGATACAATTAATTTCTTTGACCGAATGAAGATTTAGTGTGAATTGCAATTAAGTTCAAACAAGAGCTAATTCTTGTATTACAAATTTGCTGCATTAATCTATAGATATATATTGATGGACGAAACCGGCACGCAAATTTTGCATACACGAATCTGAATTTCATAAAATGAAGCAGTAAAATCTCTCAAATAGGGAGTTCTGGCGTCATGAAATTAACACATTTTTCTACCTGGAGTTTTCAGTTGATTTCCAAAATGAGCTTTGCAGCTTTTAAATCCACGTAACTGTGAAAATCAGATAAGTCACAATGATTTGATTATTTGTCAATTGCTTGAAATTAAAATGTTGTTTATACTCTGGCGAGACGGGAGAATGAATTTTAATGGTTTTTAAAATAAAAAAAGTTTAAATAAGAAGTCCTTAAGGGCTTTGGTGATATTCTGTAAAAACTACATATTATTACATCTTATTATCTCGTGATATAATATTATGATAAGAATCTTCATTAAAAAATTCTTAGAAATCAATCACTTTACAAGTAAAGGAATTGGTTTCCACGAAAATATAATTGGTACAATTTCTTATTTTATCATAACTGTCATATTTTCCACCTTTTTACGAATATTTTATGCGCGGCAAAAAACTAATATCCTTTTTTATGGCGCGTTATTTTTTTTGTCGCACAGTACTCAAAAATAATTGAATCGAACGATAAAAGTATGATTAGCAAGAATTGTCAAAATTTAAAACACCTATTAATAATATCTTCATTTTCTTGACGCATGTATTTATTGGCTGCTATCTTTATATATGATTCCAAGATTATTCTCGAACTTAATGCAATCTATATAGTGTCTTGGATAAACACATCTATTTTAATTTTAATGTGCGACATCTGTTGACTTTTCTACAAGTCTGGGATGATATTTTTTTTATATTGGTCATAAGACATGGGCAAGGCCCGAAAAATATTCCTCCAGCTACCTTGAACGGTGTGAACTTGAAGGTGACCGAAGGAACTAAATACCTTTGGCACATAATCACCAGTAATCTGATGGACGATGATGATATCGATAGACAAAGGCGAGCTCTCATCGTTAAAGCAAACATGCTCAGTAGAAGATTTCGCCTTTGCAGTACCGCAGTAAAAAGGACGCTCTTCCTTTCCTTCTGCGTAACGTTGTACACGTGCGAACTATGGTCAAACTACAAAAAGAGTAGTATAGAAAGACTACGGGTCCAATACAACAACGCCTTTCGCACAATGTTTTGTCTCCCCAGATACTGCAGCGCTTCCCGTATGTTCACGGAGGGGCGAGTTCCCGGATATGCAGCCCTTATTAGATCCAGGGTGGCAGGAATGAGGGAAAGGATAAGAAGCTCTCGAAATAACTTCACTATGGAAGCCCGCCTCACTCCATCCTCCAGCATTGACGCACACTGGAGAAAAATACTAGCGCCTAATATAGTCACGGCTCCCTAAAGGCTTCAACTTTCTATTTATTTTATCATTTTATTCTATTTTATTTTCAATTTATTCTGTGTTTTTGTTTCTGTTCTATCTTTTTGTTTTTGATCATATATTTTTTGTATCTCTATATGGAATGTGTGGGACTGCACTAACCTCCCCACATACCGCAATAAACAGTTTATTATTATTATAAACTGGTATACATAGCCTATTGTTTATATACGGATTAAAACATATTACAAAGAAAAATTGAAAATGATTGAGCTGTTGTAAAGACGACCACAATTTAAGTTTTCTGTAATTTTAAAATAAAATATTTAATACTGTTCTGTTTGAAAAGATTTTTTAAAAATGTGAATACGGAATAAAAGTCCCAACTACTACCAACCGTCTGGGGGTATGTTGTGAGACTGAAGGTAGTGGGGAGGGAAGTAGATTGGGAAGAAAATTTAGAACTGGTCACCAAACACGGCTAAAGCCATTTCAATCAACGTTTCAATTCTGAATGGCGCTCTTACACCAGGGAGATACTCAGAATATCTTCCACTATGGAACGTGCCGCAAGTATACTATGAAGTATTTGAAATGAATTAATGTGAAATAACACAAATTTATCAAATGAAATTTACTTGCGCACGCAGGGATTATAACCCGCGACCTTCGGCTTGCTGGTCGAGAGCCTTACCCCTCGACCACAGAGGTTTGATGATTCAACATCGTTGATCAATCACCTCCTTAAGTTTCACTGTATATACCACTCACAAACACACTGTACTCGTATATGTAAGTAAATGTCAAAATTTCAATTGATATTTTTATCTTATTTAACCGTCACCGCGGCGAGGAAAATCGACCTACGGTGCTACGTTTTCGAGACCCTTGAGCTGGCAATATTGAATTCCGAGCTGTGTGAGCTCGAGAAGAATGGGTAGGGGAATTTATGATATCTAGATCTAGCTGGTGGCATTTATTTAATACAAACGATTTGAAGGGGTTCCTTTCAGAGGCTTCGCCAGCTTCCAAGCTAGAGAGGGCAGCTTAATTTTTTTTAGAGCTTACAGGGAAGGAACAAGGCAGTGTTAATTAAGGAACGTTAGAATAAACTAACCCGTGTTTCCCAACCCGCCTATTTTTCTTCACAACCAGTCACTGCCACCCACCGATAGTTATGGTGGTAGACAGCCCCTGGTGTCACATCGAAAGTAAGAGAGTTCGGTGGGGGTGGCTGAGCGTGGGTGGGAGTGGTGACGAAAATGTCCTTTTTAAAAATATTATTTATTTTCTATAGTGACTATTTAAACATTATACATACAAAATATGATAGTGAATATATGTATAGTAAATTGTATGTCTTAGTCCTCTTCACTAGGGTGATCTGTGCTGAGGCGGACTAAAGTAATTCATTTCTGTTTCACTAGTTTTTTATTAATCTCTTTCGGCCAGATTTTTATTCTTGATTTGTAATCATTCAAATTTTCTGTTCGCTTTATATCTTTGTTATGGGAAGGCCACGAATGCTTCAGATTATTTAAAAACGGGCCCGCTGACTGTGTTGGTGAGTCTGGAAGGTTCTAGAAAGTTTACGAAGGTTCTCGAATGATCTAGAAGTTCAAGTTCTATAAGGTTCCAAACTGCGTGACGGAGTGTGTCGGTTAGTCTAGAAAGTTCCTGAGAGTTCTAGAATGCTCTTAAAAGTTCTGGAAGGAGCCACAATAACGCGTGGCGGGTATGGTTATATACAACTGACGTGTACTTGGCGTTGCTCGGGGTTATGAACAGGGTCGTTTTAAGCCGTGAAGGGGCCCATGGACTCACTAAGTTTGGGGGTCTATTTTGAAAATTAAATTAATAAATTTATTTTTGTAAAAATGTGTAGACCACCTACACAGATATTAATAAAATACTTGCAAATTAGTTTCAATTCTTTAATAACTTCGGAGATTATGGAAGGAATTATAACATTTCCAACTAGAGTATGTGACGAGGACGAAGGGAGTGGAAAAGTAGTTACAACTACAACCAAGCAATGATATCCCCAATTGGGGTAGATATGTAGTGTGGGTTAAGGTAGTGCAATTTGAATGATTGCATTCACAAACATATATGAAAAAAGCCCCGCAGGCATAATTTTTTCCATAGTATCCCCAATTGGGGTGGATATGTGGTGTGGGTGAAGGTAGTGGAATATGAATAGTTGCATTCACAAATTTACACGGGAAAAGCGACGGCGAAAGACGGGATTTTTTTTCATGATATCCCCAATTGGGGTTGGTGTGTGGTGTGGGTGAAGGGAGTGGATTATGAATTATTGCATTTTTATAATAAATTACTAAAATGTTAATAATTATTAATATAAATTATTGAAAATTTTCCTACGTCAAAAAGAAAAACAATAAATCGTTTCGTTTTCCATTTTTGTGGAATCAGTATCACGATAATATTTAAACGAAAATCCTTAAACAGAACGGATTTTCTTGAACGGAAATATTTTAGTAGGTATTATTTAAAACGGAAAACTTTAAAACATATCATCTTAACCGGCTAGTAGCCTAGTCATTCGCTGTATTCAGTCTTTCGATTTGCTTGAATACTATCAGATTTATTAAATGAAAAAAATACACTTTGTAAAACACCACTTTTATTATGAATTAATATTAACAGCCAACCAGGTTTTGCTTAGCTTTTGCTTTAGTTGATAAAATAAGCCCTGACGAAGCTTGAGCTAAGCGAAACCTGGTTGGCTGTTTATTAATATTAAAATTAATTATTAATATTAATTCATAATCAAAGTGGTGTTTTACAAAGTGTATTTTTTTTCATTTAATAAACCTGATAGTATTCAAGCAACTCGAATTGTAATATCACCATTCGTTCCTCGAAAATAAAGTCTGCTTACGAATTACTAGTACTTTTTATAATGACGCGCAAATTGCTGGATGTGTAAAATACTTAATATCATAATCGGGTAAACAAAAGTGCGAGTTTGTTTCCAAAATTTAATATTTTATAACACTATTTAGTTGGACACTTTTAAACGTGTATTATAATTTACCAACCTCACTTAATTTTAGCGTCGCTACGCCAGGGGAATCGTTTAAAAACGGCGAAATAAGACGTCAAAATAATATCAGTTATGGGCGTTTCTAGTGGGCGCGGCTATAGCCCAAAACATTTCGTATACGCCCCGCGTCGGTCAAAATGTCGCACAGTGTGACATGGTTTGATTTCACACGGACAAGTTTTATAAATTTGAAATGATAATAATAATTTTCATTATTGTTGGCATCAGTTAATGAATTGCATAATTTGCATGGTGTTTTGAAAATCGTGGTATCTACGTACAGTATATAATCATCTGCAGTATGTAAGGCATCCCAAATCCTTTTTTGGTTATTATTTTTTTTCTTGATAAAACAATCCCAATGAGTTAAAAAACTCATTGTAGGACGGGAGGAACTTACAATACATAGGTGGGAGTTAATAGATACAAAAATAAACAGGTACAAAAATAAACAGTACAAAAAAAAAAAAATATATAATATTTTTACTAATAAAACTTTTACATAGAAAAGAGTTTGTACATTACAGTTTTTTAACATCTCAGATTTTAGATTTAATTATTTTTTATTTCGTACTAGAGCAATCCCGATGAGTTACATAACTCATTGTAGGACGACAGGAATTTACAATACATAGGTGGGATTTAATGGGTAAAATTTTATATAAGTATTTCGATATCAAATAACCTTCACCGTCCAATGCTTTGTTTTTCTTTTGAAGTGGAAAAAATATGTCATCGGAAACCAAAATGAATGTACTTCTTATACTCCAAATTGAATAAGCTCAGGAATCGCTGGAAATTTATCGAGTGCGTATACATGTATATACCTATATATTTATAGATATATAAAATTAATTAAGCTGACATTTTACAATTATGTTCTGTTGAAAATTTTGCCCAAAAATTTACTTTTAAGTGTTTATTTATGTAGTACCGTCTCCATTCCGTTAAACATTTTCCTTGGTGCCGTCATTTTGTTCGGGATAAAACTCATTTTGTCTTCTGTTTTCCCATATTTAACTGAAACGTACGTATATATTATCAAATAGATTTATTATAAATTGGTTAAATTTTCCCTTAATTTTGAATATCATTTTAACGAAAGTAAATGCAGTAACATGGGGAGATAATTCTACAATTCTATCTACAATAAATAATTTAACAATCTTCCAGATTGTACAATTTAAAAGATGAATAACCCTTTTAATATTCGAATGACTTTGGGTACTTTATTAAAAACTTTATTGTATATTTTATACCGGCTACTTTTTGTAATATCTTATACTAGGGCAGACCCTGTGAATTCTTGAAAAATCTGTTTGCAATTTAAACTAAAGCAATTTTATGTTAAAATCTTATATTCTTAGAAAGGTATTTATGGCATGTCTGAATTCGTCACATTCATTTCCAATTTTTCTGTGCCCAAAAATTGGTGTGACTGAAAGCCAAATAAATATAATTTATATGTAAAAAGAAAAAAATGTACATTATTTATAATTATTATATTTGAAATACTTTTTACATGAAAAAAAAGTTCTACTATATAATCATTTTTAGGCGCTTCAATTACAAATAACAATCAAACATAACAGCGGAATTTTTAATTGAAAATTATATTTAACTTAATATTTAACTATTAAAATAAAGAAACTTAAGAATTTTTAAAAAATCTATAAAATATCTCATATTTTTTTTACTATGTATAAATTATTTCTGAAACTTAACCACCGTGCACTAAAATCACTTCAAATTATGTCTAAAATATAATGTTTTCTTTTTTATTGGTGAAACATACAAAAAACCTTTACTCACTTGTGGAAGAGGTCAAATTATAAAAAACAGAAAATTTCACTAATAACTTTAAAAGTAATCGTTTGATTAAATAAAAAAATACGTAATAGAAATTACTGGACATACCGTCCGGGAGTCAGACCTGAGTAAGGTCCTATTTTTATTAATCTTATATATAAATAACTTGCATCCCTGGGAATCCCTCTAGAAACATTTAAGATTTTAGTAATACGTACATCACAAATAATTAAAATGTGAGCGTCGGGGCGAATCCCCGTTATCAGGGTATTGTGTCACCTTAAGTCAAGTCCCACATTGGACAGCGCTGCAAACTTTTGCCTTACTTTAATGTAAAATTTCTTTAAATAACAATTTTCTTTAAATAACAATTTCTTTAAATAACAATTTTTAACAATTTTAAATAACAATGTACAATAACCATTAAAAAAAAAAAAATTAAAATCACAATTCACAATTTATATAAGAAAATTTAACCAATACACATAAATACATGTACCATTTAATCATAACCACGTAAACACCTCAGCACAGGTTCTCCTAGTGAGGTGTTCACGAAACATATAACATTACCCACCACAGTTTCACCTTCTCAAACCTACCTTACACACAACATATTATAGTTATAAGTTTGAAATATATCATGTAAAAATATAAATAATTATGTGAACACTGTAAATATTATATAGAAAAAAAAAAAAAAAAAAAAATGTTACTTTACTTTTCTTCGCATGGTCTGGTTATTTAAATGTGAGCCCTTCGGTGGTGTCATGATTATTAAAATATTGTAAATCAAAGGCTGATGTCATAGTTACCAAAAGCAAACATAACAATATTCCAAAAAGGACCATACTACATGGCCATTAAAGTATATAACAACCTTCCACATAACATTAAACAAATACAAGATACACACAAATTCAAATCGTTACTAAACACTTTCCTTGTTAATAAATGTCACTACACGTTGAGTGAATACCTCACGTAAATGAAACGCCTATTTTTATTGGTATATATATTTGTATTTTTTTTTATTTTTTCATTGGTATATTGTTATTTTATCTGTATAAACATTGTAATTATTATAATAAAACAAATAATATTATATATTGTAATTAAATAAATGTGGTTAGCTGGAAGAAATGGGGTCTACCCATAAGCTACACCTTTTGTAATTTTTATTTTACAATAAATAATTTTTTATTTGATTTGATTTGATTTGATTTTACTATACATAGACTGATGTCAACGTTTATTCAAAGCATTATTGCACCCTCCTGGTGCAAAAAATATGGTCATGTGGTTTGCCTCCGGTTCGTCGAAATGATACCCAGATTTTATGTTAGGGCAAACTAATTTGGATGTCTATGCCACTGACTAACCATCACGTCATTCTCCAGGTGTAGGCAGAGATGAAAGATCACCACACGATTCTTACTTGCTACATACTCCTTCACACTCATTCATCATAAATATCTTATGGAGTTGTTTTCCCAACTTTGAAAGTTGAAATGCCGCTAGTAATTAAGGCTTAAATCAGCTTTCTTAGTTGGTACAAAGCCTTCTCATATGAAACGTTTCCATGATGAAACTATACCAAAAATTTTATTAATCCATTACTCTAAATATGTTTGTTCTGCTGAATTAAATGCCCAGCGAAAAAAAAATCTGAACTCGGCGGTGTTTTAATTTACCTACTAAAATACAATGATGTCAAGTAAACAGACCCTAATGTAAACCTAAAAATGCTCTCTGGCAAATGGCAGCCTTCGCAAAATGTGAATACACATCACAATGGATCCATTTACAGAATAAACTAAGAAATACAGGACCATTAAATAAATGCGGAGAATTTTGTACTAGCGGTTGCGAACGATGCGACACGCGACGGTCGGCAACCAGAAGTTTGAAATATAGGTATTTAGAAAAAAAATATTTTCAAAAGTAATAATATAGGAAATGTATTCCCAATACTAAAGAAACTCATTGTGGGATTATAAAACTGAACAGTTCCTCCCTAAACGCGAGATTTTCTCAAATAGGGAGGAATTAATTAACAGCTTGAAACAGATTATATATTTATCCTTTCCTTATGCAGATCATTTGAAATAACATACTGTTGTACACCGTCATTAGACGGCTGGTATATATACTTTGTTATTACTTTGCAATTTTCTCAATATTAACCCTCTGTCTGCAGTACCTACACTTACAGATGTTCTTACTTACTTTTACCAATATGTATTATTTATTATCTTCGGTTAATAAAAAAAAAAAAGGAAATTTTGTTGAATTTTTAATTAAAATTCCCAATACATAGTTAACACATGGTTACTACACAAAAAAGGGTATGCATCAGCAAGTTACTAGCAATCCTGTCTTAGTCTAATTCTCATTCCTTATTTACATACATGTGTTATTTACATTTATGGTGATTTACTCTTTCTTATTAAAACTGCTTATGTTTTACGCATGCCTAGTTTATCAAAACCTAATACTGTTGTTTAAACTATTTTTTGATTTGTTATTATTATGAGATTTAGACGCTACCATTTATGTAAATTTAAAGTTCCTACGAAATTCCTGTTTTTATGTAACTACATATGTATGTAACTATATATGGAATGCTCCATGTATATATTGATATATATATTTGTATAAATGTATGTGTATGTTTTTTTTTGTTTTATATTAACTCCACACAGGAGGCCCTGAAGAAAATAATTTCCCTCGGGGCCTATTTCATCTTTGGGGATGCTGTGTGGAGGGTCTTTTTGTGGAGAGGAAGGAGTGAACATGGGTCTTGAAGAGTCCCAGGTTGTAGGAGGGAGGAAACACAGAGGCCGGCAGTTCGTTCCACAGCCGAGCTGTTGAACTTAAGAACGAATCGTAGAAGCGACCCGTTCTCATGTGACAAATGTCAACTGTGTACAAATGTTGGGCGCGCGTTTGGCGTATATCCCGATTACGCACCGGTTCCGAAGGGATCAATGGTCCGCTAGTTCCTCAGAGCATCTTCCATTGTAATACCGATAGAACAAGGACAGCATACCTACCTGACGCCTGTGCTCTAAAGATTGCAGAACAGAACAGAAATCTTCTAGTGAGGCGGGTTACTTTCATGTTTGTTATTTTGATCATGTTATTGCAATAAACGCCCGGGTTGCCGGCAATTAAAAAAAAAAAAAAATTAACGAAACATACGTGGTTACATATATAACTATTCTTATTATAGAAACACATCACAGTAATAACCTAAGGCATAATTATGACCGTGGTCGAGGGGTAAGGCTCTGCACTAGCAAGCCAGGTTCAAATCCCGTCGTGCGCAAGTAAATTTTATTTGATTGATTCGTGTTATTTCATAATATACCTACTCATTTAAAATAATATATAGTATATTTGCGGCACGTTCCAGAGTGAAATATACTCTCAGTATCGCCCTGGTGTAAGAACACCATTCAGACTTGAAACGTTGCTTGAAATTGACCGTGTTTGGTAACCAGATCTGAATAGCCAGGTACTTCCCCACCATCCACTGTCCCATCTCCTCCTCTCCCCGCTCCTGTCAGCCTCACAACATAACCCCATTTGGGGATGCCATAGTCTCACTGGCTCCAGACCGTTCCGAGGAGTTGGGACTCTTGTGCATTTTCACTTAAAAAAAAAATTCTTGCAATTAGCAAACGTTTCTATTCTACTTTGAGACCTTTTGCTTGGACATTCGCTGTTTATCTCATATATTTGGTTCAATAAATTGGGCACATTATGACAAGCGTTCGCAAAAAAGGTATTTGTAAATTGGCCATAATTTGCCAAAAATCGAGAAAAATCAAGTGGTTAGAGTATATAACAACCATCCACGTAACATCAAACAAAACGACCTACTCCAATTTAAAACATGATTTAAAGGTTTCCACTTTTAAAAAATGACACTTCACCTTGAACAAATACTTTTAAAGATTTTAAAATCTCTTCTTCTGTCTCTGCAGTAGATAAATTAACAAACTGCAATATTATATATCTGTTCTTCTGTCACTTCAGTAGGTATTTTCTACTTCTTTATTGGGTTAGAAATAGGATGTACCTATTAGTTATTCCCTTTGTACTTTCTGTTGATTTTAGGCAATAAATATTTTCTTGAATTTGTGTATAAATTCATTCAAAAGACTTAGTCGTTGAGTATATTTTGGGTAAAGTAAGTAGTTACATAAGTAAGTAGTAAAGGGGTTTCTTGTGATGTGTTGGTGTACCTCGTGTGTGTAATTGAAGGTGGTATTAGTGTGTGCCGAGTGTTGAATTACACGCAAGATATTGTTTGTTATTTCAAAGATTGGACCGGTGTTGAAGGGAAGTATTTGAGAGTTTCTGTATAATTAAGTCTTCGATTAAAGCGACACGCGACTCTAATAACGGCGGTTTGTTCGAGACTTTAATTATAAAATTTAATTAATTACGACGAATTCGTAACTACAATATCTCTTTTTCAGACTGATACCTGCGGATGTACGTTGTGTATATTTAAGATTAATAAAAAAGTATCTTACAAATAAAATATTTTTACGTAAAATGGTTTGAAAATTTTATAAAACGTTTTAAACTATAAAATTAGCGGTAAGCACCAGATTTTATTTTTCTAGAAGATGAATTAGTAACTTCCGGAGGTATTCAAGTAGAAACATCTTAAATTAAAGTAATAACTTGTATCAGATTAAATTAAAATAAACCTCGCGGAAAGAATAATATTCTAGACCTGAGAGGCCAAATAGAATCGTAGGTCCGTCCAAAACGCCTTGCTGCGGTGCCAATTTTTTTGTTGTTGTTATTCATTTACGTTTATTTCGCTAGTGGCTACTGTAAGTAATTAACCCCTTTACTAATAGGCGTGTTTTTAATTTTACCCTTTTGGGATCTGGTAGTGAGGCAAATGAAAGATGTGGTTGTTGTGTCACAGCGATTATTTGGATGCGTCAGTAGCTCAGATGTGGGATGACTCCAGACCAATGATGATGGTGCCGGGTGTACGCGGCGATGACGGCGGTGGAGTGGTCGAAGCGTAGTCAGTGAGTGGACATCGGACTGGTGGATTTGTTTTTTTTCGCAGGGTCTGAGCGCGTGAGGAGCGCAGGCCAAGGATAATATCCGGGGCCAGGGCGCTGATGCGATCCCGAAGAGTTCGTGGTAATCCGTAGTCCGTGCAGACTCGGGACGTAGGTATGATAGGCTTGTGTAGCGGCGCAGTGGATTAACGGCAGGGCGCGAGGCGGGGAACCGGCTATAAAATATGTGTAGCTTTTTTTTTTTAAATATTATTTAGGAAAATTTAATCAATAAAAATTACAAATGAGTTCATATAAACAATTATTTGAAAAATGTATCCAATGAAATTAAAACTTGTGATTACCGTTGGGTTTATCTAAAAGTTGTTTGATTTGTGATTTGAAAGTTTTGTAATTTTTTTCAGTTTTAATTTTATCCGGAAGGGCATTAAACAATTTTATACCTTGATAAGTATAATGGTGTTGACCAGCACTAGTTTTACATTTAGGAATTTCTAAGTTACCACGTGATCTAGATCGGTTACTTATTTGTGTAGAAATTGTTGAATTGAAATGGTCTTTATGAATTTGTAACAGTGCATTCTTTTTAAAATTTTTGTTTAAGCTAAGAACCCTAAACGAGTCAAACAGCTGCGTGGTTGGAAATATCGATGGTTTTCTTAGGATGACTTTCAAAATTAACCTCTGAACCTTTTCTACGGGTGAAAGGTTAGTTTTGAAAGTCCCTCCCCAACCGATTATACCATATTGTAATATGGATTGGGCAAGAGAAAAATATATAATTTTAATCATACTGGATGATAGGATTGTTTTTAATCTAATAAATATATATATATATATTAGTTTTCTTACTCTAGTTATAGTATTTTTGATTTGCTCGCTCCATTTTAATTGACTGTCAACTATAACACCCAGATACTTAATGCTATTTTTTCCCGTTATGGGTGAACATTTCACATGATTACATTCTTTTTTTATTTTCACACTCGGCAGGGTGGATTTTAATTCGAACATTATTTTCGACGTTTTTTTCTTTCAATGAGAATGGGATAAATTATGTTTTCTCAGTGTTTAGTGACAGGAAATTTTGGTCAAACCATATTTTTAGAGTGTTTATGTTGGAATTTGCTATCCTCGTTGTTTCCTCCCATGTTTTTCCCTTTGTTATCAGTACAGTGTCGTCTGCATACGATATGATATCTCCAACTATTGGGAGTGTGAATATATTATTTACATAAATAGTAAAAAGGATTGGACCGATGACAGTTCCTTGCGGAATGCCAAAAGAGGTGGTTTCGGGTTCACTTAAGGTATTATTTATTTTAACATATTGGAGTCTCTCATTTAAATAACTTTGGAACCATGATAGCGCTATTCCATCTATTCCAATTTGCTTTAGTTTTTCTATTAGTTTGGAATGTGATATGCTATCGAATGCCTTGCGGAGGTCAATGAAGATACTGAGGCACTTTTCTCCATTATCTAACTTTTGCATGATTGTCGATGTTAGTTTAGCAATTGCATCTTGTGTGCTGAGATTGTCCCTAAAGCCAAATTGATGAGGACTCATTATCTTTTTGTCTTTTATGTAGTCGTTAAGTTGTTTCTTGACAATTTTTTCATAAATTTTTGCTAGGTTTGATGTAAGAACTATTGGACGATAGTTGGAAATATTTTCTTCATCACCCGATTTAAAAATTGGAGTAACGATAGTTTTCTTATAATTATTTGGGAATACACCTTTTTTAAACTGGTGTTAATTATATGAGCAATTGGTTTGCTGATTTCCTTATGTACCTACGACTTTCAATGTTGTAACCGTTATATTGTCGTATCCAGGACTTGCTGATGCTCTTAAACTTATTATAATATTTTCAACATCTTTGTCAGTTACGGAAACAAAGGTTTGGAAACCTTCCCCAGAAAATGTGTTTTATTGTGGTTGGTTAGTTTGTGTATTGTCAAGGAGCATTATTGTCATACGAGCAAGGTTTGTTCCAACATTTGGAAAATAATTATTAAAAACATTACCACATAGTTTTGGGTTTTTTTCTGTATCGATGGCGATTCCCTGATATGAGATTTCCTTAGATACTTTTCGATTTGTGTTTTTGTTGGTTATTGTGCTGATGATCTTCCAGAATTTTTTGCTGTCTTGACCAGCGTCTTTTATTTTGTCACGAAAGTACTTTTCTTTTGAGAGTCTAATTAGAAGCGTAAGTTTATTTCGGTATTTCTTGTAAAAATTAACGATTTTTTGGTCGTTTGGTAATTTTTTGGAGTCCTGATAATATTTTTCTGATTGATATGACTAATCCTTTTGTTATCCATGGCTTTATTAATCTATGTTTAGATTTTGGTTTATAAACTGTTACTATTGTAGATAACTTTATGTGATCTTCAAAAATTGTTTCGAAATTTTCTGAACATGTATCTGGATTTTCCCATTCAAATACTGATGACCAGTTTTCACTTTTAAGATTTGCTCCTAAAATTTCCAAATTCAAATATTTTTTTTCATATTTTTTTTTATTGGTGCCCTTTTTTACTCATTTAAAGTACGCTCTAGCGTGTTTAAATCGCACTTTATGGAACGCGCGTTTTTTAAAGTTACCATGGCAACATCAACAAATCAACAAAATGTGAAGTCTAAATTAATGTTTGTGTTTTTCATTTCCATGACAACAAGATATTGTGATGTCACATCACGAATTCATTAATAGTTCTTATTTTCAAATTTTTAATAATAATATCAATATTTATGTTTTCAAAGTGTACCAATAAAAAAAATAGCGTAAAGTATTCGTGGATAACTGGTCTTTAAAACACTTGTTTTATTTCGAGCACTCGGCTACGCCGTCGTGCTCGAAAAATCGCGCGTGTTTTAAAGACCTGTTTATCCACTTATACTTTAATATACTATTTTCACCAATTTGATTAGATTTTATATTTCTTTTATCAATATTGTAAACAAATATACAAGTGTAGTGATCAGTAATATTGGTTTTCCATAATATTGACATGGTTTTTTCAAAGTTATTTGAGTTGCACCATATGTGATCGATGCAGGAAGGTGTTTGTCCGATCACATTTCGTGTAGCATTATTTATATATGATTTGTAATTTAGTGATGTCATTACATTTATATAATCTTCTTTCACTTTACTACATATAATGTCATCAATATTTATATTGATATCGCCAATTACGATATTGCAAGTATCCTTCAGAGTAATAATTGTTCCATTTCTATTATAAAATTATGTTGATCAGATCCATGTGTGCGATAGATAGCAATAACATGGTGAATGATTATATGTGAATGATATGAATCTCATAAGGTTCAGCCAGCGTTAGGAATGTAAGCACCCGAAAATATTTTTTTACTACTTGATTACAAAACATCGATTTTTCTCTACTTTTTATGAATATAATACGCATGTATTATGTATATAAACTTTCCGGAAAAAATTCTCTAAATGATAGTGAAAATCCTATCGAAATCAGTTATATGTAGTTTAGAAGAAATAAGCGCACAGACAGACGCGGATAGCGACTTTGTTTTACACTATTTGGTGATTTGCGTCAGGATCCATGCCTTGCATAAAAATATTGCCAATTTTCTTAAGGCGATGCCATACGTAGTAATGCAAAATCATGTGTTTTTGGTTTGAAAATTTGGTCGCCTAGAAATTTTTCAGATGCTTTAATTAAATACTGCGTGTTGAATACATCTTGGCCTTTGAAATAATCGAGTATTTTTTAGATAAGTCTTTTTATAAGCCCAGAAAAAAATAATGTATAAGTCCTATAAAAACTGCTTTAAAGTTCAAAATCTCCTACTTACGAACCCATTTTCGGTTATGATTTTATTGTATAATGTGGAAAATTAAGTTATTTATAAAATTATCGAAAAAAAATTAAATATTTATGCCTGAACATCCACAAAATAAAATAAAAGGCACTTTTTGGCCATGTTTTTTTCTTGCATAAATCAAAACAGGCGGATGGTGTTAAGCTTGCATTTAAACCTTATCGCCATCTACGTAAGGGTTGTTATTGATAGCGGCTCAATTTAAAATATTACACGACGTAGTGCATCGCCTTAAGAAAGATAATTAAAATAAATTATTGACGGATTAGAAGCTTTCAGATATTTACTTAGGACGGGTTGTTTCGGAGAATTTGAACAATTCATCAAATTTCAACGTTCATTTTCGGGTTCTGTGAAAGTCCTATTGAAGTTCTGTTATTATATCATTGTAGGCTAGTTGCTTGACACAACTGAAATAAAAACAGAATTTGAAAAAATTTTCACAGAACTTGAAAATGATCGTTGAAATTTGATGAATTGTTCAAATTTTCCGAAACAACCCGTCCTTAGTAAATAACGCTTTTTTTGAAAATAGTAAAAGCGCAGACCCTTTATCCGACTTTATTTGTCAAAATTGACCATAATAAATGTAAATAAAAGAAATACACCTTTCAATTATAATTCTGTAAAAAATAGCTTAGTAGAAAATACTAAGTATAATGAATATTCTGATTTTTTTCCACACCGATTTTTAAAATGGCAGTTACATTCATAACAACTTAGAGTTAAGTGAAACTGATTTGAGGCGGGACTAACGTATACACAAACAAAATTTAGTTTGTTTGATTGAATTTCGCGTCAGTAGGTAGTACCTTATTTCAACGAGGTTGACCCAGTTCCGCAAAAGGTTGCTTACCACAGACGTGATATAATATTGCATGGCGTCGTGCTGTATACTTGCTTGCTTGTGTACTTTCCTTCGAAATGTTCCGCTGTGGAGAGTAGATTGCAGATTCAAAGTTTAAAGGGTCAAGGACACGACTAATAATAATAATACTCGGATTGAAGCAAACAGATTGAATGTTTAAGCGAATTAGTTATTGATTTGATGGCCTACGTGGTCGAGCGGTAAAGATCCTCGATTGCTAATCCCGGGTTCGAATCCCGGCGTGCGCAAGTAAATTTCAATTTTTTGCTTTATTTTATTTCTGTGATGTATGGTAATAAGTTGAATATTTAAGCGTTAGATGGCGCTAGTCATAAAGCTTACTCCAGAGTCCGACAGATGTCGCTAGAGTGTAGCAATTACCTGTAGGATGTAATTGACAGGCAACAAGCTTCTCGAACCAGAGAATTACCAACCCTCGGGTAATGAAGAGTGTAGCTAAATCCAGACCTATTTATTTGTAACGTAAATAAACACAATTATAAGTAGAACCTTTTACTTTTTAACAAAGAGTTCCCAACCCTTAAATCTGCAAAGTAAGACAGATATAACAATTTCTCTTTTAATAAATACAAAAATTATATAGTAGGTATATTTGAAACACGTTATAGGTAACCAGAGTTTTAAGTCCTATCAGTATCACTCTGATCAAATATCACTGTTTAGAATTTAACCCTTGCAGTGCCAAGCTCCCACAACTTTTTACTACCTTAGTGGGCCAATTTGGGAGGCGGGTTTGGGTACCGCCGTCCGGGAACCATTTATTGAATGACTCCTGAAATGGGTCACCCCAAGAGGTTTGCTATATTTGGTGATTTAGCAGGGGTGCCCGGGTTTGTGGGGTGAGGTTTGTCTATCTCTTGGCGTCGAATGCGTTTGCCCACTTGCTGCGCGGTGGGACGGATCGGGAGAAACTGGTTGAGGACGAACTTTCGACCTTTCTTGCCTTGGAGATTCATACGTCCGTCATTCCTGGATACATTGACCCCCAGATTCCTACCCACCCCTCATACCTTTTTTCTTCCCAGAACTTCCTCTCCTTTCTTTCTCTAATAAGACCCATCTCACTGCATCTCCAAAGATGAGCTCTGAGGGATTTTTTCCTCAGGGCCTTCAGTGTGGAACTAATGTAAAAAAATGGGTAAAATGTCCAGCTCCAGTTGACAATATTTTCGTATTAGCTTACTTGTTTTTTGCACCGTCATTGTACCGTCGTACAATATATAATATATACATATCTTTCCTACATGGTTTCCCCATAGTTTCCCAATAGTTCAGAAAAATATTTTCTAACTTACTTTAATATTATTCAAAAAATATATAGTGTTATGAAGATATAAGATTTTTTTAGAGTTTTTTTTATAATATCCAGCTGAATAAGTGCTCTTCACTGTTGCGGACGGAATCAAGGTACCGTCGAACGGCGGATAGAAGAGGATTGGAATTCCGGAATGCCGACTTACCGTTTCTGTTCTTCTTCCACTTTTCTCAATTGCGCTGGTTCCAATACAAAGCACTTTTTTACCACCAAAAACTCTCGAGCTCACAATGGCTTAGTTTCGACACGGTTGAAAACAGTTTAGGTCTTGACAGGATGAACTACGCGCACTGTGTATTTGGCATAGGGAGGTAAGAATTAAGTAGGTGGCCAGCAATTATATTCATCAAGGAAATCAAAAGGAATGATATAAGACATAAAGATGCTAATTATTAACATTCACAATAAAATAAGTCATATGAGGCTTCCCAGTAAATAATGGACTAAACACTGTATCATGACTGACAAAAATCAAAATTATGACATTTGACATGGAATTAGCGACGCTCATTTTCACAGTGACAAGTGACGAAACAAGAAGTCGAGTCAATAATATTATTTAGATGCATTATTTCCTTGCCGAGTGAATGAAATAATAATATTTGATTCAAAAAACCATAAAATCGAGGCAAGTACGTCGAGCTAACTAGCATTATATCAGCTTTGGATGCGCTGGCACGTTACAGTACAAAACGTGTGATATGCGCTAAGGATTTCTTGGCATTCAAGCGGTTAAACGTCGCTTGGAATGAGTTTAGCCGTGTTTGGTGATCAGAGAGGCGATTCCGGTTCTACTTGAGGATAAGAAATTGACATTAAAATTAAAGACTTTTTCATTAACTAGGGTCTATTCCGGTTTTAAGGATAATGAATTCTCTTTACCTTGCCGCCATCCGAGAGAACTGAAATCGCTGTTACGAAAGAGTTGAACACTTGTTTATACTTGAATAGAACCGGAATCTCCGTCCTCCCGTTCTGTCGGATGACAGCGACAAGATCGTTAATTGTGAGGTTAAGAACAATTCTGCTACTATCCGAGAAAACGGAAATCGCAGTTAACGTAAAAGTTTGAAGATTCTTTATCCTTAAGTAGAACCGGAATCTCGCCCCCTATTCTGTGGGATGACAGCGACAGGGTAGTTAATTTTGAGGTTAAGAACCATTCTGCTGTTCTTCAAGAGAGAATTGGAATGACAGTCAACGTAAAATTTTGACAGAAAATTTTTAGAACCGTAATCTCCCCTCCCCTCCGTTCTGTCGGATGACAGCGAAAACGTCTAGTTGTATAATTTTTATTTTATTTTTAAATTTTATAATTTTAAAAATTGTATATTTTTTTTTTTTAATTTTATAGTTCTTTCTTTTTTACTTAATAAAATTTATGTAACAAAAAAATTATTAATAAATAAATAAAAATAAAAAAAAACGTCATTATTTTTAAGGTTGTGGATAATTCCTTATACAAGTTGAACCGGATTTGCCCCACAAATTTGATCAGCCAAGTTTTTCCAACCCACTTCTTCCCCGATTTACTGGGATTCCACAGACTTACTGGTTCCGTGCCCTTTAGGCTCTGGCGCGGTACTCATACACAATACAATTAAAATCTGTTTAATATTTTTTTGCTCTATACGGAAATCTGCGATGCCTAAATTTTTTTTACCCACTTAGATGAAAAATATTTTCTCTCCATCTATCATTCATTTCGAAAGCAATGTTTTAGAGTGCTGCAGTAAATTCACATGAAGTCTCGGAATTTTCCATCTTCTTCATACCCTACGCTTTATTTTTATGTGCGGTACTATTTAGTATTACACACGATGATTCTCCGTCAGTGGAAAATACGAGATTGCTTTATTTGTTAATTATTGCAAGTATCTTATGAAACCTTTTAGAAAGTAGTCTAGTAGTGTAGTAAAATCGTCTCTTAAATCTTTGTATTATTATTAGGTACTAGCTGTACCCGGTGTTCCCGGCGTTACTCGACTTTTCTCTTCTACTTTTATCAATAAATATAATACACATGTATTATATATAAACCTTCCTTCTCTAAATGCTTGTGAAAACCGTATCAAACTTCGTTGCATAATTTAGAGGAACTAAGCACACAAACAGACAGAGGCGGATAGTGACTGTTATACTATTTAGAGATGCCAATGTATTGTCACGTCGAATTTACTAAAAGTTTATCAGGAAACGGCCTGTAATCGTGTTTTTAGTTCATTATGATTCGGTATGTTCAGGGAGGTTCCCGAACATTCCAGAGTATTCCCGAACATTCGACAACATTTCAGAATGTTCCGGGATGTTCTTGAATGTTGTGGAATGCTCTCAAATACTCTCGAATGTTCTGGACTGTTTCTAGAGGGCGATACTTCCAGCCCTTAAATCTTACGCACGCCCTTCAGGTAAAAACAGGAACCTTCATGGATGGGGGATAGAGGGCTACCACACCACATACTTCCCTTGATCTTACCGGGGCTCGTTTCTGAATTTTAGTGGCACGCACATTGTAAACTTACTTGTATAATATATTTTGATTATGAGCAGGCAACATTCTGTCTGTAATTGATTTCTTTTAAATTTAAAAATAAGTTAATTCTTCCTTCTCTCCAAATAAAAATCCAATCGACCTTTAAATTGGTTTATATTTGTAGCATCCACTACTTTATTTGGAAGGAAGTATTTCCTTAATAGTTTTTTTTTTAATAACTTCTGCTTTTTTCCTACTGCTCTTTGACCATGGTTGTGTACAATTTTTCACGTTTAGATATGAATTTTATTGTTCGTTGAATTTTAAAGTAGCTATTTTATTTACTATACACGCCTTGAAACCTTTTAAATGCATACATTGTTATAAGTAAGTTGTTCAAGAGTACAGAATAATAAGTATATAGTACATAAAATAATTAAATGAGTATGAGGAAATAAGCAGGTACACTACTATAAAGAGTGCAAAATAAGTACTTACTTACTATGAGAGTAGTTACAGAGCACTGTGTAGTGATTGTAGATATTCATAAAAATATGTTTTAGAGAACAAAGCTAAATTTATACAGCTATAAAAGGTGCACATGAAAAAATATTTTATTTATATTTATTCATTTACATACAGTATACACAATTAGTACCAGTTAAACAAGGATATTAAAGTCAACATCTTTATGGATTAGTAGGCGTGTTTTGTGAACACCTCACGAAGAGAACCTGTGTTGAGATGTTCCCAAGTTTAAGGAAAGTGTTATTATGCCGTCATAAGTAAAAAAAATATCATCATCCTTGAGATATTATGGTTATGGCGGCAGTATTGAATACAAATAGGTTAATAATCGTTACATCATAATATTACACATTACATTACATAATTTAGTAAAAAGGAAAGGATACTACATGAATTGTACTTAAAGATATAGTTAAGACGAAAGAAAATAAAAAAAAAAACAGAAGAAGATGAAATTAATGCAAATATTTAAAATGCAGTGCATGTAAAACATTACCAAATAATAATACAACAATAATATATTTAGTAGAACTAAAAGATAATTTTCATTGTGTTGTGTTTGGTTTGGGGTGAGTAATGTTTTGAAAAAAATGTGTACCTTTAGTTTTTATCTATTCTGTGATCTGTGTTTTCTCTGTTTGTGTATTGGCGAATGAATTATCAGCAGTTTGTTTCAGATTAGGTGGCAAGCAGTTATACAGTTTAATGGAACAGTACGTAAAGGGTCTTTGTCCTTGGGTGGAGTGATTTATATTAAAGGTTAGGATTATTGAAGACCTGCGTATTATTGAAGACTGATATTGTAAGAGAGTTTGTAGTTTTCTCTGGATATTATTAATATTAATTAGATTATCTAATTGATAAAACGTTGAGCAGTTTATACATTTTATGAGAGTCTGTGTTGTGTGGTACTTGAAAATTTTGTTTAATAGTTGAGTTTTGTGCTTTTACTAGCGGATCCAGAGAGTTATTAGTTGCACTTCCCCAAGACTAAAACCCAATGTTACTCAAATTGTGAAAAATTCAACGGACTCAGTAAAATTATTATAGACAACGAAGAAATAGAGGAAGTAGAGGAAATCAAATACTTAGGCATTATAATAGACAATCGACTCAAAGTTAACTCTAACTTTGAATTATTAGATAAGAAAATGAGAAAAGAGGTAATTTAAAAAAAGGATAAGGCATAAATTAGATGTCAATACAAATACATTAGCTTATAATAGTATAGTGTCATCTCATTTCAATTACTAGTCAAGTGTCATTTTCTTGTACAATCAAACACAAATAATTCAAAATAGAGGCATGCGAGCAGTATTGAATTGTAGTGGGTATTCCAAGATTATAATGATAGTTGTGAGATAGCGTAGAGAGCGTATAATTTACAATACCCTTATATTTATATTTAAGCTAAAAATAGGATGCTCCCGAAATACATGTTTGAGAATGTTAATTTTACGAGAAACTGTGAAGATTTTAGACTTCCAAAAACAAATTTGTCGGGAACCCAAAATAATCTTTACTTTAAAGGATTTGAGAATTTTAATGAGCTACCGATAGATGTTAAAGAAGCTAAAAGCCTTGCTGCTTTTCGTGGGTTATGCCTAAATACTACAAATAATAAGTTTTAGAGGTATTGTAGTGTCCTTAATTTCATAGAAATAAGTTGTTAAAAGGTTTATACTAGATATAAAAATGTAATTTTTTATAACTAAATAAAAACTAACAATAAAAAAACAAGACAGTAAACCATACGTGATTAAAAATTGGGAAAGAACCAAAGAGGTTTTTGATATTGTTTGAGAGGTACATAATTTTACTGAGTTTGGATGTTAGCAATTTAATGTCGTCAGTCCATCGCAGGTTTTCACAAAATGCGATGCCATGATATTTGGTTTATTTAACATTTTCTATACTTCGATGTTAGGGAGTATTTTCAGAACGAAGATTCTCGTAGGTTGACCTCTTTGTATTAATATTATATTGTGGGTCAAAAATTTAGTTATTATTTGTATTCAGGGTTAGTCTGTTTTCATTACGGCATTGTTTGATGATAGCAAGACTTTTATCAGCTTTAAGAAATGTTTTGAGCCGTGTATCAGCTTGACAGAGTATTACGAGTTTGATAAGTGTATTATTGAAATATAATAACGTAGTCAAAGTAAGTTATCATCATCCTCCTCATCTGTTTTTTGTGTTTAACTGAATAAATGAGCGTACAAGTTCCTGACTTAAAACGTCTTCTTTAATACCTACTTAAGAAAATTCACGTATCGATCATAAAAAAATTTTCGGCAGTTTTTGATATCTTTGAAATTATTTTCATTTGTATTATAATTGGAGCTGTGTTTTTTTGTTTCATTGGTGTACTTCGTATATATATTATTTGCGATTAACTATGTTTTCATTTTCAATATCTCTTATTTTTGCATAAATGTTTCGTTGTTTTAATCTTAAAATTATTTTAAGCTCGTTTCGTCCCTAAAGACCGAGTGAATTTGGATCGCCTGTCTGGAGGAGCATGTAAATACTAGCTTTGTTGTGTTTTTTGTTCAATTTTCTATTCTCAGAGAATTCCCGATGAGTCACTTAGCATATTCCGCGCTCAATATAATATTATATTGCTAACGCAAACATGACGAGAGAAAGCGGCATACAACAAAGTGAGTGGAATGGCAAAACATTGTACATATCTCTTATAATATGTGCGAAACTTCATCACTTTTCGGAACAATACTTTTATTTATTTATAAAAGAGTATTTTTGTAAAAACATGTGTTTTCACTCTTTTAAAAATTTCCCACCATCAACTCTGCTCTGACAAACGCTATTATTTGATTAATCATAGGCACTTCATTCCAGTAAATGCGATGAAGATCATTTTTGCTTAAATTAAATTTTTATGACTAATTTTTTTTTGTCCTTTTCGAAACTACCATACGAGGCTTATACCCGTATTATGGTAGTTGTACATGATTTTAATTATAATGGAAAAATTACTAAAATAATATTTTGTAGAAACAAATTATATATTGCTAGCTGATATGTATACGGCGTTGCTCGACTCTTTATCAACATAATGACCATTTATTATATATATTGGAAGACATTCCCTAAATGATGGTGAAAACTATATTAATATCTGTTGCGTAGTTTAGAAGAACCAATCGCACAAATAGACAGACGCGGATAGCGACTTTGTTTTGTACTTGTGGCAGCGTGTTGTATGAGGGCTGTATTTATTTGTACTTTACTTTACTTTACTTTACTAAACCGTAAATTGTGTTCGGGAGATGGGAGATTGAAACGAGTGTCTACACAATTAATTTAGTTTATTCGTGAGGACGAATATTATTACAATTTTACAGAACGCGGAGACGGTGGCAGAAAGAGTAGAGATAGTGGCGGTTGGATCGAACGTTGAAACAGGAATGGAGATTTCTCTTCTCATGCTCGCTTGCGTATAGCGGCGGATTAATTCGCGTTAGTATTGCCACGTGTGGGGGGAAATAAAGTAGTCCCACATACTATTTAGAGAATAAAAAAACATACTTAAGAATAAAAAAACATACTTAAGAATAAAAAAACATACATATTCATGTAAACCATGATAAAAATAAAATTTTGTCTCGTTAGAATTTAGAGATATGAAAGAAATTAGAAAAAGAATAAATTTTTATTTTTTTATTAAAATTTCTGTTTACATAAAAAATGGTGAGTGAGAAAAAAAAAGATTCTTAAAAGGAGTAAGTAGGTTTAGGTAGTAAATATTCTATTCATCCTTAGAATATTTTTCTTTTACTTATTTAAGCCCTCTTGTATTCAATAAGTAATTCAAGGGAAAATGATTCGAAGTCCTTTCAACCATAAAATAATATTTCAGAAACTTTCCCATATATAGACAGAAGGCAATGCATTTGAAATTTTTTGTCGAGTTCAAGAATATGGTCGTTAACTAACTATCTTAACCATCACACCCTTTCTCCGCAGGGATAGACAGAGAGAATTGACTACCATACATAACTCTGTATTGGCACACACTCCTATATATTTACTTTTATTATAATGACTACATTATTCTAATTTTTGAGAAATGAACATTGATGAAAAAATTATACGACATAATGTGAGAAGAGTAAAATCAGTTTTTACTGTTTGGAGTAAAATATATGAGCCTGCTAAAGCTCTCGAATGGTGAATTCTGGCATTGTGAAATTTGCATTATTTTGGCAGATTGAAGTGTGTCAATCAACACTATTGTATTCAAAACGAGCTATGGAGGCTTAGAATACCTGATTAATATTTGAAAAGTACAAATTGCTTGCAAATATTTTTTAATGTAACATCTAGAATATTTAATGTTTCCGTCCGGCACAACGCCCGAATAATGCACTGAGCCGCACCCAACTAGCAAGCAAGTTAATAAATACTTGAACATTGATGAGAGGGGCCGTACTATGCTGGTTTGGAGCGGTTCAGCGCGTTGTGCGGGCTTCATGTGAACGGAACAATTGATTTATTTTTCTCATTAACAATCTTCATTTTCTTTTACAAACTTTTAACTCATGTACCTACGACATATTGTTATTGTCATCTGTATGTGTTATTTAACACTTTTCTCTCCTATAAACATTTTTCAAACGTATAATAACTCTAATGCATAAAAAACATAATGAAAACTCACAATTTCTTAACAATATTTAATTTCTTTGTTTCAGGTATGTTTATGATAGCACGTATCAATTTTATCCCGATGAAATTCGTCGATTTCTAAGGTAAGAAGATTTAATTTAATTTAAATGAAAGTGTGATATAAAATTGTTTATTATTTATAATACGGGCATTAGCCTAGTATGGTAGTTGAAAATTGTAACATTTAAAAATCTTTAAAATAAATAAAAAAAAACCTAAAAATGTTCAATTTATCAAACAAAAAAATGCTGAAATCTACTTAAATTGGCGTGTCAGTTCGTGAAGCATCATGTATATGATGCAAATGTTTAAAACCACTTAAACAAAGAACTTTTTTTCATTTAAATAATGTCAAGCCTAAAAGTGTTTGCGTTCTTCGATATTATGATATATTGATGTGTGCAAGCGAGAGTATGCATATTTGGTTAGGGCCTCTTTTGTCGTTCTGCTCCCAACGTTGTAACACATATATTCTCTTGTTATTTCAAAGAACCTACGAACACCACATTGGCGCAGCCGATAGGATGTTTGTAGTTCGTTCGTTCAACACCACATGTAGTCAAGATAGTTTGTTGAGACAATAGCAATTCACCACAGCTCGCTTTTCTGTTTTTTTTCTTTAAGGCCTGTTGTTTCACATAATTTGAAAAATACTTCAAATTTCAAAGTTAATTTTTGTTAAAGTTCTGCGAAATTTTTTTCTAGTCTATTATTTTTTTATGTAAAATAACTGGTAGATACAAGAACACAACTTGAATATAATCTTTACAGATCTTTAAAAAATTAACTGATTTGGTTAATTCTTCAAATTCTGTAAAACAACTGGCACTTAATGTCTTGTCCCACGATAGTCACGTCTTTAAGATAAAATATTTAAGAAACAAAAACTTGTCATTTACAAAGCAGTCCCAGTATCTACTAGCGCATTTATTTAGTTTCTCCTAGCAACTTTATCTTAGGCGGACCACTCGACGTATTATTCCCTCTGGAATCACACTCAGAATTTCCAAATTAATTCGGTTTTCTGACATTCTTGACACGTGACCAAGCCACCTCAATTGCTACTTTTACTATGTAGAGTAATAAGGGTTGCTTTGAGCCCATCTCGAAACATCGAGGTGCTTATTTTTTCCCACTTTTAGGCAAAATATTTTACAAACCAATTCAGTTGTCAAAATGAACAATTCGTTATAATTCATATTGAAAAACACCGTTAACTTTTAGGGTGACGATCTAAACGTACAAGATTTTAGATAAACTTGGCCACCCTATCAAATCGGCAATTACTGAGCATTTAATTAAAACCCGCCATTACTTTTAATTTGTTCTAGAAATCCCGAGAGCACCCAAAACGCACCGGGCATTCCTAAATTCACAAAAACCTCATTAATATTAACGGAGACGCCGCACGGGGCTAAGCTTAATAGTTCTTGATGTCCGGTATCCGGTACTTGATGGCTACGGCGTAAACTACATTAATTCAAAATTATCCTGAAATACCAACTTTAAGAGGACACACGGAACACGGTGTCACTTCTACATTCATAAACAAGTAACTCACCACAATCTAAACATCTGACTTGTTTACGGATTGTAACTCTGTCCAAAACGTTGACTGAAGAAGGAGGAGCGCAACACAGCATAATGCCCACAAAATAAACCATTATAAGATAGTACGTACTCAAATTATTTCAAAAACAAATTAACCTGAGGCAAATTTCTTTGAAACAGGCTAGATAAAGACATTGCGCCGACTTCGCTGTCAGGTCGGTCTTTACAGACTTCTTGAAGACCTTCACACCTTTCCCATCCCCGATTTCAACTTCTTTGATGGAACTCGGAGAGCATTGAGGAGGAAACTCATTTTTTTTCTAGAAAAAACAATCGATTTCATTTACCTTTCTGGTGACATTTAAGGCGTATCAGTAGAAATGTCGTATCTAAATTATTGACAACGTCGTCTTTATTATAAACTAGCGCAGAGCCATGTAAAATCAAGAAAAATAATTTAAAAAAAGATTTTTGTAAAAGTAAACATTAAAATTTTAAATCGAACCCCGATCAACTCTTTAGAAAGCAACTTTACTGACCTACATCACCAATTATTGTAGGAATGGCGGCATCAATTCATAATATATGTAAGTACTTACAGAAAATGGTTCCATGATAATTCCTCAAAATGACAATTCAGCACACCTATAGAAAGTGCAACAATGTTTTGAAAAGTGATGAAACGAAAACTAGGTTAAATAGTTACATATGTAACCTATTGTTGTGTTCCCACAAACAGTTTTCCAACTCGTCGTGGAATTAGATTTTAAATAATAGGTTCTTTGTGTTAAATCAGGGATTTATTAATACTTCGCGTATTACAATGGTGACTCCATAGTCGACCTAACCAGGAGCTGGCTAAATGAGATCTGAAAACACCAAATTTGTCTGGGAGCATTCTAACTGGTCCTGGCGACTACTGGCTACTAGCTGCCATCTTGCGGACTTCCAAGCAAGCTCTATGCACTGCCCTCTATGAGTGCATCTGTGAAGCTCTTACTTCCCAACACTTATTTAACCTGGTTTTTGTTTCATCACTTTTCATAAATTTATAGCACTTGTTGTAGGTGTGTTGAATTGTCATTTTGATGAGTTATCCGGTGACCGTTTGATTTGTATGCCTTTATTGAAAGAACTCAGTTTTTATATAAACAAAACTATTTATTCATATTCATATAGCGTATGTTAGTGCGCAAACAAATAATTCTTCTTAATATTTTAAAGCGTAGCTCGCAAAAAGTGCAATTTAATAAAAAATAATTCAATTGACGCCATCTATGAACATTTAGATTAACCTTAAACCAGATTTCACGCAGGGACTAACGCTTAGCACGGCCAAGCGTAATGTTTGATTATAAATGGTAACTATCCCTTTTTTGTGAGTTTTGTGTTTAGTACGAAAAAACATAATCTTAGCCTTATTCATCTAAAAAAAAACACAGCTAGAATGTTTTCATTTATTGATTTATGTTTCCAAAAATATGAACGCAACAATTAAAATTGATAATCTCGTTTTGTGACAGTCATTATAATTTATACGAGCCAACGCGTTCGTTTGTTTTTCGTAACGCTGATTGAATTTTCCCGCCTTTCTCAAATGCCAGAAGCTTTTGTGCGAAGTTACAGATGTCACTCCGTTCCCGCCATAATGGATTCGCCTGTCTCGCTCGCTCTTGTTAAACAATGCGGCGGAGAGCGAGATGGGGGAGGGGGGATGTCGTGTTCGGGATATAACCCGCATTTGAAATAATATTTTGTACGATACGGGCACCTTTTGTTTTTAGTTAAACATTATTTTGGTACGAGATTGCTCGAATTATATACTTGTTCAGTTATAACGTAGACCATGAAATTACGCACGTACACACTTTTAGAAAGAAATTATTTTAAATTCTATAAAAAATCGCCATTATCATTCGTTATCTATATAAATAAAAGGCAACGTCCTTATGTGTGTACCATGTGAAATCCATACGACGAGACAGTCCCAAATAATTCTCTTAAAAAGAACTTTTTGTATTTGAATAGTGGTCCTGTATAATGCCTTTTATATGAACGTTTTGAATTCGATGTGTGGTCTTTAACTAGGTCGTAGTACCTTTCAATTCAGATCTAGTCACCAAACCCGTCTAATGTCTTTTAAAGTGACTTTCAAATTTGAATGGTGTTCTTTCACCTGATCGATACTCAGTAGGAGTTTTCAATTGTTTCACAGAACTTGAATAATAACATAAGTTAACTATAACTTTCTCAAAACATTAATATTTATTTATTGTTGGCAAGTTTCACAGAAGAATTCTTTTTAATTATCTTTTTTCTTTTATGTATTCAAAGTTGATATTACTACAAAATTTTTAGAAACATTTTGCTGTGTGCTCATAACGCGTGGCAGTTGTTTCGCCTTTTGAAGGCATAATCAAACTGTGGTGAGGACACTTACCGACGATCTATTTACATTATTTCTACAAAGGTACTTATAAAGAAAAACTAATTGCTTTTATTTTTATCATTACATATGCCCTTACTAACTTCCGAGTTAAACGTCGAAAATTATGAATGGTTAGTGTCATTAATAACCACAAATAATTTTCGACATTTTACTCGGAAATCAGCATAGGCTAGTAAGTAAGTAGTAAAAATGTTTTTCGTTATAAGTATCTACATGAAAATAATATAAATACATCATTTGTAAGTGGCTTTAACACAGTTTGATAATGCCTTCAGAAGGCGAAACAGCTGTCACGCGTAGTAAAAATTACACATCTTGTTTTTTTAAAATAAACTGTTTTGTTTTTTAATTGAATACATGGAAAGAAAATCTAAAAAAAAACTCAGTACGGGTTGTTTCGGAGAATTTGAACAATTCTTCAATTTTTAAAGTTTATTTCTTTCTTTGTCTTTAGAATGGTTGCTTCACGGAATTTAAACAGTTTGTCAAATTTAAAAGTTGAAGTTCTATGAAGGGTCTATTCGTTATCGTTCAAATTCTGTGAAACAACCCATCCTTAGTAAACCTAGTGAGTATTAAATTTGAAATTTGATAAATTGTTTCCTTCGTGCTCAGACTGCAATCATAGTAACACGCCAGTCATTGATACGTTCCCATACATAATTCAAGAGAGTTTTGGAATTCATGACCTATATTAAATTGAATGTCCTTATTCCTCCGGCTCGTTCTGGAACGTGAAAGCGGCGTCTCGTGACGGGCCCGGCGTTACCCGTTCCTCCAGGGGTGAACCAATTCGACGTCAGTTCAGTGCAGTGGAGTGAAAGTATCATACCATGACAAGCCTAGTATTGATGCACTTTACGTAATACCGCAGTAGAAATATTTTGTCTAGAAATCATATCATCAATCGACATTGCCCCAAGGCCCATCCCTCAACGCTCATGCTCAAGTTATTGAAGCGATATCCGTTTCGTTATTCAAATCTTGACTAACAGCTAAAACTTCGTCCGCCACGGCTGGAAAAAGAATCGTGATCCCAGGACAAAAATATATGAATCAGCTTCAATAAGAGATCCGCCTCAATCTACGTGGCTATTCCAATTTCACCTGGGAAAAAAAATTTTGAACCAGCGATGGCTCTATCTGGAAATTATTCAAAGCTTTTCTTAACAAAGCCACCCCAAACCACTCACAATTCCACCCATATGAAGGAAGCCCATATTTCAAGTCGAACACGGCCTCGCGTGTGACGATAAAGACAAATCAGAGGTATTTGCTGACAGTTTTCATTTCTATTTCAGTCCTAACTTTCAAAATACTGATTTCTCCAACATCGAAAACGTCAACTGCCAAGAGACAATATCTCAAGTTAACGTGCTCTACACAACTCCAGACGAAGTTCGTGAAGGCTTCAAGTACAAGAGTAACAAGAAGGCTCTCGGTCCAGACAGAGGCCCAATCTTAGCTCTCAAACCCCTTCCTCAAAAAAAGCATTCTAAGCTAAATTAATTAATTCTGCTTTCAGATTGCGCTACTTTCCAAAAATCTCAAAAACACGTCATACTAATCCCAAAACGAGGTATATTATACAAATTTCCGTTCCATAAGTTTTCAAATCATGCTCCCATCTCTAACGTCGATAAGATCTTCAAAAAGATTACACTTACAAAGTTTGGAAACCACATCGAACAGTTCTCTTTATTTAACTTTGCTTATGATTAACAAATGCGTAAAAATGTTCTGTTATAAGGGAATCGTTATTTGGCATAACCATTGGTGTAATTAGCCAATGGCCACAACCCGTAATTTCTTTAGCTTTGAGTTTGGCGTACTGTTTTCAGTATATCTACAACAACTTAGCCTGTCTTAATTATAATTTTTCATCTTGTCTGCCCTTCTATCGCTCTCCAAATCTCTTGTTTTTTAAGTTCCCCATTAAAGTTTACGTCCCGTTACAAGCGGCTACCATATGCAATCTTTAATATGTATAGTATTGTCCGCCCATGTGTTGGAAAAGCGCAGAGGGTCTAAATACTTTGTTTTTAGGTACGAGTGTATACTGTGCTTTATTCCAAGCTTTTGTTTTGGTGGAGAACGTGGCAGTTGGGATTTTAACTATCCGTTCCGCTTCAAAAAACGTTAAAATTCGTTACACGTGAATGGCAATTTCACAAAAATGAAACCCAGTAGAATATGTGTTGATTAATTCCGATTATTATTGAACGAGTTTAAAGCTTTTGCAGTGAGATACATGCATACAATTTTACAGCGAACACCAAAAGATTCAGTTAACAAACAAACAAAAACAAACAGAACCTACAAAAGTTAATGATAAAGCGTCGGATTTCCATTCAGGCGTCGCGTCTCGGATTCTGCTTACAATGATGTAAGTGGAAGTTTTCAAATATTGTCAGGTTTTGTCTAACCATTTTTTTAAAGACGAATCGAAAATAATTTAAATAAACGAATTCAAAAAATAATACTAGCCTCTATCAATTAAATACATCAATTTCATAATCTGGCTCAGTTTTTAATCATGATACCTATTATTTACGACGCAGTTAGTGGAATCATCTAATTAATTAAATTGGATTGCGTGATTTTCGCGTAAAAATTTCACATTAATTTCCCGTTTCTTTGTGTGTCATTCAAACATGAATTTTCAGGCCGTTGGTATGGTGTGGCCTTATAGTTTAATTCCAAAGATTTGAAATGTTGGTTGTGTTTGTTAAATTTTGGTTCGAGGTAAGCATTTGTTGAAAACTATTTGATGTGAATTTTGAAAATCAATACATTCTATTTGTCTACAGTCTATACACTCATAATAGAAGAAACTAACAATAAGAATAAGTACCATTTTCCCGGAAAAATACTCCAATACTCAGAATCTGAACATTGCGCGATGCTTGAAAAGGTTTTAGCCTTGTTTGGGGGCGTACTTTTCCACCTTTACCTCACTCATCTCATTCCCCTCCCCTTTACCTCCAGCCTCACAAAATACCCCAATTCGGGTAGACATAGTCCAATGGACCGCCACACAACTATGACTTGACTGAACATGACGTGACTGGACCTGACTTGACCGGACATGACTTGACCGGACATTACTTGATCGAAAAATGACCTGGCTGAACATGACTTGACCGGACATGGCATGACTTGTCCGGATATGACTTACTGGACATGACTTGACTAGAAATGACTCGACTGGACATGACTTGTGCAGACATGACTTTAACGGACATGACTTGACTGGACATGACTTGACTGGATATGACTTGATTGAACATGACACGACCAGACATGCCTCGAATTGATATGACTTGATAGAACATGACTTGACTGAATATAACTCAACAGGACATGACTTTACTTCATGACCAGATATTACTCGACCGGACATTACTTGACTGGATATGACTTGACTGGACATGACTTTACTGGACATGACTTGATCGGACATGACTTAACTGGACATGACTTGGGAGGGTGGAGTGGGACGATGAGCCATGTTGAAATACAAACCGTCGCAATGTACCTATGATTTGCTAAAGAATTTAAACCTTTATTTTTATACCGTACTGGCCTTCTTCACATTGGTAAGGTTTGTACATAATATTATTTAATAAGCATTTTGTGCTGCTGGTAAGGTAAGTTAGGAACCTAGGTATTTGAATGTTTTCTTATTGGGGACCATTCCTCGTGCCCTGATTGAGTTACCAGTTCGAGGGATCTACCCATGGTGGAATTTGCATTACAAGCAGTTTTGTCTCATTTCGTATTCATTCGTAGAAATGCTGTACGTTTTTCAGTCGAGTCTGCTTTCCATATTTCAGGCGCAAAAACCTTGAATAAAGACCCATAGAGAGTATTATTGAAGTAGGTGGAAGCTGAATATAAAAACCATATAAACCGCTTATTACGAATGGTGTGGTTAGTCATTATTTTAAACGCATTCTATGTACCTGAATGTATTTATGCATGATTAAAAACGTTCAGAATTAATTTATTGTACAACTAGCTGACGTGTACCCGGAGTTGCACGGAGACTTACAAATGGTTTGGGGTAATTTTTTTGCATTTGTGAAGCTTACTGTGAGGCGATTTACAATTCTGTAGTACATTATTTTGATGTATCTCATAGGGTTTAGCTAGCGTTAGCAATGTAAGCGCCCGAAAATATTTTTTTTACTACTTGATTACAAAACATCGACTTTTCCCTACTTTCTATGGATATAATATGCATGTATTACATTATATAAACCTTACGGAAGAAATTTTCTAAATGAGAGCAAAAATCCTATCAAAATTCGTTGCGTAGTTTAAAAACTGAGCGCACAAACAGACAGACGCAGATAGCGACTATGTTTTATACTATATAGAGATTTACTTGTATGTCACCGGATAAAGTGGGTGTACTTAATCAAAACCCTTCGCAATATTAAGGGCCGTCTCACATGTTTCAGTTGAGTTATGTGAATTTCTCGAGTTACTGCTGTTTTCGTATCTCGTGTGCAAAGAAAATAATGACCTGTTTTGTTTAAGAGACAGCGGGCTATCAGGTCCAGGGTCTAAGGGCACTAGGAGGGATGACGTTTTGCCCTTAAATAATAGAAAATTTGGGGTATACGGAATGGAAGTCGTTTAGCTACGACTGAGATGCACGGACTATCAACGCGACAGCCTTAATAAAAGTTATAAAACATTTAGGACCGGTTGTTTCGAAGAACTTGAACAATTCTTCAAATTTCAAAGTTAATTTTCAAGTTCTGTGACAGATATTTTTAAGTTCTGTTTTTATTTCAGTTCTGTCAAGTAACTAGCCTATAATGATATAATAACAGAATTTGAATAGGACTTTCACAGAACCCGTAAATGAACGTTGAAATTTGATGAATTGTTCGAATTCTCCGAAACAACCCGTCCTTAGTGTGTCAGTAGAAAGGGTTGTATCTATTCGATTTGCAGTGGTATGGGTGAATAATGTTGGCGATACCTTTTTGTGAGCGGTTTCATACTAACTAGTAGTTCTGTGGACCTCGTGTCCAAAAAAATATGTTTCTGATTTTCTTTTATTTAATAAATTGTGATGTCTGTGCGAATGTATATGAGTGCAAGCGAGATCTTATAAAAGGCGATTCACGTAAGTTGTGTGCCTCTTTTATTACAACAGCTCCCCAATAAATAACAGTACAAGATCACGTATTATTTACTGAGTTACTTCCTCCACACGCCACGAAAAAGGTACAACACTCCATACACCACATAAATCAAAACTTAAATTTCCTCTGAAATCATCAGATTTGTAAGTAAGTACTTAAATACCTACCTCGAGGCGAAGTGATATATATAGTGATGATTCATGTGTTTTTGGTTTGAAAATTAGATCGCTTAGAGAAGTAGAACATGTCTTGGCCTTAATAAATAATCGATCATGGTTTTATAATCCCCTAAAAGAGTGTCAGCCATACAAAACAGCTTTCCAGTGTAAAATCTCGCACTTTCCCTCTCGGATATGATTTTATTGTGTAATACGAAAAATTAAGTTTAAAAAAAAATGTGTTTTTTGAACTTCAAAAAATAAAAATAAATCTATTAGTATTAAAATTAACGTCACAATCCTGTTTTAAGTTTGTATTTATTGTACTGTATTTATGTTAATTACTGATATAAACATGAAATAATTGTCAAATAACTCCTACGCCAAGCTCAAGAGCTAGCACTCTTCATTGGAGTAGAAATTCAATTACATATGTTTTACACTATTACCAATTATGACCTAAAATTATGTACAATGTAACAATGTTATAAGTTAAACAATAAAAAAAAAAAATTAAATAGTTTTCGTATTAATGAAAACAGGCGGCTGGTGTTAAGCGGGTATTTCAACCTTATTGCTTACTGACGCCGTGTACCGCCTTTATAATAAACACTACATTTTACGTAATTTAAATAAGGAATGTTAACCTCGATACAGACTTAGTCCTAGTGAGGTTGATTTTTATGTGAAAAAAACGTCTTTTATTTATAGTGAGATGTAATAAATTGCGATCTCAACGACGATCATGTTTTTAAGCTTCCTTCATGTAATTAGGAACAATACAAATATTTATTATTCTTATTTGACAGCTCATAGTGGATCCACGCTCATGCGAACTCTGGTGGAATAAAAGGGTAGTATCCCACACGGCCACCATTTTGAAGCGGAAACGGGATAAAAAAAATATACCAATGAAATGCCAAGCTGTCGAGTCAAAATAAGACTTCGAAACGTATAGTCAATTATTGCTCACGGTCCATTTTCCTTGTTTCTAGGTACCCATGGCGTGTTGTATGAATAAATTTCCCAATAAAATATGACGTAAAATGTAGATCGTCGTCAGTAGATTTTATGATGATTAAGAAAACAATAAATTCGTCTTTCCGGGGGGTAGTCGTTAGAATCTCCCCCCCCCACTTTGTCTCAAACTATGTTGCCTTTACCTAATGAAAACATTATAACCAACGTAAAACATTAATGTTTTACGTTGTAGCTCCAGCATTGAATCTTCTTTACTGCGCCGTTGACTAGGCACTTTTCATTTAACTTCCTGTCATAATTGCCTTATATACTAGCGATCAAATTCTTGTAAAAGTTTAGCGCAATCTATGATTTACACAATGATCGAAAAAAGTCAAAAAAGCGGCCTTTCTACTTTAATGCATCCAAATAATACTATCCTGGCTGAAATTTGTAATAATATAAAAAACGTTATTTTTCGACATGAATTGCGTTATTTTTTATTGAATTAGCGTTATTTTATGTATAAATATTTATTAAATAAAAAAACGTTTTTTATGTTTGAATTAACGTTATTTTATGTATAAATAAGCGTTGATTTATGGAAAAATTATCGTTATTTTATGCATAAATTAATTATTTTTTAAGAATTTGCACTTTTTTTATTTTTGAAAAAGTTGCAGCAGTTTGTATTAAAAGTGATATTATGTTAAATTTTCGGCATTTTTTTCTTACAAATTCGAAAAATTGACGATGGTTCCTGCGCTGCGTTTTCGACGTGAAGTTTGCAGCCTTTCGTTTTACGACTTTTAAAACCAATGAAAAATTATGTGTAATATTACTTTCGTATTTTAAAATAAGAAAATTAGGTGAAAAATAAAAAAAATTAACGGTTTTCCTTTAAGAATGACGAATTTTGTGTAAAAATTGACTTCATCGAAATTTTCTAGCACTGAAGAATAAAAGTGTATCCATGCAAAATAATGCTCTAACAAATCCTCAAAAACATACGCCACTGAAAATTCAAAGGAATTAAGCGTTTTAAGAAAAAAGTGTACCAATATACATTCCTCGGTCATACAATAAATGTCAATTTTAACTGGTCATATCACATTGACAACATATGTAATATATTATGATCCATATTAGGGAAATTTTACTTCTTTAAAAAATATTGTTCCCAATACCCCCATACGTAATAGGGTAGATTACCAATTAACGCTGGATGAATTCTGGAACACAGAATTCAAAAAACCTATTAACCACAATTACCCTACTAGAAATAGAGAAGCACAAATGTTTATAGTTAATAAATCACAAAATGTGTACGGAGATAGAACAAAGATGCATAAAATCCCTGAAATATTTAACCCATTACCTGAAAACGTGAAAAGAGAGACATTTTATCTCTAAAATAAAAACAAAAATCAGGTCTCTCTACCTCCGTAGAACATGAAAACGTATACCTTATTATAAACGAATGTATAATATCTACTATGCAATATTTAAAAAGACGTACCGTACCTATAAGATGGACATCGTAGAAATCAAACTTAGTTTTAGTATAATGCAAAACTTAAAAAAAATAAAATTATTATTGTACTAAAACCTAAATCCAATTATGAAGATACAATACGTATCAATGCATAAATTAAATTAAATGTTAGAAAAAAAATTAATGATAATACCTTTGTTTGTTGAAAAATTGTAAAAATAAGAGATTTCTTACAATCAAACTGAATACTACTCAGTTTTGTAAGACACTATGTAAAATACAAATGTTAAAACAACTGAATAAATAAATCATTTAAAAAAAAGAAAAGAAAACATTCAAAATAGTAACACAGTATTGACGGTATTACCATAAAGATTGTACCAAATGTTTGTGCAGACATGAAACATGGCCCCGTCCGAATGTTTATGTTTCAAATTTCAAAGTTTGTTCTTATTATGACCAGTGGTAAACCTGTTATGTAGTGGCCTACGTATATAAAGAAGAGACTCTTTGTGGCTGGTTTTTCATACAAATCTGCAGTTTTAATCCCAAATTCGAAAATTTTGCACACTTGAACCAAGATAAAGGTCACTGTGTAGATTTCGAAAAACTGCCACCATCCCCTTTTCCCACCCCTTAAAGCAGAATTTTGATGCAACTCAATGAATTTTTGAACCTTCAGAATAAGAGGAAATGAAAACAACGTGCTTGGCTAGACTGTCAAAACAAAAGAGGTTTATTATAAATATCATAGACAAGTCTTTACTCGTACTTTTACCTAAAGACATAATATATTTTGAGCATATTTATAACAAAAAGCAATAATTTTACTGTAGAACGAATTGATATTTTGCTAATTTTTTTTCTCGAATATGTAATATGCTTTTCACTAATGATTTCTTAATATTCATAATGCTAACAGTACGGTGAATTTGAATTTAAAGTTTATCATAAAATATTAATCCGAGTGATTTATTGCCTTAAAACTCTCCCACGAAAAAATGCTCTTCAATTTTAATTTATTTTATTATTTTAATTATTTTTCTTGAAATGTAATTGTGCATAATTTTTCGCGTGTAATATGACGTCTTAGATTTCACCATCAGTTTATCTGATAAAGATATTGAATTATGAAGTGGAAGTTTATGTTAGAAAATGTTCCTGGACGCCCGAGGAAGATATGGCACGATCAAGTGAACCAAATAATTATGTGTGGTAAAATGAGGCGTATGTGATGAAATAAGAAACATGTGTGAGCAGAATGTATGTCGTGGAGGTGAATGGTAGAGGACGTCGAGATCACCCGAGGAAGACACGAAACAAATATGTATAAGGCTGATGTAAGCGAAATGGATAAGATTAAGAAAGGGGTGCTTAGATTGTTTGGGTAAAGAGAGCGAATGAATTAAAAAAGGATTGTGAGATTGTATGACGTGGAAGTGAATGGTAGAAGATGTTGGGGACGCCCGAGGAAATACCTGCAAAATGTACTTTTTCAAATATTGAAAATATTATTATAAAATATTATGAAACTACACCCTGTTTACTAGAATATAGAACCCCAAAACTTTACCCTAAACCATTAATAACCCCCGAGCGACGCCGGGTTCAATTCAGTTATTTATATGAAGGAGGTTTTCTGTAGCAGAGGGCGTTTGTTTGATTTTTAAACAAATCAATTCTTTCCGAGATTGCTGATATTTTGCACACTTGACCTTCTAAACAAGAGAAACATCAATGTCTAAGTTTGATTTTTAAAAAATCTGCGTAAAGCCCGAGCAACGCCGGGGAGTACAACTAGTGCATTATAATTGCATTCGCTTCCATGTAAGTATAACGTACATACCGAGACTACTGTTTCATATTTTGTTTACCTTTTCAAAGCGTGTGTTATTTAAAAAACACATACATAAAATATTATGTTCGATAAATAATACAAAGAATTTATTAAAATAACACGTATTTTTCTCAAAGCTAAAATATCACAGTCGAATGTAATGATCGGCAATGGCAGACAAGTTTATTTTAGAAATCATCAAAGTCAGTTTGTTAAAAGGCGTTTTTACTTGGAAAAATATTGATATTTATACCTTTTTTACCAAAATCAAAATAATTACGTAACAAAGACGGGTTTCGAATAAAATAATTGGAATAACATGACCACTACTACTATATGTTTTATATCTAACCAGAGCGGAGTAAATCTACACTCGTATCGCCCTGGTGAAAAATCAACATTCAGAATAAAAACTTCGCTTGAAATGACTTTAATCGTTTCTTCAATAATTGCAAAAATAAATAATTATAAGCAATAATTAGTCGCCTGAAATATCAATACAAATTGAAAATATCTCCCGAGTAAAAATAAATGCCGCCAACGGGAATTGAACCCGTACCTTCTGATGTACCTTCTGTCAGGTTCTCTGAAACCACTGATCTATGTCGGCCAAATAATTCAATATGTACTAGTACCTCAATCAACAATTACTGCTTATTATATTTTTTCCACCTGTACACAACCAACTTTATCTTTTATAGGAAAGGCTTTGTTAGTGCTAAATTTCTCAATAGATGGCGTCGAGACATATTATATCTTCATTTGGTGGTGAAATATTTTTGACTTTTCAAATATTATTATTTTTAAATGATAAACTAACGTTTATAAGACAAGGTTTTATGCATAGCATAAAGGATAACAAATAATTATAAGCAATAATTAGTCGGGAGATATTTTCAATTTGTATTGATATTTCAGGCGACCAATTATTTGTTATCCTTTATGCTATGCATAAATCCTTGTCTTATAAACATTAGATTATCAGTAAAAAATAATAATTGCAAAAATGCTTTGTGGCCTCATTGTAATTATATGAAAATTAAATACTTTGTATACACCACTGTTTAATCAAGGGGATCGAAATGTTTCGAAACCAATGGTTTCTTTGTCAGGATATATATATGAAAATAACAGTATTTTATTATCATATGACTGACGTCGTGATTACAGCCATCGTACTCTTCTCCATATCCCTCCCTTCCCCACTCCCTTCCTCGCTGGCTCCGGATAGTGCGGAGCAGTTGGGACTCACGTTAATTTTTTCATCTCTTTTATATTCTGCTCTAAACGCGCAAATGCGTAATAAAAGAGAAAACAAAGTTTCATAATATTTTTTTGTTCGCTTTACGAAAGCCTTTTCTGTTAATCCTCTAATGCTGTTTCAAGTACCTACGCACCTGGGCTACTCTCTGGGACCTTCAAATCAACTGTAAAATTTTCCCTAACACCTTGATTTCCCGGAATTCAACTAAAAAAATAAATATATCGGGAATAATAAATTGAATGAACATAACGAATATTGTTTACACCATTAGCTTTAATAAAAAATATCAACATGTTTAAAAACCAACACCCATTCACAGTTGATGTTGGCTTCATGAGAACGGATCATTTCTTCATTTCGTTTTTTTGTAAGTCGGCTCGTATGGGGAACGAGCTACCGTCATCTGTATTTCCTTCTACATATTATCCGGGCCTCTTCAAGACCCGCATTAATAAATCCCTTCCTGCAGCCCTAACCTAAAACCGCCCCACAATGCTGCCCAACCAGATGGCGACATATTTCCCCTGTAGGTATATTTTTGTGAGGAGTCTGAATGAACTTATATAACGTATAATAATATATTATATCCAAGGTACTTTGAGGGGTTTTGTTAAGAACTTTACAGGGATGGGTTGTAATTATAAATCTGCGTAAATTAAAAGCCATAAAAGTGGGGATGTTCTTGTACCGTATTCAATTAATCAAGTTACTTTACGGGCGGTCATTATGTTGAAGATGTTGTCATTTTAACGACTTGCTGGTGATAAATGAGCTTGAAAACATTTTCTTGAAAAATGATTTTAAGTAAGAGCTACTTGAAGTTTTATCAACGTATTTTATAATGAGCTTTATTTTGTAATTGATTTAATAGAACTGTGTGTTCTCTATCTTCGTTATTTCGACGAACCTATAATCTGGAGGATAACAGCTTACTGTTATCGTTTATTTAATCATTTTACATAAGCAAACTAATTTTGTGAGTTATTTGAAAATTACTACGAAAACTAGAATCGGCGTTTAACTGGATCGTGATTTTTATTTATTAAGATAAACGCGCAAACTGATTGATTTCGGTGAAACTGTGAAACAAACTCCCTAAACTTATAATGTTCACGTGTAAAGGTGCCGTATTCAATTAAATTAAATTAATGCTGTTAATAAAATAAATGTTTAATTGTTTCAATCGTATTCGATTACCCTCAATCGTACCTTTTCAATTATGATCATCCTTAACTCTTGACAGGCCAAGATGCCAAACAAAACGTCTGTAACCAAGAGAAGACGACCCCATGCATTTTTCTGTCTTATGGGCTTTTGAACTATAGAAATCCTAATTATTAATAGTAACTTATGTATTTGCGAAATACGCAAAATATTAAATTGATATGTCAAGTATTTAAGCTAATATGAGGAGAATAGTAATTTTGGATACTACCTACTCCCTCCTCGGCTGCGGGATAGTTAATAATTGATATATTTTTTTACTAAAACTCATTCCATTTGAAAGAATTTTTTTCTTATTTCTCTTATAAAAAGGTTTGAAATACAAAAAACAGACCTCGATACTACAGGGTGCGCTGAAACGATTTTTTTCCATTTGTATTTGTTGTCAAAAAGCACGTAGCGTAACGACCATATTACATGTTATTTCGTGAATTATTGTAAAAGGAAAGAGTTTTCTGAAATACGTACAGCGTTATTTTACCACCGCGTGCTGTATTTTCAAAATTATTACCCTTTTAGCAACAGCTATACAGAGCCTTGCGCGCGAAAGCCTTCGACCTTTTTCACTTAGAGGAAGCTAAGACAAAACTTACAACCACATGTTCTCCGAGGAGATTAGTTACCCATCTATTTTGAACCCCGACTAAAATGGACTGCTTTACTCCGCGTGGGAGGACAGTCATTTTAAAAGTGGCTAACAGTGTCTCAAGTCAATGTAACTATTTTTAACTAGAACACTATTTTTAACTAGGAAACTATATTTTTACCTAGAATTTTTTTTAAACTACAAAACTATTTTTAACTAGAAAACTGTTTTTAACTAGAAAACTATTAATCACTAGAAAACTATTTTTTACTTGAACATTATATTTAACTAGTAAACTATTTTAAACTAGAAGACTATTTTTAACTAGAAAACTATTTTTAACCAGAAAACTATTTTTAACCAGAAAACTATTTTTAACTAGGAAACTATATTTTTAACTAGAAAAATATTTTTTAACTACATAACTATTTTTAACTAGAAAACTATTTTTAACTTGAAAACTATTTTAACTAGAAAACTATTTTTTTCTTGAAAACTATTTTTAACTAGTAAACTGATTTTAACTAGAAAACTATTTTTAACTAGAAAACTATTTTTAACTAGAAAACTATTAATAACTAGAAAACTATTAATAATTGAAAACTATTTTTAACTAGTAAACTATTTTTAACTAGAAAACTATTAATAATTGAAAACTATTAATAATTGAAAACTATTTTTAACTAGAAATAATTTTTCTTGCAAAAAAAATAAATGCAAGCTTGAAACTAGGGCGATACTGGGTAAAAGCTAGAAATTGTTTTAAGCAAAGTTTAAAAAACACTTCTACAATGTAGGCGGACAAAGAATATGTCATGTTCTTTGTCTGGACGGAATGAACCGTCCAAACCACTGTTGTAAAATATCCAACATAGAATTTTATCGTCGCCTAATATTCTTTTTAAAATCGTTCTTTTGAAATGAATGTACATTGCAATAAATATCCATATATAATTTAGGTATCCATGACACGGTTGGGTCACCAGTAATTAATGAAGAGTGCTTTACGAGGGGTATCCATGGCACGGTTGGGCCACCAGTATTTAACGAAGAGAGCATTTCGAGGGGTATCCATGGCGCGGTTGGGCCACCAGTATTTTACGAAAACAGTATTTCGAGGGGTATCCATGGCACATTATCAATTAATGGAGAGTGCATTACGAGGGGTATCCGTGGCATGGTTGGGTCACCAGTAATTAATGAAGAGTGAATTACTATGGCACAGTTGGGCTACCGGTAATTTTTATATTGTTTTAACGGCCCTCCATGATAAAGACCAAATAATTCTCATTAGTTCTGCTACACTAATAGATCTTTTTAATTTTACAAGCTTCCTCAACTTTATTTAATTTTGTTTTAATGATTTATAGTATGTACTTCGATTAAATACATAGTAATCGGAAAATTAGCAGAACAAGTGATCAACAGTGGAAAAACACAGTTGTGTCGATTTTGTGGTAGATCTTTTTTTGATTTGTGCTTTCGTTTTGAGTCCGAAGCTGGAACATTTTTCGCCAAATTCGAAAATATTCACAAAAATACTATCAGCTGTGTACTGTACTATTTTAAAATGAGTCGAAGCTTAAACCCGGCTCCGAAAGTTTTTTCAACCCTCCATCGAAAAAAATCCATCGAAAAAATGTGTTTTGGGTTATACCATTGATGAATTATATTTACATGAGACATGAAGCGAAAAAATGGGTTCTAATTTTTTACCTCCAACTGACCTCCAACTCTCCCAGGGCTCTAACAAAAGCTACTGAAACTCGTCTACGCGCACCGCTTATCGCGTTCTAATAGTGGAACGCGTTTCAACACGATATCAGTATGCAACAGCGCGCAGCGTCTCTAATAATTATATAGCTCTATGAGTTATACATATATGTGCTGTAGATTTAAAAAAAAGTTTTTGGGGTTTTATACTACAGGGTTTTCTAATAAGAGGTGTTATTTTGAATAGCCCGCTATTTCGGTAGATGTTACTTTTGAAGCTGTCATTTTTTGACATTTGACAAGTAAACACTACGCCATTAATACACATGGAACGATACACGCTTCAACAACGCATTAAAATTATTAAAATTCACTTGAGTGAATCAAATGCAAATCATCTTGAGTGATAATGCCCATTTCCACCTCGGTGGCTTCGTCAATAAGCATAATTGTCGCATCTGGGGCTCGGAAAACCCAAGAGTTTGTTGAAAAGCCTCTCTATCCTCAACGTGTGACTGTTTGGTGCGGTTTGTGGTCCGGCGGAATCATTGGACCTTACTTTTTCGAAAATGTGGCTGGAGCAACAGTTACGGTGAATGGATTGCGCTATCGAGAGATGATTAATGATTTTTTATGGCCGGAATAGGATGGTATTGATCTGGACAACGTTTGATTTCAACAAGACGGCGCTACGTGCCACACAAGCAATGAAACCATTGATCTTTTACGATTGAATATCAAAATAACACCTCTTATTGGAAAACCCTGTATATTACGTACATACATTTATGCGGCAAATAGCATCACAGGAAGTATATACATAATAATAATATGTAATAACAATTGAGGATTTAAAAATTAATGTTAAACACAACATGTGAAATTTTTTAGAATGAGTACAAGTTTTTTCTGGAATTTTCAATTTGAGAGGCGGGTTTGGGTACCGCCGTCCCGGGAACCATTTATTGGATAATCAACACCTCTACCATACTATAGGTCACCCCAAGTTCGCTATCTTTGGTGATTTAGCAGGCATGCCCGAGTAAATTGGGTGAGGTGTGTTCAAAATGCGCCTGCCTGGTTTGGGGAGACCCTTTGACTTCTCCAACTGGTCTCTCGACCCATCGCCTTGCGTCGTTTTAGGAGGGATATATTCATATGTCGGTCACTCCTGGACACACTGCTCCTTAGATTCCTACCAAACCTTCATACCTTTCACCTTCCCAGAATTTCCTCTCCTTCCTTTCCTTAACAAATACCCTCAACACAGCATTCCAAAATATGACATAGGCATTGAGATAAATTATTTTCCTCAGGGCCTCTTGTGTGGGGATAATATTAAAAAAAAATACAAAAAAATGTCTTGTCTAGACGATTTATTATTAATCTGTAATTTTTATTGTTTTCTAGGTACGTATAATTCTTGAAACCACCTCAACAGAAAATTATTCATAATAAACTGTGGAATTCGGTAAGCTGATAAACGATTCCGACGTTTGTTATAATAATATGCGAGATCGTCAAATTTAGTTATTTGGTATTTCATTGTTAAATATTTTATGTTTGTTTGTAGAATTTATGACTGCTGAGGTATTTTCACACAAAATTGTTTCCATTATAACTGGGAATATACGTAAGAGTTGTTACTTGGGCAAAAGTGATCCAGAGGGAACGAAACTCTCATTATTACCAGTGTGAAAGATCACCATTCGGAATCGAAACGTTTCTTGATATGGCTTTAGCCGTTTTTGGTGACCAGATCTGAATATTAAGGTAGTTCCCCGTCTTCCTCTTCCGATTTTGAAAATTTAACCCAATTAGGGATGTCAGGGTCTCACTGACCCCAGAGGCTTGGTTGGGAGCAGTTGGGACTCTTGCGGTATTTGAAAAAAAAGTTTGTTAACGGTCAGCACTCAAAACACACACTGTTTAATCTGCTGACATAAGAAATACCAAAATTGGTTCGTTTGTTAATTTTATATAGGTAGTTAAGAACATATTTTAGGTTTTCAATAAAACAAATCTTAGACTGTATATCGGATCGAACCTTCACAGAACTTGAAAATTAACTTCTAAATTTGATGAATTGTTCAAATTCTGTGAAACATCCCACCCTTAGTGTACGAACACAAAGGACGCGGGTTTCTGCTTTCTGATTAGTCGGCGCGTAGGCAGCCGACTAGCGCAAAAGCGCCGACGAGAATGTTTGTATGTAAACGCATGAGACCGCACATAGTGAAGGCAGGTTCAGATTTGTGTACGCGCGTGGCGGCGCCGATAAGCTTTACCGGAATGAATTCTTAATTCCTACTCGCCGGTGACGCCGGTTAGTGGCGCTTATTTTATTGAACAGTATGATAGTGTCAACATGAGCGACCTGTTAATTGCCGCTGTTTTCAACAAATCGCTAGTCTGGGATAAAAAAACACTCTACACACTGTGCGCAAGTTTTATTTCTTAATTTCAAGAAAGTATTCTTCAAAAGTAAATAAATCTTCGTCTGACGAGCTCGACATTTTGTTAAAACTGACAGCTGCTGTCAGGCTACCGCACAGGTGGCGCAGATTTTACCCGCGTTGTACGTGTCCACAAGTCGGCGCCAACTGCCGCCGACGAACTTAGGCACTGAGCACCGATAATCTGAAAGCCGAAACACGCGTCCTTTGTGTTCGTACACTTAGAGTTTGGAGTTATATTTTTCAATTTCATCATATTATGAGAAACACTAAAGTAGCACTAATGGTGTGCTGTAAATCTAGAGATTTCAGTTGAAGGATATTTGTTACTGGAAACAATTTTCCGTATATAATTTACAAATAAATCATTTGTAGTATTGCATGACTTAGCAGACTACAAAGTGATTGATGTTCAGGGCCATTTTTTGTGTGCTGTGCTCATAATATATCTAGAACCCTTATTGTCTATTGAAATAAAGTTTTATTCAATTTTATGAAATATTTTATTATATCGAAAGAATGACTAGTAAAAATTATTGATGTTTGTGAGTTTATCAAGAATTAAATATGAATTAAAAATATTTTAATAGAGTTTATTATAATGAAGGATGAGTTATTAGAATATTGCATTATCAGAAAAAATTATGAGACCTGTTTAAAATATAATTAAAGCCAATTAGTGGGTGGAACTTTGATTGATAAATTTAATACAGACCCATGCAAATTGTAAACTTTTGCCATGAACTCCATTTGATGCTTGAAAGTTAATGTTTTGCTTTGTTGAATTAAATCACGTTAACTAATTGAAACTGGGTCAGTGTGCAGAATAATGTAAATGTGGTGGTTTTATCCATAATCAATAGAAACAAAGACGATGAGCTACAAACAATAAACTTTATACAAATTTATAATTCGATGAAAATGGGGAAGCCCTGTGCTAAAAGGAAAAGTTTTGGTAAAGCTTTCGATAATAAATTAACAATCCACTTATCTTTAAATATCTAAATCTACCTACCTTATTAAATATTTACCAATATGCACTTTTAATAAAGTTGAATTTACCTCTTTTTATAATTAAATTATATGTACTGTTCTTACAATGTAAGGATAAATGTATAATTAAACACATGACATGTTAGTACAAATAGAAATTAACATTTTATTACATATTCAAATTTCGGGTTACTTCAGTAAAGAAAAACACGCAAAAACATTGAAATATTCGTCAGAGTTTGTTTACATATAACAATGTACATGATGACTTATACTTTTTTTAAATCTCTACATAGATAAAGGACGGCTCGGCCCTTTGCTAGTTCTGAAAGAACTGCCTTGTTCCGCGCACTAAAATAAAAGACGTGCTTTTTAAGGAAGCTACTTGTATTTATTAAAAAAATGTGTCAAACTAAAACAACATCAAAAGCATTAACAGAATTCTGTGTTTACAGGTAACTCCTGAATCCTACCTTATCATTGAGAAACTCATTTATCATTTAGTCAGTGAAACATACGTACGATGGCAGGGTGTAGTCAAGCTTCAAACCTAATATCTTATATATTTGTAATAAGCACTAACTTTGTGGCTCGCCATAATTTACAATAATGATATATAAATTTGTTTTAGACTACTTCAATTTCAATTAAATTCTACTATCTAGTTTTCATATTTTCCTGACGAAGGAAGGGTGCTTCCGAGTGTAATTAAAATTAAAGTGATCTAAAACAAATTTATATATATTTATTGCTAATATCTTATCCTTACCCCTTCAGCGTTTTAGGGTCATATATATATGACCGGGCGTCCATATTTTATAAAATTATTTTTATCTTTTTTTTATCATGCGGAAATACGTATTTTTTTACGTTAGAAATAGAAAAAATAATTCTTTCCAGTTTGCCCCAAACATTTATACTGGATGCCATTAATACAATCCTCAAAATAGCCAAAATGAATAATTCATATATCGCGCCACTATAGTAACAACCAGTTAAACTTCAAAAATTATTTTTACTATATGAACGAGGTAAAAGTAAAGTTACAGTTTTCTCACAAATTCCCCAAACAAAACGAATGTGTTTTTGAAATATCGAGTTCTCTCAACTTTTCTACGATTGTAATAAAAAATGAATGAAAAATGTAGTTAGCGTTTTTTAAAACATTTTTCATGTTTTATTTTAAAATTTTATTAATTTGAAACAGTAATGTTTATTTTAAATATGTACACCGAAAAGATAATTTTAAATAGTTTATAAAACAGTATTTTTTTACGGAAAATAAAAAAATAAAAAATGTATATAGCGCATTTGAAATACACAGAAAACATTGAAAACTGAACAAAAGTGTGCTGAACGGCTTAGATTACAATATAGGGGGCAATACTAGTAACTTTTAACCTGGATCTAAAAAGCACGGGATAGAGCAATTTCAGAATAATGAAAAATGGAAAAAACTTCTTAATTTTTTTAATGACATATCCCATTCCTTGTCTCATCAAATACCAAATCATAAGCCATTATAACTGCATTAACAACAGAAAGATAATTCATTATGCACCACGGTGCATACAAACCAGTTTAAATGTTAACAATTAACTACAAATTACCATACCTACTATTAGATTAAATATTCGATTGTTATATCATGTTATTTTTTGTCTTGAATAACAGTTAACTTCAAATTAATATACCTACTATTAGATTAAATCTTCGATCGTTACTATTATGTTATTTTTTGTCTTGAGTAAAAATTAACTAGAAATTAATATACCTACGATTTGATTACATCTTCGATATTAACTATTATGATATTCTATTGTCTTGAATTACAATTAACTACAAATTAATAAATCTACTATTAGATTAAATCTTCGATCGTTACTATAATATTATTTTATTGTCTTGAATAACGGTAAACCACATATTAACATACTTACTATTAGAGATCTTCTTTTTTTAGATATTATCTTGAATAACAAACACAGTTAACCACAAATTCGTACGGAAATAACTGAACGTGACCGAAATAAATTTCCCTTCGCAGAAAATAAACCTTATAATATATCGCGCAAAGCATCTTGCATATTAATACAATTTTCCCGGACCGATAAGGCTCGCTAGCAAAATTAAAAATTATCTCACTTCATAAACGAAATTGGGAAGCAGAGAAAAACAGCTATTCCATTGTCCTCCAAAATTCTGCTGTGCGATAATATAATCATTTTCTAAGACCGCTCTCTTTTGTAAGATCTTCTTCTATTGACTTTTAAAAAAGGCGATTTTTTTAGAAATTAAGTCAACATTAATGGAATGGAAAATCAACTTCCCAACAGTGAAAACGCGAACCACTTGAACTTTTTTTAATAAATTATTATAAATCTTTCTCCAACTCAACTGCTCACCAATGTCTGGAGTTGGTCACTTGTATCTTAAGTTGAAATGTGTTGTGAGGCCAAAGAGAGTGGAGAGGGAAAGAAATGTAAAAATGAAGGTTAGGAATGTTACGATTTTGAATGGTAGTTTGGATGGATTGTAATAAACGCCAATTTAAATGGGTTGTTGGCTGAAAGATTCTGTGGTTCTCCAATTCGCAGAATCCAAGGTTGCGTGATTACTCTCGGTGTGCAAAAATGAGAATTTGGATATCTTCAATTTAGTTTTTATTTAAAAAATTTATGAACAAAACATTTCGCGTACGTTAGAGGAGATTTAGGGCTAAACCGGCGGTTAGACCACTGGAGATAGAATGAATTATTTGCCGCGCGAGGTATCGCGCGCAGGTTCACACTGATACCAGCCTCACAAGAATGTGGGTAAAAGTAATGTTGTCATTATTTTCGGGAGATGTAAACTCTCTATAATTTACCTAACTTTATTTTTTCAACAGAGTGATTCTGATAGTATCTGCTACTCTATGTGAGGGCCGAGAATCGAACATAAATTGGCGGCATCCGTTTTCTTTCAAATCAGAATATTTTATTTTTATGGATTAATATTTTTAGGGATTATATTGTATTTAGTGATGTCACTGGTAAGTAGGTGAGTTATAAACAAACTTTCACACACTCCTTTCCATCCCCTATTGACAAGCTAGAATAGTCGTTAATTGGGAGGCAGTTTACTTCACTTCAAAAACACAACGATCCTACTCTCGTGTTTTGCAATTTAAAAAAAAAGCACCAAAATAATGGAATATAATATCACTGTATTGCAAAATACCATCGCTTTGCCAAAAAATGGTTCCATGATAACTCAACACAGTGAAAATTCAACACACCTTTAAAAAGTGATATAAAGTCATTAAAACGATAATTTTTTTTTAAACCTAACCTAACCTAACCTACTTAACCCAGTTAGTAAAGTTTTTGTTTCATCACTTTCCATGACTTATATAACTTTTTAAAGGTGTGATGAATTATCATTGTGATGATTTTTCCGGTCACCCATGATACATTATTTGAACTAATTCGTGGCAACAGACATACAACACATGCAAACACCTCAGCATAGTTTCTTCAAGCGAGGTTTTCACGAAAAATTATAACATTATAATTATAACATATTGGTACCTAAGCCATTTACAGTACCTACCTATAAATCCTACCTTGCACTACAAAATACGATGTTCTTATTATGTTCTTTGAGAGTGATTGACCTCAAAAGCGAAGAGTGATTGACCTCAGAAGCGTTATAAAGACAAAAATACAGTAGGTAATAAAATAGAATTTACCAAAAGTAAATTATATTACTCTGTGTGTATTAAGTGCTTTGAGTGCAATTGAACTTGAAACCTCGTGATTAAAACGCGGTGCGTTAACCATAATTATTTCATCTTAGAGGTCATTCCCAAAAATCCATTTCCCCGGCCGGCGGTGTCCCCATTTACTGGAAAATCGGGTCTGCCGTACCTCGTGGAGCGGGGGGCGGGGGGTGGAGGGAAGGGGGCGTGCTGCCTTTACTTGTACTGTTCCCCCCCACTACCCCTACCAACCCCCTAGCACGTATTTCCGCTACTACCCTTACAACTCTGCCGGGGATTCTCAGTAGAGGCGCGTTCACCAGCCGGTGCGGACGTCTGCCCAACGTACATTTTCTTTCGCCGCTCTTTCGCGACACGCCGTCGATGTTTTGAAAATTAAAAAAAAATTATTTCGCAACTACTCGCTTTCATGATATTGTGCAAAAAACACGAAATGGCTGCTTTCAATAACACGTGAAACGCGAAAAATACACTTCTCGAATATTTCTACACAATTTTTTGTTAATTTCGTTAAATCAACAACAAACTTTTACTATTGGCATATTGGTTGTAAACTATGCCAATTTTCAATATATCTGAGTGATTAAAAATATTATTTCTACTATTATTGAAGTGATTCTAATTTTCTGACTGTTTTAATGATTAATTCAAACGCATCAAAAACAATGATAGTCGGCGTCTTTGACTGTAGTCGAAATTCTAGTTTCATGACATTTTCATAAGTGACACCTCATTGTACCTAGCTTGAAAACTTTAAAATATATATTTTTGTTTACCGTTGTACCTGCTTCCTGATCAAAACATATCATTGATGTGAGATTTAGAGGAGATACGTGACATGATTGCGATCGTCTGCAACAAGACATATAAAAGGTAAAAAGTTTTTTAGTTTAATCATGTTTTGAAACAATTATGCAATCATGATGCCTTTTTCATTTTGGAAAAAACTTTAACAAATAATTTTTTATGGAAACAAATAAATTCCACCTATGTAATATGAACCCACAGCCTTCTGACTGCCGGTCAGCTGCTCTATGTCGCTTTTTTCAATTTGTATGGGTGTTTCAGGTTAATAATTATTACTTGTAATACTTTGTTATCCTTTGTGCTACGCATAAAAACATTGTCCGTAAACATTATTTTATCATTAAAATATAAAAAAATAAAGAGGTTTTTATTTACAAATGCGCTATTATTTACATAAATAATAGCGCATTTGTGTGTTGTATTGTATAATATTTATAAGATACTTTAACATAATAAAGTTGTATTCCATTGAAAAATACCGCTCAAATTTTTAAGATACATAAACTATAAACTTTATATCTTTATCGAAAAATAATAACTGTCTAATGAAATTGTAAAATTATCAAAGCTGTCCGACAGAAGATTGGTATCTAATGGTTACTTTTATTTTAAATATTTATTCTCTTGGTGAGAGCCCTGCATTTTTGCATGTCATATTTCTAATATGGTCACGCGAGTTAATTTTTTTTTCTTTGCTGCAAAAATATCAATACAAATTCTTCTACAAACTCTCAAACACCATGCATACGCAGCTTAAATAAGCAATACAGAGAAGTAACAGATATTTTTAATAGCATAGCAAAAACTAACAAAAACCCATTTCATCACACCAAATAATTTCCATTTATTATAAGGATTTGTTTATTTATTAAATACCAACGTTGAAAGGGCGTGTAAGCATCTAATTAGTAACAGCCTGAGTATTCAATGTGTTCAAACATACATACACAAAGTGTGTACAAAAATAAAGATACCTATACAAATGAATGCATCGATTTATATAGTACTATTTTATTGGCCTCTTGTTAAAAATCCTTCTTTCGAAGAGTAGGTATATTTTGTATTCAAGTCGAGTTCAACTTTCATACTAATTATTGACAGTAATTTCTAAGAAAGCATCGCTAATTTATTGCTTAAAATAACTTGTATCCGTTGAAAATCGCAGGAATCTTTTGATCACTGAAAATATTTATGAACTTGATTGAATTAACAGGTAGGTATCTACTAAATTATTTAAAAATAAAGCAAGTACGAAAAAGCAAAAACAGTATCGCAAATGTATTACTTAAATAGATTGAACCCGTTGAAAATCGTAGGAATCCTTTGATCACTGAAAGTATTTATTTATTTTTTTATTTATAAGTTACACATTAGGCCAAATAATGATACATGTATATTGGATATATGCACATTGATATTGATAAGGAAAATTTACGGCGAGGAAAAGCTGCAATACAGGCGTGAATACATTATGGCCCAGTTAACAAAGCAATCAACATTAGTTTCTAAATAGGCAGTGCCTGTTCTAAAAAACTAAATAATTTATTAGACCTTATAATTCATTCAACATTCGAAAATATTCATAAATCGCCAGTTTCAACAGTGATTTCATTTCGTGCTTCACCACTAGATTCAACACAACATCGCCATTTTCATCACAAGTTTCATTACTGGATTAATAATTTAATATTTTAATTAACAATAATAATAATAATAATAATACTTGGATGACTTGTATAGCGCCGTTTTTGTGCAAAAACACCTCGAGATATTAAGCACCAAACAACACAAATTAAGGTACTGCTTAACTAAAACTATTTAGTTCGAGAAAATCATGAAAATCAATGAATTCAGCGATGAAACCTGTGATGAAAAAGTTGACACAACGTTGCATTCAAATACACGTGTGTTTTTAGATTATATTATATAGATGTTACCTATGACCAGTGGCGGCTCGTGGCTTTTGGGTTACTATAGTGCTAATATTAAAAAAATGGCTTAATTGATGTTGTTGTAGCTGAAAGTGATTTTTTTTTGAAAAATTGATTTTTTGTATGAAGATTTTCAGTAATTCCGTGCGGCGCACGGCTATACTGAAATTTCTTGAAAATCTTCATACAAAAAATCGATTTAAAAAAAAAAATCGTTTTCAGCTATAACAACATTAGAAATGTCATTTTTAATAATATTAGCACTCTAGTATCTCCACAGACAGACTGAACCATAGGCACAGTGTGCAGCTAGTTGTAAATATTTTTAAAAATTTTGAAGATATAATATTTATTAAATTACAAAACATTTAAGTAGACACTTATTTTTCTACACAAAATTTGCAGCATATTTAAAATTGGAATCCGTTGGAACACGTCTTTTGATATATTTTTGTAAAGATCTTTGAATAACGTTTTTTCCTTTTCACCGTAAATAATGTTGACAGTGTTTCGTTTTCCACTTGTTTATTATAGCCTTTTTCATTTGGTTTTGACATATTTTATACGGAGGGACATTTAAAATTTCATTAAATTTGCTCTTAATTCTTAAATTTTGTTTTGTGACATTATAATGAAATCTCTTACGGCCGTTTATTTATTCTGTAACTTATTAACTCTCAACAAAAGTGTATGACGATCTTTGTTAATGCGCTGTGGAGTCATCAGTCTAAGAATCCTTTGAAGATATCCATGTCACTGGATGGAGGAAACGCAAAAGTTGGAAAATCAGTTTAATAATAACCCGCCCGTTTAAATGAATCTCAACCGTTTACAAATACTAAAAGCACGCGTTTAGACATATTAATTTACGCTATATTATGCGCGCATAATTTGGGCGTGGCGTATACATATTATATGCTGGGTACAATCTTCCTCAGGAGAAGGGGTCAGATCAATTGGGGAATATCATTTCTTTGTAAGGGATCTGTCACTTTGACAGATAACAGCAACGTCATTACGGCGCTTCGTAAATTGTTGAAAATAAATTAATTTAATCGCTACGTCGCGGTCGTTTCCCTGCAAACGCAGGCAGAGAGGATGATCCTCCAAAAAACTCGCCTTTGAACAAACTCCTTTTTTTCATTCACATTAATGCATTGTCTCATACGAGTACATACCCGTCTGTTACTGTAGTATTTGGTTCACTTGATTGTGTCAGTCTTCCTAAAAAAAACAGGCACCTTTTAAAAAAAATCAAGCAACACGTGTTGTTCTATTTATCATTTTTTCAATGATAAAAATATTATTTTTAAATCGTTTTGACATTAACCGAAAGATTTTTTGTTTGATCCCTTTGTACATACTCATATAAGAGAATTTTTTTTTAAATAATCAACAGTAAGCAACAATAAATCAAGAGTTCTATAAAACCCTTTTAGTTTTCAGCCTCTGACTCCTCCTAATGTATATTTATATCCTATTCGTTGTGATCTTTTTAGATATGTAATGGATACCTACATATAATAATAATATGTAGGTATCAATTATTACTTACATGTTAATATTTACCTATTTTTATTTTCATTTGTTTGTTATTATTTTCCTTTGTAATACTTATTTAGTCAGTAGAATTTTATTGGTACCAACGTACTGCACAAGTGTAATTTTAGTTATTAACTGTAGTGTTTATTTTTGTAATAATTTCATATGTTTGTCGAGTTCACTGTATTTTTTGTCGTTATTTACTATAATTGTGTGACTGCACTCGACACAGAAGTTCCCCAGTGAGATGAGTGACTAATGATTTTGTTATAGTATACAATTTTTGAATAAATAAAAAATACGTTTAAAAAATACATAGTTCAAGTTTTGATTAAGGCAATAATTGCATTTTTTAAAAACTTCTTAGATCAAATGTTGAGAAATGATTTTTCGTGATTGAATTGTTTGTAAGGTGGGTAAAAAATCTAAATAATTAACTTAAGGCTTAGTAATAGCTAAAAAAAGAACTTAAATAACATAATAGTCAAATACTAAAATATAAAAAGCAGAAAGATGATAAATAGCTAAAAATAATAAAGCTAAATAATATAATACGAATATAATTACAAAACAAAAAGACAATTACAAACTTAAAATAATAAACTAAAATAACACAAAAGTTACTAAACATTACAAAACAGAAGAAATATAAGATTAATAAATAGATTATTGTTGAATAATAAGTTGGTATTGTTTTTGTAATAAGTTGCATTAATTATCATATATTTTTGTTTTGTTTTATTCTCTTTTCGTCTTAACTATATCATTAATTTCACTTCATCCAGAATTCTTTTTATTTTCACAAAATTGTTACTATATTGTGTCTCTGTAATACTATGATGTAAGTATTTTAACTGCCACTAACCTAATATACAATATACAATACAAGAAGATGCTGTATTTTTACTTATAACTTATATATTATCTAAAAATCTAAAGCAAACAAACACCTCAGCACAGATTATCATAGTGAATTATTCACAAAACTGGTACTTATTATATAAACTGTATAAAAGAGAATAGATGAATAAATGAATTGTTCGTCGAGTTTGAGAAAAAAATTGCTGTAAAAGATAACTTTGGATTTGTGGTTCGACCAATTTCATAACTAAAAGTCCTCATCCATTGTTCATGAAAACGGTCCATGTATACTTGTCCTAAATGTTTGTGTTATAAATCACGCCAATATTTTATAGTGTGTATATTTACCGTATATATGTGACCAATAAACAAGGTTTCACAAAGAAAAATATCAGGGAGGCTTTTATTCGCGTGACGGAGCGGGATGGACCGCCGGAAGGACGCTTGATGGGGGTTGAAATGATGATTGATGAGGTCGCGAGTTCGATCCACTAATTTGCACTGGCACGAAGGAGGGGCGATGACAAAAACGCTCGTGCAAAGATGTAGGTTGATGAACGTTGATTTTGTCGGTTCCGTGACTAAACAGAACAGGAACAAAAAAAATATATATCCTAACCAATTACATCATATTTCATCGTGTTCTGTTTTGATAGTCTTCTGTTTTGTTATGCCGTTACGCACTGTGTCAATGTTCACATGTGGAACATTTAAATATTGTTTTAAACTTATAGTCAAACATATTGTTTTAAACTTGTAATGAATGCTCCGTGGTCGAGGGGTAAGGCTCTCGACTTGCAAAGCAAATAAATTTTATTTGATTAATTTGTGTTATTTCACAAATTACTCATTTAAAATAATATATAGTATATTTGCGACACGTTCCAGAGTGGTAGATGCTCTCAGTATCGTCCTGGTGTAAGACCAGCGTTAATAATTGAAACGTTGCTTGAACCTCAGAACAGGCTCAGCCTAGTGAGGTGGATTATACCAAAAAAATGTATGTTAATGCCATAGTCTCACTGGTTCCAGACAGTCGGGAGGAGTTGGGACTCTTGTGCAGTTTCATATAAAAAAAACAACAGACCAATTTCGGTTGTCGGTCTGTCTGTGAGTGATTGTAACTCTAGTTCAATGAACTTCTATGTTTTGAATTTAAGTGTCATTTTCAAAATCGGAACTGATTGTGTCGAGAATTCAGACGAGCGATAAAATACCTACATAAATATAATGTTTGAAATGAACCTATATTTCTTTTAAGTAGGGCTAATTTTGACTAGTAATAAGACCTGTGATTCTTCAAGAGAAGTTTTCCGAAATACTTAATATTTTATTATTTTTCTTATTTATTAAATAGGTATAAAAAACTGTAATAGTGCTTCGCTTTAAATTATATAATTTTGGTTGTACGTATTTAATATCCTGAAATTTAAAATAATTACTAAGCCGCACAGTGTTTCGTTTCATACCAGCTAGAAGCTGGACGGTAAAAGCTCTAAAACACATCAGTCAATAACTTTTAACTCACCTGTTTAACCCTAATATAAGGAAATGATAAAAAAATATAACACATAAATATAAATTACTTTTAGTAGAAATAATGAAAATAGTGACAATTTTTGTAAAAATTTAAAAGTTTTGATTTTTTTCTTAAATTTTGAATAGTACTTTTTTTATTTTACCGTGATTTTTCCCGGGGCTGCGTAAGTCTTTAACCACTTGAGAGCTCGCGTCAATAACTGAAATATTAGTAGAGTGATTGGCGTTGGAGTTGGAAATTACTCGGCCTCATTTAAAAAAAAATCATACTTCTGAGCTTAAATACGGACATATAAACTGATTATAGTGCTACATAGCCAATGAATTCACCTATATTTTACCGTTTATCCTATATTTTTAGAATTTATAAAAAAAATCGTAAATGCGCGAATTCTGCGAGTCAAAAATGGCATATTATGGCGTGCGATCAATCAAGACGTTTTGCAAGCTCGGCATTATTTGCCGAAAATCACTTGGGTGGTTAATAAATATAAATCAATAATATAAACTACCTTTTAATATCTTTGTGTACCGCATTTTTATTAGTAATTTTAAGAATTTACACTCCTTTTTAAGACTGAATGCTGTAGTAATATGATTTTATGAGAAATGTAGATATTTGCAGAGAATACAAGGTAAGATTGTAAGATTAGGAAAGGGACGCTTAGATTATTTGGGCATGTAAAGCGAATGAATGAAAAAAGGAGTGTAATGATAATATATGACGCGAATGTGAATGGCAGAAGAAGTAGGAGATGCCCGAGGAGGACACGGCACAACCAAGTGAACCAGATACTTAAGTCGGGTCATGACAAGAGTCAGAATAGCATAAAAATATGTAATAGACGTTGTATGAATGTGAAAGAGGCAAGGCGTGTATGCTAAGACAAACTTGTTTGGCGGTTGGTCCTCTCTGCCTACTCCTATGGGAAAACGGCGTGATGGTTAGTTAGTTAGTTTTATACCCACTTTTTCTTAAAATTTACCCTTCAGGCATTTCAAAATAACAGGTATTATAACCTCCAACCAATCTCATCCCCATTCACACCTATGTTCCTCTACTAAAAACCGTTTTTCTTTTCAATAACCCATCTATCAAGTTTACTCGCTTGTTTTTTATTCACTACACTACTTTTAAAATGGAACACGTCCAAATATTATAGGAGAATCTCTCAAAAAATACCTACCTTAATTTCGTTACAATATTATTTTCCCAACAGTTTCCCCGTTTCCAGGGATTCCGGAAATTGTACGTTACAGTTTATACGAGGGCTAGGAAAACTTTTTTGGCACGTCGGGCCTGAAAACAAACTCGAGTACTACCTAACTAACCATCACGCCGTTTCCCGGCAGGTTTAGGCCGAGAGGGTGGACCGCCAAACAACTCGGTCTTGGCACACACTCCTTGCCTCATTCAAATTCATACATACTTACTCTGACTCTTCACATGGCTTGACTCAATTATTTGATTCACTTGATCGTGTCATGTATTCTCCGGGCGTCCCTGGCTTCTTCTACATAAACTCGAGTAAACCCTTTGGAAAATAAATGTTTTTACAGTTTTCATTATATGGAGGTAATTTTTATATGAGGACTGTATTTATACTTATATCATAAATATTAATGAAATATTATAAAGTCATTTTCATTAATAAATCATAAAGTCAAAGGTAAAATATAAATAATAGTATAAAACACTATAAATTTTGCGTCTCATTGAACAATTGTCATCGAATCATTTTCTTACTTTTCACAGCTTTTTTTTACTAAAAACTTTTGTTTTATTTGAAACATCTTTTGGAGCGCACAGTGGCAGTAAAACTGACACTTGCGTGGCAAGTTGCACGAAACGACGCTTCAGTCGGTCAGTCTCGTGACTCTTCGGCACTTTCCGTTCGGTTGCCAAAACTTTGTGCGGAGAAAACCGATTCTTATGTGGCGTGATGGAACGACGCTTCATTCGACCAGCCTCGTGACTCGTCGGTTTTTTCCGCCCGTCCGCCAAAACTCTGTGCGAGGAAGGCGATTCTTATGTGGCGTGACGGAACAACGCTTCATTCGGCCAGCTTCTAGGTATTAAAATAAATTATAAATTATTTTAAATAATTGAATTATTTATGACAATAACAATATTTATTATATTGTTATTGAATTAATTGAAAATGAATTTAATTATGCATAAGAATGAATTAAATTACTTATAAGAATTATTATTCTCTAATAAACAATAAACAGTGTTAATCTCATGTGGCCTACCAGGTAAGTATGGTACTGTATATTATTTGCCTGTTCAAAATATAAATAAATAAGAAAAATAACATATGTTCATTCTAGCATCACGTTCATCAATCAAATGCATTGTACATTTAGCTTTGTATTAGTGATCCACGAGCCGGTGGATGCAATCTGTTTGCAATCCATAAATTGATAATAATTTGACTAGTCTACAGTAACTTATAATATACATCATTGTAGAAATGTATTATATATTTGTACCACGGTGATTTTTGCACAAAAACGGCGCTATACAAATCATTTGAATATTATTATTATTTATTTGTTAGATGTTGTGATATCTAATTTTAAAATTATTTTAATTATACATAATTGGTTTTATAATTATTTTTGTATATTTATTATAAAAAATATTTTTACTATCAAAAATATAAAGACTTGTTTACATATTATTTTTAGTTCATATTCATTAATATGAAAGTAAATATATATCAAGAGTAAAAATATATTTAAAATAATTTTTGCATCCGAATAAGTTTCTTTAAAAAACGCATTTTTACTGGATACTTCCTTTTTTCTTTCTTACCTATATTGGCTGATTCGTTTCTCAAAGAGTTGAACGCTGCCTGCTTTGACATAAATTACAATTTTATCAATATTCCGATCAATACAGAGTACTATAGGCGTTTATTTTAAATCCACTACAAGGTCGCGGGCAGGATATGGTACGCGGCCCTTAGTTTGCCGAGCCCTGCTCTGTACTATATTTTTTCCTCACAAAGCCAGAGAGCTGTTTATCTTTTCGTTGAATCCTCTTGACTTGAAATTAATGATTGATTTCCTTTGAAATTAAACACTGGTTCAGTCACTTGACACTCTCGTCTTATCTGGTGATTAAATCATCCACAGTTATAAATTGAGAGACGTTTTCTCTTTATGTAATAAGTCGTCGTAACACAATTATTAATCTCTCTCTCTCTTCTTTGACAAATAAATAATATTGTCTATTTTTAATTACCAGATTTTTTATTTTATGACATTACTAACTGAAGTCGCCGGCGTTGGTTTAAACACAGAGTTTTTATAAATCAGATATAGACAGTAATTTTCCTCTTATTTTGAATGTCAGGTGTGTAATTATTTTTGTGTGGTTGAGTAAGTATTTGGGTTAAGCGTACGCGGTTATGTGGGTGCGTACACTTACCCCTGTAGATAAAACGTGATTTTGAAGCATTCCTGCCTATACACATTTCATCTCCTGTTAAATTTGTACAGTGTTATTCGTCTTATCGGTCATTATGCACCCAAGAGCAGATTTGAAGCAGAGTGAGCACTCTTACCCTACGGCTTATGCTCACCCCGAATACGGGTCAAGGATTCGCAATCGACATGAATAGATATATTTTTTTAGATTTATGAACCGTATTAGGTTTTGTGTTTTGTTAAATCATATTAATACACAATAAAATGTCTAGCTTTTTCACACAAAAATCATATTGTAAAAACAAGCTGTACCCCGCCACGCGTTGCTGAAGCTCGGTGTATCTGTGCAGATAGAGAAACAATAGCGCGTGTTGCTTTTACATACAACTGATGACACTGTTCTTAAAAATAATGCAAGTTTTTACCTTTCATAGGCGACATCTATATAATATAGGTATATAAAAACACACGCGTATTCGAATGCAACGCTATGACAAAATTTCAAAGCAATTGGTGAAGAACTTTAGATATTTGAGATTTTTAACAAACGAACAGTTACATTTTTATTTATAAAGAAGATTGCATACGGCTACCCCACGTGGCTCTATTAGTCACTGTTTTAACTCGAGCGGTTTGCATTTCGCTGTAAATTTGTTTGTGTGTTCCGTGTCCGGTCAATTCTGTAAAGATGGCAGCTGTGTTGGATAATACCTTTTACCTCCGCCAGAGCTCGCAAGAGCGTTACAAGCTGTCAAATCGGAATAATCAACATTACGCTAGGTCTACTGTTCACTGAACTACTAGAAACTTTGTTCTGCTGTAAAATACTTATCCATTCATAGATATTACAATTGGGGTGTGAGCCACATTATAATACCCAATCAAATTATTTATCATTCAATTTGGGAGGCGCGTATGGTACTGCCGCCAAGGGAACCATTTGTTGGATATCCGAGACCTCCGCCATAAGTCACCCCGAGTGGTTCGCTACGTTTGGTGACTTAGCGGGGGTGACAGGGTTCATGGGGTGAGGTGTGTCTAAGCCTTAGTGGCAGATGCGTGGACACCTACTGCGTGGCGGGCACTGGTTGTGAGAGACCCTTTGACCTTTCCAGCACGACTCTATCGACCCATTGTCTTGTACCGCAGTGGGAGAAATGGATACATACATCCGTCACTCCTGGATTACTACACGGAGAAAACTTACTGACAATTTACTAAGAATCTCTTCAAATTATTCATATTACGGCTTAAAACGGGACTGAAAAACACGAATGTGTTATGACGATGACATGTTTATAAAAATTCCAATATATTTTTCATTTCGTCATTGTGTATTATCAGGCCAAAAGCAGGTGCATACACACGTTTTCCGATTTATTATGGATGTACCAAAAGTTTATTAGGAAACATTATGCTTTCCCATTTTTTACAGGATTTTAGTACATCGTCAGGATTACCCCTCGTACCTGTTTCTTTTCCAGAACTTTCTCTCCTTTATTTCCTTAAAAATACCCCCCCACACAGCATCCCCAAAGATGATATATACCATGTGGGAAATTATGCCTCCTGTGTGGAACTAATGTTATTAAAAAATCACTTTATGTTCCAGCGTCAGTAATTATTATTGTCCCACAGTATATATCTACGTATACTTGTTCTCCCTTAGTAATTATTTGTCCTTTTGACGTAGTTTCCACGAACCCTCTTGTACTAGCAACTAGCAACATACAATCAAGGGAGTTAACAATTTTAAAACGTTCAAAAGTTCTTCTTAGCGAGCTATTTGTGTGCTTGACTGCTGTTTGTGACAGCCTTTTTCCTTTGGTAAAGTTTTTCCTTTTATTTTTTTGTATTATAAATTATTTTTGACACTCAATTTCACACAAGGAAAATCTCAGAAATTTTTTTCATTGCTTGTCAAAAATGTTATATTTTTTTCTGTAACTTGCCTATGACGGTTACATTATTATTTTAAAAAAAAATGACGACTTGATAATCTTATTTTAATTTGGGAAAAATAATAAAAAAAACCAAACCTAACTTGTTTTTAACCCCTCAGTCCTCTGGTATATTGACCGTTATATTTCAGACGCTCTCAAAATATCGGAGAATTCGTATGTATTTCCACTTCACTATAAAACACAAATATATGAAACATCTCGGAAGATATCTGAAAACTAAAAACTTTTTTGAAAGTTTATGAAATAAGCGTTCAAAATTTATTATTACAAAAAACACATCATTTTTGAAATTTTGACATAAAAAGTTGGAAAAATGGCTCACCTTAAGTTTTATCGTCTAAACACTGAACGCTGCCTTAGTGCTAGTATGTTCAATATACCATTTAGCAAATTTAACAGGTGACGTTTTTTTGTTTTTACAGGCCAATTCTAAAAAATTCTTGAATTTGGTTATTTCGTTTTATACATATGTGTAACAGGAAATGTTTAGAGATCATTTTTCGAAGATTGAATCTATAATATGCCCATATTAAGACTTTAAAGGTGGACGTTGAACGTGGCATGAAAATGATGAATGATTATTTTGGATATTGAACATATATCGTCTGGAGATTGAACAATTCGGCTCCCATAAGTTTGAGGTATTTTTTGTTCAATTACCAAATTTTGTAGTGGTAAATTGTATATACAGGGTGATTTTCAGATTTCAAACACTTTACTTTTATTTTAGTTAGTAGTTGACTTAAAGTATTACTTTAAAATATACAAACAACGTCCTTGGGGTGATTTTTCACAAAAACTGCTCTAAATAAATCATCCAAATATTATGTAAGTTTGAAAACAATGCTCAAGTACAAAGGTACCTACCGCTAATATACTATTATCGGTTGTCGGTGAATGCGTGATGTGAAATATTCTTACATCGTACGTATTACGGCCTCCGTGGTCTAGGGGTACTCTTGACTAGAAATCCGGAGGTCGCGGGCTCAAACCCCGGCGTGCGCAAGTAAATTTTATTTGATTCATTTATCTTATTTCACAAATTATTAATTTAAAATAACATATAGTCAATTTGCGGCATGTTCCAGAGAGGAAGATATGGTGTAAGGACCACCATCAGAATTGAAATGGCTTAAGCCGTGTTTGGTGACCAGATCTGAATAGATACTCACATGCCATCTCTCTTCTCCTTCTTCCTCCTTCCTCTATTTCTCTTCTCCATCTCCTTCCCCTTCACACTACCTTCAGCCTCACAATATATGAATATACCCCAATTGGGGATTCCATAGTCTCACTGGCTCCAGATGGTTGGGAGCAGTTGAGACTGTGTGCGGTATTCCATAAAAAAAATCCCGAGTGAAGTTCAATTTTGTGAATAAGTTGAAAAATTGGATTGTTTTTATTGTTTCATTACCTAAATTTGACAAATGTAATTTTTAAAGTTTACTTACTTTAGAAAGTTTTTTTTTATTTCGTAGTTTCTTATTTGCCGTGAGCTTATTATTTATGTTGATTATCGTGAGTCATGAGTAAAATATTATTTTTTAAATACTTTCAGCTCTTAAAATCCTAAAATTATAATATCCCGCGATTTGGATTATGGGTGTGCGCTATATAACATTACGTTTATTATTGTTAGTCGTGTGCCTAAATGGTTTTATTGTAGTTCCTACATAAGAATATGTTTATTGTTTATTATGTGACTAAAAAAAAAAAAAAATCGGAAACTTTTAATTGAATGAATTCAAAATTGAAAGATTTGGATTTCGTTTTCATCAGCGATCTCAGAAGTGATAACGGACTAAATATATGTCGTAGATGTCTTTCAATCAGACTATGAGTACAGTCGACTTCTTGCACATTTCCATGTCCTGGCTCTTTTGTTGTATTTCTTGAATAAAAATAAGTTTTAATGCACTAATATAATTTATTAACACTTATTTTAGGTAAAAGCCCTAAGTTTGTAAATAAATAATTGAATAAATAAATAATAAATCATCCTGTATATTTGCCTAGCAAATTCAAGAAGTACATGTAAAATATGGTGAAAAAGCCTATGAATGACATAATTTTGAGACTTACCTTTCTATTTGAGCTATTGGTCTAAGGTTTATTGATTCTGGAGTCGGTGAAGTAATTTTTCAGTTCAATATCAGTATATATTCGCAATTAAACGTATTTTTAGTGGAAAAATTTAGTGGTTAGAAAACAACTAAAAATCAACATGGCCGCACATTTTAACTAGCCGGCTCCTGATTGCTTGAAAGTGGAGATTGAACATTCAAGACCTCAACGTTTGGCGGGATATTGATGTTGATATCTATGAACATTTAAAAAAATATTATATTCATAACGTTGAGTGTCTGAATGTTCAATATCCGGGAGTTTGAACAAATAAGAACTAAAACATTGTTCCGTGAGTGGATATTGGCACTCGAAAAATGCTGAAAATGTGAGTTAAAAACCAAAATATATGTTTTTTTTTGCTTCATTAATGCGCAATAGGCTAATGAACATATTGGCATTCATAACTCAGTTTTGCAAAAAAAGGTCTATTGAACATACAAGAACTAGGACAGCGTGAACTGATAACGATAACAAAAACAGATTTACTAGACAAATGTATTATTAACATTGAAACCACCTCACTTTTTTGACGTTCCATATAAAAATAATTAATTAAAAGATTCACAAACATCATAATTTTTTTCTTAAATTGCTGTCGTAATTTTGGGGTCTTCCAAGTATACATTTAAATTATTCTTTGGTTAACTTCTGGATTTGAATATAAAGCGTAGTTTTTTCTCTTTCTCTTTAGTTTATATTTATCACCATGAACGTAAGGGATAATAACTCGTATAAAAAATAAAATAAGATCGATTTCTATTAAACCAAATGAGGTGTTTTTTCCATTTCCAAAGCGAACAAATTGATTCTAGGGGTGGTGGCTGTTTATTTGCAAAACCGAGCAAATTAGCCTGAGGGGTTAATAATTAACCTTCCTTGATTTTTAATTTTTGTATGTTATTTTATCTTGTGTAATTTTAGTGCGTAAAATTTCAGAAACCCCCATCGAAGCCTTCCTCCTCCATTTTTTCATATGTATATTCGATTAATTCATAAATTACGCAATACCAATACACGACTTTGGTCTTTAGATTTCGATTCAGCAGATTGAAATATTAAAAAAATCACCATTGTTTCAAAAATAGGGTTAAAAAGAGGGTTAGGGTTCGGCCGGTCGGTGGCCGAGTTGACATCGCGTTTGGGTCCCACCCAGGCGTAGTGTGTTCAATTCCTCGGCTGGCTAAGTCCTCCATCACAACACAAGCAACATTTTCAGCTTACTGTGGTGGTAGTAGGAGATTTTCAAATATTGTCAGGTTATTAATGTTTGTCTTTCTTTAAAATAAAAAAATAAAAATGAATGATACGGAATTTTCGCTTGATCGAAATTTTTTGTGGAAAATGGACTACTTTCGGTCGGCACCCCACACATTCCCCTCAACACCTATAAACGCGCGATCAGCAGTCAATCTGTTCTCTCCGTGTGTAATTTAGTCCACGTGTACGTGAAATTGACACCTGTGTAATTTCATCTTTTGGCCATTATTACCTTCTCGTGGGGCTGGACAATACATTACCATTTGTTTCTTGAGACGAAGATGAGCAAGTAATACTCGAAGTGAATCATTCTCGCAAACACTTTAGCCTGAGTGTTCCCTGTCTACCACCGGCGCCGCTTTGTCTCCATTAACTAAATAAAGTGATAATGTAACACGTGGAAATTGAAAAATGCCAGACTGAATAACTAAACAACCATCAGGCCGTTTACTTGCACGAGTATATACTCGCAGTGGGAATATAACACAAGCCTCTGTACCAAATACACATTCTTTAACGACTCACCGTCATGCTGTAGGCAGAGAGGACGGACCGCTAAACAACTCGGTTTTCTCATTCACATTTATACATCGTCTCATCTACACTCTTCTGTTATTCTGATTCGTGACATGGCCCGACTCAAGTATATGTTTCATTGGATTGTCTTCCAAATACAAATACATGAATTTACAGTTCTCGAATTACTCTTGAAACCTTCAAGGCCGATGTTGACAATGTCAATAGACCTAGAGATATCATTTAGCAGCACCATACCTCTTGTCTCGCTATGCTGGGCCAGCACGTCCTCTCTGTCATATGGAATACATAGCAGGTCGTGGTGTAAACAAAGGCGGTAGTTGTTCGGTACGAACAATTTATTTAAGCAATAAAAAGTTAATTGTTTTGAAGGCTGTTACTGTAAGGAACCCATTCCTACTGTATTGGAAATTTTCGTAGTGCCTCTTAAAGAGAAAATCTATGTAATGTATGTATGGCGGGTATTCACTATACATTCTCATACAAAGACATCTTAGACACATTGATTTTGATTGCAATACATCTACTTTATTTTCATGAATGAATGGATGAATGTTAAATCTTGGCAGTCGAAATTAACCCACTTCTTGACATCAGATCGAGCTGAAACTCCGCAGATAGACTCGTTGTCGATGACAATGCATTTTGTCAACTTTTGGTGGTAATCACACATAACGCGGACGTAATCGCATTTCTCTGGAATTTAAAGTAATTACGACAGTTAATAAACTAAATAAATGTCGCTCCTACCCAATCGGGATTTGTTGCTGTTGTTGGCGCGGTTAACTCCAAGAAGGTTAATTTAATTTAAACACGAAATAAATAAATGGATTGCAATCACAGGGCGTCCCACTATTGCAAGCATATGTAAACCAAATTGCACATAGACAACAAGTACTATTTACACACGACCAAATTCAAACTTAATTAAAATGATCTATTTATATTTTCCCACATTTTTAATGAACACAATCTTAACAGGAGTAACCCAACCGTTCTTTTGATTGTATTAAAATTATTTTGTATTATTTTATACTTTGTATTTACCCTTATTGATATTCACTTAACTATATGTATATACATCGATGTACTCTATGTCTGTCTCGACACAGGTCTACCCTAGTGAGACAGGCATCGAAAAACCACTTGTAAAAACTTTATATATATAAATAAAAAATAAAAAATAAAAAAATCTTCAGTGAAAAAAAAAAATCTTAAATTTGTACAGGGTTTTCCAATAAGAGGTGTTATTTTGATATTTTTCTCGTAAAAGATCAATGGTTTCGTTGCTTGTGTGGCACGTAGCGCCATCTTGTTGAAAGTAAACGTTGTCCAAATCAATACCATCCAATTCCGGCCATAAAAAATCATTAATCATCTCTCGATAGCGCAATCCATTCACCGTAACTGTTGCTCCAGCCTCATTTTCAAAAAAGTAAGGTCCAATGACTCCGCCGGACCATTAACCGCACCAAACAGTTAAACGTTGAGGATAAAGAGGCTTTTCAACAATAACTCTTGGGTTTTCCGACCCCCAGTTGCGACAATTTTGCTTGTTGACGAAGCCACCGAGGTGGAAATGGGCCTCATCACTCAAGATGATTTGCATTTGATTCACTAGTGAATTTTAATAATTTCAACGCGTTGTTGAAGCGTGTATTGTTCCATTTTTATTAATGGCGTAGTTTCTACTTTTCAAATGTTAAAAAATGACAGCTTCAAAAGTAACATCTACCGAAATAGCGGGCTATTTAAAATAACACCTCTTATTGGAAAACCCTGTATTATATGGAAAATATTTATTTTTAACGTGATGATTTTCATTTCTTAGGAATTGCATTTTAATGTATTTCTGCTGGTAGAAGGTATTTAGCCAAACGGCAGAAGCGTATTCTAATTTAATCTTAGGAAGGGGCTCAGGGAGTTTGTATTAAGAACAATTTGTCAAACGAAGCAAGGTTAGCAGTCCGCAATGGTGTGCTGATACCTACCCTGATATTTGTCTAGAAGTTGAAGCATTGAACTCTCAGAGAAAAGATGAAAGTAGACGGAAAGTTGTAGAAATGCGATCTACGGTCACGAAATTTCTTTTCTGAAATAATTATTTTGTTTACCAGAGAAAAAACTTCTTTTCCGTTTGATGAATAATTTAAAAGTAACATATTATATTACTTAAAGGTACTCCTTGCATGAACGAACTCTTGTCATTCGTGCTCCCTCCTGATAATATCAACGAATAAGCAAGTGAGGGACACAAATTGCAAACGAAGTTTGAGAGTTAAATGAAAATTTCTCGTGCTCGTGGTAAAAATAGCTCGATTGAGTAAATGAACGCATGCCGGAACTATGTCAAAGTAATTTCAGCAAAACGTCAGAGTTCTGAAATTCCTGACGAGGTTTGTTGACAAATTGCAACGTTTTAAATAGTGCATGTAAATGCATCTTGCAAATTGGCTAACTATCAACAGAAGTAAAATAAATTTATTTAAAATAGGGGCCCACTTTTTAGAAAAATGTTTAAGATTTTTCTCTAATGACGTCCTCTGGGACTGATCTTTATCTCCTGATGATATGGTCTGATACCTTTATTAAAAAATAACAAATTATTATAAACATCAATTACTCGCCTGTAGATTAAGTACTTGTACATATTAAATTATTTGGCGGGTTGGGAATATGCCTAAGTAGCTCAGTGGTTGTGATGTTTTGGACACTCACATAAAATAAACGAAACGAACGTGCTCAAAAAAAATTTTTGTTTAGACAACGACGGGAGATTTATGGACAGACAGGCCTGGAGTAAACACATTCACACGGGACAGGGCGCAGGGACGGACAGTCAGGTTTGGAACTTGAGTACGTTGACATCTCCATGAAATCGATACAAATGAGAAGTGTTGTGTGAAATTGCAGTGAATTAGTGGATTCAGATGGTGTTAATAGTATTGTGGAATTTTGAACTAAAGTGAAATATTATTGAACCGGTTTTTGTGTGAAGTGAAAGTGGTTGGACTCAGTGAGAAAACAATTAATAATAATGACAGTAAGGAACAATCGGATAATTTTTAGAGCGCCGTTTTGTAAAAACCCACCTCAGAGGCGCCAGGTGTTGTGAAATCGCGATTGTGTTATAAAGTTGTGTTGATTTAAACGTGATTTCGTATACAGTTTGAACTAGATTGCTAGTCTTAAAAACATGAAAATAATAAAAATAATGATCGCGTTTTAAAAACAGAGTGACCGTATATAAAGGCAGCAAGTTTTAATCGGGCTAGGTTATTGATTTGGCGAGATGGCATTCTATCCACGGAGACCGAAAACCAGAGAATCAAATAGATTATTAACTGTGGGTTCGAATCCTAACAGATTAGGGAGGTACAATTTTATTTACAGGAATATTTAATTACCCTTTTATAAGCGTAGGGAGGAGGTCGAAAATTAAAGTGATTTAGCTATATAGTGTAACCAGGTAAGTTTCACACGAGGATTTGGAGGTGACTAACAGGGTGAGTTTTTTTATATTATTTATCAAATTTCAGAGGACCCTTTTAATAATAGGATACAACCGAGGTACAGGAACCGAGTTTACAACACCTGCCGCCCAAATAATGTTATCATTAACAGGGATGTGCTAGGCGAACCGTCAATCAGCTGTGAGCGAGAGACGAGTCAACGACCTTTTCATATATAGGACAAGACGCAGGTACAGTCAGTCAAAGGGGAAGTTTTGCTAGCGTATGCCGTCCCGAATTGAAAGCGTTCGGATGCAACCAGACGGAACAAAATGAAAACTTTTCTTCTGTTATTTGACTTTTCTAATTTAATACTTTTCATCTATTGTTTGACTTTCTAAGTTACGAATTGGGATGCACAAAAACAAATCTAAAGTCGAAAGAGGGAGATGGTAATCTCCGAAATAAAACTACCAACCGAACAACTTTTCTCAACAGGTATCTTTCGAGAGGTAGGCAGCCTCTTTAAATTAAATGCAAAAAAATCAAACCAATTATCCGTTTATACCTTACCTGAGAGGATAGGTATTCAGTAGAAGTTACCCATACCTAATACACGAGGATGCTAGTAACCTCATAAAATAAATACTGGAACCAAATATTAAAATACAGACAGTCCTCATCCCAAATTTGGCATATCGAGTAGACCTTACATATATCTCACATGATAATTGGCTGAATGGGTAGGCACACAACCTATCGTTAATAAGCGGGCAAAATGTCGACAAGATCGTCGTGTGTTATATATGTATTGACCTAGAAAGGGATGTAAATCCCCGACGGCGTGGGAGTTACAACGTTTTCTAGAGGTGGCACGTAACTTAGGACCTTGCGTGTCACATTTTCGCGACTAGATTCGTGACAAGGGATGTCATGGTTTTCCCCTTCTACACTCAGTAAAGTAGATTATCCTGGAGGTGTTTGAGATTGGGGCAATTCTGAAATTGGTGAAGAGACCTGGTTTTCTTTATTCTGGCGTGAAGGTTGCCGATTTGGAACAAGGGGAGACCCGGCCGGTTGTGATATCCAGACACGCAGATATCGATTGCCTTGTTCGAATTATCATCCATCAGTTTTGTTTGGTAAGCGGAGGAGCCAGTCTTAACTTGAAAAAAATTCATTTCCTTTCCTCTCCTTCCCCTCCCAAAATATATACATGGATGGCGCCGACAACTAACACCATAAATTTATCGTATGTATATCACATATATAAAATCTAACACTTTATTATACTCACATTACTCTATGACAGGTAGAATCACGTAGCTAGTTGGGGGAGCAGGCGACTTAGAAGATAAGGTTTATGAAATGGTTTTAAAACACAGCGGTAATCGATTCAACTCACTCTATCTCAAAAGAACCAAGGGATACCACACATACACAGATAACTAGGTTTCTAAACCGAGAAACAAAAAAACCAACACAACGTTCGGTGAAGCCTTTTTATACTGATCCGTCACGTGAAATGAGTACGTTCAAGGTCGTACGTCACGTAGACACACTAGAATCAAAGGAGAGGAGCAAAGGCTCGTAGAGACGGCAGGGGAGGAATTTTCCATCCCTGCGAACACATATGCAAAGCCTTATGTAAAAGTTACCTATGGGACTTTAAAGAAAAATTATCGTAGAAAGAAGAGAAGGAAAAGTTTGAAGTAGAAAGGGTAGATCATGACATGGTCCAGCGCACCTGAACGGACATCTGAAGGTGCGGGTTCAATTCCCATCGGCGGCATTTATTTTTACTCGGGAGTTTTTTTCAATTTGTATGAATATTTAAGGCGAGTAATTAATGCATATAATAATTTGTTATCCTTTGCGCCATGCATAAAAACCTTGTCTTGTAAACATTAGTTCATCATTAAAATAATAATAAACATTTCTTGTTTATTTTTTATATCAGTGATATAGGGACATGTTTTAAAAACTCAAAATTCCATATTTGTGTAGATGAAATTTACAAACAAGTCACTAATATCAATGACTGCTTAGAATTGCAAGAGGATATTAATAGGCTTGTAATATATTGTGCGACCAAACTGTTCCTTGACCTGAAAAAATGTTACGCAATATCTTTCACCAAAAGCATTAACCCTTTAATTTTCCCGAACAAAACCAGTGACGTAGAGCTAAAAAACATTAAGCGAAGTAAGGGACGTAGGTATAAAAATGGACTCAGGAATGTCTTTCAGATCACATATAAATTTCATCTCTGACAGGGCCTACAAAATTCTAGAATTCATCATAAGAATGACGAAACCATTCAAAAAACCTTATGTAATAAAAATACTATATTTATCTTTCGTTCGCTCAATATTAGAATTTGTATCAGTTAAATAGAATCCCCAATATAAAGTTAATATTGGAAGGTAAGAAGGAATTAGTTCCGAAACACTTAGACTTTAAATCCTTCCAACCACCCCAACATTTAAAAAACTCATTAGCATTCCACAAACTATCAACGTTAAAAGATAGAAGAGATCTGACAAGAAAAATGTATTCAAAATTATCCACAATGCTGTTGACAAGGACTGTCTTCTGGAAAATGTTTATTTCCGCTGTCCAGTTAGAAACACACGGTCAAACAAACTATTCCACATCCCACACTCAAAACTAACTACACACAACATTCATTTTTCAGAAGGACATGCACTAAATACAATAATGTATTTTCAGACGCCGATATTTTTTATTTGTCCTTGGTTCAGTTTAGTAAATGCATATTGGAGAAAATTAAATCAAATTGTTAATTACGTACCCTCTCCCACTGCTGTGTGTAAGATATCTAAGATATCACAGTTATTTTCATTGAGTTTTTTTTATGTTTATTTATGTTATTTTCTGTATGTTACATGAATTTTATATAGAAACATCACTGGTTAATGCAACATGTAAAATGAAATTATTTATATAAAATTTTGAAACTATTTGTTTCCCCGATACACTAAAATTAAAATAAACAGAGAGGATAAGCCACGCAACACCCATATCCTTTTTTTCATTCACATGGGTTTGGAATGTGGGTATTGGCACCACCACTCCGAAAACCATTCATTGGATAACCAACATATCTGCCATAGGTCACACCAAATGATTTGCTACGGTTTACTACTTAGCAGGGCTGCCTGGGTTCATGAATTGAGGTTTATCCAGGTCTTGGTGATGAATGCGTCTGTCCCCCAGCTGCGTGGCAGACCGAATCGATAGTCGCTGGTTGAGGCAGACCCTTTGACTTCTCCAGCCGGACTAAATCAACCCAACGCCTTTTACCGCAGTGGAGAGATGAATTCATACGTCATTCCTGGGCACATTGATTCAGATTTGTCCACACAATATCGCCGACGGTTTATTTAGGCTTTGAGGCAAATTATTTTCCTCGACGCATCATATTTGGATTTATTGTAAAAATATATATAACAATGTTGTACATGCTCTACTTTGTTATTCTTGAAATGAGCCGACTTTAGAATTTGATTTGCTTGTTCGTGCCATGACTTCCTCGGGTACCCACGACTTCTTTTGGCAGGAAGTCCATAAAACCCGAAATGACGCACAAAATTTTACAGAAATGAAATACTTCCATCTCTTGTCTCGCGTATTGTGAAAAAGATTAGCTTCTTTATAACTTTTTCTCGTAAAAAGCCAACTTTATTCTTAAAATCCTCCTGAAATCCTCTTATACGGGTGGATTACTGCAGCGAACGAAGGAAATCCTGCATTCTTTTGTCGGAGTAAACTTTGTCCGGAAAACTTTCCGACTTGCTTTGGTTTAGAACAGCGAAATCAGATTAAAAAGCAATTTTCCATTTTCCGAGAAAAAATTCCGCCCAATCGCCCGTGGCAATGCGCTTATGAAATGATAAAAATTTCAGAATGTTTGCAAAGGGACTTAAATGACGGAAACTTTGCTGCAAAGGGTCAAAGGAATGTAAGGAGTAATATGTGACCGATGGTGTATTCATTTCGCTTTTTTATAAATTCGTAAAATTTCAAAGCACAGGATTTTTTACGCACTTCGAGTAGGTAAAGTCGACGTGTAAGGCTCTCGACTAGCAATCTGGAGGTTGTGGGTTTAAATCTCGGCGTGCGGTACCATATTTTATTTGATAACATTTGTGTTATTTAAAATAACATTTAGTATTTTTGCGGCACTTTTCCATAGCGGAAAATTGTTCCAGTATTGCCCTGGTGTAATACCACCATTCATGCTTAAAATGGCTTGAGCCATGTTTGGTGATCAAATCTGAAAAGCCAGGTATTTCTCGATCCTCCTCTAACCCATCTCTTTCCCCTCCTCACTACCTTGAGACTCACAACATACTCCAATTGGGAATGCCATAGTCGCACTGGCTCCAGATGGTTGGAAGCAGCTGGGACTCTTGTGCGGTATTCCCAAAAAACGCAAATGATAAAAATAGTATTACTAAAGGAAACAGTGATGCCGTCAAAAGGGTTGATCTTTTGATTAGTTCGGGAACGAAGGCACTACATTTAAGGCACCACAATTGATTTCGTACACTTTATTTTGCGTTTGATATAACAGCAGACAATGCTTGATTATTTATGATTAGTTGGGAGTTTCTCAGTGCGTTGCTTTGACGTCATCTGGACGTAGCCAATGATGAACTTTATAAAAGTATACTAGATTTTAAGGAAGGTTAGAAATCACCTACCTTTTCATATCTGGTTATCTAATATTGGCTTTCTTCAGCCTCGCGACATTTCCCAAAGTTAATAGGGATAGTATGGTTCCACCTGCTAAGAGCATTTGGAACTGCAGTGTACTATGAATAAGTATACGGAGAAAACGTATTGATATAAAATATTCTCAAATTATTCGTATTTTGGTTAAAAATGGGACTGCAGGCCTTTAAATAACGAATTAACAGGTTTCCTAATGGCGATGTCGGAACATGTATTCATAAAAATTAAAATATTTTCGCATTTTGTCATTGTATACTATCAGGACATGTTTTTTTTATTTATTGTTCTTCAAAGTACAATCCCATTAAACCGCAATTAAGCAGTTTGTCAACAGGATGTTCATGTTCAATTACAATATAACATATTTTCATAATATTATTACTTATTACAATACAACTTATACATCATATTTATCACCAACCACTGCCATAATCAAAAGTATTACTAATACAGAGTATCTCTGCTTAGTAGCCATGTTTTCAGCATATATCTGAATCTCTGAGGTAATTCGAATTTTTTTTATATTGCTTGGTAACATGTTGAATATTTTGGGCACGTTGTATTCCAGGGTTCGCTGTCCGTATTTATTGTTATGTTTTGGTACAAGCATTCCTTCATTTTTTGTGAACCTAGTATTATGTTCATGTTCGACTTTCCTCTTATATTCAGAGTCAGATATGTGCTGAATCAACATTTTGTGCCATAATAAGGCCTGTACCGGTAAGACAGTCAAGTTCCGATACAATAATGATATGTTTCGCCTCTGTGAAAATATCTGTTTTGGAACTAGTAATTTGATCATAGAATTTTGTACTAATTATAGGTAATTTAAGTTAGTTTTGCAAGATTGTCCCCATGTGGTTATTCCATATCGTAAAGTATATTCTGCAAGTGATAAATAAATTATTTTTAAAATATTCACAGGAACGAAACATTTCAATTTGTACAGTTTACCCACTATCGCCCTCAGCCTTTTACAAATTTTGTTTATTTGCAAGTCCCATTTAAAGTTGCAATCAACAGTCACTCCCAAATAAACATATTCATTAACAAGTTCAATACTATCGCATTTGCAGTTCTGCAAAATGTTTTGATGAATACATGCAAAATTTATGAACACTTGTTGCAATATCATAAATATACTAAAAGTTTATAAGGATACGGCGTGCTATCCTGTTTTTAACAGGAATTTAATAAATCAGCAATGCTTATTTTTATCCGTTAAGTACCTACCTGCCTATTTGCTGTCTGTTCAGTCATGATAAGTTTTAAATTATAGGCAAGATACGATGATCAAAGTAATATTTTAATTAAAGGCTTATTTTAGACATAACAAAATAAAATATCTTGCGTGTCTTTATATTTGAACAAAGGCCGACTTTTTCATAAACATTAACGTAGTTTTTTTAAGAATAAATAGAGAAATACTTGTGAGCAATGTTTTAGAAGAATTTTTGTGGAGAAGAAATTCGAATTATAAAACAGAATTTTATTTCTTCACAAGGTGTTCTACCAATTCGTTCGACTTTCATCTGCTTAGTGGAATTTAAATCATTATTACCTTTATCATTTTCAAAGGCGAATTTCGGTTTTTTCAATCCAATGTAAGAATTCACAGAAATCTGTGAATTCTTATTATCGAAATAGCTACGTGAAAATAAATACATTTATTTCAATATGTAACAATGGCGGGGTGAAAATAAACCAACGTAAAGGTTAACAATTCGACGGGAGTTATTTTATTCAATTTATGTTAAATAACATTCTTGCGTAGCTCACCAAATTCAATATGATATTTGGTTACTCTATTATATGTTCCGGAAATTCCATTCCAAGTTATTTCCAAAGCACAAAGTTTCCTTGAATTTCTAGAATGACCACTACTTGAAATTGAAATTGAGGCTGAAATTACTTCAGTCTGAAATACTAAGGCTGCGGTATTTCACAGAATTTCAAATGTGACATTGTCATCATATGGCTAATCAGCGCCATTTTTAATTTTTTGACATTTGAAAGGTTTCGTTAAAGGTCAATTCTAGACCAACCCGTTCCAGATATTTTTTAACAATTTTTGGTCTACAGAAAAGCACACATTGTTATACTTGTCTGCTGATCGCAATTTCATTACATTTTCCCGTCAGAATTTTAAGTAAGTACCTACTTGCCTATTCAATATTCGATGAAAGAGACGGGAAATAGAAAATAAAGAAATTTTAGAGAAAAGTATTTTTATTCCAGGCTTATAATAAGTACTTTTATACTTATATTGAGTAACCAGTTATATATTTCAACATTATACTAATACAGTATCCCCCTTAAGTTTAAGGAAACTGACAGACAAACACTTACGTATGAATGTTTTTTTATTTATCAAGTGCTTAATATTTAAAAAAAACGTTTGTTAGTAAGGGCATATGTATTTAACAATACAATGTACTTTAAGGCGATGCCATACGTAGTAATGCAAAATCATGTGATTTTGGTTTGAAAATTTGGTCGCATAGAAATGTTTCAGATGCTTTAATTAAATACTGCGAGTAGAATACATTTTGGCCTTTGAAATAATCGAGTATTTTTTAAATATTTTATAAGCCCAGAAAAAATAATGTATAAGGCCTATGAAAACTGCTTTAAAATTCAAAATTTCCTTCTTACTAACCCATTTTCGGTTACGATTTTATTGTATAATGTGGAAAATTAAGTTATTTATAAAATGATCGAAAAAAAATTAATATTTATGCCTGAACATCCACAAAATAAAATAAAAGGCACTTTTTGGCCATGTTTTTTTCTTGCATAAATCAAAACAGGCGGATGGTGTTAAGCGTTTAAACCTTATCGCCATTTACGTAAGGGTTATTATTGATAACAGCTCAATTTAAAATATTACAAGACGTAGTGCATCGCCTTAAGGTGGATTTTTCTAGGCTCTTAGGAATTTATATACATATCCGTATATACTGGATACTATGGTTTGGTTATTTACCTTTAAATTATTATTTTTTTAATGTGAAAACCGCACAAGAGTCTTAACTGCTCCAACCGTCTGGAACCAGTGAAACTATGGCATCCCCAATTGGGGTATTTTATGAGGCTGAAGATTGCGGGGAGGGGAAGAAGATGGGGGAGAGGAAAGTGGGGGAGTACCTGGCTATTCGGATCTATTCACCAAATATGTTTAAAGCCATTTCAAGCATTTTTTCAATTCTTTATGGTGGTCTTACACTTGGGCGATACTGAAAGTATCGTCATTTTAAATGAATGAATTGTGAAATAAAACAAATTCATCAAATAAAATGTATATGCGATAGTCGGGATTCGAACCCGCGACATTCACGACTTTTACAATTTAGAACTGACATGTAGGGATTATTATTGCATTAGTTAAGATTGGAACTTACATCATAACATGATTTTGGTATTGTGATTTTGAAAATTGTGGTATATTGAAATGAAAAAATATATACTATAACCTCCCTTAATATTTCCCGTTTAATATCGTCTTTTGTACAATTTACCGCAGAAACAATTTCTATTAATGTTTCTCGGGAATGTACAATAAAATTACAAAGCATTATTAGGTACTGATATCTTAAGGCTCCGTAGTAAGCAAAGATATTATAAGAACGAGATGTGCTATGAGCAGTTCATACTGTGTGGAATTGCTTTGCCGAGTGTCGCCGGTTTTGTTCACCAATACTACTTCGCTTACGCTTAGGCATCGCTAAGGTATCCGCACTAATACATAGAACAGATTTCTGTGCGTACACGTCCCGATACCATTCAAAGTACCCTAATTAGTTACTACTCCGCCTACGGTCCGGCCGCCAACATAGCATATCTCGTTCTTCTAATATCTTTGATAGTAAGCGTTCAAAAAGATGAAGAAGATGGCTTGAAAGGGATATATGTAAATACGAATGTTAGAGGGAGCGCGCTGAAAAAAAAAACTATAGTATTTAAGCGAAAATTATTAAAGTTTTTAATAAAACACAATTAATTTACAATGCAAAATCTCGACAAATTCCTAAGTTGCTTTTAAAGAAACACTGTGAATTAGCTCATACATACATATAGCATATTGAATTAGAGAAAAAAATGTGTTTTGAATAATTTTCGGAGCATACTTTGGGATTTTTTTCTATGTAGAAAATTTCATATAATTACTCTTTCGGCTTTGAAAAAGGATTGATATTATTTTAAAAAATAACAAATGTTTTTAAAAACAAGTGTTCAAGAGAAATATGTTATAATTCGGTAAAAATTTAAAATAAAATCTAAACTTTCGAATCTTTTAACTGGGCTGTTTGTTTGTACACCCATGAAGTATGATTTCGTTCTTGACAGAAAATGAGTTAAAAAAATTGGGATTACCAATAAAAAACGTAATAGCAAGCCACTGGCAACTGATCAGCTTTCTGCTGGAGATTATACCCCACACCAACACGCAGCATTTCCCAGGACTGCTTAAGTAAAAATGGAAAAAAAAGTGTCATTACTCACTCGCTTTCCCGGCGGACAGTTTTCCGTTTGAATTTTTACAATTCTCGCGTTCATAGAAAATAGAAACAAGAGGTGATAAGGCATGAGGACGTGCCAACTGTCGCCGAGCAACGAGCAAACTGCACGGACTAAGTGGCAGAAGTTATACGCTTGATTTGTAGATAGAAATAAAGGCGGGGTGCTGCACTGGTGTGCGTAGATGCGATTTGCAGTAGTGTTTATATTAATAAATAATCGTTCACTGTCCATTTCCCTTGTTTTTATTATCTATAGTATTGATGGCTGTGAGGACAAAGAAGAATCTAAATTTCGCTGTGGTACTATTATAAGTATATATATATATATTTATATATTTTTTTATTAATTATTGTTTTCACAAAAAAATTATAATCAAGGTATTCCTAGTGATTTATAATGACCTAACTTAGAAGCTTTTAATTGTAGTAGAAAAAGCTTACCTATTAGATTGCAAGAAATGTAGAAAGATAACTGTGTCGTCTGTATAATAGTATTAAATGTGCTTTTATAAATATCAATACAAACGGTGCATATTTTAAAAAGCAAATTAGAAAATCTACTAACATGACATGTCATGGAGAATAGTAATATTTTGACGTGAAAGTGAAAGATATTAGTCATTATGTTTATCTTTTTGGATCTCTCTTAATATGTGTGTTTTTATTTCTAATTATTGTTAGCATCTGTAAAATTCAAATCCTAATATTTTTTAATGGATTATAAACATTAATTTTTAACTTATTTATTTATTTCTAGTTTTTAAATAGTTATTTATGTCCGCATACAATAATTGCGCACTTTACAATGTTAATCTTATAACTTATGTTAATATTTTCAATGATTAAAAAAATTGAGAATAGTAAATATAAAATAAATTTAATTAAAACAATAATAATTATAAATAAAACAAGTAAAATTAATAAAAAAATAATTAATTCGAACTACGCTAACAAAGTTTAATTGCCATCATCCAAATTCAGCTATAGAAAGAATTAATTTACTTAGAAATTTAGGAGGTAGAGGTATAGTCAAAATAACTTCTTTGAAACACAATCAGGTAGAAATGCTAAGAACTTTTTTCCATAGGAAAGCTCATAGTTCAGAAATGCACAAAATAATTTGCAAGGCAAATAGAAACATTACACCTTTAAATTTATACGACGAATATGCCAACATTTGTATAAATCCCAACCAGGAATTATTAGATACCTGGTCAGATAAAATTTTACACCCAAAACACTTATTTATCTCAACCAAACGTATGTTGACAAATTTTCGTCAAACAAATGGTTGAGTATTGGAGAGTTAAGGGCAGAAATAAAAGGATTTATGCTTGCCATTTAGGATAAAGTCATTAATACTACAAATTATAGGAAGCATATAATCAAAGATACAAATCAAATTGATGATTTATGTAAAAAATAGTTGGCTTTTCCGGAAACTATAGAACATATTATATCGGGATGTTCTGTATTAGCGCCGTCCGAGTATACATTTAGGCATAATCAAGTTTAAAAAATAATTCACCAAAGTTTGGTAATTAAACACAACTTGATTGACTGCCGTAATATGGTACCATATTATGAATACGAACCAAATTCATTTTTGGAAAACGAATTTTATAAAATATATTATGATAAAACTATACTAACAGACTGAACCTTTAGTATAGACCCGATATAGTTTTACATGACAAAATTAAAAAAATAACTTATATCATTGATGTCGCTATTCCAAATTTATTTAATGTAATATTCAAAAATCTGTTAATGAAAAAATAAGAAAATACACAGATTTAGGAGATGAGAGAAAAATAATTTGGCATTCTCAGACTATTTACCATTTTTTTATTTCGGCTTTTGGCATTATACCTAGCTCTCTTATTAAAAATTTAGGCGTATTAGATTTATCAAAAAAATATATATAAAAATGCAAAAATCAGTCATTTTAAATACATGTAGGATTACGAAAGATTTTTTAAATATTTATGTTGAGGGACCAGTAGGATTTATAGGCCCTGTTAGGAGTTCTACCGAGCCGAACCCTCTGATATTTTCCCATTTGATCTCTGGTGGGTTGACGTGTTGTTCTTGTATTATTTTGTAGTTATTTTGCTTATACAATGCACTTGCATAATGTTGATTGACTAGATGATCATTTGTGGAAGGGTTTATTTTTTCTTATGGGGAAGATTTAGAAATTAGAAAAAAAACACGAATACAATAATGATTAATAAATCACCTTCATGTAATTTTTTTAAATAAATATCAATATTTTTCCTTTTAAATCATAAAGATATTCATATGTTGTATTAAATTTTTGTTTTAAAATGGACTTTTTAATTATACCCTATAGATATTTTTATAGTGACGGAACTAATTTGCATTTTTTTTAATTCACGTAAAATAATAATAGAATGATTTATTTATCATTAATAAACAGATACTTGTGAAAAATAATGAGAATTAACAAGTCATACCGTGGCATTCCGACTACATTAATAATAGAAACAATGAAGATGGGCCATATTATTATCATGAAACCGCGCTCACAGAAGTGTCGTTAACCTCGTCTACCCATACTTTTGATCGCAACTTTACAAAACGAAGCCCCGCATTTGTTTCTACCTATACACCAAACGCATAACTTTCGTTGGCTAACCCGATTTAATAATCTCTGCAATTTGGTACACTTCTATGCCGTATCTTTCTGTTTCTATGATCTACTTGCGCAGATGTCTGCAACACGTGTAAAGCATCCCGTGGCAGGTGATGCATGTTTCCAAACGCTCTATTTTACATCGCAAGATCTCTTCGCTTAGATTTTGTTAGGAACTATTAAATAATGTAACGTAAATTGGCCTAAATACTCGGCTAAATTGGCAGCTAACCACAGACGGATTTCCCGTATTTGTGTGGACTTGACCTCGTTAGCCTGTTATAACTTGGCATCTGGATGAAACTTTTTTATACTTACAAATGCGTTACTCTTTAAGTAAATAATCACAATCGTACTAGGCAAGCTAGAATGCTGCGTTACATCGTTTCAAACGAACTCTTTTGTTTACTATATGTAAATTTAGAAGTATCTATGTTTTTATCTATACACTATATTTTTACGGCCTCCGTGATCGACTGGATGATCGTTGTCTCTGAATCTCTGAGTGCGCTTATAAAAATTATGTGTTTATTTTGTGATCTTCTACAAATTAATTCGTTAAAAATAATACGTAGTAGTCACATTTGCGGCATGTTCAAGTGGAGATCACTCAAAATTGTCCTGTTGAAAGAGTCCAATTCAGAATTGTAACGTTAAAATATAAAAAAAGTACAAAAGGTATGAAAAAAAAATTGTTGATAATGACTTAGAAGAATTATTTGTCAACTATGCCAAACATAAATGATTATCAATGTAACGATAATGTAACCAATAATGTATGCTTAATTACTTATCTTTTGATTATTGCATACGTAAAAAAAATTTATTTCATACATTTTTTATATGATAACAGACCTCCTTCATCATTGATATCAAAGTATTCATTTCCTGATTTATGCAGGCGATGTATTAAAGAATTTTGGGTAAAGGTTACGAATTCCGCTTCACGGTAAATTCGCAATATTTCACTTTCAAATAAATGGATTTACCTACCTACGAACTAATTCAGTTAAAGAAAATAAAACCTTGAAAATATTAAATTAATATATATAACCTAACCTAATCTAACTGTGATTTTCTATAGCAAAAAAATGCCCCTTTAATAAGGCCTGCTCGTGTCCCCTTTAGAGTTACATCCCAGTTTTCAAATAGTATGTGGGCTACGCTAGGTTTGTATAGACTGGTTTGTGATTTAATTCTAATACCTATTTTCCATGTACTAACTTAACCTAACCTAAACTACCTAAACGGAATACGTTTAATCACATTTTATTCTATTTGTTTGTTATTCGGGTTATTTTATTTAATTATATGTTGATTATTTGTTATAAAGAATACATTGACTTACATATTAATATGGAATAATTATACACGATGATATTATTTATTTTATATGGCAATACTAAATTTTTTTTGGTTGGCAGCAGTATCTATGAAATATTTTGTAGGTATGAATTACGATATTATGAATATAATCCAACTCTTGATATGAATATAGTCGCCGTCGGCGGCGCCGCATACTAATTGACATATCGCGTAAGTGACTTAATAAACGAAATTAAAATTAAAAGTGCGTATATTTCCGTCTCCCCCGACATAATAAATCATGTTTTGAATTAATAAAGCTAAACCCATTTATTTGAAAGTGAAATATTGCGTATTGAGAGTGAAGCGGAATAAGAGAAAATTAATGAATTTTGTTCTGCATTATTGGAAATATTGTTACAATAATATGGCGATATGAGCCGTATTTGGTGACCTGATCTGTATAGCCAGATACTTTCCTCTTCCCAATTTCCTCCTCCTACACTACCTTCAGCCTCTCAACATACCCAATTAGGGACGCTATGGTCTCATTGGCTGAGAAACTGTGATTCCTGTGCGAAATTCACTTTTAAAAACAACAAAAAAAAACTATTGCTGACGCGTGAATAATTACGGGACAGTCATAGGGGTTCTAATGCCTACTAATATCTCTTCCATACGTGTTCAAGTATTATCACGCCAGTAGCAGTGCGCGGTGACTGGATTCGGTAGTTTTCGGTCATTCAGCATTAGAACATTGAAGGTCAAATTGGACTAATTGATGCTTAAAAAGTTGAACCATTATTTCCCTTCGTGTTTATCTAAATATAATACATTAATCGATATAGTCTGAATTTCCAACAAATCAGTTCCAACTTTGAAAATGGCAAGTAAAATAAAAATAAAACAATTATTTTGTTTAAGACCACGATTTTTTATTAATTTACTGACCGACCGGTTTCGCTGAGCTCAAACATCGTCAAGGTACAAATTAATACTCAATGATGAATACCTGACGATTTTTGAGCTAAACGAAACCGGTCGGTCAGTAAATTAATAAAAAATCGTGGTTTTAAATAAATTTGTTTTATTTTATTAACTACGTTAAATCACATAGTGATTGCTTTCTACAATAATATTAAAAAAATATGTTATTTGTAGCAACTTTATCGCTTGTCTGGATTCTCCAAACAAACACTTCATATTTGAAAAAACCGTCAAATTTGAATCGGAGTTACACAGAGACACAACCGAAACAGTATTTTTAATATTACGAAAACAACAAAATTCCACATAACAAAAACAAAACTACGAAAATCTCCACACGAATTGTAGTACCATGTGAACAAAGTTACAAGCATAAAGCACAAGGCCTGGAAAAGAAGTGATTTATGATGAAAATAATTTTTATTGATCCGAGGTGACAGCAAATCCCAAACATAAACAATGTGTATTTATTTCCGGCCAAAAGCGATTACTTTTATACGTAGGCAGATGAAGGATATGAAGCTGTCACATGGTAGGATAAATTATTTTCATGCTAAACCTTATTTTTTTGCTTTCTACGGTCATGTAATACGAGAAGATTTTAAACATACCATGAGGCCTTCCATGACTATATTAATAGTAAAGCAATAAAGTGGGATAAACATAACTGGCGATAATATTAATTCGTTTTTCAATGTCCAGAGTACCTAGCACGATTAATCGATAAAACCTTATTATGAATACAGTCCGTCACCTATGGTCGTGGGCGATATTTGCGAGCACGGTCAGCTTATACCTTCCGGCAGTCGGTTGACAAAAGCTGCCCCTTTTTAGTGCGACCTCCCAAATTCGAAAATTTTATTAATGTTTTACGTCATGCAAAATTTCTGGCTTGTTCATCGTTCATTCATTTATTCAAGAAAAAAAATCGAAATTCAACTAGATAATGTGATTTTTCACGGGTCTTTGCCAGTACATACTAACGACATGTCATTTTCATTTATTTATTTATTCATTTTCAGGAAATCGACAGTTTACATTTAGTCAGTTTGTACATAAGTATTATAAAACCAATTATGGATTTCCTCCTTGTGACTTTACCTCTACTGAGACAGCATAATATGGAATAAGTAAATTAAATTTGTTAGAAAGGAATATGAATTAATAAATTTACACGAAACAAAAGATTAAACGAAAAAATTACATAACAATACATTTATAGCCATGGAAAGAGGCTGTCGATATAAATCAAATCATTATAGAGATAATATAAACAAAAGAGACATAAACATTATTCACAAACCATCAGAATAATATTTTTTTATGGACCTCTTGTACTTGGTAAGTTCGCAACTGAAAATATCAACCTTGGATAATACGCTATTGTAATTATTGCATAGTCTGTTCAGGCAAGATTTCTGCTTAGAGTTCGTTTTGCTTTGATCAACCCTGAACAGGACACAAGAACGTGTTGAACGCGCAGGTATATTGAATGGAATCTTGTTTAGCAACTCTGGGCATTGAATATTATTGTTAACTACTTTATAAAGGAATAGTGCATCCTCATGATGCCTCTGTACACTCAGTGAATCAATTTTAAAGTATGAAGCAGCCTCTGCATAATTATTAAATCTTACAAATGACTTGAAATCAACTGTCTAAAATGTAATTATTATTTTTACCGACATCGTTGACAAAAATTATTTTATCGTGCTGACGTTGGCGCTCGAGCGACCCCGGGAGTATAAACTGTGATTTGTTAAGCATGAGTTGATTATTTCACCATTGCATAGTTTGAGTTGGATATCATCAGGGAAATATATATTCTGTAGGTTGTAGTCGCGTCACGTTACGTAAATTACAAAGCTACGAAGCGCGGTGCCATCATCTGCTACGTATTGCAAACCTAAATATAGGTAATATGAAAGAGAAAAAACAGATCATTAGAGTCAGTAGCTCGTTCACAAGCGAGCCAAAAAGCTATATCTTATTTATTATATGGAAAATGGAATTTTATATGAAATCATGAGATTTGTTAGTTGGTATTGAAATACCTACCAATGCTTAATTATAAACCTATTATTTTATGTAACATTCTTTAAATTTCAAATAAGGAATTATACAAGTTGTTTAAAAACACTACACTCACTATTTCAATTACAATTCTTTTTTCAAACTTTCTGGCATGTAGGTACCATAATACACGACGATTTTACATTAAAAAAATAATCTTTATTAAACCGTTAAAAAGGCCACCATCTTGAAGCGGAAACGGAACGTACATTTACAGATAGTCGAGTTAAATAAGAAGAAAATTTCAAGTCACAGGTCACAAACCAGCCATTTTTTTATACATTTCACCAGCAATACGAGTAGGGTGACTCGAGTCAGTGGCGCTTGGTGCTACTACCCAGTGCGCTGCAGTCACTATCACTAGTGAGAAAAAATTTAGCTTACTTTTATGTACGTAAACTCGCCCACAACGCACTTCTATCGATTTATTTCTTCAGTGGGTAATGCGATGTGAATTATTTAACTAACCAGAAACGTACCAGGAGCAAAGCTGCAGCGGCGGGTTCTGAGATGACACTCGAAGTAAGCTCCACTATTTATTAATTCTGCCTTAGTTATTCTAGCAGACTGCAAACGTACTCAAACCAGATTTATTTGTGGTGCTAACTCCTCAGGCCTCTGGAATGTTTTTCGTTATATTTCTTAAAGAGTCCGTCAGAAGGTCGTAGATTTCGTCCGCAATAAAATCCATATAAATGGAATATTTCTGAACGCATCCAAAAAATAAAAACAGTTTTTGAAAGATGTTGAAATAAGCTTCTTATCTGTATTGTTAGAAATAATAATTTATTTAATTTAAATATTAAAATTTTTAATGCCATCATAAAAAAGTTTAAAAAATGGATAACCTGACGTTTTTTCGTCTAAACGCTGAACTAAATTTACGCATACAAAAAAATACACATTGTATTAGAAAAATTAATGTTTTACCTCACTTTTTAGTCGTTTTATATTAAAATAATTTATAAAAAATCGTAGCGATGCACATGTTAATTCTTCTGTAGTCAACTTCTAGATTTGAATATATAGATAACTATTTTCTCTACCTAACACCGTTTCGATCATATTTGTCACGATGACAGTAAGGGAGACACCACGATTTCTATGAGACCGTTTGAGCTGTTCCCAAAAGCGAACAAATTGAATCTACGGATAACAGCTGTTCGTTCTCAAATCCGAACAAATATGCCCGAGGGGTTAATAATAATTATTACGTAGAAACTACATGAATGAGGAAGCGAAGCTAACAGTTCACAAAGGAGTGCTGATATACAAATTATAAGGCAGTGAGGCATATAAATGGCAGATGCAGGTTGGAAATAGACTGAAATCAATAGAAATTAGATCTTCGAGGCGGTGTATCGTTAAACCACGTATGATCTTGTGAGAAATGTGCAAATAATGCAAGACTGATGTAAGTGTAATCAATAATATCTTGAGATAGGATTCCCAACAAAAGAAAGGCTGACAGACATAATGATGAACAAAAAAATCCTAATGAGTTCAAATAAGTTCATTGCAAGAATCTTGCATATGCACCGTTCGTTAGGTATCATAAATGAATGAAAAGTATTTATTTTTATGTTAATATTCGTGGCCTAGTGCACACGTGTATGAAGTGCAGTTTATTAAAAACAATTACATGTTTTGTAAAGCATTTATGCGTCACGATTACTTTGTAAATATATGTTTCGTGGGGTATTTATATCAATTATCTCATCTAGAATGGATGGCAGCAACATATCCAGGTTTCAAATCAGGGGGTTGAAGAAAAATATACTTATAGGTATAGTTAATAGGAAAGTGTGCGGTGAGTCAGATAAGGTTGGGAACCTCTGAGATAGAGGAAGAGCTTACAACAACATTTTCAGTCGTAAACCTAACCTAACCTTATTAGTCATTGTTAAATTTTCACTAATGTATTTTTCTTTTCTTTTCAAGTAAGGAAATAGCAAAATTTCGAGTTTTCAGTAAGTTTGTAAATTTTAAAATATTTTACCTAACCTAACCTAACTCTTTGTACTCCGTTGTTGCCGGCACGGCGACAAAGGACACATTCTAACAACTCCGATGGCGCCGCAGCGGAGACACAAACAATGGGTATACATTTTACTGTTTAAAAAATAAAAGGGTCATTTTACAGGTATACACATGATTCTATTCAGTTGTATACAGTACGCACTTACGATTGGTTGTAATTTATGCTCTGTTTTTCATATATAACAATAACTACGCATTCATTTTAATTGAATATTTTTTCTGGGCAATAAATATTCTCACTCCATCAGTGACCAGGCTCAATGGAAAATCCCAAAGATATTAGAAGAACGAGATGTGCTATGAGCAGTTCATACTGTGTGGAATTGTTTTGCCCAGTGTCACCGGTTTTGTTCACTAACACTACTGCACACCTTCGCTTACGCAAAGGTATCCGCCCCTTTTCGAACTTACACAAAAAACGTATCGTTTCAGTTGGCACTAATACATAGAACAGATTTCTGTGCGTACACGTCCCGATAGCATTGGCGATTAGCAATACATACAAATGAAGTCTAATAGGGATGGCAATAATACAAAACCGCAATGTCGATATTTAAATGAAAAAAAATTTCAAGTTAAAACTTTTATTTGATGAAAAGTTCATATTCTCACAACAGATAAATCGGAATAAGTGCGATACATAACAATCCTCATATTTTTTTTGCATCTGATCTATAATTAAATTTTGTCCGTACAGTTTTTTGGTTTTGTTCAACAATTTAATCACAATAATACTCACAATGTGTTTTTGTTGTTGTGAAAATCCACAAAATGAGATTCTCAGTGTTTACCCAATGTTAGTTTATTTTGTATTTGAGTACTTCACAAGAGTCCCATCTGCTCCCAACCATCTGTAGCTAGTGAGCCCAGGGCTTCCGCAATTGGGGTATGTTGTGAAGGTGTATGTTCAGCTGATGGGGTGGGGAAGAAGCTGAGTAAAAGGAAGGTGGGGAAGTACCCGGTTATTCAGATCTAGTCGCCAAACACGGCTTAACCATTCAAATCATTGTTTCTATTCTCAATGGTGGTCTTTAACCAGGATTATACTGAAAATATTTACATTTCTGTTTCACAGTTAATAATTTTACAATAATAATGACAAGTATTTAGGGCAACGCTAGGTGCTCTACCCGTGTTAGGGCCTTTATTTCGCGATTTCATATTTTGTTTCAAGAACTTTTTTGTTATGCTTCTCCTTGTTCGCGACCCCCCCCCCTCATCCCTCTCTCTCCCCGCCAACCCTCTTCTTCGTTTCCCTCCCCACCCAAATAACCCTCCCCTATCGGATCCCTCGTCCCGGATTCTCTTTCCCTTCTCCTTCCCTTCCTGCCGTTAAATTATATGAAATACAAACATTTTTCAAACTGATAATGCGCCAAAAAATATACATATTTCATAACGCCAGGGCTCACCATTATATTTATAGAAAACTTCACGGGCATGCCAATAACTATACACCAAAATTTCATACCAATCGGATGAATGCTATAGGAAATAATTTCATAATTCTACAGCTCACCATTATACTCGTATATAGAAACCTCCGCGGGCTCGGGTACAAAAAATCACCAAAGTTTCATTGAAAATCGGATAAATGGTACAGGAACGCATCCGAAACAAACAAAGAAACATTAATTTTAATAAATAAAGATTTTGAAAGAAAAGCATTGCATTTGTTTCTACCACCAATCAGCATCTACAATAATAATTATCTACAAGAAAATTCAAAAGAAATAATAAGTTTCTATGTATTTTTATATGGCCCTGCTAATGTTACGAAAAATCGATAGTCGGTATTTAAAAAAAAATTCGCGTCCCCATCACTAGCCTCTAATGGCGGCGATGTTAGCTTTCACGGGGCCTTACGTCAATAAAAACTTTGAATAATCATTAAAAATTGATAAAGTACTCTAAGTTTGTACTTACCGGTGAAATGAAACTCCATTCATCTTAAAGTTAACATTACTTGTCGTGTTTTTGCATAGTTCCACTGAACAAGACGGCATTTTGAATAAAACGGCCACAAACTGTACACGGTTACGACATAAAATCAACTAAATGAACGAATTCTTCCCGTATTCAAAGTACCCTAATTAGGTAGTACTGCGCCTACGGTCCAGCGGCCAACATAGCATATCTCGTTCTTCTAATATCTTTGGAAAATCCATAAAGAAAACGTCCCAAGCGGGTATGTGTGGTCTGCTCGAAAAAAGCAGTAAAAGGTGGCAGACGGGAAACCAGTAAGTACTGTGACACGTGTCCTAACAATCCACGTGTGCATTTGGGCGACTGCTTTCTAAAATACCACACATTAAAAAATTATAAAGATTAGAGTATGCATTTTTTCTTTTATTAACAATCTTATATGATAATAAATATATATTTCTGAATATAACTATATAATTTTATTTACTACGTTACCAAAAACGTTTTTTTCTAATTTTCTTAAAATCTCGTAATTTTTCCTCATGTTTTTACTTTACTTTTAAAATTATTTGGAGTACAAATGGCTAACTATTTTACGCTTCTTATGTAGTATGTATAACTAATAAACTAAATTAATTATTTGTTTTATTAATGTTTCCGTTTTTTCGACAGTGTACGTACCAGACGTACCAGAAATCTGTTTTCTGAAGAAGAAAACATTCTCAAGCTTTTTTTAACAATTGAAATTTCTGGGTCAACTCAACCATTTCCAACTCACAATGTGTTTCCGTCTCGAGTTATGTATCTTTGAAATATCTTCAAACTGTTAAAAGATGAGGCAAGAATCGATTTGTTCGGTCTATATTTTATAAGAACGTAAAATACTTGAAATACCTAAATCTACTCCAGAGCGAAACCGGGTCGAAAATCTATTAAGACATTAAGACATCTGCTTTCCTTATTTGATAGAGTAGATTATCGTATTTTTATATGCCTAATTACTAACTTACTAATGCTTTTTGTACTCCAAGTAAAACACGAGTAATGTGTGTTTAACTTACTAACCATAATGCCACTTGTCTGCAGGGGTGGGCAGAGAAAATGGACCGCCACAACACGTTGTCTCATCACACATTGCTTGCTTTCTGTTATTCCGACTCTTGTTCTTCTGCCATTCACTTTTGCCTCACATATTAATTACGCCATTTTTTCGTTCATCCGCTCTTCATGCCTAAATCATCTAAGCTTCCCATTCTTGATCTTATTGGTTACGCTTACATTAGCCTTGCATTCTTTCTGAATCTCCATATTTTAACAGGAACTTACAAGGTTTTAGCATATATGCCTAGGTACATTTCAATTTTATCTCATTTCTACCTTATTCGTTCTAGCTTAATCCTTCTCTGCCAGTTCCATGCCTCACTGCCATGTATATTTGTAACATTTTATGAAAATTATGTGGGTTACCTTACAAAAATATGAAAGGATATAAACGACGGTACTCGAAAACATAAAACGCTCACATTGATCTCCCGAGTACGTGATACTCGGGCGGCACTGGTCAAACAGATCATCGACACGATTTTTTAGTATTTTCACCAAGTTGCATAACATAAAAAAACATTGTAAAATAGTCAAGAAATACAACAAACCCAACCTAACTTAACCCAATACATCAACGTAACCTAAGTACCGTAACCCATCATCTTCTCAAGGTTCCACGGCGAAAAAGAAAATTGTAGAAAAGAAAAGAAATAAGAACAATAAACATAATAAAAAATGTCAATAAACAGCAAAACGGTGACAGACAGCGACGTACAGCAAAAAAATACAAAAAATCAAACAAAAAGAAAAAGAGTAAGAAAACAACATAACGGTAAACCAGAAAAAAACTATAACAGCAAAAAAAACTGCTAAATCCCCCAGCCAAAGAGAAAAATCAATGATTGGCAAACAGCAAAACAAGCAAAAATAGAAGAAAAACATCAATATAATGATAAAACAGCAAAAAAACAGCAATAATCCAGCAAAAATAGCAAAACTGTATACAAATTACAAAAAAACAGCTACAAACGGCAACATAAACAGCAAAAGAATGCAACGAACAATAAAACCCAACAAAACAGTAAAAAAAAATGTTGCGGGTTACACTTTTACGTATGCCTAGGTAACTAATTAACTACACGGAATATAGATACAAGATGGGTATAATATCTTTTAAGATGTTCACGGCCAAAAGTATTTTCATATTTGTTTTTGGGGTGTTATGCCGTGTTGCGCTAACTCCTTCTTTAGCCAACGTTTCGGACAACGTTACAGTGTCCATCATCAGGGCAGATGTGTCCGAAACGTTGGCTAAAGAAGGAGTTGGCGCCACACGGCATAACATCCCAAAAACAAATAAAAAGGTATAATATCTGTTCAATTAATGTAAAACATTACTCATTTGTAATATTACTCGTGTACGATGTTTATATGATCAAATCTAGACTCATGTATCGCGATAGTAAACGAAAAAATCTATCCTATCCTAGTCCTTTTAGTTTTTTTTTTGGTCCTTTATCCTTGCTACTCTTAAATTACCACCCTTGACAGGTAGGGGCATCATTCAGGCTCTGTGTAATGGCGCAGCCTCATCCCTGTGGAGGAAATCCGTGAGCAGAGCACGTTAATATTATTTACATGCGCGGCTTCTGATCCCTCGGAAAGGAGGTTGCGTGTTCACTCACGTTAGGGTGGGTCGTTCTTTTATAAAGGTTATTTTGTGATTTCAAGGGAACTCTCAAATTAACATGCAACTATTTATAATATAACCTAATAATAATACAATTTTGACGGCCTCCGTGGTCGAAGGGTGAGGCTCTCGATTATGAAGCCGGATTTCGTGGGTTCAATCCTGGCGTTCGCAAGTAAAATTTATTTAATTAATTTGTGTTGTTACACAATCGATTCATCTAAAATAATATACAGTATATTTGCGGGACTTTCTAAAGTGAAATATACTCTCAGTATCGCCCTGGTGAGAAATACCGCCATTGATATTTGAAACTTTGCTTGAAATGGCTTTAGCCGTATTTTGTGACCAGATTTGAATAGACAAGAATTTACCCAGCATTTTCCCTCCCCTCCCCACTACTTATTTTTAGCCTTTCAACCTACCGCGATTGGGATGCCATAGTCTAACTGGCTCCAGACGACTTGGGAGTTGAGACTCTAATACGGTATTTACATTAAAAATATATGTATTTGGATGATTTGTATTGTATTGTCTTCCTCGGACTTCCCCGACTTCTGCTACCATTCGCATTTGATCTTATTTCTTTTTATCATTAGAACTAAAGGTAAAAACTCCTCCCATAAACACGAGCTCCTGGAGCTCAACTTATGGAGTAGTAGAATAATAATGAAAAAATTGTATATATAAGTCTGCATATTGTTATCATTTATAATGTTAAATAATTTACAAGTAATAAATAAATTTAAAAAATATATATATATATCTGAAACATCATTAAGCTCCGCTGTTGTGTACTTGACCAGAGATTTTTCCGTTATTCTCTTGTCTTTAATTAAAAACGCTTTTATAATGTGCGCATTACTTTTACGGAACATGGATTTGGCGAACGAACATAAATATATATATTATGCTATTATTTATTGAAAACTTTCACCTCTGGTACGGGGTCAAAGGAGCAGTGATTTTTTTACGTCATCAGTATTCGATTACTTACGCCAAATCTGAGACTCCGACGTATGCAACTTTCTAACCTTCCTATCTATTTTCTTTACCCAGTCACTTCAGGCTCTCAGCATACTGCAATTTGAGATGCCATAGTCCAACTAGATCCGAACACATGGGATCAGTTGGGACTTTTGTGCGGTTTTCACATAAACAAGTATCCAAATTCAACAAAATCTTTCGATAGCCCACCCTAATTTATACTGTTCCGGTTTATAGGCTGCCTGGAAATGTCATTAGCCTTCGAGCGAAGCGATCTCTTCTTCGCATGAAATGGGGAAGGGGGTGGGGTTGAGTTGTTCCCTGTTCGGGGCCGAGAAGAATTTTTTACTACGCAGGCTTTAAATCGAGTTATTGGTTGCTGCAATCGTGAAAGCGAAATAAATTGGTGAGATGATTATATGAAGACATGAACACAAATATGGATGGAAAATATTTACTGTCGTGAAAATAGGGGCGGTCCGCTCCTTAGGCCAAATGGTCTTTGACTTCCGAAAATTGGGAAATTATACGAATATATATAATTTAAAAATGTTCATTGTAATTGACGGCCTTCGTAGACGAGCGGTCACAATCCTTGACTACGAATCCTTGAATAAAAACGATTTTAATTTAAATAATTTGTTTAATTTCGTAATTATTTCAATTAACATTACTTGAAATGGGTTAGCCATGTTCTTCCCAACCACCCACCTCCAAATATCTTTCACTTCCCTACTCCCCACAGGCTCAAAACCTACCCCAACCGGGATGCCATAGTCCCACTGGCTCCGGACAATTGGGGGCAGTTTGGACTCTTGGGCGTTATTGATACAAAAAAGAAAGAGAAAGAGTGAAAGAGTTAAAATCTCTAAAAATCCCAGATCGGTAAAATATAAAAATCATTTTCACAACACTCTTCTTTTCAATCTTTTAACCTTTCCGCAACCTTATCCTGAATTACCTCGGCAAAATTGTCAGCATTGCACCGCGCAGCGTTGTAACTAGTTCCATGTCGCGCTCGACCCAGTTCCGCTTGACATTCAATTTCGGCACTGGTTCCACGTAAACGTTTCACCTTTATTCGGTAATTCCGTAAATCGGCAATTCTGACGATCGCGGGCTATTACCGGGATGCTATCTGAATGGATTTTTTCTCGTATCGACTTATTTAGGTCCGTTAATTTTAGAAATATAAATCTCAATAAATGAGTGGTGTTGAATAAACCGCGACAGTCTCCATCAATCTCTGTTATTTTTATTTACGTTCTAACTACTTACACGGAAACAACGTTCTGTTCACTTACTGTTCTGTTACTTTCATGAATATTTTCATATATTGGAGATTTTTATATTCATATACAACAACAATCTTATTACATTCTTAAGCCCAAGTTTAGCGGTAGTTAAGGTAAACCAGGCTTGGGGTCGGTTAACCCATACCCAAGCCAATCGACGCTAGTAAAAAACCTCAAGAGCTCTAAACGAAATAATGTTAATGTTAATTTCATTATTTCAAACTGGAAAACATCTTAATAATGTTTATAAATACACTAGCGCAGAACCGTGAAAAATCACGGGATAGCAATAGACGCACTATTGCGTAGTATTATTTCTTAGAAACTTGCCCCATTATTATCATGCGCGGAGACCGGATTTTTTAGTTTCCGGTCGTTTGGCATTCGGAGTTGGAGGTCAAATTACACTTATTGAAGGTAAAAAAGTGGAACCAATTTTTTTGTGTCGTGTCTCATCTAAATTTTATACATTAGCGTGCATTGTCTGAGTTCCCGACAAATCAGTTCCAATTTTAAAAATGGTAATTATAATTTATAATAAGAATTATAATGTAAAGAACCCGTTAGACAAACTGCTAAAAAGCAGTTTATCGGGACTTTTTTGCCTAATCTTTGTAAAGGGTGTAATACATAATAAGAAGATAAAACAAAAAATAAATAAAAAATAATAATTTCCCGTTATTGTTAGCAAGTTTATCGCTCATCAAGATGACACAATAATTATTCAAAGAAAAAACTACTTAAATATTGAAGACAATATTCGTGATTTTTAAACGAAAATCTGAAACAGAAAAATCAGAAAAGGAAACGGTCACATCTGGGACTCGAACCCAGGACCCTTGTCTTTCTGGGACAATGCTCTACCAACTGCGCTAATGGGACCCTATCCTCCTCGGTCACTTTTAACTGTATCATACTTCGAATAAGAACTACCAACATTGTCTTTATAAAAAACTACTTAATCAAAAAGGATCAAAATCAATGTTTTCTTCGTCAGAATAAACGTAGAAGAACAAAGTTATTTAATTTGTTAAAATTTAAAGGACGCCATAATTATTAAAGAAGTTATAGAGTTCATAGAACCGGAGGCACAACTGTCTGTAGTCTGTAGCTCGGTAGCTACAACCGGTATTAGCATTTTAACAATTTACTTTGTTTAGCAGGCGTAGTTTAGTCTTGAGTATGATTTATAAAATTTGAATGGAGCTTGTGTTCATGAAACAATTTTCGACCTTTCTATTTTTGACTTCGACCTCTATGGCAGATAAGCCTCTTGGTTTGTGATCGAAGTAAAACTCACGCTAAGACCAAACCTAACCTAACCCAAAACATATTATCATTTATCTCAAAAAAACTTACATAAAAACACGCCTATTCGAATGCAAGGTTGTGTCAACCTTTCAAAGCAATCGGTGAAAAACTTTCGGAGATTTAAGATTTTGAACAGAGGAACATTACACTTTTATTTATATAGAAAATGAAAACTAATTGATCACCTCTCGTTGTAATTTTTTTCTATATGTACGGGGTTTTCCAATAAGAGGTGTTATTTTGATATTTAATCGTAAAAGATCAATGGTTTCGTTGCTTGTGTGACACGTAGCGCCGTTTTGTTGAAAATAAACGTTGTCCAGATCAATACCATCCAATTCCGGCCATAAAAATCATTAATCATCTCTCGATAGCGCAATCCATTCACCGTAACTGTTGCTCCAGCCTCATTTTCAAAAAAGTAAGGTCCAATGACTCCGCCGGACCATAAACCGCACCAAACAGTCACACGTTGAGGATAGAGAGGCTTTTCAACAATAATTCTTGGGTTTTCCGAGCCCCAGATGCGACAATTTTGCTTGTTGACGAAGCCACTGAGGTGGAAATGGGCCTCATCACTCAAGATGATTTGCATTTGATTCACTCAAGTGAATTTTAATGATTTCAATGCGTTGTTGAAGCGTGTATCGTTCCATTTTTATTAATGGCGTAGTTTCTACTTGTCAAATGTCACAAAATGACATCTTCAAAAGTAACATCTACTGAAATAGCGGGCTATTCAAAATTATACCTCTTATTGGAAAACCCTGTACTTATTAGTCTACTTGTCTATTTTTAAATTTGTTAATTTTCATTATCCAAAGAAGCCATTGGCTTTGAAACATGTAAATTATTATTAATGAAAAGCGCTGTAAACAAAGTGTTTAATTTCTTTATCAATGCGATTCTCAAACGAAACTTTGAAACAAAAGATAGATCAGAAAATGATACGATCACTTCTAAGAATTGAACTCAGGACTCTGTTCTGCTCTACAACTAAGCTAATATTAATATACCATATTTCCTTCGGTCATATTTAAATGCATCAACTTCAACTAATAATTTCATCATCATCTTAACGCATATTCTTATTGGCTGCTATCTTTATGTAGGATCGCAAGATTCTTTCTGAACTAAATGTCATCTTGATAGTATCTTGGATAATACATCAATTTTCATTTTAATAGGCGACACCTGTTGACTTTTCTGCAAGTCTAGGATGATATTACAGTTTGAGGTCTTAATATTATCACAATGCGAATTTAAAGATTGAACTTTATGAAATGACTTGACGTTTTTCATTATAAATAAACGCGAAATAACTCTTATTCTAGTAAAATACACAATACTTTTAAAGAAAAGGGCAAAAAATCATTGTAACCCTATGAAAAAAAGCCCGTTACTTACATTTTATTGTACTAGTACGTCATACTTATTCGAAGTGAAAAAGGTTTAGGAGGCTCCGGGGAAGAAATTTCTTAAAATTTTACTCGAGGATAAATCACAAAGGATTATTTAAATCTGGGAGCGTACCTTCATTCCTGGAATCGAAATTTATTGTCTTATTTTTATATTTAAGAGAGAATCAGTGCGTGAAACGGGAGATTTGAAAGAAGATTAAACAACGTAGAAGTTAAAATAACTTCGCTAAATTGATTGAGGTAAATTTCCATGAAACATTGTAGATATTTCTTGGTACTCCCGCTAGTAGACTGCCGTAACTCAAAGAATTTCAAACTATATTAATGGACTTTGATGTTATGTGTTTTCGCCTTAGCGGTCAAGAGAGTCTAAAAAACATAAGGCGCTACGATCGTTTAAATGAAATATAAGGATGGATCAAAGGAAAAAGATTGCAACTTTAAAAGAGCACCATCTTCAAGTAAATATTTTCACACAGACATCAAACGATTAAAAAAAATAGTTTCAATTCCTGAAGTGTAAAGAAGGAACATTTATTATTCAAAGTTATTATTCTTCATGATACGGCATGTGAATGTGTTTTTATTTTTTTTGTACTTATCAAAGAAGTAAATGGGAAGCGGGTTTGGGTACCACCGTCCCGTTAACCATTTATTGGATAACCAACACCTCTACCATAAGTCACTCCAAGTGGTTCGCTACGTTTGGTGATTTAGCAGGGGTGCCCGGGTTAATCGGGTGTGGTGTGTGCAGGATGTGCCTACCCACCAGCTGCGTGGTATGCCGGATCAGGAGTGGCTGGTTTGAGGAGACCTATTAACCTTTCCAACCAGTCTCTCTTGATCCGTCCTTCACTCCTGGACACACTAATCCTAATAATATTCCTACCCATCCCTCATACCTTTTTCCTTCCCGCAATTTCCTTTCCTTAAAAAGACCCTCCACATAGCATCCTCAAAGATTACACAGGGCCCTAAGGGAAATTATTTTCCTCAGTGCCTCATATGTGGAGTCAATGTAAAAAAAGCCATTTACTATATATTAAATTAAAAATAGAAACTGTGTATTTGGAAGAGGTGCGCACTATCAGCATTTAAAACTTACATAATATATGAACTATTCATAATCGAATTTTGGGCGCTGGCAATATTTTTTTAATCGCCACACTGGGGAGCATGCGCGTACTACCGCTTTACACGAACCAACCAACAAAAAGTTTCTTCATTCTGTTTCAAGTGACTTGAGCGATAGCACGTGTTTCCTGCATTCTAATCTCACACGTTTCCGAAACCTTTCCGAAAAATCTCCTTGTAAATTTGAGGTGTTGAAAGAAGTTAATCTTTTAAATAATAAATCGCTTTAGTTAAAACGCATCCTAATACCATCTCCGCATCCTTAGCAATAAGCACTCTAGACGCCCCGGCGATAAGCAAAATTGAGTTACGTAATTTTCCCGTTCCAATTCAATCTGTCAAATTCGGAAGTCAAACATAACCTCACGTTTGAATCGGCGTTATTCGGTATTACCATAGTATTGAGATTTTTGGTTATTTGTTTTTGGGTGGTTATGCCGCGTTGCGCTAACTCCTTCTTTAGCCAACGTTGCGGACAACGTTACAGTGTCCATCATCAGGGCAGATGTGATGTGATGATGTTATTGTCCGAAACGTTGGCTAAAGAAGGAGTTAGCGCAATACGGCATAACACCCCAAAAACAAATTACAAAAAGACTTTTGGCCGTGAAAATCTTTAATCATATACAGGGTTTTCCAATAAGAGGTGTTATTTTGATATTCAATCGTAAAAGATCAGTGGTTTCGTTGCTTGTGTGGCACGTAGCGCCATCTTGATGAAAGTAAACGTTGTCCAGATCAATAACATCCAATTCCGGCCATAAAAAATCATTATTCACCGTAACTGTTGCTCCAGCCTCATTTTCAAAAAAGTAAGGTTCAATGACGCCGGACCATAAACCGCACCAAACAGTCACACGTTGAGGATAGAAAGGCTTTTCAACAATAACTCTTGAGTTTACCGAGCCCCAGATGCGACAATTTTGCTTGTTGACGAAGCCACCGAGGTGGAAATGGGCCTCATCACTCAAGATGATTTGCATTTGATTCACTCAAGTTAATTTTAATAATTTCAATGCGTTGTTGAAGCGTGTATCGTTCCATTTTTATTAATGGCGTAGTTTTTACTTGTCAAATGTCAAAAAATGACAGCATCAAAAGTAATATCTACCGAAATAGCGGGCTATTCAAAATAACACCTCTTATTGGAAAACCCTGTAGTATTGAGAAATTTAGATCCATTTTATTAAATTTCTAGAAATTTTTCTCAGACTGTGCGTATGTACATTTATGAACGTTTCAAAATATTTTTGATCCCATTTGTAAATTCAACATGGCGGCTATAAAGTGCAAACATTTAATGTCAAAAGCATTATGTCAAAATGTATTATTTTTGTTTAAGTAAAATTGCGCTAAAAATAAATGTTTTTATTCCCTGTCAGCGTCACCGGAAATGGCTCCTACGGTCGACAGTTATCGACCGCTGGATAATTAGATTCAGTGTTAATATTTTTGGAAATTAGTCTGATATATTATTACAACTGCCATCCAACGGAAAGTAGCCAAACTTTTGTGAAGAAAAATAATTTATTCGGTTCTTTCACTGAGCTCTCGCATGACCTACAGAAGTTTTATTAGGATTAATCCATTTAACTCTCAACATCAATCCTCATTCAACATGAAACTTCAACACAGGCGATGGTACCTACGCATATAATTTACCTGTTAACGGTCCTCCATGCTAGTAAACAAAGAAAACTTGCTTTTCGAACGGCTTTCCGAATGATCGTGAATACCATTAAAACCCCTCCAGGAATAAACTCACTTTAAATTTATTAAATGAGTATTTCTCAAAATAAATGTACGTAACGAAAATGTAGTTACGAAATAGTGTTACGAAATAGTCATAAGACGTAACTAAATAGTAAACATAAGGCTTGTTTACACAATGGCAAATTTTATTTTACTTTTTTTATTATTTATTAAATTTAATTAGCTGTCGTCTTTTTTGAAATGTAAGTAATTATCCTTTACTTTTTTTTTATTTATTGTACATACTACAAACATACATAAACTCACGACCCAAATATTTGTATTTTGTCATACTAAAGGGGTTTAAAAAAAAACAAGGGAGTATAAATAAATGTTTTTTAATCAAATTATCAGCTCCCAAATTGAAGTACCTAACACAATATTCAACAAATCTTAAGAAATTAAAGAACAGGCACTTTTTAAACTATTAAAAATTTAATAACATACAATTATTTAGTTTGAATCACTATCCATTAGCGTTTTATAAATTTCTTCCTCATCTTTATAATAATTGAAATCTTTCCGAGACACATTTGGTCAGTTTTTCAGTGTTTGGTTTATCACTCCGCTTTGGCGCATGAATATAGTCATTTAGTGATAGAGATTTAGAGATAAGGCCCTTACAAACCACTTTCTTTTATATTTTCCAGTTTTTCGTTTTCAAGATAGTTACTCCACATGGTTTATCTTTGATTTTGTTAGAATCTTCATTTTCACTATTCATATTTTCAATATCAGTGTTATTTTCTATGGCATTATTATTTCCTATTATAACATCTCCGATTTATTATATAATCCAGTTTCAATGGGAATAGCATCATTATTAGTCTTAATTTGTTTATGCAATAATATTTTCAGAATATTCACTTACAGCACTGTCTTAAATTCTTATTTCGACTTTTTAATCGAGTATTTTCTTCAGTGACCTTTTGTAGTCTTTCCTTTAGGATTTTTTTATTATTTTTTCTACGTTCAAATGTATTATTGTCTTGTGTCGTAGGATTAGCCTTTTTCTTTCTTTCAGCTCTTTTATCATGGGCTTGTCTCCACTTTGCTCGTAGCTCTTCTTTTTCTTCTTCTGTAAGAATTTCTTTTTTATTTTTGGTATTTTCTATAACTTTTGTTAAATGCTTAATTCGGATTTCCTCATATTTATTTGGCTTTTCCTTTTTCAGTCTTTCTCTGTAAGCTTTTTGCCTTTCGGCATTGGTTTTTGGGGGCATTCCTAAAAAAAAGTTATGCTGTAGTTATGGTTTTATCAGAGTAAATAAAAATAAATTTACATTTAAATAAGCTTTTATAAAAAACTTAAGGCACTTATAAATATTGTATAGAGCGCCTGTAGAACGGATAGTGTGTATGAGTGCCTCAAGCTATTAAAAATAAAACCAATATTGGACGGCTCAGCTTGATCTTCAAGTACTTGTCATTATGTATAATGCCATATAATCGCGATGATAAAACATACAAGTCCGACGACACCTGCTCTGCCATTGACCATCAGGAATTTCCAGCGCATCCTATGTATTACAACCTACCTACTTTCCAGCGCCATCAACAGATCTGCTCTATGGTATAATAATTTATTTTTTTTCCTATTATATCTAAATACATATGTATATTTGTGCATTGTGCATAATATATTTCATTATTACTAAACTTACATAAGACTTTCATAAAAATGCTAGACACACTTACAATATACTTACTTTTCTTAATCACGTTGTAACTGTGTACACTCAGCTTTACATTGAACTTTTTCGATACGTTACGAAATTCATAACAAACGTTACGAAATTCATAACAAACGTTACGAAATTGTAATAAGAATTTATGTTATAAAAAGTCAATGGTTTGATAAAATTTAAAAATGTTAATATGTAAGCTTAGCAATGTTCGTACCGCACATGTTACAAAAAGATGAGTAGAAAAAGACTTACCGTTTTGTGAAAAAAGGCTAAAATATTTCCTGTTACGAAATAGTGGTCCCACTAAAGAAACACGTTGTTACTGATTTTAACAATTAATGTTATGGCGGAGAAGTCAGACCAACAACCAATCAGAAAGAGGCTAGTGTTGCCCATGTTAAATTTTACGAATGGGTTAAAAAATTACGGTGGAAGTACTAATAAAACGTAACTAAAGAGTAGTTACTAAAAAGTAAATAATGATGTCTCACTTTGTTTTTTGTCCATAAATTATTAATTTATTATGAAACCCCATAGAAAATTACCTTTTTACAGAAACTACATTTAATTAAGACCCTAAAACTTACAAAAAATCACATATTATAACGTTATTATCGCATTTTATGAAGTATAAACAAATGAGGTGGGTAGGGTGGCAATTTTATTTTGTATGGAAGGTTAAAATCGATATTTTTTAAAAAATTAAAATATTTGCGAATTAATACGATTGTAATGTTTATTTTTCGATATTTTAAAGCCTAATATTTATTCTACAAAATGGTGCATATTTTTTTTGTATGATTAATTAAAAACATGTGAAATTTTTGAACTGTTTGTAGGCACACTTTATTTTTCCAAAATGTACACTTTTTTTGAGAAATAATCAAATAATATATTAAGCGAATGAATATTAACATGAACCAACGAGAGAATACGGAGAAAGTCTAAAATGGCCTATATACAATGACTAGGTGACGTGTACTCGGCGTTGCTCGGAGTTATCCTTAAGATAAAGCTACAAACCAAAAATGTATATATTCTTAGTATACCTATATAGTAGGTAATAGGCATTAAAACCGCTCGACAAACGGAGTCTAGAAACGTTCGATTTCAAGCACAAAACTGGTTTTTATTAATTTGGAAATACTTTTATAAGAAAGCAAAAAAAGTTAATCAAGTGAAACTGTCACAGATAATCTTAGCCATAATACTCTATTTTTTTTAAGTTGTTACCTTTGCGTGTTCGTACATTTCTCTTGAAAAAATATTTTTTAAGTAGTTAAAATTTATTTTTTTATTGAGTAATTAATTTTATTATTTGTATTCTACTCAAGTGAAACGATAGGAAAACCTTCAATTTATTTAAAGCATATTTTTTGGTATTCATAATGTACACCAATTCGTTATAAAGTTAATCAAAAAAGTGATTTATTTACTAAGCTTCGCCTTAATAGATATACCAGATATACCATCGTCGAATTTTCTGTAGACTTTTTTAAGATATACAATTCCGTAGTGCATTATTTTAAGATATCTCATAAGGTTAAGCCAGCGTAAGGGTTCGAAAAAAATTTTTTACGACTTGATTGAAAACCTCTATTTTTATCTACTTTTTATAAATATAGTATGCATGTATGTATATACATAAACCTTCCGGAAGAATTTCTCTAAATGATAGTGAAAACCCTGTCGAAATCCTTTGCGTAGTTTAGAAGAACTAAGAGCACAAACAGACAGACGCGGATCGAGATTTTATTTTATAATATTTAGAGAAGAGATTAGAGATACGATAACAAGATTCCACCTGAAATTATTTTGGCTAAAATTGACGAAGAAGAAGTATGTAGCGCCCTTCGTGGCAACCGGATGCGTCCTCGCGTCCTCCAACCGCTTTGTGTTTTATTTTTGTATTTTCAAGGGAAATGAGCCAACATCCCTTTGAAAATATTTTTAAAATTAGTCAGTCAACATTTTAAATTAACTTAACAATTAGTAATCAGAATTTTATAGTAATGTGCAGCGTGTTAAAAATGAATAATCGAAAATTCTGCTAAAAAACATTCGAAATTCGCTGAAGTTGAACTTGGAGGATCGGTAACTGTAGGTATGCCAGATGTTTTCAAAGGAATTCTTGGAAACTCTGAAGGCCCTAACAAGTGTTTCCTAATAGCTCAGGGTAATTTATTATCTCGACCGTCGTCTTTTATTGCGGGCACAATGCACCACTAACACAAGCCCCAGGAACACGATTACATGGAGATGAATGATGGACTTGCCGAACGGCACAGCGGTGCTGCCAAGGTCTGTTATCTTTGTGAAGATACTGTGTCAGCGCTTAATAAGCAGCAGACACATACCTGGACGGATTAAGAACCTCGTGATGGTACTGTTGGTGGACGCTGTGGACTCTTTCGCTGCAGCAGCTGGTCCAGTTTCCTCACCACCTAGGATTCTTGCTGCAGAGTCTCCATATTCTATCTTCGTGTCACCTGTTCCTGCACTTCATCACCTGTTCTGTACTTCATTTTATTTAACTTAATTTCAATTTATTTTTGTAATATTTATATTTTTGTAATAGATGCATCAACTTTAAATCGCCCCTGAGGTGATATCTCATAAAAGCGGCGCTATACAAATTGTCCAATAAACAAATAAATCAAAATGTTTTTACAGTTCAGTAAACTATTCTTGTCCCAAAGCGAGATCGTACGTCGTCGTCGTTCTGGTATCTTCTGTTTTTCGTCGATGACGTCCGTACGAGCTCTCGCTGGTACTAGTATTATATCCTATACACCAGTGGTAGTTCTTCATAGGGGGGACAATGGGGACTATCGCCACCAGATATTCCAGACACCTACTAAAAAAATTAAAAAGTTAATGCTTTGTCTTCACCAAAATATCACCTCTTGACGAATATTGTTGAACCGATTGTTTTAATTCAAGAAATTTGCGTAGTTTCTAGCTGAAATTGTGCGCGTTTGAATTAAATTTGATGATAATCTTGCAAGATATAGCGTGACTTTTATTATTATATTATTACTGTAGTATAAATTGATATTTGTGTAGAGGCACGCTACGAGAACTTTCGAAACTATCAGTGTGGACAGTGCGCAACACATGGAAGTTTCAGAAAGCGCAACGAAGGCGCGCCAGTCACCTACGATTTCGGGAGCATTCCCGGCTTTACAAGACGCACGCGGCCCTATATAAACGCAACCACATCTTTAAATCGTCTCTACCTACCATCACCCAACTTATGTACGTATATACCACATATACTGCGACACTATAATGGTACTGCACCGGCATAAAACAATGGCCCTGATATGCTGGTTTGTGTTATTCGTTGGGTTTGCAATAATAATAGGCGAATGACCATTGACCATCTTCGCCTCGATTTAAGCGAATTTTGGTAAATTTCCGAGATCGTTTACCCAACGGTTCAACAAACGATGCTTTACCAGTAAATTGGACATGATATCTACTGATATGATGTCATAAAAGACGTCACAATTCTTCACCAAAAATGATTATATAATATTCAGTCTTTACCTTGATAATTAGTTTTTGTATCTCCGCCAAAAAATTTAATCACTGCATAATTTGTCAACTTAACAATTTCAGTTTAGTAGTAAAGTTAAGAACAACCGTGGAAAATGGAGCATCTTTATGACGAACACAAATAATAATTTAATTTGGGCATTCTTACATTATTTTGTATCGAAACAAATATTTTAACATGTTGATTCCCCGAGGAAATCATTCGAGCTCAATTATTACTTCGGGTGCTGATATTCCGACGCAGAAAGCGGGACATTTTCTTACTTTTTTAGATAGTGGCTCTTTTTTGTTGGCTACGTGGAACGGAGAAACATCGCTTAAGGAACTCTTCAGGAAGGAAGAAGCCAAACCGAAAAATAACCAAGCATATTAAAACGGAAAAGGCTTATTTTTACAACAGTCCTTTGCAGGAAGGAATCAAAACGTAGAAATTTAAATCGCAAAACTGGCTGGCAAAAGTCAATGAACTTTCACATAAATATAGACCGCCAAATCGAGTAATTTCTATAAGGGTTTTCAACCCTTAGAAAATCTGTGAAGTTTAAAGAGATGAGTAAAGAGAATTTTATATTTTTCTTTTTTTTGCAACAAATAGATACAGCGACATTCTCACTGGAATCTCCCGTATTGAGGATTTAATTTACATATTATTATTTTTTTATAGTATGGATAATACAAAGTAATTATAAATATATTAAACAGTATTTTTTTCTGAATTAATTTATGTGGTGTTTATTTTCAGTTGAGAGGTTTCAGTTTATGTTTGTATTTGGTGTCAGTATATTATCTATTTCTGATCTCCCTGTGTTTTGTATACAGCTTTTTATTTGAGATTTAAATGTTAAAATATTGTAGTGAGTTTTGAATAAGAGTGGGAGTTTAGGACCATAATATAGGAAGCTTTTTTGCATGTTGTATTTGTAGTTACTTTTTGGATATGTTTTTGACCTACTGTTTCTAATATGTGTGTTAGTTGTTATTTTTTGTGTTTTGTATTTATGAATGTAAACGAGTATTGTTTTAGCGTATAGAGTTGTTTAAGTGACATGATGTTAAATTTGTTGAAAATTTCGTCAGTGCCTAGTTTTTACAGTTTAGGTATATTGTTTGTTGATTGGTTGTTAGTACATATAATGTACCTAGTTCTCTTGCCCCATAAATTAGGGTTTAACTGCTAGTTTTCCGGAATATCCTCACGATTAATTGGACCCGAATTCAATTATGTGGAGTAAACATTGTATTAGGTAATTTTTCTTTTTTTTATGTGAATTTTAATATATTGTAATATTATATTTTACAACGAGTGATAAAAATAATCATTGGGTTGTCCGGGTCTATTTTGACACATGTATAACTATTTAAGTATCAAGGATCGTTCGAAAAACATACTTTCTTTTAATGGGAATTCGCAATGTTAAAAATGTTCGTAGTTTACTAAAATAAATCTTATTCGATTGGCAATTAAATTAACAATGAGGTAAGACTTCTTCAATAGTTGCAAAATTACATTGTGGCGTCATTTTAATAATAATAATAATAGTTTATTCTAATAAATAAATAATTACTAAAACGACTTACATTTAAAAATACATCGATAAAATATTCTTTCTTAATTTACTAGCGCCAAAAGAGGAAGGAAGTTATATAATAATATTTATTTATTTATTTAACGCCCAGATGGCTTTTACATGGTTGGTAGTATAATTTTAATTTGACAGATACTTTGAAACATAAAAAATAAAAATAAAATTAGATTTGATAAAAGCTATGCAACAAGTCATACAAACACAAGAAATATATTATATTAGAATGTTTCATAATCAATTTTAGAACACGGGTGCAAAATGCGCCCAATGGGTTAGATAGATTTATGGAAAAGTATAGATAATGAAGAATGAATGAAGTGAATTAATGAAATTAATGCTCGATCTTTACCGCATTTAGATGATTCACCTGCTAACAATTAAACTGGTTGACATGTTATCTTCCCACTGATATTGTCAATTGGTAAGCAAGTCAATAGCATTTTGACTCCATCGTGAGTACTTGAACGGAATCGCTAGAGAATTTATGCGTGTGCATCAACAATTACAGTATAACAAAAATGAAAACATGGAATATTTAGATAGAATGACAGATTTATGGAAATGAGTGTCTTCAAAATTAAACACTTTGTATTCACCAATTTTATTAAATCTACATGTTTCGAAGCCAATGGCATCTTCGTCATTATAATGAAAATTAACAAATAAGAATTAATTTATTTATTGATGGTTAATTTTCATTATTATTAATTAAAATTGGTGTATATAAAGTGTTTCATTTTCATATAATGAAATCAAGAGTTCTTACTTTTATTTTCGTAAAGAGCAGCCGTTTAAAAATAATAACGAATTTTCTACTGCGACATTCTTCAAAGCGCTCGCTTAACGCATAGTTCGTGTAGTTGTTGTGTGTTTTCTTTATTTTATTGTGAAAAACTCTTATTTAGCTTTATGGAAAATGTAATAAAACTTCAAAAATATTTTCATATTTCTTACGTTAATATTTTATATAACATGCTATAGATTTTTTTTCTCTAATTGCAGTAGCCTTTCTGGATAAGATCCTTATTGAGAATCATATACAAATTTTAGTAATATGCCAACATATTATCTGGTAAGACGGAAAAAATTTGCAAAAACATCATTTTGCAAAAGACCAGTAACAGTACCAGCTGGTGCACGGCGAGTCGCACGAAAAATTTGGCCGGCGCACCTCGAAGGTATTAATATCAGGTTCCGGAAATATGGCCTTTCAGAGGTTAAAGCAATGTTTATAATTAATACTTGTTTTCTGTTGTCTATTTGAAATATTTAAACGTACTAATATTTAAACCCTGTACACCGAATTTCTACCTACATATAACATACTCAACTTGGCTTTATTAATAAACGTGTTTTAAATTTTACACAATTGATAAACAATCATTAATAGTTGAAAAAGTGAGTAGGGTAATTCCGGGGGAGATGGCCCTAGTAACTTTAAGACTCTATTGTGAAGGAATTATGATGAATAAAACATTTTATCACTATAGAACATAAACTTTATTTATTAATCTTATCAAATATTAACGATAAATCACTTCAACTAATGAAAACAATATAATTTTAAACTAAAAAAAAAAAACTAGGATTGGCCATCTCTCCCAGAGTGTCCGGGGGTGATGGCCATAGTGGTTGGGGGGAGATGGCCAGTACTTTTTTTTGCCTTTCCCTTTGCCCTAGTGACATTTTAACTCCATTCTTTTCTTATTGCCGCAATAGGAACACATGTCCTCAAACTCGGTGCAATTTTCATGCACCAAAGCATGCAAATATTGCATTGTATCCAATCTTCAACTAATTGTGTCCTGTAATAATTATCACCGCAACCTCTGCAATTATCTTTTTCTCTATCTTCAGATTCACTTTCAGAGGTATCGTTGAAAACGATGGGAATTTCTTCACAACTGCTATCAGACAACCTACGAATTGCCTTTCGTTTCTTAACAGTATTTTTTTCTTAGGTCTTTCAGTCTTAATTTCCGTTTTTATTATTTTTGTTTTTTTTTATCTTTCTTCCCTTTTTTCCTCTTCATTTTCTTTCATTTTTCGTTTTTCCATATGCTCTTCGGATGTCAAGAGAATGCTTACTTGTTTGGCTCGTTTCCAGACCTGGTTTAGTTTTACAGGCAGTGGAGATACTTCGTTCAGTAATCTAGTCGGTGTTGATTGGTCCACAGTCTGAAAGGATGTACTTGGGCCTGAATCTGAAATTGATTGGACCTGCGCTGCATGTTCGATGTTTCTTTCAATAGGTTGCTCAATGTTCTCACTAAATGCGTACTCCGGAATGGCTCCTGGATTTAATGGGAAAACTCCCGCTGCCCTGAATCCTGATATTGCATTTCCACTTGTCGGTGATTTTCCCCAGGCTAGGTTTAATAAGAAGCCAAATTGTTGTCTTGATAGACGGCATCCGGGGTGCTGTTTCATCCGTAACCTGCAGGATTCGTAGAAGAAAGTTTTCACAGACTTGAACACAGTCACATCCAGTGACTGTAGATAGTGGGATGTGTGTGATGGCATTGACAGTAAAATGATGTCATTATCATTAGCATTTTAACTGAGTTGCAGTGTGTAGAATGACCATCCAGCAAAAGAAGCACTTTGCCATCTGGTTTTCGAGGAAAGAAATGCGATTTCATCCATTCTAGAAATATGTCAGAGGTTATATAGGCAGATTTTTGTGACATATAAACCACTGAACCTGGAGGCAGTCCATCTTCGAATTCAGTTTTCTTCCTTTGCCCTTTCATAATACATGCAGGAGGTATAAAATGACCTTCAGCATTGCAGCAACCAATGACCGTGATCGTTTCTCATTTTTCTGTAGACGTTGACATAGCTACAGCTTTGGAGCCTCTTTCAGCCAAAACGTGACCTGGTCGATTATTCAATTGCAACCCAGACTCGTCCATGTTACTCTACATTATGGCCAGGTTTATTTATTAGCTCATTATCACTGAGAATCCTCTCAAGCATCCCTTGACTTCTAGCATATGACACTCCTTCTGATATCCTTAATGAAATATTGGAATATCTTCTCAAAAACAATTGAACCCAATCATAGCCCGCCTTCTCAGATTTCATATTGAATCTGTGTTTAATTCCTAATTGCTCAGCATACTTGAATGAAATTCTTCTTAAATCATCGATAGTCAATGGAAAGCCTCTCGATTGCATGTCTTTTATATGCTTGCTCAGTCTTTTTTCGTTATCTGCAAAGGTTGATGATGGTCCCATAGATCCCTTTGTGTAGTTGTTTTGTTTTAACCTTCTTTCTTAGTGTTTTTCTTTGGATATGGTAGATAAAAGAGGCCCTATAGACAGTCATCCCTCCACTTTTTCCTTCTTCCATGGCATTTTTTAAGTCTTCTTGGCTCCAGGCAACTTGTCCAGCAGCTGCCTTCCGTATGTATTTGTTAGGCATCTGTAGAAAATATTAAATATTAAAAATAAATTAAAATTAGGACATTAAATTTTATGGCTATCTCTCCCGTAAATACTATGGCCATCTTTGCCGATTGTCCGGGTGAGATGGCCACATGACATAATAAAAGCAACTTCTCAATTTATTAGTCAATTTTGAGGTTAGAACACGAGAAAGTTTTTTACTTCACAAAGAAATCACGAAAACGGGCAAAACTTTGAAAACTTTAACGTAAGTATGTTAATATCTTAACCCCTTAGTTTAAATCGAACGTGTTATTAAAAAACAATGTCAAATTACTCACCTATCCATAATTTTTACGCACAAAACTCCGCTAATACTTGTTGCCCGTGCCGAAACGAAGCGAACTAAGTTTAAAGTAGCGCCATCAATGAATTATTCCTAGAACTTTTTTCTATTGGCCATCTCTCCCGTGCGGCCATCTCCCCCGGAATTACCCTATATGTAATTCCCTCTACAGAAAATAATCGGAAAGCATGGTCGAAAAATTATAAGAAAATACAGTTTCTGTGATTTAACATCCTATGGGTATGAAAAATTCACAGTGCTTCATTGACTTAATTCGGATATCAAGAGATTTTTGCTCTATTTTAAATAAGTCGTGTTTATTAAATATTTTCACAGCCATTCATCATAATCGTTTTTAATATTAGCGAGCTCCCTCTATCATTAGTATCTCCCTTTGAAAGCGTCTTCTGTAATCTTCTTCTTCTTTTTGAACACTCATAACGGAGTCTTTGAAGTTCCATAGTGCACAATGGAACAAAATGCATTTGACTTAGGTAGTCATGTGTTACTGACATATGATTTTGTTAAACATTAAAATGAAAACATCTCCTTTTGACGTCACTAGGTTTGAGTTTAAATTTCATCACTTTCATCAATCTCCCATCTCCAAATTTGAAGCTTTCGAAGTTCTTATGTAATATCCGGGACCATTTTGAAAAGTTTAGTTAAGTTTTGTTAGGTTAGGTGAAGTACGTTGTTGCATCCGAAACTATAAATGGATTGTGCTACTTCCGATAAACTCTCAACTGGACGCAACTAAATTGAGGAAGTGGTGTTTGATGAAATTGTGTAAAAGCTGACGTTGGACACAAAGTACGACACGAGAAAGATAAAATACCAATTCGAGTACGTAAAACACAGTAACTTTCTTTATTTGATTATAGTAAGAAAATTCACATCACATCGGTAATTGCCATCTCACGATAAAGAAGTAGGAAAACGATATCTCCCGTCCAAAACTAATAATAATAATAATAATCTGCTTCTACGATGGTCTTTTCCTTTATCAGTTCAACATGAAAGCATTCGAACTTGTAAAATCTTGCTTTTTTTTCTAGCGACTATATAAATCATCGTACGTACAAAATGTTACGGTGAAATTAAATATAGTAATGGTATTTCTAAGTTCTCCTCGCTAGGGTGTTCTGTGCTGAGGCGGAGTTAAGTTATTTAAATCTATTTTATCTGCGTTCTATGTCGTTTTTAGTGTTTTTTTAAAGAGTTTTTTCATTGACTTCTTGTTAGATTTTTATTTTTGATTTGTACTCATCAAACTTTTCCATTAGTTTTATATCTGAGGGAATGGCTTTGTGCAGTTTTCTTGCAAAATAAATGGAGTTTCTTTGTCCGAATGTGGTTTTATAACATAGAATGTTTATTCTGTCATTTTGATTCGATCTTGTGTGAGGATACGCGGTCTAGTGGAGATTTCCGTATTTTTTTAATAGTTTCAATTATATATTTTTGACATATATTTGTTGTACATTTGGTGCGTCAAAACCACTGAAAATTTCAATCGAAGGCGTTCTCAGTTTTTAAATAGTTTCAATCTAAGTAGTAATGTTTAGGAAAGTTTATTATTATTACATGAGGAAGTAACTATATTCTCATTTCAAAACCCAACATTACGTATTATAAATACACATCAAAAACAATCTAAGCCTTACCTCACCTAACCTAGTTTAAGTACTGAATTTACTGCTTCGTACATGAAAATGTCTACTTTATAAATGAGTTAGAATTTTCGATTTATTCCAAGTGTTAATAAATTCCCATCAATCCTATTTTAATGAATTAATAATCTCCTTCCAGATGATTCGGTTTCCAGTGATTTTGTTAGGGGATCATTGTAGTATTTCGTTCTGTATAGACCTATTACCTATAGGTACTCACTACTTACCATTCTGAATTCTAGGGACGAATGATCATGTTTAAACTTGGAGCTATCACCACAGCATGGTGGGTAAACTACTCATGCTTTCAATATATTGTTTCGTTTCCATCTCATCGATTTCATCCACCCTTTTCTCAAACACAACAAATGTTGTCGATTCTGGTCTAATCTGAAACTCAGATCGTGTAGCAGTATTTACGAGTACTAGTGATGGGCTTAAAAGTTTGTCAATTCGTAATAATCGATTAATAAAAAATAAATGAAAAAAGCTTTATATACACCATAATTTTTATCAAAATAATTGACATGTTTTGGAAATCAGTGGTTTCTTTGTCAAGATAAACGTTTACTGAAAACAAATTTCTGTGTATATTGTAATATCATTTATTTATTTATTTATTATATTTTACGCCCAGAGGGCTTTTACATATATACATAAAGGCAGTACAATTTAACATGAGAAAGAAATATACATACATACATAAATGAATTAAAAATAAATGCATTAAAAATTTAAATTTTAAGTTCAGTGAAAAATAAAGACCAAAATTTAAAGTACTGTGATCAGAGAATCACAACGTTATTGTTACGGTATTGGTTCGGTATTGGTTTCGCATAGTACGAAACCGCTGTACCGGGGAATTAGCTAGTTGCAGGAGTTTGGAACTGTCCGATTTGTATGTTAATATTTTATATAAGTTAATTTTAATGATGAAAAAACTTTTTTTTTTATAACTAAATAATACTACAGATTATGATGGTTTATAATGCTTCTATGAATCATACATTTAATTTGCCGATGTAGTTGATAAATTTAACAATGAACTTCTTTAGTGAGAACTTGTGTCATGGATAAATGATTTGATTATTTCATGTTTATATTGTATCAGTGACATATTCCATACATCTATGTGCGAATACCATAGATGTATGGAATATGTCACTGATGAATACCCGACAAAGAAACCATTGGTTTCGAAAAATGCCGATTATTTTGATTAAATAGTGCTGTCTAAAAATCATTTTTTTGTAAAATTATAACACAACGTCACAAGGTGAATTTGCAATTATTGAAGAAAAAAATGGATTAATTATTTACTGGTTGAAATATTTTGATCCTGATAGTTATTGATTCAAATTAATTTGAAACGTTCCGATTCTAAAAAATACGTACTTTTTTGTGTGAAACATGTGATTTTGTGGGGAAAGCTTTAATGGTTTAGGCAAATGGAGTGGATGAACAGAGAAAGGAGTGGCTGTCGATTATTTTTCGTGCAAATGTTGGAAGAGTTCCTGGAGGCCTTATGTTAGTTGCATGTACCTACAACCGTAATATGAATAATAAAACACGAAAAAGATGCAAGGCCGATGCAGACGTAATTAACAATATTAAGAAAGCATCGCTTAGATAGTTTAAACGCGTAGTGCGGAGGAATAGAGAAAATATTGTGAAGAAGTTAGAGACGCCTCAGGAAATCATGAAATGATGAAGCAGAGCAAATTACAGTCAGGAAAAGCAGATCAATCAGTATGTAGGCATGTGAATAAAGCTAGTACTGTGTGCCTATTCCTCTTGTACTCTTTCACAATTAGATCGTTTGATAGTTTATAAATGAAACTTCTTTGCCTCACCATTTGTATATATTGTTACGTAAATAATAATTCAATAAGTTCAAAGACATCGAATTCTTCGGACCATTGCGTTTTTAATTAATCAAAAATCCTTGTTTTACACCATTTTAGTAAGAGGAAAAATACGGAAGTTTTAGGTTTTCTGAATAAAAATTCTAAGTTACGCCTACGACGAGTGATTATTCGAAACATCTCTCGATAATTTCAGCAATTCTCGGAACCGAGTGTTTTGAATGTGCACTTCACTAGTCTTTTCCGATCAGTTAATGCTATGTAAGGATAATATATTGGGGTTTGTTGGGATAAACAAGAACATAGTTTTAATCCTGATTTATAACTTCCCTTGTCATACAATGAGTTGATGAATTAGTAAAATAGAGCGAACAGTATTATATTTTCATTAAGCATGAGCAAGGGTTTCATGAAAGTTCGATTAATTTATTATACGTAGGTACCTTTCGTGTCAGACGACGCCCGGCATTTCCCGTGGCTCAGAACGTTTTGAAGTACCTACCTGCTTTGCATGAAATAATTTATTTTTTAAGAAACAAACAGCTTTTACATAATATACAATGATAGATATAAATATACAAGTTAACTGAAGTCAAGCCATAGAAGTTTCTAATGCTAAAGTTCATTGGAAATGAAGTTTTAATATCTTAAAATTAATTTGGTGTTAAAGGAAGGGGAGAGGAAGAGGAAAATAGGAAGAGAATAGGAGATGCTCCCGATACATTCCATACTCTCATATTAATAAACGATCGTACGCATTCCATATTCCTCAGGGCCTCCCGTGTGAAGAAAATGTAAAAAATATAGATTACAGAATTTTTCACACTTTCAACGTTCTTTCAAAATATAATCTGTCAAGTGTCAAAAAACATATCTCAGCATCGTGAATGTAATTGATTTACTTGACTTGCATTAAATGGATACGTTTTTTCGTGTTTTCAAAAACCAACTTATATTCATTTATGGAAAAATAACAATTTGATTTCATGCATTTATCGGGATTTTTTACCGTCTTTCGCTTTTCAGCCTCAATGGACGCACGTTATGAATACATACATACATAAATCGATTGGAAAATAAATACATAAATCACCCGATGTATTATTCAACATGCCAACAAAAGGTTAACAAAAACAAAACATGTTAAAATTTTCCTCTGATTTATCTTTTCCCGCATAAGGTAAACCTTATTTCGATAAATTCTGAGATTTTCGCAGTTAACTGAAGCCACCCTAAAAATTTACTCCATAATAACTCCAATATTTCTCAATTTCTTCTTTTGCTATGTATGTTATCAAACCAATTTGCGAAGCGTTATGGGGAACCGCCGCCCCGCGAACCATTTATTGGATAACCAACACCTCTGCCATTGTTACTTAAAGTGGTTTGCTGTGTTTGGTGACTTGGCAGGGGTTCCCGGATTCATGGAGTGAGATTTGTCTGCACACCTACTGCGTTTGGCGCCATATCCTGGAGACAGTGGTTGAGGGAGACCCTTCGACCTCTCCAAGAGCACACTATCGACCTATTACCTGGCACCGCATTGGCAGACATGGATTCGTGATCCCTAGATTGCTACCCACCCCCCATACCTGTTTTATTTTGGAAAACCAACAGACAGAACAAACGGTTATAATATTTTATAAACTATAATTAAATATGCATTTTTATTAAAACAATGAAAGGTTTTCACTAATGTATCTTAATTTCGTGAATATTTATTATTATTTATTCAAACGCCAAAAAATGGTTTTACAATACACTGATAATCGAATTACAAGCGTACAGTGGTAAACAGGATAATAATAGCAATAAATTAAAGAACAATTAATGTGTACACAATGCAAGTGATGCAGTTATTAATATAAGTGCAGTAAGACAATGCATAATTCAAAAGAAATATTTACCAGTCTAATAATAGTTGATCTAATTTATACTAGGCTTGTAAAAGACCTGTCATAAGTCTAAGTATGAGGTGTCTATGATAATAGTCAGTAGTGAATTTATTGTTAATATAAAAGTGAATAGTGTTACATTAGCCTATGAGGATGGGATGGTGGGAGTGGAGGAAAAGGAGATGCATCTTGTCTGCGTTGAGTAATATGTATTGTGTGAATGTTATTTATTGATGTTAGGTTTGAAACTGTGAGGTGCTGTGTTAAAACAGTCGAATCACTCACTGTATGAAGTGTTAAAAATTTATGAAGCGCGGTGTGTGAATGTATTTTGTTTTGAATTAATTATAAGCAATAATTAGTCGCCTGAAATATCAATACAAATTGAGAATATCTCCCGAGTAAAAATAAATGCCGCCAACGGGAATCGAACCCATGCCTTCTGATGTCCGGTCAGGTGCTCTGAAACCACTGAGCTATTTCGGCTTATTTCCAACCCGCCAAATGATTCAATATTTACTAGTGCCTCAATCAACAATTACTGCTTATTATATTTTTTCTACCAGTAAACAACCAACTTTATTTTTGTAGGAAAGGCTTTGTTAGTGCTAAACTTCTCACTAGATAGCGTCGAGACATATAATATCTTCATGTATAGATGTTTCAGGCGACTAATTATTGCTTATAATTATTTGTTATCCTTTATGCTATGCATAAAACCTTGTCTTATAAACATTAGTTTATCATTAAAAAATAATAATATTTTGTTTTGAGTTATTGTTGCATTGAGGGACGTTTAAAAGAACTTCCAAATACCTCCTGAGAAAATATACTTTCCTCAGGGCCTCCCGTATGGAGTTAATGTTAAAAAAAAGTTTTTGAATTTCTATTTTTTTTGCGCATACTTCTTAGTATTTTCTCTCCTATCGAAATTTGTCTACCATCATCGGGGCAATCGGGCCTCAATCAGCCTAAAATGTTTGAGTGGAAGTACACGTACACTCTTATCACTCACAGTCAGTATCAAAACCTGCTCCATTTACATTGAAATATATTTTTATTCGATGTTTAGATTTTACCATTGATAAAATATTATTTGTAATAAGAAACGCAAGAATTTTTTTTTATAAATTAATGTCATTTTCATGGTTAAAGTTAGAATTTTTCAAAGCCCGCCGAAACGATCGAAAATCGGCGAGATACGCTTGACGTTACATGTAGGTCGGTTTATCAGTTAACAGTTTGTCTATTCAACAAATCCCAAAAATAAATAAAAAGCAAGAATTCAAAAAAACGTATTAAGAAACAAGAGAATTATTTGTGGTGGCCCGTGTGAGAATCCAAAATTGTCCGCATTCAAGGTGGAGGGAGCAGCCAAAGTTTTGTCAGAACCTGCTGATCACTGGCAGAGCGTTTAAATCCAATGTCTTGTAGTTTTCACCATTTTGTGTTGCCTGTGTCACGATGGATGAGTTAGCCAATCGAGGAATTGAAGTCGCGACGCCTGGGTGGGAATCACACTCGATGCTAACTCAGCCACTGACCGGTCATCTTAATTAAATATGTTAATTAAATCTACATCAATACAATTATTATGTATAATAATATTAATAAATTCAGAATCAGCACTTGTTTAACTGTATGGAAATACTTTTTTAAAGCCTTAATATTTTGCAATAGAATTTCTTATTATTTAGCCAAATTGCAAAGACGCTGCAAAAATAAACATGTTGAAAACACCAAAAACAGTCTAATGAATAACTTTTTTGTAAATTGTATGAAAACGCTAAAAATATAGCCAAAGTAAAGATAAAAGCCACATTTTAACTAAGTGTATGAAAAATGAGATTGGGGGCATGCTTCACCACTATTATTAATACAAGCGATGTTAAGTAATTATACCTTCACAAAACGGGTTAGCTTTACGAGATTAGTTTCTGATGTAAACATATTAAAAGGTTTTCTCCCAGAACCTGTTTACGTAATATGATTGTTTTTTTAAATTAATAATCAGTTATATGAGTTCGCAGATTTCAAAGGACTTATGAAAACTCCTGTGTCTGAAAAACTGGAGATCAAGTTCAGAGAGCTTTTATCAAACAGTTTGTTTGAGTTTTGTTGATTTTTTTTCTATTTTTTTGTTAACATTCACTTTGTGAAACCAGGAGATATTGTCAAACACTGAATAAAAACCTGCTGAGATTATCAGAAGAGTCTAGGTTAATGTCAAGAAAATAAAATGAAACATAAAAAAGTGAACTGAAAAAAAATCTCAACTAATTTCCATGCCGAAAAATGGTTACATGAAAAAGCTTTAACTAATATTTACCTGTAATACTTTGTTTCTTTCTGATTTTCTTTGTGCTTTTTTGTACATATTTTGTTTTCTGATTCTGAATGCATTTTAAATTATATATATTAAAAGCCTTACCACTAAACACGTGGTGTAAATATAACGAGGCGCGTAAGGTCAGTACATACTTGGCTTATCACCTTGGCTTTTGTTTGGTTAAAACGGTCTTAAACCAAGCTAGAGACCGGCTTTTTTACCACACTAAAATTCTGTTATAAATAGATTGGATACCACCGGTAACTCGTGTGCCATTTTAGCTGATATTTTTAATATACCTCTACCGAAATATAAATCTGTACTGATTAAACATATTAACAGTGCTTATATTGATGAGATTATTGCGTATCAGGTTTTTGTTTCTTCTTTATATATTTTAATAACTTTGTACTATTCTTTTTCTTGTTAACTTATTTATTTATTTATTATTTTTTTTAAAAACATGACATATTACAGTGATCTTTGGCTGTCTAACTAGGAGATTACCTGTTTTAGGACAGTCAGAAATATGCATATTTATTAAAAGCGATTCATGTTTAGTCTAGTGTATTGACTTTTACTTAGTTATTGCACTTTATAAATAATATGAAAAGTTTTCTTGGTTGATATAAGAAGTTGCTAACTTGTATTTTATATAATATAAACGTAGAGAATAGACAAAAAGAATATTTAATCTCTTTAATTTGTCCTTTCTTTCAATATGGTACGATGACTTTAAACAACTTTTATGTACTCTTAGGCACTCGAACCGTTAATTTTAATGTATAAAAATTCAGTCTGCTTATGTTTGCGCTCGCAAAACACGAAAATTAGTCTACCAACGACGCTAAAAATTTCAAAGTTTGTTCTTATTAGTTTCAGGAGTATTTAGAGAATGGTTTTAATGGTATAAAAAGTCGGGGACACCCGAGAAATACTTAACGCAATATCTGTGCGCCGGAATGAAATACGGAATCGAACTAACACTAACTAACTCGAAGACGCCCGATAAATACATTAGCAGTGGCGAAGCGTTGAGGGGTTCACTAGTTCTAAACAAATAAACAATATTTAAAAATATGTACGTATGTATGTATCAAATTAAAATAAAATATATAAGATAATGGTATATTATCACGATTTCTTTTATTTTCTTCATTAGTCCTTGTTTTCGGGATAGGCACAGCTTTTTATCCCATATGGACTGCCAACCCTGTACTTATGCACGTATACATTTGATCTAATGAGATCGTAGATAACTGAAACGAAGGAGATACTATCGAAGCAGCGGAGGCACTAAAAGGTATACGTTTAGTATGTACTTAGAAACAGGGGCGTCCGCCGCTGTAAATAGATGAGATTACCGTCAATTATATACCTGTATTGAGTAAGAATCAATTCCGAAATTAAAATATCTCTGTACTGAGTATTTGTGCTCCGTTCTGAACGAGGCCTAAGATCAATTTGGAGGCAATGTTCCATTGTTTACAACAATTGTCATAACAGGAAAAAAATCGATTCACAATTGAAAAAGTTTTTGCAGTTCAGAGGATTATCTGAAGAAATCATTTGAAAATACAGGAAAACAAATTCTGTCAACACATTATTTTTACTTTTGATGTAAAACGGTCTGCACAGATCCCGAAAGCACTCAGGTCATTGGTCCAAAGTGTTTTTATTTTATTTTTCATATTCCTCTAGTATTGTATTTAATTTTTTTATTTATTGTTATCAAGTATAATTTGGAGAACTCAATTTATATTTCAAGCTATTCTTATCAATGTGAAATAATATGTTTATTCAATTTATATGAAACAGTGTATTTATAAACAGGTTGTTCAGTGGAATTTTTATTATTACGCGTGACAGCCTTCTTAATTCGACAGTTTGATAATGCCTTCAGAAAGTGAAACAGCTGTCACGCGTAATAATAATTGCACAGCAGAATTTGTTTATAAATACAATGTTTTTTAAATCAATCTATATATTTTTATAATAATACATACCAGGGAACTTTGATCTAATGTTCGGAACATGAAAGTGAATCAACATTAATATATCAGGGCTATCCAATTCTGATAATTTACAATATAATGCGGGCCTCACTGGGTGCTTTACCCATGCGGAAGCCACCATTTTACAAGTTTATACAAAGCTTATGTAATCCATAAAAAGAAGTAAAATATATTTTCAATTGCACTGAAAGAACTTACAAAAAAGCGTACCTATCATAGATTTTTTGAAATCATTTACATTTTGTTTTATATAGCCTCGTTGTAAATTTTACTTAATTTAAATCATATTACATGGTTTGTTTACACTCTGTAAACAAATTATGTACTATGCTGTTTTATAAAAAAAACTAATTATTCTGTGTATTTAAATGTACTTGTACCATAAATAAATAAATAACTTGTTCTTTATATTTTTTATGTACAACTGTTTTAATTGTATAAAAATAACAAATTTAAGAACTCATACTAATTCATCTACGAACTTAAGAAACTACATACAGCCTACTTTTGGTCTCAGATCAATGTCAATTTAATGCATCTGTAGTATTTGTCAGTTTCCGTGAAAATTCAGAATGACGAAAATCGCATCTCGCTAAAGAGCTCTCCTTCTAAAGGAGGCTTTATAAAGTAGGTACCTAATCCTCCAGCGGAGAGGAATGACACGCGACGTGATGTCTCAAGGCGCCTACGTCACTCGCTCAAGGGTCTGAGGGGGCAAGGACTGGAAAGGGCGCCGGTAAAGCCGTCGCCGGGAACTAGGCTATTAAAAGGGCATTGACACTACTCTACCAGGTATATCTGTGTCAGGTCAATTGATTCGTAAACTTTCCAAGACAAATCATTTCCAGTTTATGATGACACGGAGAAAATTTACTGATTAAAAATGTTTCTAATTTATTAAGAATCTCTGCAAATTATTCGTAATCCGCTTAAAAACGAGATTGCAGGCCCTTAACGATTGAATTGATAGGTTTCCTGATATTAAAATATCAATGTATCGTCACGGTATCCGACCACGTGCTTATAAAAATCCCAACATTTTCGCATTTCGTCATTACATATTATCAGGACCAACGCAGGGATATGAACACGTGTTCCGATAATACTACGAATTTACTCAAAGTTTATCAGGAATCGGCCTGCGTTGTTAACCGAATTTTAAATTATTTGAAGAGATTCTTAATAAATTAGCAAAACTCATTTTTCTCCGTGTATTGAGGTATCATAATTGTAGGATTTGTGAAGCTGAAAAGATCTTTTCCTTTCAAAAGAAGAAATTAACATATCGAGCCTGTAAGACTAATGGGAGGGCACTACTGTCGAACAGAATCAATTCGGATAGCGATATATTTACCATCAGTTAGGCTGCTGCTGCTAGTATATAGGTGCTGTTGGAGCTCGTAAATAACCCCACAGATGCGCCTTTCTAACCTGAGAAAAAATATAAATAATTATGCACGCTACGTTTTCTACCTCAAAATTGCCTAAACGTTCATTGTAAGATGCACTAACGTGAAAAGCGATACCTTCCTGCAGGAGCAAGTTTCTGGTTATTCCGCGTAGTTGTCAAATCAATCCATCAGGAAAATCTTTCAGGCACCTTTCAAAATTACTGTGTTTTCGATATCAATTCGGATCTCTAACGGAAAACCATTTTACGACCAGTATTGTTTTTTTTTTTATATTCAAAAATACATTGTCACAATGATGATTTGAATTTCTTTATAATAATAATAACATTTGAATGATTTGTATAGCGCCGTTTAGGTGCAAAATCACCTCATGGGCGCTGTACAAATATGTAATACATTTCTACAATGATCTATGTTATTACTAACTATATATGGAAATAATATACAGTACAATACTTACCTGGTAGGTCACTTGAGATTAACACTTAATTAACATTAACTAATTGTTTATTAGCGAAATTTAGATACAGGATATTAAGTTCTGAAGGGAGTTTATTCCAAGCCTTCGGCCCAGCTACTCCGAAAGCGCGATCACCAAACTTACTACCTATTTGGCTTGCGCTTAGGTTCCATCAGTCTGCCTACAGCTGATGATTTTTTTATCTATGGCTCACAGCAATGCCATCTATTGTAAGTTTTAGCAAGCACAAAATATTTTAGGGGTCTTTTAAATACTTATAGGCAACAAAATCTTTGAGTTTTTTTTGTTTTTTAAATTATGTAAATCGAAACGAAAATTAATTATTATTGCGGTACTTAACCAGGTCCTTTTAAAAGCCTTTATTAACCCCCTTTTAGGGGCTTTTACATATGAATAGTAAAAATGATATTGTGTTCATTATATTATGCACAAAAAAAATGACTCAGTAACAATCTTTTGTAATTTTAGTGAGAAATTCGCTATAATTATTTCCTTCCTTAAGTATTCTGTGCAATGAGGAATACATATGGTAGATAGTCCCAGATTTCTGCACTGAAATAAATTCCGACTTCTATTTACTTAGTGCAATCCGAAAGCTTATCAATGCAAGCAATGGACTTTCAAGCTCATAATTTATAATTTTATATAGAAGTACTAAGTTATGCTGCTGATCTGTATAATTTATATTCATGCTTTATGATTTGTTATTTAAAAACACCAAATGGACATTTTGTAATATTCTAAAATAATTATCTGCAACATAGCATTTTAGAACAAGTTTAAAGTTTCTTTAGGAAAACAAGCGGTCACGTCGTAAATCAAATTCAACAGTGTAATTACAAAGTAAAAGCTTTGCGATACCTATAGTTGAACTTGTTAACCGGGTGGTGCTGAGACCAACCCTTGGGCCTAACTTTTCATTTGACCTTTTTATTGAAAAACTTTACCCATTAAGTAGCAAGGAACACGGTGGTGGTGGCGATGGTAGACAAACCACTAGGCTATCCCTTCACTGATGATCGGTTTTCTAATTAAACGTATTAACTTCGGCTGTCGGTGCGTGGGTGATTTAATGATATTACTGCGTAGTAAAATAATTCAAATTCAATTATCCTTTATTTTTCAAGCTTTGAACTGATAATGTATATAATGGGTGCTTGGGATCGTTGTGGCCAGGCCGCTTGCCACGCTCATTCTTGCCGGGACTGCCCCGTGATAGTGGGGTAAACTGCCCTCGATACGCGGCTTGTATATTTTTATGTTTCAATCATACTTCCACTTATAAATATTGTTCTCCTTATTTATTATTTAATTTTAGATGCCAAACCACCAGGCGAACACATTTCAGATGTGTTCTTATTTTGTATTACTATTAATGTAAGTATGCATACATTTTTTCGTACTAACAATCATGCATGCAGGGACATTGGAGGGTCTAGAATCGTTTTAAAATAAATTTAGCTTCTTTTTACAAAAAAATTAGAGTCCTGACGTGTGCGGCTAAGGAGGTTAAACAATCAGTTTCCTCACACAGCCGTTGGGAAAGGGTGGGTCCCCTCCATGTTTAAATGTTTCGTCCACCCTGTAACGTACCGCAAATATTCTATATATTTTTTATAAATTGCGAAACAACACATATTAATCACATTACTTGTGCTCTCCGGTATTTGAACCTCGATCGCCGGGTTGACGCAGATACGAGTATCAGGTGTGATGGTGCCAGCACGTTCAGTGACTTTAAGACAATAATGTTGATAACTCTTTCTGTGACCTGAAGCCAGATTATTTGGCTCATATTTGCGACAAAAGACCCATCTCATGTTCTATGCATCGATGGTCTTATTGCAAGACACAGTTTCCATAAAATTATTTTCCCAGAAGACATTATAATTTTTTTGTACCATTTGGCTTAAATAATTCCTATGGATTTAGAATTTAATGGGAGTTTTTACTTCTTGCTTTGTAATGAATGTCTTTCTCCGGTTCCGTTATTGAAAAATTCCTCGAGATCGAATTAATTCATTGCGTTCGTTTGACAAAATAAATAAATTCATTTTCTGCTTCATATCAAAAAGGAATTCAAATGAAATTGAAAAAAGTTAGAATTCGATTAAATATATTGTAACTCTTACGGATCTTCAAACAAATTACTTGAGGAATTCTTAAAGGAAGTTTGTGGAATTTGTTTACGCATTCTAACGACTCATGTACGTGAATTTGGAATGGGAAAAATAAAATGACATGTTTGTAAACCTCCTCGGGCCTACGGTATCATATTTTATACTTAAGGTTTTTGTTAAAAAAATACATTGATTGTGAAAAAAACATTCAATTTTGTAACCGATGGCGCGCATTCTACTTGTACAGACAACTTTAAATCTCATCTCCCGACGAATGAACATCGTGAATTTTCGGTATCAATATGTCCCATTTTTAAAATGCATGTTAATTAAATGATTTTTTCATAAATCATATGTTGAATGACTGTTGTTCAGAGTGTTCACTTCTTTGTTACGATATAAAATAATGCATCTCGTAATATTTTCTTGAAGGATTTCATGCTTTTCTTTGAAATATCATAGGCGATACCTCGAGTCTTTAGTTTAACTTTTTCATCTTTTCAGAGATTAATGACATTAAAAGTAAACAAGAGCTGAGTTACTAGAAGTTACTACCTATGAATTAAATTGATTCTAAATTTGTAATGCAGCCATGGGTGGGGTAGTGGTGATGATGGCGAAATGCTAACAAGTATATCTTGACTCGACTTGGTGTCAGATGGTGACTGAAGGTGCTAATGATTTCCCGATACAAGACAATACGTGATAGTTCTTGGTGACCCAATTATTCTCCATCTGAATACTAAATCCATCTGATGTACTAAAGTTGGCTGAATCTTTAATCTTTGGCTCTAGACTCTAGACTTCGTAGCAGTTACTAAACGTCAACACTGTTAGAAAATCACCAATAAAGAAGTATTTCTGGTAATGGTTCCGAAAAGGAACAGAAGTTTTCAAAAATTGCTAATTTTAGGTAACTTTTCAATATAGGTTTAAATTTATGAATTGTGCAAAAGAAAGTTTTGGGAAAATATACAACGATATTTTAGAATTTCGAAGATGTGTTTGTTTTTACGGGGTTTTCCCGCGTTTTTCCATGCTTAACATTGCTGGGATTCTTCGGGTACCTTCAAATCGGATTGATGTATGTTTGGAAACTCATTTTCAAAATAGGACTGGCGGAAATCTCTTACCACTGCTTACAATTTTTGGCCAATGGAAAAAACATTTTAGTTTCAAGCAATTATTAACGCCGCATGCAGCAACAGAATCTCTATGGATACTTCTCATCCATATTTAAGCTGTTTTTTTAAGTTTTTTTCGTAGATATGCATGAAATGTTCATTATCATATCGGATATTTACGTAAATATCATAATATTTTCGTACCCTGTTTTTTAATGTGAAACATCTTTTGGCGCACTTAGGGTAAAGCCGATTTAAGCGTAGAAAGCATGGCAAGACGGGATGACGCTCTTACATGATGCGACGCTTCCCAATAAATTTTTCTTCATTCCAAAGTAAAGTTTGTTGTTGTTGAATAAGGTTTTCTGCACAATATTTTCTCTGAACTCATAATTTTTTTCTTGAGTTGTATTCTATGTATCTATTGTATTTCTTTATTGAAAAAATAATAATTTACGAATCAAATTATGATGCAACTTAAGCGCACTGTATAAATCTGATAGTATTAATACTCCAGCGTCTGGACGGTGTAGGCCCTCTGATTGGTCAAATTTAAATTGTCTGTTTCGGTTAAATTCCGCTAACTTGAAAATTAAGACACGATTTGAAAATTATGACACGATGCTCATATAATTTTTGGATAATATCGAAGAAAATATGTTTTAGAAAGTTGACAATCCATTGGATTCATTACATTACAGTAAAAATTATCCACAATTACGTATTAAAATTTGACGTTTATCATTATTCTCGCGAAAAACAGATTGTTCAGTGTTGCCAGCGTATATGGATTTCCAATCAATGTAAAAAACTTTTATAGCCAGTTAGTGTCAAGCAATGTACAATGTCAGTGACGTCAGTGTGATTATTTAATGTGAGATATATTATAATTATAAATAATAAATATAATATATAATTATAAATCCACCTTATAAAGCCAGCTGCAAAAATAACCAGTTCCACTCGATACTTAAATACGTAATTAATTATTTTTTGATATTACAACACCGACCCCATTCGCTGTCATCAGCTGTCATGTTTAATATGTGATAATTACAGAATTATTATTGACGTGATAAGCGTAGATATTTCTTTTAAAAACTATCGCTGTGAATCGCTAAAAAGAAATATTTTGTTTTCAGATTATTATTTCAATGTAATTACTATGGCTAAAAGGTATGTGGGCAATATTTTACCAGAATTGGTCAAATTTCGGAATGTTCGAATGAGAGGGAAATTTACCAAGCGATTGAAGTGCCATATACCACAAATTTTAGCTTATCCTCCAGCACTTAACGAATGATTGACAGGAGATTGTAGTCTATCTAAAAACTTTAGGAATTTTGTTTGTCAATACAAATTCTACTAGATGTAAACAGTGCTAATAGATTTGCCTCATTTGGAGCGCAAATAGCTAATATTCCAGGTAATGGTCCATATTGTTTAAAAAAATTTGGTTAGGTTTATCATCTGACTTCCAGAAGTATACAAGTTGCAGGTAAAATACCTTCCTATGCTCAGCTTTATCTATATGATCCTGATGAGGCTGTTAGAGTGCGTATGAGTCATCCATGTTATGCCGATTGCTATAAAAATATAATGCAAATAATTGATGATTGAACTAAAAGAAGCTGTCGAGGAAGAAGAAATACGCATTGCGGCTGAGGGTGGGCAGGTGAGAGATATACGTCTATTATTTACACGTTCATCAGAGTACAATGCTCCAACCAGTTCTCACGATATCGCCATGGTTTACGTAGCAGACAGACGGGAATTTGTCATCGGGTATAGATATCGCTGTTTAACCTAAAAATGTTGAAGGACCTCAAAGGATGGCAACTTTATCAAAGCATTTAGATCCCATGGTTTTCTCACTACTATTTCCATCAGGTGAATGTGGTTGGACTCCAGGCTTTCAGCATCATGCTGATTTCTGTACTGCTCAATGTCATACTGTAACTGCTATGTAGTTTTATGCAAGTAAATTAGCAGTGCGAAGAAACATATTTATTCCAATCCACTATGCGGGTAAACTTTTTCAACAGTATTTAATTCATGCTTACATTATTTACCAATCTGGTCGCCTAGATTACATTAGGAAAAACCAACGACACCTCAGAGTGGAATGCTATCAAGGTTTGCAAAACCATGTAAGAAATTTAGCCACTGATAGAGGAGTATGTGCAGGTAATACAGTCATTCTTCCATCTTCATTTACTGGTGGACCACGCCATGTGAATAAACTTTATCAAGTTTCAATGGCAATGGTACGTAAATTTGATCGTCCTGTCGTCGTCATAACTTTTACATGCAATCCCAAATGGCCAGAAATACCAACCGAATTGGAACATTATCAATCGGCCGCGGACAGGCCTGATATAGTAGCCAAGGTTTTCCATCTAAAAGTCAAGGAATTTATTCATGATATGACTGAGAAACATGTTTTTGGAAAGGTAATTTGTTGAGTGTATACAATTGAACAGCAAAAAAGAGGACTCCCTCATCTACATGGTGTGTTTACACTTTGCAGCCAAGATAAGTTGTATACAGCTTCTGATATTGATAATGCCGTATCTGCAGAACTACCCCATCCGAAGAACGGCTTTGTACCATATTATTTAAAAAAAATAACATTCATGGACCATGTGGCGTAATTAATCCAAGGTCAGTCTGCATGGTAGACGGTAAGTGCTCTAAAAAATTCCCCAAATCATTTAAAGATGCTACTGATAATAATTCCGCAGGCTACCCAGAGTACAGGATACGTGATAATTTTTCTGAAAATCACGTTGTTCGGGTTATACGTATCGACAATCAATTTGTTGTTCCATATAATGCATTCCTTAGCAAAAAATATGATGCTCATATTAATGTTGAAATTTGTTCCTCTTTGGATAGTATTTATTTATTTATACTGGGTTTTTAGAGATGTTCTCACTTATCTATACATGATCAATCTCACTCAATTTTAATTCTGGCTTTACATTTACCCGACAGCCAATCTGTTTATTTTGTAGACGGGCGGGAGGAACAGGCTCTTAGGGAAGCATCTACAAGGAACACCTCTTTAACAGCGTGGTTCCAATTAAATCTTAAAGATGTTGAGGGACGCTCTATTCTGTATCAAGATGTACCAAATAACTATGTCTTTTCAGCTGGTAAAAAGTGGACGAGGCGACAGCGGGGAGGCGGCAACATCATTGATGACATACGAGAATGGACGCAGTGCATGACGGAGGCTTCATTGTATTTGATGCCTAAAATTCTTAGACATCTATTTGTTTTAATTTTAATACAATGTATCCCTTCGATCTTCGGCTGAAGATTTTTTTCATCGTGGTGTTGCTGAAGAAACAGCTATTAATTAATCTTTGTCTTTTAAACATACAGGATATTCTTATGAAGGAGAATTCATCTTTCAGAATGCAGGGCTTACCTGAACCTGATGAAAGTTGCACTTTTGGACAAGTATCTGATTTTAATGTAATTTCTGAAAACACTTTAGGTGAATTGATGGCTGCCAAACTCAATGACGTACAACTTCAAGCATATAATTCTATTTTGAATAAGTTTTTTCACAGGAAAATGATGACAATGAATGTTTCTTCATTGATGGCCCAGGCGAAACAGGGAAAACATACCTTTACTAAACTTTAATTCACACTCTAAGACGAAAAGGTAAAAGAGTTTTATCATACTGTTTTTAATTTACCCCTCAATTTACAGGACAATACAACATGTAAGGTCACATCAAAGAATCGGAAAATTATAACGGAAGCAGATATTATAATATGGGATGAAGCACCAGGTGTAGCTTTAGAAGTTATTGAGCGTACTATACGTGATATCATGGGAAGTGATTCTGTCTTTGGTAACAAAGTTATTGTTTTGGGCGGAGACTTTTGTCAGATCCTTCCAGTGTGTCGACGTACTTCACGAGGACAATTAATTGCCGCTTGCATAAAAAGCAGCATACTTTGGTACCATTTGAAAACTTTTCAATTAAAAACAAATGTCAGAGCTTTAGAAAGTGAAAATATATTTTCTAAATGGCTTTTGGACTTGGAAGATGGCAAACTTCCTTCGGTAGAAGGAACATTAGAATAATCTGTGCTTATTCCCAATGTAAATATTTGTCAAGATATTATTCACTATATATACAGTGAGACACATACAACTCCTGATGCCTAAGTGATGAGTCAACGTACCATATTGTGCCCTAAAAATAGTCATGTTTATGCAATCAATGAGGATGTACTTCAACGGAAAGCGCCCCTGAGGTGATATCTCACAAAAGCGGTGCTATAAAAATTTCAGCTGTAACTTAATTCAAGCCAAAATCACTACGGGGAACAGAAAAGGTACAGTACATTTCATTCCTAGAATTTAAAACACTTTTTCGGATGTTACAATTAGACAAATTAGCTTATGCAATGACCATCAATAAATCTCAAGGACAAACTTTTGAACGGGGTGGACTGTTACTTCCTGAACCAGTATTTTCTTATGGACAGTTTGAGCGCAGTCATCGTTATTTATACAAATTCTGACTGATTGGTATACGGATAATATTGTTTATAAAGAGATTTTTTCCTAATGTAAGTGTATAATATTATGTTGTAGATTGTAAAAAATAAAAGTATAATAAATTGTACTTGCTTAAAAAGTTTTGTTTTTTGACTCAATTTATCCCACCTGTAAGGTTTTCCAGCCTAAGAATTAAGAGAGTTTTGTTGTATTTACTTTGACAATCGTTAGGTAAGAGCGTAATATTATTTCACCCAAATATGTAGATTTTTAGGACTTATCCCAATAAAATAATTCTTAATATATTTAAAAAAAAATGTAATTACTTTGACAGTCTTTTGGTAAGAGTATATTATTTTACCAAAGTTATATGTAATATTGTAATATGTTGATATTTTTTTTATTTTCAAATAACATATAAATATTTTGCAATTTAATTTCGATTTTAAAATTAAATCATTTCGGTGGTATGGAAGAGGAAACATTTTTCTCATTGACGAGATTTATGTTGGGGTGAGGGGTGTTTAATGGTTCAGAATGTCTTTCTATTATATATCTACCCATTGATCTAATATCTACTTATTAAATGTAACTGTTAGTATCACTCAAACTGGGCGAAGCCCAACGAAGTGCCGCCCGCAGGGCCTAGCAGCAAAAACCCGCGGAGCGGGTTTTTAACTGCTAGTTTATATATATTTGTATATAGTTGATTTGTTATATATTTATTGGTGTATATGTTAATAATAATAAAAGAATGTTAATACTTGTTTACTTTCATTTTCACTTCGTTCAATAAAAATCAATTTCGATGTTTAACATCTGCCAGGCTTGCCGTGACGGCTATTTTTTCCTTCACTTATCTTTCATGTTTTATTTAGTCGTGGAGTCGTTTTTAACAAATGCTCCTATCTGAGAAGCAAGTATTTTGCAAGAGAACCGCTTTTATAAATAGTTTTAAACCACTGCGTATTTAATAGGTAAATCATTTCGCCCGCCTCATTAAGCCCATGATTTAAGAGCTCATCAATTCGATTTAAGGTTACGACTATGCCGTTAATGCTACGACATTGATTTCACTAGGATAGAACGATTACATAAAAAAAAACTAACCTAAACCAATCTTTAAAATAATTAATTATGTAAAACCACACAAGGGTCCCAACTGTGTGGAACCAGCGTGACTATGGCATCCCCCATTGGGAAATGTTGTGAGGCTGAAGGTAGTAGGAAGGGGAAGAAGATGGGAAAGAGAAAGATGTGAAAGTTCCTGGCTGTTATGATCTGGTTATCAAACACAAATATACTAAGGACGGGTTGTTTCGGAGAATCTGAACAATTCATCAAATTTCAACGTTCATTTTCAAGTTCTGTGAAAGATTTTTTCAAGTTCTGTTTTTATTTCAGTTTTGTCAAGCATCTAGCCTACAATGATATAAAAACAGAACTTGAATAATTCTTTCACAGAACCCAAAAATGAACGTTGAAATTTGATGAATTGTTCAAATTCTCCGAAACAACCCGTCCTAAGTATTATTCAAATCAGTAATTTGTTAAATAACACAAATTAATCAAATAAAATTTAATTGCGCACGCCGGAATTTGAACTCGCTGGAGGTTTTGTCAATCTAAATTAACCTAACCTATTACCCATTATTTTATCATGTCATGTTTTGTTATTGACCTGTTTATCCTGTTACCCACCTGTATATAAGAAGGAAGCGAACAAAATTACTTCCCACCAAACATGCTAATTTCAGTTGTCTGTCTCTGGTTCAATGAACTCGAAAGTGCCATTTTCAAAATTTGAATTGATTGTGGCAAGAATTCATAACACATAAATTACCAACATGTAATATAATATTTTAACAGAATATTATAATAATAGTCATTTTCAAAATTATGAATTTTGAATTCGGAACATACCTTCATTTTCCACGTGGTAGATACTCAAATACAGGGTGGTAAATACCCTCAGTATCACCACGGCGCACCATTCAGAATTAAAACGTTGCTTTAAATGGCATCTCTTTTCTCTCCTCACTTCCTTTAGCTTTACAAATTATAATTGGATGCTATACGGTAAAAAATTACTGATAAAAATATTGCTAATTTATTAAGAATATATATTTATACAAGAATATATATTTATACATAATATATATTTTGTACATGTTTCATTTGGAAAATGGAGAGTTGGGTCATATCTATCAGTGATTTTCTTCTGTACCACCCGTCAACAGGCCATCCTTGAAAAACCTGTAACAATGCATTCATGAGTTATTAGTAATACGTACTAATGAACGGACTATTCTAGTGAGAGGATTAACCTCAAAAGGTGGGGTATTGCACCTACCTACCCACCACAATGGACGCCATAACGGATCATTAACTAATTAGACCATAAATTTATAAATTGCGAATGATCCATTGTATACTGTCACTAGTGCCAGAAAATTGTTCCATGACAAAACAGAACACTGAGTGAAGAAAAAGTTAACACGTCGACTCCGGTGGTGCATCAGGAATGACTTAGTGTTTGCAAACATAAATTTTACATCATAGACAATTCGTTAAAGTTAATTTCCTGTAATTTAATCATTCATAAAATATTTACCCTCAATTTGAGGTAAAAATGAAAATAATCGGATAAGGTTCAAGTTTGTTTTTAGTTTTGAAAACATTTGGATCGATTATATTATTGGTGTAATATAAACTGTTTATTTTTAAACACAGACAATTTCAAATCCATCAGTTTTACTTGAATTAAATTATCCAACACTCCCTCAATATAATATATGTAAAAGCTTCATGGCGTATAACATAAATTGTCTAGCCAACGAATTGCAGCTTTCCACTATTACATAAATAATAGATTTTCTGTTTTTTTTTTTATATTTGACCTAAACTGCTTATGTTATAGTCCAGGAATATGACACAAGTTGTGGCACCTATAAATAGTATTTGCGCCTCTTTTCAAATTTAACTTAATATGCTCATTGCATAGTCTAGGAATATGACACAAGTTGTGGCACCGATAATTAGTACATAAGCATCTTTTCATATTTGTCTTAAACTGTTCATTTTATTATCCAGGAATATGACACAATTTGTGGCACCTATAAATAGTAAATACGCATCTTTTCATATTTGTTTTAAACTCCTCATTTTATAGTCCAGGAATATGACACAAGTTGTGACACCTATAAATAGTACATGCGCAACTTTTCATGTTCATTTTATAGTTCAGGAATATGACACAAGTTACGTACACTAATGTACGGAGCCACCAGATATTGACAAATTACTTCTCATCATGGTGATCGCTTTATATTGTGGCTTAAAACACTAAAAGACGACAGTTTAATGTATTTGATGCTTTTTGGTTTCTTTGCTTTTCGTCAGTTTTCGTTATTTGCTTTGTATAAACATCCTGATAAGAGTTTTAAGTTATTCCGATACGAACTTAGGTATTCTTCGGAGGGAACCTGATTTAGGAGATTTACTCCGTTTGAGTTTTGAAATGAAAGGGAGTGATTTGCTGAAATAATTGAATTTGAGCAAGTCAAAATGTGTCTTGCATTCATGGTCGGTAATACATTAAGTTCATTAGGATTTATAGTAGTATACTGTATTTTGGTAAAACTGCTAATGGTTTGAGACTTTGCTAATTATAGATCTTCTGCTAAGATGTTGTACCTAAAATAAAAATATTTTTTTTTACTTTAAAGGGGGGTATATTTCATTTCTTTCTTTTTTTAAAAAAGACAGCTAACATTCCCAGAATATGAATAATCGAAAAAAAAAATTTATTGTCCCACTGCCATCATAGTAAGCGGACAACATTGTTTAGGTATTGACAAAGCACTTAGCTATGTGGAGGATTAACTTCCTTAAAGGATTGACTCCTGGCTGAGAACCTGATGCTTTGTACCACTGTACCATCTAATATATCATTATGAATAAGTGTGTGCTCTTTAAAACCGCTTATTTTTTCTGCTAAACTGCTCTTAATAACGTTATCCAATGAAAATAAAACTTAAAGTTTGATCACATCACACAAATGGGTATAAGATTATGCAACTGATAACCCGTAGGAAGATTGATGAAATACTTATAGAGCAAGATGCCGCATCTAATGGCTTAGAAATTTGCGGGACCTGTTTGAGTGTACTTCCGCTGAGTTGTTTCAGGCTGCAGCATGTCGGGTTAAGGCGAAGCTTAATGCTAAATCACTATTTTGATTAATCTTTATAACGAATTGGTGTACATTATGAATACCAAAAAATATGATCTAGATAAATTGAAGGTTTTCCTTTCGTTTCGCTTGAGTAGAATACAAATAAAATAATAGATTACTCAATAAAAAATATAAATTTAAACTACAAAAATAAATATTTTTCACTAGCAATTTATGATCGCGTAATGGAAACAACTTTTAAGAATACAGTATTATAGCGAAGATCTGTGACAGTTTCACTTGATTTACTTTTTTGTTTTCTTATAAAATTATTTACAAAATAAATAAAAACCAGTTTTGTGCTTGAAATCGAACGTTTCTAGACTCCGTTTGTCAAGTGATTTTAATTCCCATTACCTTTAAGGCGATGCCATACGTAGTAATGCAAAATCATGTGTTTTTGGTTTGAAAATTTGGTCGCCTAGAAATATTTCAGATGCTTTAATTAAATACTGCGAGTAGAATACATCTTTGCCTTTAAAATAATCGAGTATTTTTTAGATAAGTCTTTTTATAAGCCCAGAAAAAAATAATGTACAGGCCTATGAAAACTTTTTTTAAAGTTCAAAATTTCCTTCTTACGAACCCATTTTCGGTTATGATTTTATTTTATGATGTGGCAAATTAAGTTATTTATAAAATGATCAAAAAAAATATTTATGCCTGAACATTCACAAAATAAAATAAAAGGCTCGTTTGGCCATGTTTTTTTCTTGCATAAATCAAAAAAGGCGGATGGTGTTAAGCGGGAATCTAAACCTTATCGCCATCTACTTAAGGGTTGTTATTGATAGCGGCTCAATTTAAAATATTACACGACGTAGTGCATCGCCTTAATAAAAGGTATACCAAGAATATACACATTTTTTGGCTTGTAGCTTCCACTTAAGATGAACCTCACGATTGACATCCTTTGATAAAGGAGGTCACCAGAATAAGAAGTACATTTTGTTGTAAATTTATTTATGAAGATAACTCCATAGCGCACTTCTAACTAGCGTTTACTTACTGTTCATAAATATTATACACATCGTCGGCGTTAGGTAAAGGACGTTCGTTTTTTATATTATTATAAAATCTTTTTACTGTGCAGTCACCCTATTTTCACGCCTAGAAACTAAAAACACAATTTAGCGTTTCATTTTAACGAGCCCCTTCAAATTTTACTAAAAAATATGTTTCCGACAACGTCTAAAATACCACGTTGCAAATAAAAACGTGATCTCTTTGATATTCTTGACCTATTTAAAACTCGCAAAAGCCATACTCATTTCCACAACTAATTTATACGTTGACACGCTTTTTACACATTTTTTTTTAGTTTAAAACTTTCTAGAAACATTTATATTTTTTTATTAGGTTTAATTTGTAGAACTCCATTTTAATTTTTGGTTTTTTTTCTTACATATTCAATATTATTATGATTAAATTTACAAAAAAAAAACAATATATTTTAAGAGAGTTCTGCTGTGTAGTTATTATTACGCGTGACAGCTGTTAGGCCTCTGTTGAAAAACGTCAATCTGCGTACAGAAAGTTCCACTCAACTGAAACCGGACTACTTCGTATGCTATCAGACATAACTCTGGCCGTAGAGTCAGGTAAGTTATCACTTATCTCACTCCTAGACATGAGTGCAGCGTTTGACACGATTGATCATGAATTCCTCATTAGGAGATTAGAGGAAACCCTAAAATTACATATACCATTCCTAAGAGAAAGTCCAGTTATATTCAATTTTTCAATTAAGTCCTAAATCCTGTATCTAAATTTCGCCAATAAACAATTAGAAAATGTTAATTAAGTGTTAATCTCAAGTGACCTACCAGGTAAGTATTGTACTGTATATTTTCTCCATAAATAGTTAAGTACTCGTAAAAACATAGATCACTGTAGAAATGTATTATAAGTTTGTACAGCGCCCTTGAGGTGTTTTTGCACAAAAACGGCGCTATACAAGTCATCCAAATATTATTATTATTATTATGAAGGCATTATCAAAATTTCAAAATTCCAGTGTATTTCTTTAGGGAGTTTGTTAAAACATTTAATGGCTGAGTATGTTGAGTCTTGTGCTGAGTGTTGTGCCGTTGTTGTGTTGAGTTTAGGGATTATTATTTGATTTACTTAGGAAGTTAATATTGTATGATGTACTTTTAAAAAATTTTTTTGTAAGAAAAACATAGATCGATAAAATTCCTTGAAAAAATTCCAAAATTCGATGAGAAATTATTACTATTTCAAGTTTATACAACAGATAAACAACCCGCTTTGACTGGATAAATAATGTATATATCTTATGTATCTTTCCATTAACTATTTTATTTTAGTTTGTATTTTACGTTGCTATTATTTGGAATTTTTTAACGGTTACTTAACGTTAAAAAATTTGTACGCTTGGCCTTCAAATCAAGAAAAAGGTCGCTGTCTTCATCTGATTTTGAACTCTGTTTTTGAACGCCGCCGGGGACATAATCTAGTTAAACCATCCAATTGATGTGAGTTAATTTGTAGATCTACTTTAGGTTTATTATGATACATCTTTTTTAAAATGTCTTTTAAAACTTTTTTTTGTTTGAATGTGGATTGAACCTCCTACCCAGGAACTGAAGTCAACAGCTCTACCAACTTTACAACTCATACCAATGCCGATCGAGTAGGGCCGGCATTTATTTCGTATTTTAACTTTCGTAATCGTCACCAATTAACGAATGCATCGTCATCGACAATGAATCTCTCTGCTGAGTTTCAGCTCGATCGGATGTCGGGAAGTGGGTTAATTTCAGCTTTAAAGATTTGCATTCATTCATTACCGAAAACAAAGACGAAATTCAAATCTGCTCCCTGTTGTAATTGTACAACGTCTAATTATAAAAATAATACTGAAAAAACCAAGAGATTATCCAGCACGCGTAATTTTTGAAGAATTTAAACTATTAAAATTTAGTGATCTTGTCCAAAAAAACATAATAACTCAAATAATAAAAGAAAAACAAAATCACAGATTTTTAACTGAAAGTCGTACTCGTCAAAAACATATCTTTCCGATACAAAAATGTAACACCACTTTTGCTCAACATCATTACATATATCTATGGAAAAAATACTTCAACAGTCTACCCGAAAATATCAGAACAATAGAAAACGATAAACACCTACTAAAAGCAATTAAAGAGAAGTTCAGTGTAAAAATACCAAAATTATGAAACTATATTTGTAATAAATTATAAATTTTAATACTTATAATTACAAACACTAAATATTCTCTATATTGATGCTCACCACTCTTCTAGACACAAGCGCCAGCTTCTATAGAAGAGGAACATTAAAAAATCAAAAGCAGTGAAAACTAATTAAAAAAAAATTAAAAAATGGACCTATCAAGTTCTGCTTTATGATTATTATGCAGCTGTTTCGCCTTCCGAAAGTATTATGTGTTTATTACTGTAAGTTTTCACTGGTCTGCGCTAGTCACTAACAAATGAGTTACCTTATGTTAAATTTTGAACTTCCACTTTGTTATACTTTTGTATAAAAGTTATTTTGGTAGAAAGATCCTGAATAACATTAAATACCATCGGCATTGTAATAAAATTGCCTCCTGCTTTATGAATTTATCATTTCTAACGAATAAATGAATAATAATTATTCTTTTTATGACGGTGGAAAAGCGCCCCGAATAAAACGCGGCTCATTTATTTTTATCTTCATATCTCTTCTTTTAAAATTTATTCCAAATCGGGTCGTTTTCGTTCAGCCTGGCAACATTCTCCACAGGGATAATGTACCTACGATTAGATGACCATGCATTTTCATAGGTTGACTCATTGAATACATTAGTGTAGAAATCTCAAAGTTGTAAGCAAAAAATATGTCAATTGTAGCGCTTTCGATTTTTTAGTTTTAGTACTTAACTGTCATGCGTGGCGTAAGGTCGTGTGCTACCTCTAGATAGCCTTAAAAAGTGCCAAAATGCGCTTGAAAGTGTTCTAATTACTCAGCAAACACTAGTTAATGCTAAGGATTAGCATTTATTTTTTAAATTCATGCAAAAAAAAATCGATTATTGTAAATGATACAGTAGTTTCTCGTCCGAAGATTTTATGCGTCATAGAGCAAATTACGAAGTCAATGCAATCGTCAACTAAACTTCACTGTTTAAAATAGTCTAATCCTTATTGATAAAACGTAGTGAAATTTTAATCCAATTGGTAAACGATCGTATACGTTTACAACTCCTTATTATTTAACACCTAATTTTAACTAATGTTAACAAATAATAAAGTGTTAACCTTATTAGTTAACACCATCTTATTTGCAACGTAAAATAGAAACTGTCATAAATGGAAAGATACATAAGATATATACATTGTTCATCCAGTCAAACCGGATTGTTTATCTGTTGTGGAAACTTTTCAAATGAATTTTCAATGTTTTTATTGCAAATGTGCATTACCTATTTTAATTTCAAACATGGAAAAAGTGGAAAAAAAACTAATCAAAAAGCATTATTTTTTAGCAAAAAGTTGTTTCACAGAATTTAAAATTAAAAATGCAAAGTACAATTATTTCAAGACTTTGTAAGAAAATTGTCACTTCACTTTTTATCTCGTTCGTACAATTAATTCAAAATTATAATAATAATTCCCAGGGGACAGCCAAAAAAAACTGCGCAGTTTGGATTCATTTTGGGAAAATAAAAATATTGATTATTTTAAATTTATATTAACATATATATGCAGAAGATATTTATGTTATTAAAAAACACTATTTTAATGGTCACTAAGTTTTATTAAATTCACGCGCTTAAAGTCAATAAAAATAATACGTACGAAATAATCTCTCTTTTCCGGTACCACGAAACTATGTTCACAATTTGACATTATAAATGGATTGAAACTGAAGAAGAATAACACAAATTAACAAAATGGCCGAGTTGACATCGCGTTTGGGTCCCACCCAGGCGTAGTGTGTTCAATTCCTCGGCTGGCTAAGTCCTCCATCACAACACAAGCAACATTTTCAGCTTACTGTGGTGGTAGTAGGAGATTTTCAAATATTGTCAGGTTATTCGTAACCCGGGAATGTTTGTCTTTCTTTTTAAAAAAAAAAAAAAAAAAAAAAAAAATAGTAAATATATTGAGTCATACTGATTTATTAGTGTCATCTTGCAGCTTTTCGTGGGTTTCGCCTAAATGCTCTACAGAATAAGTTTTAAATGTAGTGTGCCTAAATTTCATAGAAAGAAGTTGTTAATAATCCTAAAGGTTTATACTAGATATAAATGTATTTTTAATAACTAAATAAAAACATACAAAAAAAGAATGGCAATTATTAACGAAAACATATTACAAATCACAAATCAAAGCAGTTATTTTCCCATGAAAACGTGCGAATGGCGCATCAGGTGCATGCGCGAGTCTGTCAAAGGGCTATGCTGTCAGATGTTACGTATCCAGTTAAAGTCGTTTATTATTAGTAATGATTCTTATTAGAAATTTTACAGCATTTGTACAATGTGTAACAAAAACATCTTTTAACGGTTGTGAAGTTTTTTTTTATTAGCAAGGCTGTCTATGTATAGTTTATTGTTTATTTATATAATTTCGGTAAAACAGCATTCAAATCAGCAGTACCAACAAGTATCAACAAGAATCGCCGCCATTTGAAAACTGTCGTTGCTCTATTACGGCACAACACCTCAAAATCAGGCGCAACCTGTGAATACGTAAACGCCACCCGGGCCTGTCGTTTATTTTGTACATACATATTTATGTATTTATTTTGCAATGTTTGAATTAAGAATTAACTGGAAATATAATAGAGTTTCTTACTTGCCACATTATTTCTTTATTTTGTGAGACAATTACAAGTCTAGGTGTATCGTAACGTCATGATTTGAGATACATAACGTTTACATCAGTCATAGATAGTAGAAATGCCTGTCGCTGAGCACCAGTCAAACTGTAAAGATTATCGAAGCGGTTGTGCAATGAAAGTTTAGCTTTGATGTGTAAGTAGAAACAAAGGCGGAGCACTGCTATTTGAACATGCGGTTTGTAGTACGGATGAACGATGTTAGCTACATTTTAGTGCGTGCGATATCGTGCTATTTTTATATATTTCATTCATGGCCCATTTCTCATCTTTATATAGTCTATGATCGCAGAAGAAAAAATAATGTAAAATAGGTCGCCACGATTTTAACTAAGCGATTTTATGGAAAAAAATAATTGTTCTCGTTCTCTAGTCTAGAACTCGGTACCTACATAGTTTCTGGTCGCTGGAACGTCTGCTTTAAGCCATGCATTAATGGATTCAAAGACTTTTAGCGTTTTTTTACGTTTCTTACAATTTCCTAGAGCAAACCTTTTAATCGGAATCTTTTTGTATTGAAAAAAGCCTCGGTCGTATTTGAAATTTTACTATAGAGCAGAAATCTTTTTTGTGTTATTCATACTTGATTGGAAATTGATACTTGTCTTCCGCAAAGTAATCCGCAAATAAAATTAATAAAATTATTTTTTTTCAAAAATCTGTTTAAAATAGGTAACATACTGGATTTATTTATAAAATGTCTTAACTGGTTTGCAATCGGCACCTATTACTGGGTCTCTGGACGAAATTATACATGCGTGAATTTCACGCACCTACACACGTCAAAATCATCTGTTTTTAATATGTTTAAATTTTATCTGCCAAATATTTTATTTTTTTTTTATTTTATTAAAGGTTATGTTTACAAGACAAGGTTTTTATGCAAATCACAAAGGATAACAAATGATTATTATCAATGAATATTAGCCTGCAATACAAATATAAATTAAAAACACACTCCAAGAAAAAAAGGGTTCCGGTCAGCGGCATTTATTTTTCTTGGAGATTTTTTCAATTTATATTTATATTTGAGGCTAATAATAGTTGTTTATGAGCATTTGTTAAATTTTATTCACTGGAATCCTTAGACATTTTTCTAACTACCCGTATAAGATTTATAAATAAATAATTTGGAGTATACACATCGTACTTTAGTTGCACAAGGTTCTAATTAACTTTTTTTGATAAAAATGATCTTTGAATGCAAAACCATTTCCTTTGCTCATTTCTACAACTAAAATAACGTTCATGTGTATTGTATTTTCGTAGATACTTGTATGACGAAGTTCTAACATCAAGTTTTAAAAGGTTTCATTTGTTTTACAAGGTTCTAATATCACTTTGAATTACCATTTTGTTTGTATCTGACAGTTAATCGTTTTTACGAGGCGCAGGGTAGTTATTCACTTTAGTTGAATAGGGTTCTTCTCATTACCATGCTTTACACCATACGCCTTACCATGAGTTAAATAGATTACGAGAAATCGTGTTTGCAAACTTTTACAACTCATATCTCAGAACAAGATAATGCGAAGTTTGAACCCTGTCCAACAGAAGTGGCGACATAGTTACTAACAGGCTTAGCATAGACACCATTCTTGTAAATAATGTGTGATTGTATATATTTATTGCTTATTAATAATTACTGATATTTACTGCTTTTTGTAATCAACGATGATCTAAAACCAAAAAAATGTTTTGACCGAGTTCCACATTAGGTAGAAAATATGCATAATTGGGAAACTTCTCCTTTTTATTTGTTTGTTTTAATCACAAAGAGAAGATTAAAATCCAAGAGTTTGTATTTCTTGTTCCTTCGCTAATTATGTTTTTCTTTTTTTTTCAGGTAAGGAGTTCATTTTCTCGGAACGTATTCGCAGCACCAAGTAAGACCTCGGCTATATATTTTTTAATCACACTAAAAAAATAATTAAGACCTTCTCGGAAAATCTACGAAAAAACTTAGTCATCTGGCCGAGGAAAGCCTCATTCACATGAGAGTTTTATCCTTAGCGAGCGCAATAGATTGTATTTTTGTACTGCATGCGCGCTGTCAGTTTTGCGTTCATTTTTAGATTAGCTGAATGTAATGAACGTAGGTCGGAGACTATGGAATAATAGTGAACATAGGTCACTGATGTACGACAAGAACGTAGGATATATAGTCGCTCTCTTCCGTCGGACCGTTAGCTGTTGTACTTTATATAATGTACTTATCGTCTTGGAGTCTATAATTTGTTGTACTTTCCATTTACAAAAACACATTCATTTTATCAAATATGGACGATGTTATAACTTATAACGTCATACTTGTAATACAACTGTCGACAAATCTGTAGTAAAACTGAGCCACCCTAATAAACATTAATATTTATATCTATCAATAAACTAAATGATCCAAGTAATTAACTATCTAAAATAAATTAGTCAATTATTAGGATGTTCATAATAAATTATTTAGCGAATATGCATTTGAAATTATTAAGTATAATAAAATAGGAAAATGTATTTATGTTAGATTGGCAGGTTATATTCCGGATTTGTTGACGATTTGTATTCGATTAAAACAAACATCGTGCATTGCTTTAACGTCAAGTTTACCGTTAGAATGGCAGTTAAAAGAGCAATATATATTTAAGCAATTATTAAAAGTAATAGGGAGGGTTGTTTGGAAACTGAAGCCAGCTCCAAACTCTGCCAAAAATTCCTCCAGAGTTTGAAATATTCGCATATTGGCAATGACATTAATTCGAAAATAGCATTTTGACACAATACCTACTCCTTTTATACTAAGGGTGATAAATATGCATAAGAAATGAAAGTGACAACAACAGTCCTGCGGTTAATATTTTCAACTATTAATCCCTCTAGAAAAAACCTTATTTCGAAATCATCCTCCCGTTGAATTCGTGAAATTGGAAAAAACATTCCCACTTCAGAGCATCTTATACGGGAGTATTTTTTCACTCACTGTTTAACCTGGCTTATCCGTATTTATTATTAAAGGTAGAAACACACTGGATCGACGTACGCTACGTAAGCAACGCATTAAGATATCTTGACTTATTACAATGCATACATTTTCTATGGAAATAGATGCATCAGAAACACACTTGTAACACGCAACGAAAAACCCACGCATCCATCGCTGAGCCGATCTGAATTGTCCAGATCTGCGTGGGACGTGTAAAGATTGAGGGGGTGGCGTCACGCCTCCACGCCCACAAAGTGACGAGCGACCTGTGTTTTTTTGACAGGACGAGAATCACTGAACATGGTTTGAAAAAAAAATCTAAGCTTTGTATAAGATCTATCGACTACTGAGGTTTTTTCGTTTTTTAGTTTTTTGGGGCACACAGTCACGCCCACAATACATTTCTATTGCTTTATCTTCTTACTTGAAATTTATCAAACATTTGCAAATATTGAATTTCTTTCTTGGACAGATAATCAATATCATTGGTCTGTCTGCTGTAAATTGACGAGAGTTTTTGTCCAAGTCGGTAAACATAACACTTGTACGGATTTTCTGTTCATTAATCTCTTCAGTGATGAAAACGTTGTCAAATACGGACTAGGAGCAAGTAAATAAGGAGATGAAAAATAAAAAACAATTTAATCAGAACATGTTGGCGAAATGTTTGTTCTTTCTCAGACATGGTCGATAAGATCTAGTAATGGAATATACTCGTAGACTTTGGGATTATTACCAAATAATCATCAGACATTATTATACCCAGAGTATTCCCAGGCAGAGCTCGTATCCACGTCATCGTGGAACATTTCAGTGGGACGTACGTTACGTGGCTGACAGTTACCATTCTTCTATAATTAACGGGACCTTTACAATACGTATGAATTCATCTAACCCTCTGCGGTGCAAAGCGATGGGTCCTGAGAGAGTCCGGCTGGTGAGGTCAAATGATCTCCCTCAACCAGTCTCATCCGATCAGACCCGCCACGTCATGAACCCGGGCACCACTGCTAAGCCACCAAATGTAGCGAATCACTTGAGGTTACCAACGGCAGTGTTTTATTCAATAAATGGTTCCCATTTGGCAGTACCCTTACCCACCACGATTGTCGTAAATAAAACAACTTGGAGGTGGTAATAACTTATTTATTTTGGATTTGATTTGAGATTTTCACGGCCAAAAGAACCATCGTAATTTATTTTTGGGATATTATGGCTGAACACGCCATAATACTACCTCCTACGTTAGGATTTAATGAGTAGTTACACATATTCTCCGATGATGAACACTATAAATGACGGATACCCCAAAAATAAATCACGGTTAAACCCTTTGGTGGTGCGCAAATCCTTCGTTCGCAATTGTGCGGGGTTGGATGCGGTGGTGCGATAAAGACTAAGACAAACAAAAACGAATTGAATTTGCCTTAGTGTTTGCAAGAGGAAAATGAGTGGGAAAGGCCAAAGACTTACCCTGGTCTCGTTCTCCTTAGCCGCTGGTTCCTTTTCACTTATCAGATTGCAATTCCCTTTAACATTCGCTCACTCAACACAAAACAAAACAGTGACATTCACTGCAGCAGGTAAAAAACGTTTCACTGGACGATGTGTGCTCCAAAACAATCACAGCCGAGTTCAACATATGCGGGTATTCACAAATGACACGAATGTTCGCGGTAAGATGCAACAATAACAATGCTCCTTGTCGTTTGACCGGGTCAAGGAAAGGGACAAGGGGCAAAGGGGGGGTGAAGGGTACACATTTTAAGGCTAGTCAATTTTAAAACCTCACGCGCAACTACCCTTCTATTTTATTTTATTATCAATAATAACAGCTAAAATACAAAAATAATAAATGAAATACCTGCATAATTTTAATTTAAAAAAAAAAAACTCAACGCTCTTCACAAAAAGTCATTTCACGTCTTTCACTCTAAATCGTGGTTATATCTGCCAATGTGGCAATTCGTCGATTCACATTGAACTAATAGAGATATCTTAACACTAGATTGGGTTCTTCTTATTAGCCGGTGAATAGCAGAACATCATTTGTTCTTATAAAGCTCCGTTGCTTTTTGATATGCTTAGTGAAAATATCAAAACTATAGGTACGCTATATGTATTCAAGAAAATGGTCAAAAGTTCCATACTAGCTCAGAGAGGTGATTTTGGATTACCCATGTTGTCGCTTATGACATTAATCAGGACGGAAAAACTATATTAGTTATTTTATTTTTTATTTTTTTTTTATGCTTCCGATTTTGTTGTCCGGGTTAAATCTTCCCCATAGGAAAAACTAAACCCTTCCACTCACTTTTCCACAAATGATCAGCTAGTCAATCAACACTATGCAAGTGCATTATATAAGTAAAATAAATACAAAACAATACAAGAACAACAACATGTCAACTCACCAGAGATCAAATGGGAAAAAAAAATTCACCGACTCCAGATATTTTCATATCAGAGGGTTCGGCTCGGTAGAACTTCTAACAGGGCCTATAAATCCTACTGATCCCTCAACATAAATATTTAAAAAATCTTTCGTTATCCTACATGTATTCAAAATGACCGACTTTTGCATCTTTATATATAAATTTTTTGATAGATCTAATACGTCTAAATTTTTAATGAGAGAGCTAGGTATAATGCCAGTAGCCGAAATAACGAATGGTAATATTTTTATAGTCTGAGAATGCCAAATTCTTTTTATTTCGTTTCCTAAATCTGTGTATTTTCTTATTTTTTCATTAACAGATTTTTGAATGTTACAGGAATTTGGAATAGCGACATCAATGATATAAGTTATTTTTTTAATTTTGTCATGTAAAACTATATCGGGTCTATTATGACTAATCGTTCGGTCTGTTAGTATAGTTTTATCATAATATATTTTATAAAATTCGTTTTCTAAAAATGAATTTGGTTCGTATTCATAATATGGTACTATATTACGGCAGTCAATCAAGTTATGTTTAATTACTAAATTTTGGTGAATTATTTTAAAAACTTGATTGTGCCTAAATGTATACTCGGACGATGCTAATATAGAACATCCCGATATAATATGTTCTATAGTTTCCGGAAAAGCCAAACATTTTCTACATAAATCATCAATTTGATTTGTATCTTTGATTATATGCTTTCTATAATTTTTAGTATTAATGACTCTATCCTGAATGGCAAGCATAAATCCTTCTATTTCTGCGCTCAACTCTCCAATACTCAACCATTTGTTTGATGAAAATTTGTCAACATACGTTTGGTTGAGATAATTGAAGTGTTTTGCGTGTAAAATTTTATTTGACCAGGAATCTAATAGTTCCTGGTTGGGATTTATAAAAATGTTGGCATTCTCATCGTATAAATTTAAAGGTGTAATATTTCTATCTGCCTTGCAAATTATTTTGTGCATTTCTGAGCTATGAGCTTTCCTATGGAAAAAAGTTCTTAGCATTTCTACCTGATTATGTTTCAAAGAAGTTATTTTGACTGCCTCTACCTCCTAAATTTCTAGGTAAATTAACTCGTTCTATAGCTGAATTTGGATGATGGCAATTAAATTTTGTTAGCGTAGTTCTAACTAATCTTTCTAAGTTATCTAAATCTGTATTAGACCATTTAATTATGCCAAATGAGTACGTTAATAGAGGTATTGCCCAAGTATTTATTGCTTTTACTAAATTTTTAGCAGATAGATTGCATTTTAAAATTTTCCTGATCCTAGTTTGAAATTTAATCCTAATATCATTTTTAATACTAGTATGGTCTAATCTATTTGATTGTGGGTATCCTAAATACTTATAAACCTCATCCCTTTTCATACTAGTAATTTGGAAATTTCTAAATATACTCTCGTCCCCATCTACAATTTTGCCTTTCTCTATATGGATCGTTCTACATTTATCTAAACCAAAAGTCATTTTGATATCATCTGAAAAGTTTTTAACTACCTCGATCATTTTCTCTAAATTTTGTTCAGAATTCGAAAATAATTTTATATCATCCATAAATAATAAATGCGAAATTGTACTACTCTCCCTTGTATTACCCTTAAGTTTTATTCCAAACTTGCTTCTAATTAACATTTTAGATAGAGGATTCAATGCTAAGCAAAACCAAAGAGGACTCAATGAGTCTCCTTGAAAAATCCCTCTTTTAATTGAAATTCCCGGTATTACTATTTTCTTACCTTTTAAATTGATAAGTTAATTGGTATTCCAAAAGGACATAATATTTTCCAAAAAGCTAATAATAATGGGGTTAATTTTATATATATTTAATACTTTGATCAGCCACGAGTGCGGGACACTATCGAAAGCCTTTTGGTAGTCTATATAGCAAGTATGTAAATTACGTTTTCGAGTTTGAATCTGTTTTAGAATTACAGAATCGATAACTAATTGTTCTTTACATCCCATATGTTTTCTGCGACAACCTTTTTGTTGTTCAGATAAAATATTTTTTTCATCTAAATGAGTATATATTAAATCTGTTAAACAAGAGGTTAAAATTTTGTATATTGTCGGTAAACATGTAATGGGTCTGTACTGAGAAGGATTATTAATATTTTCGCTTTTGGGTAACATATAAGTAATGCCCTTAGTTAGAAAATTTGGGAAATTTTGAGGTTGACTGACAAATTTTGAAAGATTTTTTGCCAAAAGAGGATGTAAAGTAGTCAGACGTTTGTACCAAAAATTATGTATCCAATCGCAACCCGTGGCTTTCCAATTATGAGTATTTTTAATAATTTTGGATAACAATTCAACCGATATATTAGAAAAACTCATTTGTTCAATACCTGAAAAATTGAGTTCTTCTTATTATTATTTATTGGATAATTTGTATAGCGCTGCTTTTGTGAGATATCACCTCAGGGGCACTTTACAGTTGATGCAGGTATTACAGAAAATATAAATATTACAAAAATGGAGTGAAGTTAAGTTAAGTAAAATGAAGTATAGGAACAGGTGACACGAAAATAGAAGATCCATATATATTCTAACGATTATGTGCTTTACTTAGTTATTATATTGTGTTAGTGACAAGAGGACAATCAAAATTAGAGTGGCCAATCACTAGCTTCAGGTAATCATAGTCTAATTTACCCTACTTTACGTAAATTGGGGTTGCTAAGAATTTGTCTTTTTTTATTTTACATTCTCTACTTAACACTCAATCTGTTTTATTACGGAAGCATATTGGTTTTAACATGAATATAAATGTTTGAAACAGTTATATTCCGGAAGCATATTGCTTTTAACATGAATATAAACATTGGAAACAGTTATATTCCGGAAGCATATTGCTTTTAACATGAATATAAATATTTGAAAGAGTTATATTCAGGAAGCATTTTGTTTTAAACATGAATATAAATATTTGTACTATAATATCTTCTCAGGTTATTCATAATGCGTACTTAACTGTTTTATACATACTCGTCTGACTATTTCTTGTATGTATAAAACAGTTATATTCCGGAAGCATACTGCTTTTAACATGAATATAAATATTTCAACCATAATATCTTCCTATTATCCTTCTATTTATAATGGATACTTAACTGTTTTATACATACACGTCTGACTATTTAGTGTATGTATAAAACAGTTATATTCCGGAAGCATACTGCTTTTAACATGAATATAAATATTTCAACCATAATATCTTCCTATTATCCTTCTATTTATAATGGATACTTAACTGTTTTATACATACACGTCTGACTATTTAGTGTATGTATAAAACAGTTATATTCCGGAAGCATACTGCTTTTAACATGAATATAAATATTTCAACCATAATATCTTCCTATTATCCTTCTATTTATAATGGATACTTAACTGTTTTATACATACACGTCTGACTATTTAGTGTATGTATAAAACAGTTATATTCCGGAAGCATACTGCTTTTAACATGAATATAAATATTTCAACCATAATATCTTCCTATTATCCTTCTATTTATAATGGATACTTAACTGTTTTATACATACACGTCTGACTATTTAGTGTATGTATAAAACAGTTATATTCCGGAAGCATACTGCTTTTAACATGAATATAAATATTTCAACCATAATATCTTCCTATTATCCTTCTATTTATAATGGATACTTAACTGTTTTATACATACACGTCTGACTATTTAGTGTATGTATAAAACAGTTATATTCCGGAAGCATACTGCTTTTAACATGAATATAAATATTTCAACCATAATATCTTCCTATTATCCTTCTATTTATAATGGATACTTAACTGTTTTATACATACACGTCTGACTATTTAGTGTATGTATAAAACAGTTATATTCCGGAAGCATATTGCTTTTAACATGAATATAAATATTTCAACCATAATATCTTCCTATTATCCTTCTATTTATAATGGATACTTAACTGTTTTATACATACACGTCTGACTATTTAGTGTATGTATAAAACAGTTATATTCCGGAAGCATATTGCTTTTAACATGAATATAAATATTTCAACCATAATATCTTCCTATTATCCTTCTATTTATAATGGATACTTAACTGTTTTATACATACACGTCTGACTATTTAGTGTATGTATAAAACAGTTATATTCCGGAAGCATATTGCTTTTAACATGAATATAAATATTTGAACCATAATATCTTCTCACATTATATATACTGCATACTTTTACATATACGTTTTATACATACACGTCTTACTATTTCGAATCTTGACAAGACCCAACTCAAATATTTGATCGCTTGATCGTGACACGTCTTCCTTAGACATTAGACAACCCAAACAGCTTATATATGATCTCCAACAATAATTTCTTCCTTTATCCCATGTACGTATTGTACGTGCCCAATCATTGAAGGGCCCTTTGGTAATCTTATTCACTATGCCAACTTTTATGACCACTTAATTAAGGCTCTCTAGTAAGTATACAAAAAGAAGAAGAAGATGGTTTGAAATTAAATATATGTGAATACCAGTTTTAGAGAGAGCGAGTTAATATTAAAAATCACGATTATAATTACTTGGCGCGCGCGAATGTATTTAATAAAGCATGACTTATTTAAATTAGACCAAAACTATTTCAACAAAAAAATGTCTTAGTAGCATTTAAAGAAATGCTGTGAGTTATTACATACTTACTTAATATGTCAAATAACAGGATGTGTTTTTTTAATAATTTTTGAAGCAATCTTTTTGATTTTTTCTATCTAGAGAATCCCAACAAATATTGTCAACGTTAAAGTGTGTTTGTTTGTTTGTTTGTCCTTCTTTCATGTCGCAGCTGAGTGACCGATCGACGTGATTTTTTCCCCAGTGATAATTGGAGGACTAGGAAGTGACATAGACTACGTTTCATCCCGAAAAACATTTAATTTCCGTGGGAAAATTCTTTGTACTGTAATTTTTCCCTAATACCATGCGAGCGAAGCCGCTGGTAAAAGCTACTTTCAGTTGCGAACTTACCAAATACAAGAGGTCTTTAAAAGAATATTTATCTGATGGTTTGTGAAAAATGTTTTGTCTCTATTATTTATATTTCTATTATGATTTGATTTATATCTACAACCTCTCTCCATGGCTACAAATGTGTTGATAATTTTTTTGTTTTGTAAACTTTTTGTTTTATGTAATCTTTTATTTTGATTATTTTCTTAAAAATTTAATTTACGTATTCCTTATTATGCTATCTCAGTAGAGGTAAAGTCACAATGAGTAAATCCATAATTGGTTTTATTTTGGCTATATAATACTTATGTACAAACTGAAATAAATTTAAACTGTCGATTTCCAGAAAATTAATAAATAAATGTAATTACTTTATCAATTCGGCAAATGTATAGAGTTATAGAGATTATCTGAAAAATTACACATATTTTTTAAGAGTTTATTAATGTAGGTTGGTTCTAACAAACGTGGTTTAAAGTATGGTAAATGGTTATATATCAGTTGTGTAAAATTTTAAAGACGTTTATTAGTAAGGGGGTACAAGTGTTCAAGGGAAGTATGTTATAAGTCGGTAGAAATTTCGGAATGCAGGTTCTTAAGTATATAATGAAGATATTAATTTTTCATTAGTGACTATTTAAATACAAAGTATAGTAGACATGATTTGAGATTTATTTTCACGGTCAAAAGCATAAAATTGATTTATTTTTGGGGTATTATGCCGTGTTGTACTACCTCCTTCTTTAGCCAACGTTTTGGACAGCATTACAGTAATATACATAATGCTGTACAAAACGTTGGCTGAAGAAGGAAGTAGCGCAACACGGCATAATACCCCAAAAATAAATCACTATAAAAGAATAAAGTAGTTTATTCACAGTCCTCCTCACTGGGGATCCCTATACCAAGGTGGACGGTAGGGAATTATGTTTGTTTTACATCATGGTTTCCTCAGCGTCATGTTTGTTTATTTATTTATTTTTTACTATTTTTACTTAGGTGGGATATATGGATATATGTATATCTATATGGGACGTGTGAGATTGCACTAACCTCCCCACATTATGGAATAAAAATATTATCACTAAATTATTATAATATGTACAATTTTACATTGGTATTTTGGTATCAAAATATTAAGTTTCACATACTTAACAGTACACAAATAGAAAAATAATCATAACTAGCAGTTAAAAACCCGCTCCGCGGGTTTTTAACTGCTAGGCCTTGCGGGCGGCACTTGGTTGGCTTTCGCCCGGTTTAAGTGATACTAACAACAGTTACATTTAATAGGTAGATATTAGGTCATTCACAGAGAGAGGGTGAGTATATATTGTTAAAACACGGAACAGGAAGGAGCTTAGGCATAATAAGAATTACAGTTGTTCGGGTAAAACTTTACCTTTCCTGACTAATTGCCTAAATGGCTAAAGGTAAATTAATATAGGTAAATATTCGGAATCGCTGGACACGGAAAATACGAAATATTTTTAAATAATACCTTCTGATTTACCTTAATTACTATAAAAGGAATCGAACAGCATTTGGGAAATTTTTAATTTTAGCTATTTAATTTTTAATTACGTAAAATGAAAATTCGCTTTCGCTGTATGGGATGACAGCCTGAATAATTTCTGTTGATTCCATTTTCTTTTGTCGGTATTCCTGAAATGAGCGGCTAGAGACAATTGAAAAATATAATGTAATTTTTAAATTAAAAAAATATAATGTAATACAATATTCCGGCAAAATAGTGCCCACTTAAAAAGCACAAATGATTTATTTGGCTATTATTATCATTATTATTTTATTTAACCTAACGTAACCTATAATAATCCAGCCTAATCTATAATAATCCAACCTAACCTATGTCCTAACCTAACCTATATCCTATCCTAACCTATAATAATCTAACCTGACCTAACCTATAATAATCCAACCTAACCTAACCTATATCCTAAACTAACCTATAATAATCTTATCTAACCTAAACAACCTAACCTAACCGAACCAATCCTAACCTAACCTATCCTAACCTAACCTAACCTAACCTATAAAAATCCAACCTAACCTATAATAACCCAACCTTACCTAACCCAAACTAACGTTACCTAACCTAACATAACCTGACTTATCCCAACCTATAATAATCCAACTTAATCTAACCTAACCTATAAACTAACTTGAACTATACTAATCCAACCTAACCTAACCTAACCTAGCATAACCCAACCTAACCTATCCTAACCTATAATAACTTTTTTTTAATATTTCCTTACTTGTAAAAGAAACCAAAATACCTTTATTTTATTTTTCGAGCTTGGCTAAAATAGTACCACCTACCTAGTATTTGCATAGAGTAAATAGTAAAAATTCTAGCCACTCATATCAGGAATACCAAAAAAAGAAAATGTCATCAATAGAAATTATTCCGGCTGTCATCCAATACAACGAAAGCGAATTTTAATTTTACGTAATTAAAAATTAAAATGCTAAAATTAAAAAATTCCCAAATGCATCCAGATTCCTTTTATATTAATTAAGGTAAATCCGAAGGTTTTATTTAAAAATATTTCGTATTATCCTTGTCCAGCGATTCCGAATAATACCTTAATATGTATTATATACCTGGCAAAATCATTGTTTTATTATACGTATAAGTACATGTCAGATTAGAGATTTGTGGGCTAATTTTACAATCAACGAAGCGTTTTATCTTCAGATTGTCTTTCATGTTATTTTATTGGGTTGGCAGTGCCTATACTTCCGCGTATATCATATCGGTGTTCTGTCAAATAGTGCAAAATTATTATTTACGTAAATAATATTAAATATCAATATTTTTCAAAATCGTACATGCAAAGAGTTGTTGTTTATTGTCATTAAGTTGAATCAAATGCTTGTTTTATTTGTAAATGCGTATTAAAACAGTAGTTTCACGTAAATAATTACCGTTGTTTGAATAAATGAAATTGTACGTAGGTATTTGTATATCGCTCCTATGCGCTCTGTCGGCCAATAGGGAAACTACTCCAGCGGCCGGTAAAGGAGGGATTGACATTTTTAAGGAACCTTGGAATGTTTGATTCTTGACAGACGTCAAATATATAAAACGTAATTGTGGATAATTTTTACTGTAATGTAATTAATCCAATGGATTGTGAACTTTCTAAAACATATTTTCTTCGATATTATTCAAAAATTATATGAGCAGAAACGATGCTTTTGAAGAAATCTGGTGATCCTATTTTAGTATGAAATTGGGTCTTAATTTTCAAGTTAGCGGAATTCAACCGAAACAAATTATTTGAATTCGACCAATCAGAGGGCCCAGACCGTCCAGACGATCGCATAATAATATTATAGATTAAGATTATTATTATAAGTTTCACATACAAAACAGTACAAAATAGAAAATGGGAGGTTAGGTGGAACAAACAAAAATTAATACAGACAGGGATTTACACATAAGCACAGAGCCAAGGAAGGAATTTACAAAAAGGTACTTACCCACTAATGCATTTGTAAAAAAAGATTGTGCTCGATTACAAATACAGGTGATAGAAAAGGAAAGAGGAAGAAACAAAACAATGTACAACACGACAAGAATTACATATTTTCGTTTTTGTATGTTTTAAAAGAATATTATACTTAAATTTTTAGATTCTCACGGCCAAAAGCATTTTTGTTGTTTGTTTTTGGGGTGTTATGCCGTGTTGCGCTAACTCCTTCTTTAGCCGACGTTTCGGACAGCGTTGCAGTGTCCATCATCAGGGCAGATCCGGTAGATCCGAAGATGATCGGATCTACCGGATCTGCCCTGATGATGGACACTGCAACGCTGTCCGAAACGTCGGCTAAAGAAGGAGTTAGCGCAACACGGCATAACACCCCAAAAACAAACAACAAAAATACTATACTTACTTATTTTGCCTTACTTTGATTTTTAGGATTATGCTAGCTGTTTTTATACATACCTGGAAGAGAGTTATAGAGTGTTTAGGCAATATAGTTAAGAGATTTTATTCCATATTTCGTAGCGTGTGTTAAAGGAATGCGGATTTAATTATGACCCTAAAAATCGGTGCCATTATCATATCAAAAGTAAAAAAAAAAAAAATGTTTGTTTATAATTTTTTGCGTTTTTTTTTGGGGTTGTGACAGTAATCTCGTCTGCCTCTGTGTTGGCATAATCCACTCATTAGCAATTTTGTCCCACAAGGAGACAATTAGCGTGGTTGTGTTGTGATGGCCATTTGTATCACAAAGATCTTGGGAAAAGTTCAATTTTCACTTCCCCGAGCGTACTGGTTCAACTTGCTTAGAAACGTAAATTTAAAACCAGTATTTAGATATACACAAATTTCTGTTGGTAACGTTCCTTTAGACTCATATATTTTTTTTATAAACGTTAAGCTTTAAGTATTCAACTTGGTTATTGATGCTTCCTGTGCAGCTTATTTAATTAAATATACTAATTTAGGGTGTAGGTGAGTGATTTGAAATTTTATTTGTCCAAATTGCATTAAATTGTTAAGTTATATGAACTTTTAATTTTCAAAATTAGATCTGATAAGTATAAATCATATTAGATAAGCGATGAAGTATGTCGGTACCAACATTTTTTTATTGCTAATTATTTAATAAGAAAAGGATATTTATTTTGTTTAAATGTTTGACAGATTTAAATCTGTCAAAAATTCACAGTTTTTTTTTTAAATTTGGGGCTTCTCGTGATCTGATCAAAATTGGAGTTTTTTTTTATTATTATCTAATTAATATAATGTTTGGACATAATGATATCATGTTGATGTTTAACTATTATCGTTTATCGCTAGTTACGATCCGATTTTGGTTCTTAGCTTATTCTGGTCGCACGGGTCAGGAACGTATTGATTATGCATTTGATAGCTCAGAAATACATGCATTCATATGCTTACGTATTCCCCTACGTAATACTAGAAGCGATGAATTATTTCACGGAAGTATATATATAGTCCTCTCTCTCCAGAATATTAATGGAGTGAAATAATTATACCGAGTCAGTGGACGTTTTCAATTTATTACTAAACAAAAAAACATGTTACTGAGGCAGTTCAGTTATGTATAAAAACTATGGATAATATTGTAAGTTAATATCATTAGTATTAACGATGTATAATTACTATTCTTATGTAAAAGTTCCTAAAAAGGGCGAAGATTACATAAGTTAGTCTTCATCCAGATATCGATTCTTATGGACTGGTTTTCTATACACGATGCGCACCAGGTCACCATCTAATCCTTAATGTGTTGTTTTTATTGAACAGCGACAGTAATTATTGTTCAAAATCACTTGACGGGAAACCATTATTTAAAGTAAATAAAAATACATTTTACAAAACAAATGTTACGTAACAGTTTTTATCACAGTCCCACGATTGTGCTTTTATGTAACATTTATAACAAATACAACAAACTTCTCGGAAATGACTTCGGACTAGATACGAAAGATAAAGACTTCCTCTGGGCACTCTTCAACCGTATTGAAAGAGTTGACACATCTCGCAAACAGTTATCAGGTTTTCCGCCTAGAATATCTGTAAGACCTCGCTGTAAGGGACGACACATCTCGCTACTAGGATAAGGTCTCGAGCCTTTGGCCGGCTCGGGAACTATGCTCGTTCAAAGCCGTGCATCCGCTTATAAAGGCCGTCTGCGGAACATCATTTGGCAAGTAGCGCGGAGCTGTCCTCTGATTAGTTGATTAATAATTTGCGTAGACAGTAGGAGATGTATCATATTCGTAACCGGCGATCGTAAATAGATATACCGTAATAGGTTTGCGCAAGAACGTAATAGGTGGGTGGCGCAGTTTCGTCTTCTTATATATATATATACGAGATGAAACCGTTTCGATATATGTATATATACATATAAATTTTCCTGTTAGTTTTCACAGGTCTGCACTAGGATTAAATCATTTGTAAAAATTAGTGATATCATTGTACCTACTACTATACACTTAAGTACAATATTTATGCCTAAATAATATGCCTTCTAAAACATAATTAAGAATTTGTAAATAACTCAAATATTTTATTTAAGCGGTCACGCTGTTGAATAATCTTGGGAGAGGAAATAAGTTTGCTCGGTATTGTCGAGGTTTTAACCGAGTTTTACAAAGATCACGATTTCTAATAATGAGATCATAAATAATAAGGTATTCCCTTCGGAATGGGACCCTTAAACATGAATTTCCCCTTTAGTGGAGCCCTACCGAGTACAATGCATGGAACGTCTGCCTTTAAATATGCTCAGCCTTTATGGGAAATTGAAACGGTGACTTCGAGAGGCGAAAGTGGAACCATTATTCGTTTACGTGGAGAGTTTCCCTCGCTTTCACTGCCTAATTGTTTGAGAAATTCTACGTAGGGAAAACTCTTCGGGTTGAAGTTTGTTTGCGCCGCCCTTTCCTTTGAAGAATACAAAATAAAGGTTTACATATATATTATATACGGTTGCTGGTATTTTCAGAACAAAATTGGAATAACATTATAAGTTGATGAGGTAGGCTTGTTGTGTTTTTGGTTTCCTGGGCACACTTTATTTAGTTTTGTTCATTTCGCTTTACAGTAAATCCCTAAAGCCTTTGACATTTTGCAACTTATTTCGCTTAGAAGAACTGTCAGAATAAAGATTCTGCTTAAAATATGTTCGCATTACATTTGAGTCTGGATAAATTTCACTGTTTTTGAATGTATGTCAAAATTTTGTTTTCACTGTTCTTGCGAGCAGATGAAAGACTTGTTCAGATTTTAGTATTACAAGCGATATATTTATGCAATTAAAAATATTTTTTAAATTTGAAAGCAACAAAGATAATTTTTTAAAAGTCGCTTATCGATGGTTTTTAGTGTAAACAGTGATGACTGCTTTACACCAAACTTAAAACATATTTAATTAGACCAAAATTAATTAATTAGATAACCGTTACTTATTTTTTTTTTCGTTTAGTAAAAACATATTTAATTAAAAATTTGCATTCCATGACAAATATTGTTCAAATGCTAAATTTTATTTTAGAGAATTATTTAAAATTTTTTAGGACCGTTTATGGTAATTTTTTTAATGCGAACTGAAATCGCGGTATTCTCTATTTATTAGATATTGAAATCATAAGTCTGTCAATAACACAAAATGAGAAAGCATATCTTTTACGAGACTGTGTCGGGCTGGAATGTATATCTCCCAAAAAGACTCTACGGTTGGTTGTGGTATGTGAAGAATATCTCCCAAAATTGGGTTAAATTAAGCAAGGTTAAGTGAAATAATTTCGGTTGTTTACACGTGACGTTCTAAAGTTTTAAAATACGTTAAGTTTTAATTCCGGTAAATACCTGAATTTATGTATGCCTCCGATGAAAATTCACGAAAGAAAGTTCGCTGCAAAATAGTTCACCGCGGAATAGTTCACAGCGGGAATTTATTTACTACTAGTTAAAAGTGTGGGTTTTTACTGAAAAATGATTGAAAAAATAATATCCAAGCATTAAAGGGACGTAAATGAATCTGTAGTTATGTTAGGTTAGGTTTGATTGACTCATTACTTTTAATGTAATACATACAGTACTTTCTAACACCATTCAGATATTTTATTTTACCTATTGTGTGAGGTGAGTTTTCCGCGGTGAATATGTCTATAACCTTCAAATACAATATTTTTATTATTTTGTATAATTGGTGTGTCGTTGGTGTTATTAAATTCTTATAGTGAACGTTTCGGACAGCAATGCAGTGTCCATCATCAGGGCAAATGTTAAAATCTCAAATCATACCTTATTAAGTTCTGTTAAAATTGTGTAATCTTTGATTGGTCGAGGGTTCTAATCCCGTCGTGCGCAAGTAAATTTTATTTGATTATTTTGTGTTATTTCAAAAAGTGCGGCACATTCCAGAGTGGAAGATATTATCAGTATTGTCCTTGTATTAGACCACCATTCAGAATTTAAACGTTGCTTGAAATGGCTTTAGCCTTGTGACCAGATCTGAATAGCCAAGTACTTCCCCACCATCCTCTTCCCCATTTCCTTCCCATCCCCACTATCTCCAGCCTCACAACATACCTCAATAGGGGATGCCATTGTCTCCAGACGGTTGGGAACAGTTGGTACTCTTGAACTCGGTTTAACATTGAAAAAAAATTTTTTTTTGATCCAGACTGAAACATTTTGTTTGATTGTATGTGCTGTTGTATACTCACTCTTCAAGTTATTTAAATAAGCTAGCAGGCAAATTATTATAATGTTTAATAGTAGAAATGTAGTATTTACATTAATTTAAATTTTTTTGTTGTTAATATTCCCCTTTTCTTCACTGTTTCACTGTGATGCAACGCAGTGTTACCGTAATAGTTTTGAATCTGAATAATTTGTTGTGGATGCTAAAATATTTGACTCTAAAGAAGATTTTAAGAACATGGTAGCGTTTCGTCATGGACACTGGAAGGTTAATACAATGTATTTAATAACTATATTCTCTTTGCTACTGGTCTGCCAAAGCCCCTTATGTAGACACAGAGAAGGCGTGATGCTGTAAGCAACATAAAATCAAGATGTCATCTCCAGTGATGGGTTATAGAGTTGAAGGGGTACTCAGATGTTCAAAACTCATTATCCATCGAGTCTAGCGGGTCGACTGCCTATAAAATAAGAGGTCAAGAGTCAAGAGTCAAGATGGCATCTTGCCAAATACTCGAAAACCATACATAATAGAAGATGGAGCAAGGACCGTTGATATTACGATACCGCTCGCACAAGAGAGTTTAATTGGCTTTGTCGCTTTGATACAATTTACAATTTGGGAGGCAGGCTTAAATACCGCCGCCCCGGGAACCATTTATTGGATAACCAACACCTCTGCCATAGGTCATCCGAAGTGGTTCGCTACGTTTGGTGATTTAGCAGGGGTGCCCGGGTTTATCGTGTGAGGTGTGTTCAGGATGCGCCTGCCCACCAGCCGCGTGACATGCCAGATCGGGAGAGGCTGGTTTGGGGAGACCCTTTGACCTCTCCAACTGGTCTCTCGACCCATCGTCATGCGCCGCAGTGTGAGCAAAATATTCATATGTCCTTCGCTCCTGGACACACTAGTTTTCTACCAAACCGTCATACATTTTACCTTCCTAGTACTTCCTCTCCTTAAAAAATCCCTCTACATAGCATCCCAAAAGATGACATAGGCTCTGAGGGAAATTATTTTTCTTGGGGCCTCCTCTGTGGAGTTAATATTAAAAGAAAAAACGTATTAATGTAGTTTGGTCATAGCTCAGTAACATGTTACATCACAGTTTGTTTCTATTATGCATGATTTTTATTATCATTACTTTATGTTGTTTTAGTTATTTATACATTTGAGTTTACTAATTATAACTAACATCGGTACTATTACATTTTTTTGCTGAATCTATCTTGCATTCTATTTTGAACTTAAATTCATTTTTAATTTTTTTCTTTGTGACAATTCACAAGAAGGCCTCTGTCTGTACATTATAAAGACAGGGAACTTTATCTCCTGCCAGTTGGGCAGCGTTATAAAGCGGGTTGAAGTATGGGTTGTGGGAAGGGATTTTTTAATGCAGGTCTTGAAGAGATCCGGATTAAATAAAGGAGGAAAAGATATGCCGGTAGCTCGTTCCGCATACGAGCCGACTTACACAAAAACGAGACGAAGTCCGTCGAGTTTCACGCATGGCACCTGTGCACCGGGGATCGATGCTGCTAGCTCCTTAGAGCAGGCTCCATTAAAATACCTGTAGAACCAACTCAGTATGCCTACATTGCGTTTTTGCATTAGAAATGGTAATAGGTCTGTCAATAACGGATTGTCAATCAGACGGACTGCCCTCCTTTGAACAGTATCAAGTAGGTTTTTTGTGGGGCTCCAGCCCAGAGGTGGCTCCCAAATTCAAATTTAAAGCGTACTTGAGATTTGTACAAAGTTACCAGATCTTCATTATTAAGAATATGTTAGCCCTGTACAAGAAGATGTAGTTTTTATGATTTTCGGCACCGCATTCTAATACTGTTAGTAGTAATAAAACGCTAAGTTAATGGTTATAATGAAATATAATATTAACTTCACGGTCTTTGACAATAATAACATCCAATATTTAGTGAGGTTATATCGCGCATTGCGCAATTCAAATTTCCAGCCGTTGGCGTTGGCCGTGGAAACCGGGACCGCCTCTTCCCGGGTGTCCACCAGTCAATCCCTTCTTTATCGGCCGATACGCACGACAGCTGGAGTAGTTTCCCTGTTGGCCGACAGAGCGCACCTCTGGCGGTATAATATCGAACCAAACGACTGTAGCGCCAATATTTAAATGTGCATCTAACAATACAATGTCATCAATTTGTAGAATAAACTGTTCAGCGCACTGGTTTTGTTCTTTTTGGTAATCTGAATTGCACGTCTGTGTGTTATGTCTTTAATTGCTTATCGTAAAGGTTTATCTGGTCAATTTGGAACATATAATGACCGAATTTTGCACTATAAACTACACTCACTGACGGTCAGACGTAAACTCTCTAACGTACTGCTTCTACACAAAATTATACATGCATCAGTTGATACACCAAACATTTTATCCTAAATTAACATCAATATACCAACAAGAAAATCAACAAGGAGGATGAAAGACATTTTAAATATTAAAGCCTATCACACAAATACAGGATATTTTTCCCTGTACCGCGAACATTAAGAAATTATAACATTATACATGGCTCTAATAATGAAATAGACATTTTAATGACCAATTTAAACACTTCACGTATTACCTTTAATCATATTAAGCTGATATTGTGATGAAGCCCTTTATTTAAAGAGGAGCAACATTGTACCTACCTAATCAGTGTCTCACCAGTACAGGTGTGACAATAATAAATCGTTTATGAACATATTTGTATATACCTTTTCCCATTCTTATTTGTTATTTACTTCTGCATATTTAGCTTATTCATTGTGTTACTATTTTTGTTATTATCATTTTGTTATTATTATGTATTTTAACATCCATGTATGTAAATTTTTGGGCACCATGCCTGTTTTATGTACTTAAATAAAAATAAATGTCTGTGACTGTCCTGGTGTTTTGAAGTATTTTGGTAATAGGTTGTGTATGTCAATTTAGCTCTTTTAACATTTCAGCCATTAAAGCATTATTCTCATTGCTCTATTTTGGATAATTTTGTATTTTATTTTGTACTCTCTCGTTACACAAGAATATGAAAATGGTTCTAAATTATTGAAAGCCATTTCACAATTTTTTTGTTATTATTTCTTGGAAATCGAACTAAAGCTCGGGATCTGTTATGATACAGTTATGTTTGCCAAATAAACCCCATCTGGCTGCCGGAGATATTACCTTATAAACCAACAAGACTTAGCACTAATTGTTTGCCAACTTAACTATGCCTAAAACAACACAATTCACCGCTACTAGTAAATACTTGCAATTCTTTGGCTGGGCGTGATGTACATTATACAGGGCGAACAGATTGTTTGATAATAATAGTAACTAAGTATCGGTTAACTTAAAAGTCCAAGCAATATATATTTTTTTAATTTGAATATCGCATACGAGTCTTTCCAGAGCCAGTCGAGGTTGAAGGGAGCTTACATGAATACTACGTGATAGCGATGAGTCGTTCATGAGCGATCCGTACAATTCAACTAGCTCTTTTTGATCCACTGTATTAGTACGACTCCCGGTAAACAGTACCTTGGCTCAATTGAACGATCACTCTTTTAAATCAGTACATGTTTTAGAAAAATTGCGCTATTAAATTTATCCAAGTATTGATTGTTATTACATACTCAGAGACGTAAACGGCTTCTGACAATCCGACATCTGGACTTGAACATATTTACGTACACCTACAAAGTACCTAGCAGCGGTACCAAAAGTCGTATGATCATTCATACGCTGTGGGGGGGCGTAGCGGGGGAACTGTACCGGGGAGCTGTATCTAGCAAGTCGTAACGGGCAAGCACAGTATTCTGATACGCTCATACGCTCTGAGCTCGCGGCTCCCTTGTGATTGAGCCGTCGTTCAATTGAGCCATCGTTCAATTGAGTCGACTTGAGCCGTGCGAAAATATGGACCTGGTACCGTGGCTCCCGCTCTTAATAACATTAGTGATAACCCAACGCCACTACGTAAATAATAGAGCTTTTCATTATGAAATTGCAAGGGGACCCTGTGCGTAGGTCAGCGAGAAATTCCATGGATACGAGAGAAACACACATCACAGGTGATCTCGGCAGTATGAGATTGAGTCATTTATCAGACCCGTTATTTTGTAAAACAGCACTAAACAAACTTCTTCATATTTTATCCTTCATTGAGTTTATCTCTAGGGCTCTGGTGCTTAGGTATGTAAGGTAAGAATGAGTCTTCTTCCAAGCAGGCTCTAATGAAATGCCTGCAAAACAGACTCAGCATACCTACATTTCGTAGCTAGCGGCAAAATATTGAGAAAATATTCGTAGTCAGACCAACCTTTTGAAAGAGTTCATTAATTTATATCTAGGTACATAGGATTTAAGAAAATAGGGTGTTGTGTAATATCATCATATGACTATGTTGTATTTGGCCAATGAAGGAAACTTGAACAAGCTAGATGTTATACAGAATAGAGCTATGAGATGTATACTAGGAAAAGGAAAATACGCAAGCATAGATCAAATGAAAGAACAGCTAAATTGGATTTCTATAAAAAAAAGACTATTATTAAATGTGTTAATTTTTGTACATAAAATCATGAACAACGAAATGCCAAAATATTTTAAGGATGAAATTGTTTTTAATAGAGATGTTCATAATTACGAAACCAGAAATGTAAATAAGATTAGATTGCCACATATGAAAAAAACAAAATCACAGAACTGCCTAATGTACAAAGGACTAAAAATGTATGATGAAATGCCTGAAAGTCTGAAGAATGAAGGAAGAATGAATGTATTTAAAAAGAAATGTTATATTTATTGTAAAAATATGTAAAATTACAAAATGAAATATGATCTTGTTTATATTAGTTTATATTCAAATGTATAAACTAACTCTATAAATAATAAAAAAAAATACTTTTTTCTTCACGGTTGACTTAGACTTGATACTATGCGATGATACGTATACGGTGATTTTATGCTGTAAAATGATATATTATGTTAACCCGGCTTTATATGAATGGTAAACATATATAACAGTAGTATAACGTACTTCTGTCTCATCCTTTATTAAAATGCTGAAAATGGCTTTTAAAAAATTTCAAAATGGAGAAAGCACAAAAGCCGACATAAACCATTACTCTCAGTGTGTATTTTATTTCACCTGAAACACAAAATATAACTTAAATAACTGAATTGGTTTTAAATAATGTTAAGACTGCTTACTCAGTCCTGTAAAAGAAATGATTTATAAAGGGTGTCCGGGGTTGTACTAACTTCGGGGGTGATTCTACATGATGGTAGAAGTAAAAAAGAAAAATTACTCTTCTCGAAATTCTTATTTTTTCCCATACTAAAATATTTTTCCATAAATTAATATTTATTTTCCCATACAAACAATTTTTACATAAAAATTACCTTAAAACGTTGGAATTTGAAAAAAAAAACTTTTCTTTTCTACTTCCAAAATCATGTAAAATCACTCAATTCTGAAGTTTACCCCCGGACACGCTGTGTTTGCTCTCGTAGCAGATCTCTTTGAAAATGTAACATCCCGTTGAATAAGTAATTAACAATAGAATGGTTGAATTTCTGCTTCTAGAATTAGAGACCTTACCGCTTTACTGTATACATCTATATACAATGTACACTCTATAGTTTAACATCAAACAAGGCATAGAAAATGTTTATTTTTAAAGAAAAGTCTTTAAAGTAAATTCTTTTTTTTTTAAAATGCGTTGATGATTATATAATTACGCCTAAAAGTAAAAACCACTTACACATTTACTGAACCATGTACATTCTTAAGTATTCATAAAAAATGAAGTTTTTTACGCAATTAATTCTTCTTGATATCCTCTGGAGTCCAGAACTAGAGTGCCACAAAATTAATCTTTCTTTCACCGAGAGAACATTAGAGCGACATAAGATTCTAATAACGTGGGTTTGAACATTTTATAAAACGTTTTTCAACTATAAAATTAGCGGTGAGCACAAGATTTTATTTTTCTAGACGATGATTTAGTAACTTCCCTAGGGATATCCATAGAAATTTTTGAGAATTTAGTAATACGTTCGTCAGAAATAATTAAAATATACCATACGGCAAGATCGATTTTCTAGACCTTAATAGACCGTAGGTTCGTCCATTACGCCGGGCCGCGCGCCGAATATTGGTTTTACACGACTTCATCGCTTATGTCGTTAAGATTCCCACTTTATTTTAGAGATTTGATGGGGCAAATTCAACCGCAGGTCTGTCTGTTCAACACCAGGGCCGCGCGTTGAATATTTTTGTGGACGCCTGCTTCACTTACTTAGTTAAGATTCTGTATGTATTTTATGTATTGAAGGTGTTTTCAAGATAAACGATTAGATTCGACTCTTGGAATGTGTGTTAGAAAATTTAGGGGATGCTTCAATGTTAAAGGGAGTGTCGAAAAGAACGACAAGGAACGAGAGTGGTCGGATGATAATACCTAGCTATTCAGGTCTGATCAGTAAACGAAACTGTAGAACTTTATAGCGACACATATTCTGATTCGGAATGGTTGCCTCTCATGAAGATGACAAATGCATTATTTTCTTCAATCTCGGAACGAGGCGCAAACATAAATATTTTTGGTTAATTTATGAAAAACGATTCATGTCCCTTTTTAAAATTATTTAACACGTCTGAAACATCGAATTTCACATAATTAATTTCTTCTGCCTTTAAAAGGAAGCTACAAGCCAAAAATGTGCCTATTCTTGGTGTACCTTATATTTTAAGTTATAGGCATTAAATTCGCTTGACAAACAGAGTCTAGAAACGTTCGATTTCAAGCACAAAACTGGTTTTTATCTATTTTGTAAATAATTTTATAAGAAGGCAAAAAAGTTAACCAATTGAAACTGTCGCAGATACTCTTAGCTATAATACCGTATTTTTTAAAGTTGTTTCCTTTACGCGTTCATATATTTCTATTTAAAAAATATATTTTTTATTAGTTTACATTTATATTTTTTATTGAGTAATTTATTTTTTTATTTGTATTCTACCCAAGCGAAGCGATAGGAAAACCTTCAATTTATCTAAAGCATATTTTTTTGTATCCATAATGTACACCAATTTGTTATCAAGATTAATCAAAATAGTGATTTAGCACTAAGCTTCGCCTTAAGCTTTTGACGGGTGCCTATAAAAGTTTACCAAGTTTATTAAATGTTTTTGATATGTCTCGTTACATTGCGTTTTTGAGTTATTACAACTAAATTCCTGCTAAATTTATCTCTATTTATAGAACTTCATAATAATACTTCGTAGTTACTAGATTATAACTGATTCTATCTTCGCATCTTCCCCTTATCTATCCTACTCGACATCTACTTCCTTGTATACTCCTCGCACAGCATCCAAAGTTGCTTTCAAAGTTGTTTTGCAAAGAACATATGCGTTGCTATAAAAATAATAAAATTGATTCAAAATTCGCAGCTCACCTCTTGGAGAAAAACCACGTCCCGCTTGACAACAACGAGCCTAAACCTTTACACATAGAAAGAAAGGGTTTTAGATTAAATTTACTAGAACAATTAGAGATAAATAAAAGAACTAATGATTCAAACATAACCCTAATTAATAATCAAACAAAAATGATCAATTCTCCCCTGCTTAATATTTTCAAAAAACCCAAAAAAATATAATTCCTTGACATAATCACCCAAGTACCAACAATTAAGAAAACCCTTAGGTCATTATTTTTAACAGTAACAGTGTATAAACACTGCAGGATTTCCAAATATTTTGGTTATTCCAATTCTTAATGAATCATTTTTGAACATTATAGAAATTTAAATGGGTGGGGATAAATAAAATCATATAAATAAGTCGTCGCCATGTGGACATATCCACAGTTTGATAATGGCCTCAAAAGCCGAAACAGCTGTCACATTAAAAACTGTAAAAATAACAGAAATACTTGCAGAACTTAATAATTATTATAACATTATTAAATTTGATTTATTTTAAATTTATTTAAAAAATTAAATGGAGTTCTACGAATTAAACACCAAAACAATAAATAGCCCATTCGACGTTTTTCCCCTGGAAGTGCAACTATTATTTTATGTGGAAGACGGTCTTGTTGTATTCTAAGTACATGTACAAAGGGGCAATTCCGGTTCTACTTAAGGATAAGGAATTTCCCTTAACTTTAAAATTAATGATTTTTGTGTTAACCGCGATTCCGGTTCTCTCGGCTGACAGCAAATAAAATTTGTTAATATTAAGGCTCCGTGGTAAGCATTCCATAAGAAGAATAAGATAGTTTGAAAGGAAGATATAAATACAATATCAACATGAATAATAGTTTGTCACTTGGTTGTGTAGCAGAAGTGTCTTGGCCAAGTAATCCAGCAGACTTGCTTGGTTCCCAGATCTATAAGCACAATGGCGAGAATGGGCATATCTTGTCAACAAATATTATTAATTGAACACGACCAATTATTAATCAAATGCAATTAAAGAATTGTAGAAATTTTTGTTAATAATCGAAAACTCACGTCGAAATAAACTTTCTGTCTCCCAGAAAACAGAGTGAGATGTGGTTAAATAACACTCGAGCTACTTTTATTAATAATATATATATATACACACGAGTTTTTGACTCTTGTAAAGGAAAATAGTATTTTTGATAATATTTGTACGCCCATAAACATAAACATGTTGCCTAAATAGATGTTAGGTAGGTACTTTTATATGGTAATCAGTAATCAGTAATCACTATCTGTGATAGATTACTGATTACTGATCGCCGGCAGCGGCCATATCAAAACAATCTGCAAACAAACTAGGTAGGTACCTACTTAACTTTAGAAGACATCGCTAATTCTTACTAGTTTGCCTGGTTTTGTATATTTTTAAACTGAATATGGAACTCCAGTGAAAAATATTGTTGGTTAAATATATATATATATATTATATATAAGCTGATTCTGAATATATAAATATTATTAAAGCACACCGTTTGGTTGGTAGGTACGACTGAATCTGCTGATTCTGACATCACAACCAGTCCACATGAGTAATATTTATATTTTTGAAACTGACAATTAATTCATGGTGGAATTCCATTATAAAATATTGTAACATAACAAATATGAAACCTCAATTTTATTGACCGTAACCGGTTTCAGCTCGTTAAAGCCATCTTCAGACTGGTACAAATTATTCTTAGTCTACGGTTTATATACATAACAAATGGGGGAGGGGTGGCTATGTATATGAGCCGTGGACTGGGAATGGTTTGTACCGCTCTGAAGATGCCTTTAGCCAGCTAAACCGGTTACAGTCAATACAATTAAAGTGGAAAAAAGTTTCATATTTGTTTTATTATAATATATTATTAATATGAACACTATTGAGTAAAAATAAATATCTACGAGAGTAATATTACAGGACTTGTGTGGTGATATTACAATGCGAATTGCCTGTATACCATAAATAAACCTGTTGTATTCTAAAAAAATATAGATAATTCTAATAAAAATAGGTACATCGTAGAAGTAAATTATTTATGTCAACTGTTGTGAAATATTTCTTACTAATTTAATATAGGACCTGCCAAACAGTCAAAAACAACTCCTAAAAGTTTGTTTCCGTAACAAAATTCTCTCTGAAGTTAACTAGACTCTGTTGCCCCGAGCTGGAACAAGACTCAATTCCGCTCGGTTCGTGGGACATGCAAAATACAACGCACAGAGGACGTATTTATTTATGTAAATTATGCTGTTTTCGTTTTAAGTAGAAGTCAACGCGGGACTTGCGGGCTGATAGCGACTGCGGTTGGTGAGATATGTCGCTCCTGAGTGACAATTTATGTAAGATGATTACTATCACTACTTGTACGAGTACATGATAATGTTTTGATATGAACTGATTAGTGATGATTATTCTCCAGACAAAATAATGCGGCTACAGAGGGTATGGTTCACAAGTCATCTTGAACATAATAATAACTGGTAATAGATACTCCGGGGTATATTTCGGTTGATAATAATAATTGTACCAAATATAATAATTGCTACTGGCATTATACCTAGCTATTTCATTCAAAATTTAGGCGTATTAGATCTATCAAAAAAATTATATTTAAAAATGCAAAAATCAGTCATTTTAAATACATGTAGGAATACGAAATATTTTTTAAATATTTATGTTGAGGGATCAGTAAGATTTATAGGCCCTGTTAGGAGCCGAGCCGAACCCTCTGATATGAAAATATCTGGAGTCGGTGAATTATTTTCCCATTTGATCTCTGGTGAGTTGACGTGTTGTTCTTGTATTGTTTTGTATTTATTTTGCTTATATAATGCACTTGCATAATGTTAATTGACTAGATGATCATTCGTGGAAAAGTGTGTGGAAGGGTTTAGTTTTTCCAAAGGGGAAGATTTAACCCGGACATAAAGACGGAAAACAAAAAAAAATTGTTTTCACTAATATAAAAGGGAAATAAGTTACAATAGCTTATGGGGATGGTATAGTGGGAGGGAGAGAAAGGTATGAATCTAGTCTAAGTAGCGTGTAATATATATTGTTTAAATGTTATGTATTGATTTTAGATTTGAAGATATGAGGTGGTGAGTTAAATAAGTCGAATTTATTGTATGAAACAATGTTAAAAATGTATGTCCGGTGAATGAATGTATTTTTGTTTTGATGGGTGTTTAATATGTGGTTTCGTCAGGTTTTCCATTTGGGCACTCTTAATTGAATTCGTTCAAGTAATTCAGGGCAATCTATCATAGAGGTAGCTAGTTTTTGTGAAAATAGTACGTGAGCAAAATATTCACGACTTTCCAGTAATGAAATCTTTTAAAATTCGACTAACTACTCATGACCCAGTTGGGGAAGATAGCCCCAAAAAACATGGTATCGCAGAAAATGATTTTGCACCTTCTCAATCCGATGTGTACTTGGGATTCCAGACTTGAGAGGCATACTCCAAAGAACTGTATTATGTGTATGTGAATAGAATACAAGAAAGCTTTAAGACGAGACAATTCATTAAAATAAGCCAGAATCTTAAAGACGTAAGTGAAGCTGCCGTGCACAAAAATAAGCGATGCGCGGCCCTGGCGTAACGGACAGACCTGCGGTTGAGTTTGCCCTATCATATCTCTAAAATAAAGTGGGAATCTTGAGCTCAAGCGAACACAATATTCGACGCGCGGCCCGGCGCAGGCGTGATGGACCGACGAACCTACGAAATAATGCCTATAAGGCTTAGAAAATCGGTCTTTCCGTAGGCTTTTTTTAAAAATTAATTCTGATGAATGTATTACTAAACTCTCAATTTTTTCTAGAGGGATACTTCAGGAATTTACTAATTTATCGTCTAGAAACATTCGAGATTTAGTTATACATTCATCAGAAATAGTTAAAACGTGAGCGTCGAGTAAACCCCCGTTATTACAGTCTTAACAATATCTCTTTAAGGCGATGCCATACGTAGTAATGCAAAATCATGTGTTTTTGGTTTGAAAATTTGGTCGCCTAGAAACGTTTCAGATGCTTTAATTAAATACTGCGAGTAGAATACATCGTGGCCTTTGAAATAATCGAGTATTTTTTAGATAAGTTTTTTTATAAGCCCAGAAAAAAATATGTATCTCCTACTTACGAACCCATTTTCGGTTATGATTTTATTGTATAATGTGGCAAATTAAGTTATTTATAAAATAATAGAAAAAAAAATTCTATATTTATGCCTGAACATTCACAAAATAAAATATAAGGCACTTTTTGGCCATGTTTTTTTCTTGCATAAATCAAAACAGGCGGATGGTGTTAAGCGGGAATTTAAACCTTATCGCCATCTACGTAAGGGTTGTTATTGATAGCGGCTCAATTTAAAGTATTACACGACGTAGTGCATCGCCTTATTAATAAAAAAACTAACCTCTATATAAACATTGACTTATTAATAAAAAAACTAACCTCTATATAAACATTGACTACTGAATTACTCATTATTACTGGTTGTACGAGCAAATCATTTACTATTGTATCGAAAGAAATTACTTACAAAGTTTTTGTTTTTGTTTTTAATTTGACTAGATTCATAAAATGTCTTTTAGACATTACAATAAATATATTTTTTGTATAATTAGCGTTGAGGATAGCGAGAAAATAGTCAAATACATAAATTAACATAGTGTATTATTTTCTCGAATAACGGATGGTGATGAAGAGACCGGGCAACCATACGCACTCTTTACACACCTGGTGACCGGGTATGTCACCAAAATGACAATTCAACACACCTCCAATAAGTGATATGAAACAAAAACTAGGTTAAATAGGTTACATGGGTAACTATTAAACGTAGTTTTTGTTTCATCACTTTGATGACTCTATATCACTTCTTAAAGGTGTGTTGAATTTTCATTTTGATGAAATATTTTGGAATCGGCCCCTCTCACTTTACTTTCGACAAAAGACTCTCCACAGAGCATCCCCAAAGATGTCATATACCCAGAGGGTAATTATCCTCCTCTGAGCCTTCTGTATGGAGTTAATGTAAAAAAAGTTATATAATTATCATAAATTATATTTATATCAGTAAAAAAACAACGATCTGACGCTTAGGAATGCTAAGTTTGTACCTCTGGTGGAGTTGTTTTCTGTCGTTCTTTAGAAAAGAAAATAAATAACCGCCTTACTTTTATTACAATTATTGCATGGAGATTACGTCGACGCCGAGCTATCAATTTAGTTTCATTGTAGAAATTCAACCGTTTCCCTACTTTATTTCCGTGAAACGCTTGCGGGTGTTTTCGCACCCTTGTCCGGGAGCTTGTTCCGAGGCGGTGATTGATTGGGTGGGTATTAAGTTTTCTCCGAAAAACGGCCGACCCTTAATCCGAGGGAATCCACTAGAAGGGCCGATAATTTGTCGGCGAACCCAATCAGCCGTTTGCCCTCAGTAATTAAGACCGGGCCAAGGTCTCTATAAACTTTTGTTGTCTTTGAATTGTTACTAGACAATGCTTTTTGACAATAGAAAATTGGCGCGTTTTAATGATATTATAATATATCTAGTTCATAGATAATAGAACCAAGAGAGGTTGGCCCTTAGCCACGATTATTGTGAAATTAAGAAAGAAGAAGGTGGGTTGAAAGGGATATATATAAATACGATTCGCCTATATTAAAATGTGATCATAATTAAGCGAATTGTGAAAATATTTAATAAAACAACTCAAAGACTCGTTTAAATGACACAAAATATCTCTCAACAAATGCCTGAGTTTCATTTTTAAGAAACACTGTGAACTTTTTCATACCTTTAACATATTAAGTAACAGAACCAAATGTGTTTTTTTATAACAATTGCAGCATTTTTTGTGATTTTTTTTCTATCGATGGAATTTCATATAATTACCGTTTCGGCTCTATATAGATATTATCTTCAAAAACAACATATATTTTTTTTAGGTACTTAAAAACTTAAAGCGTTCAACAGAAACATGTTGTAAATCGGTAGACTTGGATTGCGATTTGGAATGCGGAGGCTTAACCCATCATTCTGTAAATCACGTCCACGTTCACCCCACACATTTGGAATGCGGAGGCTTAACCCATCATTCTGTAAATCACGTCCACGTTCACCCCACACATTTGGAATGCGGAGGCTTAACCCATCATTCTGTAAATCACGTCCACGTTCACCCCACACATTTGGAATGCGGAGGCTTAACCCATCATTCTGTAAATCACGTCCACGTTCACCCCACATATGTTTCTACAACAGAAATATGTTGTAAACCGGTAGACATTTGGAATGCGGAGGCTTAACCCATCATTCTGTAAATCACGTCCACGTTCACCCCACATATGTTTCTACAACAGAAATATGTTGTAAATCGGTAGACATTTGGAATGCGGAGGCTTAACCCATCATTCTGTAAATCACGTCCACGTTCACCCCACATATGTTTCTACCTACACACCAAACGTATAACTTTAATTGTATATCCGTTTTGATAGTCTGCGTAGTTTGATGGTAGCTCGGCACAGCTCCATGCCACATCTTCATTAGTTTCTATAATCTTTATAGTTTCTAGAATACCATCAGAAATTATTTTTCGTAGAAATTGATGCAGTGTACATTCGGATCAGCTATTTAACTCTTTCATCGCAACATATCACAATACAATTTTACTATGTGCACTCTGAACAGCCATTTAAACGCTTTTATTCATTTCATTTAACTCTTCCATCGCGTCATCTCAAAATATAATTTGGCTGTATGCACTCTGAACAGCCATTTTATTCTTCCACGCGTCATCTCACAATATAATTTTTTGCAAATTATAAGTTTCTGTAATAATTTCTGGTGACCAAAGAAGGGGTTTTACAGTAATTTTGTAGTACCTAGATACTTGTAGTTTTTAATAAGAGAGAGCCGTTAATAATTACTGTACTTTATAATTACAATCTGGCCGGACATTTCTTAACCCTCACCGCCCCGAAATATTCGACAAATTCGATATACTAAAGGATGAAAGCTCCGCCCATGGAATCGTCCAAGATCTTTCGGGCAAATTAAATTCCTCCTTTAAACCGTTCTTTCCTGTACACATTACGTACATCGGTTTGACCCAAACTTCTCTATCTTCTATCTTTCGGAAATCTTATCCCAGTAATCCGATTTTGTTTGAACTTTAATTGATTTGTGGTAAATTGTGAACTTTGGTTGGGGAATGTTTGCTTGGTTTGATCTGCAGATTCTTTTTTTAGGTTTTATTAAATCCACCCTTTAAAAACAAAGTTTTTTTTCCATAACTGTATTTCAATTTGTGACTTAGTTGCGCCATCTCTCAGGACGGCTAGTAGCAAATTTCAAAAATATATTTTTTTACTGTGTATTATACCTTCCTCCCCGGGGACTGGTTCTTAAACGGCTGTGAACTTTAATAATTATTTTATCCAATTTCATAAAAATTCATGTGTTTGCGCTTTTGTGTGCATGAGTGCCACCATTGCATTTCCATATAATGCATTTTCATTGACAAAGGGGCTATTTGCCGAGTTTCAGCTAGATCGAACATCGGGAAGTCGGTTAATTTTCACTTCCAAGATTCTATTTCAATCATATTTTTTAATTCATACAGGAAAAAAAAACGAAAATCAAATATATGTTTTCAAAAAAATGAGGACGTTTTTAATCCATGTATTAATTCAAATATAATATCGGAATTTGTTTGGTAATTATTTGACAGTTTCCAAATGGCTTGCCAATCGCAATTATTCAGATCTACAAATTCTTCAACAGTTCCAACTCAATTTTATTCTCGAATTCATTTCTGCACGACCCATTTTCTGGTATTTTGGCTTTACCAAGTGCGTTATTCACATCTCGTATCTGCCTCGAGACAAAAATTCTGGTTGCAGAGTTTTGTCCGCCGATATTTCAATTAGTTGGTTTTGGATGTATCACTTTCAACAGACTCTTTTCACTTTAGTAACTTAACTACTTTGCTCTTAACTTTAGTACTTTGGAAAACACTGATAAACGTTATAAATGTGTAGTGAGGGGGTCGCAAGATTTTTAACTTTACTTTTTGGATTTTAAGGGCCCACTATTCGAATTTCATCCAATTTCCGACATACTTTCCTTAAAATTTTGAAGTTTTTAAGCTCTTAAAAAAATATATGTTATTCTTTAAGATAGTATCTATTTGTTCCAAAAGCCGAAACGGTAATTATTTGAAATTCCCTCGATAGAAATAAATCGCAAAGTATGCTCCGAAAAATATTATTAACACGTTTATTTCTGTTATTTTACAAGTTATATGTATGAAAAAAATCACAATGCTTCTTTTAATGCTACTCAATAGACCCCATAAGTAATTTTTGCTATTTTTGAAATACGCCGTGATTTATTAAACATTTTCACAACTGTCGCTTACGCCTATTGCTTTTAAATCATATTTATTATAGCGCGCTCGCTCCGACTTGCAGATTAGACTATCTTTCTTTGAGAAGTTCATTCGCCAACTCGAGGGCTTTGGGGGCAGACGTGTCGTTCATCGTTCTATGATCTACAGACGTGCGATTACGTGCAAATATTTGAATTTATAAAGATAATTTTTACGCGTGTAAAGTTTATGAGTTAATAAATATTGTTTTTTCAAAGATGGGAAATACACGAAAGATATCCCGTATTTCAAAGAAAAAATGTTATCTCATAAAATTATATCCTATCTAATAGGTGAGAAGAAAAAAATACAATTTTTGATTTATAAGCTTATATTTATTATAAACGATAATTTACTATAAAAATTAATAATTCATATTTTTATTTATGTATTGTGTAGTAAAAAGTTATTATTTTTTTTTCAGAATAGGTACTTTCGGAAATAAAACTAATTCCAATGCATTAGAAATTACGGGGTAAATTTTTATTAATTTAATTTTCTTGTTGTCTTGTCTCTTTTCTTGTTCCTATACGATCGTGATTTATTTGCGAATTAACTTTCTACGTACACAAATACACACGTCACTTTACATCTGCTCCTTAGAGTAATATTACTCTAAGATCTGCTCTAATGATTCACAATGCAACGATGTCCGAAATATAATATAATATGTAATAATAATATGGGCCACCTGTTTCAAATAACAATACTCGAACTTGGAATCCAGAAAAATAATGAACGGGCCAGCGAAAAAAGCTATCGAAAGTTCTGAAACTGTGGGGAATATAATTAAATAAAATAAAATACTTTTTTGTTTTAAAACCACGATATTTATTAATTTAAGAACCGACCGGTTTCGCTTTACTTAAGCATCATCAGGGTACAAATTAATACTAAACAAAAAGTACATAATGTGTGCATATATATAACAAAATATAGAGGGAGACAACATGATACAAATATAAGCAACACAAAGACGGTCATAAAATACATTAACATAAGTGCACAAGTAATGGAAAAACCGCTAGATAATTATGTAGACTAATGGGTTATACGAATAAATCGGGAGAAACAAAACATCAACTGGCAAGGTGGTAAGGAGGTAAGGAGAACTGGGAATTTTTTATGGGTTTATTGGAAACAGACTTAATATTGGACTACTTGATATGTCTAATTGATTATTAAGTATCTGACTTTTGGTTTTTACAGCTTTTTTAATTTCTAGTGCCTCTAAATTGTTTAGTCTGTTACCATGCCCGTTTTTATGTAAGATGTTAGCACCGGTTCTATGACAGAATGTATGATCTTTATCGATCAAATGATTTGCAAATTCGGAAAAACCGTTATTATTGAGGTTTTATTGATGTTTTGTTTTTCCCGATTTATTCGTATAACCCATTAGTCTACATAATTATCTAGCGGTTTTCCATTACTTGTACACTTATGTTAATGTATTTTATGACCGTCTTTGTGTTGCTTATATTTGTATCATGTTGTCTCCCTCTATAATATATTTGTATCATGTTGTCTCCCTCTATATTTTGTTATATATATGCACACATTATGTACTTCTTGTTAAGTATTAATTTGTACCCTGATGATGCTTAAGTAAAGCGAAACCGGTCGGTTCTTAAATTAATAAATATCGTGGTTTTAAAACAAAAAAGTATTTTATTTTATTAAATATGTCAAACCACAAAGTGATTGCTTTCTACAATAATATAATTTAGTTCAGTGATGTTATTTTTTATGTCGGAAGGAGGCCCTGAAGAAAATAATTTCTCTCAGAGCCTGTGTCATCTTTGAGAATGCTGTATAGAGGGTCTTTTTTGAGGAGGAGGGAGTGAACCTGTCCTGAATGTCAACTGTACAATTTCTTCCCAGAATTAACTTTATTGTACGTTTTTTGACTAACCGTACCTTGGTGTTCTATTTTCAATAAACTCTTTAATTATGTTTCAGATGTGAAATCTATACTCTGCTACAGAATGTTTTGCCCAAGTCTTGTAAAGATGCAAAGGCACGGACGTAACAATAAAATCATTTGAGCCCTTTACTGTTATTTAAAAGGTCACTTGAAGTGCAGTTATAATCAATGATTTTATTTTTTTTCTAGCTTCCACGAATAATTTGAAAAGGCATTATCTAAGGATTATACTCTTAAGGAGAATATAGAAAATGTAGAAAGGTGAAACGGATTTAAGATTTTCGATGAAATTATTGTGTTGTGAAATATTTATTTTGTTATTTATTACTTTATTTTTTTTTACAGTTTTACCGTACGCGGCCTTGTTGTAGAGTGGTATATCTAACTGTCATGGAAAGTTTTTTTCTGAGCTTTAAGAGAAAGGTTTCTTAAAGATACTGGAGTTATTCTAGGGCTATGTTAGATTTTTAACATCGATCACCGTAATGCTTGCCTTCCTGAATAAATCTAATTTTATTTAATCATTTACGGCCAAGATGTTTTTGACAATGGTGTGTTTTTATCTTTCTGTATTCCAATCATTTAGCTTGGCTTCTAGGGTTGTGCCCCAGTATTGCTTTTTGGAGACTGTAAACGGATCTCTCGGCATTTAATGAAACTGCAGCAGAACAAAGGCTGTTGCTATATTGACGTTCATGGTATGTTTTGCTCAGATTGACGATAAGGTTTCCAGATCCGCATTTCGCTCGAAGCATGTTTAGGGCAATAAGTTCATAGTTTAGGGTTCTTTCACCGTATTTATGGGAACATTTCAGAACCACCAATCTTTCATTTTGAGTGAATCTTGTGTTTGTGATTAAATTATATTTGACAATTTAAACAAATAATATTTAGAGAAGTTAAAAATAAAATTGAAAGTTCACTGAAAGCTTAAACTATTAAAAGTAGTAATTTCATAAAAATGTAAATAAATAGAGCCCCTTTCACATTTTAGAATGTAATTTTATGTTGCTTACATGTTTTATTACTCTTTATAATTATTGAATTGTTTAAATGAATAAATAAATAATTACAAAAAAGTCTTCTGATTTGTAAGTCCTCAGGAAGCACTAAGGATCTTTCTATCTATCTTTATAATATAATAAATTTGATGAGCATAAAAATGTAAACGTGTATATAATTTATATAAATGTACAAAAGTAGATATTACACTTGTATAAATATTATATTGCGCATATTATACAAGATGTCGGGGGTAAAGTGCACAAACTTCGGGAGGTGATTCTAATTGATAGTACAAGTAAAAAAGAAAAAAAAACTTTTTTTGGAATTCCAACGTTTTAAGATAGTTTTCGAGTAAAAAAGTTTAAAACCTTATTGATGTAAAAATATATTTATTGATTTTATAAAAGTTATAAATTACTTTTATAAAAGTGAGAATAGTATTTTAGTAAAGTAAAGTAATTTTTATACCTATACAAATAACTTTCGTAAATGTTTTTTGTAAAATTAAAAAAAAAAATTTAATTAAATCCGTAATAAAACCCATATTTTGAGAACCATCTTCATATCGACTTCGTTCTCATTTGGTCGGTGCATTATTACTCTAAGGTCGGTGCTAACTAAAAATGGTTCTGTTTTTCTAAAATTGCAATAGATGTCGGTAATTTAATTTCATAATCCCCAAAATTATTCCTAATACGAATTCAGACACCTCTGTCGGATTCTTTTAACACTAAATTTTGTAGGTGTTGCCCAAATCTAAATTCTTTACGCGGAAAGCGGGCCCTTAAGGGGGACGCCACATTAAAAAGGTTGAGAAACGATGCATTAGGATTAGGGTAATGATATCATTATATTACTTACTTGTTGTTTTCAAGTTTAATTTGTATAACTCCATTTTTAATTTTGTATTTATGAAATGAAATAATTGTACAAGCTGTGTAGAAGAAAATTCCATATCCTGAGTAACAGAATTGATTTAACAACTAAATAAATATCCAGAGAAATAATAATTGAAAACGTATCAGAAGAAGTAGTGAGTAATCTAACTTACTTATCTTGCACAAGTCCAGGTCCGCAGAGTTGTTTGCTACCTGGTGAATATTGCCGTGATAAAAGCCAATCTCCCAGAAAAAAATTTTTGCGTATTTTATTACGTCCATATGAACATCGTACCCATTTGAGATTGTTGAGATATTTTTTTATTCGCATCCTAAAATCTTTAAAAACCCTTTCAGACTTTTTTCAATGACCCTTTACCATTTATTAAAGGGGTAGATATCTCCATGTTACAAGGCAATTTCTGTCCAGGTATTGCCAGGTACAGTCTGGATGATCATTGCTAATATTCAAAGGTTATTTCAGTGATGGAAAACTATTGGACAATTTTGGGCCGAACTCCCAAAATTTTCGGCCAAATTCGCAAATAAATAACATATACGACGGGTCAATAGCTGAGTTGGCATCGCATCTGTTTCCCGCCCAGGCGTCGTGAATTCAATTCCTTGGCTGGCCTCACGTCCTCAGTCAATATTTTACGCTTATCTTGATGGCAGTCGGAGATTTTCAAATATTTTCGGCTTATTCGTTATGCTTATAGTTATTTCAAATATTAGGTTTATACGAGTACCTAGTTATTTTTTTTATAACAAAAAATAACTGATGAAATTTACCGTTTCGTACAATATCTAATTTACTCAAGAGAAACCCAAAATTTAGTTTTTATTGCTATTAATTATTCATATTAATAATTATTAATATTCATAAAATAATAAATATAGATATATATTATTATTATTATTATATACATTTCGCTAAAACTTTAATGTTCATACCACATTTATTCTTGTTTCATACTTGCAGACTTACATTGTGATACGTTTCGGAAAAAATGAATTCTCGTGTTCTCGAATTTCAAGCCTGTGAACTCACATTTCAACGCAACCAATTGGAAAATCAGTGGTACAACTTTAGACAGAAGTTTTCCACGAGATTATTATTTTCCATTGAAATGCCCATAACAGCACCATTAGTACTCGTAGGCAGTGGCAGCTCGTGACTTTTGGATTTACTAGAATATTAATATTACAAAAAATTGCATTAATGATGTTGTTGTAGCCGAAACCGTTTTTTTTTCGAAAATTTGGTTTTTGTTTGAAGATTTTGAGATTAAATAAATAACAACATTACCGTAGTGGTAAAAAAATGATCAAAAGCTGAAACGGGCCCAAAATCGGTATTGGGTGGTTCCTTTCAAATTTACAAAAAAAAACAAAATGGTGCTGATTGGCGATTTTACAGCAAAGTTACATATGAATTTCTGCGAATAAAGCGGATCTAAGCAATGTGAATTTATACAGTTTGATAAGTAAAATAGTTTGTTTTTTTATAGAAAAACAAGTTTCCCGCCCCTGGTCAATACTAAACTTAAATGTCAAAAACCTTTTTTTAACCTGAGCCCTTTTTATTTACGATTCAAGCTGGAAGAATGCTTTGAATATTATTAACATCGCAATATGCCAGAATAGTCATATAAATAAATATGTGATATGAAAGATCATAAAGACATTGGTTCTCGAAACGAATAATAAAACTCTGAACAGCTTGTTGTTTTGTTTTTTGGGGATGAAAATAATCCCGTTAAGTTTCAAAACTGCCCAATAAATGAATTCAACCTAAAAGCAGCCTTCAATAGGGATACTAGATGAATAATATATTTCGCCCTATTCTATATTACGAGTAATTTATTTCGGGTACAAATAAAATGAGAAATATCATTTTGAACACAAAGAAACATGACACATTCGTTTTATCACATTATGGTATTATACAATTTGAAGCATTTAACTTAATATCCCGCAAATCCAATTTCTATCGATTTATAACAAGTTTCTCATTATTACTTAACTTTTCAATTTTCAAAAAATATATATTTTATTTTTTTAAGATAATATCTATACATTTGTTATGCCGAAACGATAACTATATGAAATTCTCTCGATAGAAAAAAAATATTAAAAACACGTTTTCTTCAGTAATTTATATATTATAGGCATGAAACAAATTCACAGGGTAATTTTAAATGCACCTAAAGCATTTGTCAAAAGATTTTTGCTCTATTTATGAAATATTTTCAACATTTTCGCTTAAGGCGATGCACTACGTCGTGTAATATTTTAAATTGAGCCGCTATCAATAACAACCCTTACGTAGATGGCGATATGATTTAAATTCCCGCTTAACACCATCCGCCTGTTTTGATTTATGCAAGAAAAAAACACGTCCAAAAAGTGCCTTTTATTTTATTTTGTGGATGTTCAGACATAAATATTTAATTTTTTTCGATCATTTTATAAATAACTTAATTTGCCACATTATACAATAAAATCATAACCGAAAATGGGTTCGTAAGTAGGAGATTTTGAACTTTAAAGCAGTTTTCATAGGCCTTTATATTATTTTTTTCTGGGCTTATAAAAAGACTTATCTAAAAAATTCTCGGTTATTTCAAAGGCCAAGATGTATTCTACTCGCAGTATTTAATTAAAGCATCTGAAACATTTCTAGGTGACCATATTTTCAAACCAAAAACACATGATTTTAAATTACTACGTATGGCAATGCCTTAATTATTGTCTTTTTTTAATATTAGCGCCCTCCCTCTAACATTCTTGTTTACATAATATCTCCCTTTCAAACCCTCATGGGTAGGCGACTCTCTCTAGGACCACACACTCCTTGCTTCATTCACATTCATACATCGTCTTATACGCACCCTTCTGTTATTTCAAGTCTTGACATGGCCTGATTCAAGGATTCGTTTCACTTGACCGTGCCATGTCTTTCTCGGGCGACCCCGACTTTTCCTACCATTCTTATTCACGTCATATATTACTCCTTATACTCCTTGCTTCGTGCATGCCAAAACCCTATGAACCTCCCATTTGTAATCTTACTCGTTACGCTTACAAGAGCTTCAGATGCAGTTAAAAACGGTCTCTAAATAATTTTATAACGAAACAAAATTTATTGGTGGTTGCTGGAATAGGGTGATATAATGTTTTACTATGTGTAGGAATGAACAAGGTATGGAAGGAAGGAAAACGAGATATCTTACCACTTACCACTGTATCTCTACGAAGGAGCACACAACACAATCACAATATAGTGCATTCCACCGCGATACCTCGAGGAAATTATTGCGACTTCAAAACGAACGAGTATTTACGATTTTATGCACTTCCAAGATAGCCAACTTTTTTTATTACTTTTCAACGAAGTTATTATACATGAAAAATACCAAAAACTTGCTTCCAATGTATTTCCAGTGCTTCTTCTGTTTTTGAAACAACTGCACTCGAATTGGCACTTCGTTTTCAATTGTCATGTTGTATAATTCGTTATATAGTTTTCCAGTACGGTAATGGTTACGGAGAAGCACTGGATAAATGACATTCCGGTAGGAACTAGCATGTTTTCATTTCAAAACCAAACGCATGGTATTGAAATGGGAATATTCTCAAACACACAACCGCATCAGGGATTTCATTTCTACAGTGTTCAGTCTACTCTCATCCATCTTCTGACAGGTTCATGTCTCACTGCCATACATCAGGGCAAGTACCAGGATATGATTAGTAATTAATTTATCGGCTTGCAGCCGAGTGGTTCAAAGCATCGGGTTCCTAACGTGACGTCTCGTGTTCAATTCTCTTCGAGCTAAGTCTATCATTGAGCAATTAATAATTTCAGTTATCGAGTATGGAAGTTGGGAGAAATCTAGTATTTTTAGGATCGAGAAAGAAATGCCAGGAATGTACCAAAGACATTGCTTTCCAAATTTCTACCGACATAAAAAACTATCCCTCAACACTTCCAAGTTTAAAAGCTCTGAAAAATATTTGTTTTTTAAAAAAAAATATTCTCTATTCAGATGCCGAGTTGAAGAAGTAATTATTTCAAATTCCCTCAATGGAAAAAAAATCGCAAAGTATGATGCGACAATTATTAAATAAACAAGTCTGGTTCTGTTATTCAAAATGTTATAGGTATGAACAAAATAACAGTATTTCTGCTTCTTTTGCTGTAGCTACATATGACGTGTTTTATTGAATATTTTCACAACAGTCGCTTACACCTATTCATTATAATCGTTTTTTTTTTTATATCAGCGACCTCCCACTATCATTCGTATTCAATCGAATTATCTCACATTCATACCAACTTCAATAATCTTATTTTTCTTTTTGAACGCTTATGGGTTGGTATAAAGTTGAACACAGACGATTGAATATCATTTTTGTATTTCCCAAGCAAAGTATCCACTTTATTACGAAATTGAGTTCCGTAATATTTTGTTGTTTTGTTTTCTTTCGTCAATAATTCTTTTCTTGAAAGGTCGGATGTCTATATACCTAAATATTTCAGCTATCGTCCACATGGAATTATTATTTACATAAAAGACTTTTTGGAGGATTGGTTATCATCACCAGTTTAAATGGATTGATAGCTAAATGATTCTGCTGTTCTCCAAATCCGCAGAATCCGAGGTTGCGTGATTATTTTTAGTGTGAAATAACGAGAATTTGGATAAATCTAATTTAGTTTTTTTTATTTTTACAAAACTCACTTATAATAATTTTACGAACAAATAAATCGCGTACGCTAGAGGAAACTTAGGGTCAACCCCACGCACATTGGGGCGACTTCATGTAACGCGTTGGCTGAAATTCAGAAAATAAAATGTTCTTTACAATGAAGCAAGTATGCTAGTTTTGAAGTTCATTAAGTGTTACATAATAACCCCGAAGCGTTTCGCCCTAATCACGATACTGACGGGAAGAGATCAGTTTGAACTTGACCTTTGTGCGGGTGACTGTGTCAGTTTTCGAAAGCGCGTAAATTTCAATACTTTTCAAGTTTATAAAAAGCAAAATCTATCAAGTGTACAGATCCAATTCAATATGGATACGATGTCTTATGGTATGTACTTTAATTATATTATAGTAGTTATTGATACCCTCATACTATATGTCATAAATTTAAATTAAAACAAACACCTATTTGAATGAAATATTTTCTTGTAAATATATTAAACATAGAGGTATATAGTTTAGAGTTCCACGAGATCCCGTCATATTTTAATTGTTTTTATATAGATTAGTATCTTAGCTACAAGATTTAATTATAAGTAGTTGCAAGTATGCACAAATTTTTTAATTATAGTACTTGAAAGTGAGGACTATCAGTTTTCATAAAAAACAGTTGTAGTCTAATAATCAATGTGTTTTGTTTTATTTACATTTTCTGGCGTGGTTCTTACGAGATTCGAATTATACATGATTATGAAGAATTCTGGCGTTAAGAAATTTGACGAAAAAGTAAAATTCCTGAAAAAACACCTCTTAGAACTTACTCATTGTCAACTCTTTAATCAAAAATAACTTTTTAATGAAATAGCTGCATTCTGTTCTAAATTGAAAACCAAATGGTTGAAGTGTCACAGAATCCATGACTTCTTTTATAAAATAATAATTTTTATTAAAAGAATGGCCCGAAAGCCTCCTTATGTTTAAGAATTATAAACCTTTACCAGAAATAGTAAAAACGAAAAGAGGTCGACCCACACTGTCATTTGATATGTCGTCTGAGCGTACGAAACGTCATAAAACTATACTATTGCGATCTAAAACATCTAGAACTGAGTTAGCCTTTGCTACCCACATGAGTTTTCGGTTGGCAGGTAAAGCAGCAACATCGACTGTAGTCAAAGACGTCACGTTAAGTACGCCGACCAGAGCAAATAAGTACAGAAAAGCTTTTACCGATAAAACCCAAAACAAAAAGATATTGAGTGGTGATGAAGCACTTGCTTTGATTTTAGATGCCAAAATTAGTCGCTACCAATACAATTTAATAAGAGAAAAGGATAAAGAGGTATTTCCTTCATACAAAATTGTACAAGGAGCTAAGAAAAAATGTTACCCATTAAGTGAATTCATAACGGTCACGGAATCTTCAGCGGAAGTGAAATTGCAACAATTGCTGGATCACACTGCTGAGCGTTTAATACAAGTTCAGCAGCCGGACAATGAAGACAATTTCAAAAGAAGTACTGAAAATGCTAAAGACACCAGACCCTAATACGACTACCAGGAATGATTCGATAGTTGAATCAAGTATTGATGACGATAGTATATTGTCACAAGATGATGAAGACGATTTATTATGTGTATAACTGTCAATAAATAGCACGAGAAATAAAGTGAGCATTTTGACTGATTTAATTGATCTTATATTATTCAATTTTATATTTTTGTACTAAGTATGCGTGACTTTTCGAACATTTTTTTTCATTTATTTTTATCAACATGTCTATACGGAACTAAAAATCGAAAAAGATTTGATGTCATTGCAACCACTGATTTGATGCCAACTTTCGGGGTCATCGGCCCCATTGTGCGACGGCAGGACTGCTGAAGACAGAATGATATTATTCATCGCGCGCAGGTTTACAATGATACCAGCCCCACAAGAATGTGGGTAAAAATAATATTGTTGTTATTTTCGGGAGATGCAAAACTCCCTATAATTTACCCCACAACTTGATATTTGCCTCGATACTTGGGAGCCAAAACAGTAGGATGGAGAAAAAATACTATGGCTAATTTATTAAGAATCTCTTAAAATTATTAGTAATTCTGGTTAAAAATGGGATTGCAGGCCTTACGAATGAATTAACAGGTTTCCCGATAAAATTTTAGTAAATTACACGGAGAAAAATGATTATTGCTTATTTATTGAGAATCTCTTCATATTATTCGTAATCCGGTTAAAAACGGGATTGCAGGCCTTAACAGATTAATTGATAGGTTTCCTGTTGAAATTTTAGTAAAAGAGGATTATATAAGCATGATGTCTGAACACGAGTTCAGAAAAATGATAACATTTTAGAATTTCATCATTATATATCAAGGCGGGTGCATGATCAAAGGTTTATCAAGAAACGACCTGCAATCCCGTTTTTAACCGGATACCAATAATTAGAAGAGATTTTTAATAAATCAGCCGTATTCATTTTCCTCCCTGTACGAATATATTATCATGATGTCGGAACACGTGTTCATGAAAATCCGAATATTTTTGCATTACAACGAAACTTCTTTTATGCCATATCGGAATGATATGGCATCAAGGCAAATCGATAAAATATTCCTACATTGATATTTTATTAGTAAGGCCTGTTAATTTATCACGAGGGCAAAATCGATTTCTCTCCGTGTAAACTGGATAATTTTTTGGCAATTTTATCCCTAGTGGATAGTTAAAAAAAAACTATGTAAAAAACTAAACTGATTTAATTTGCGGCTAAATGATGAAAATAGATTTGGTTAGTAATCATGAACTTACCTGCGAAATGTACGTTCACGTAAACATTATTTGTAATCAATATTGTGTAATACAGGTTTGGACAAACGTTGCCCTCTTACTCATAATAGATATACGGAGAGATAAAAGGAGGCTAGTAGAAAACTTTACACATAATCGTACCGCTTAAACTGGCCGTAATACCGCAGTATTAGTGGCTGATAGATTTTTAAACAGTCCGACCCTTAGGATTAAGGACGTATTACTATGGTATTAAGACGGAGATCGCAGACTTTGTTAACAATCTGGTTGATTTGACAAATATCAATGAAAATTTAAAAAAGCAGTAATACCCATTGGCAGCAGAGGAATATTTTAAATCGATTTATCAAAGCAAGTACGGAACGCACAATCAAATTGGCCAAATTTTGAAGAAATTCAAAGTAGACCGGGGCAAATACATCGCAAATTTCATCTGAAGAAACGTAAGCTAGCAACTAAACGCGAAATGAAAAAAATTACCGTATATTTGAGGATTGGATCAAAGTGGTGCCAGTCTAAAAAAATAGCTATACCAGCGCTGCAGTGGGAATCTTTATAAGTAAGGAATTAGGGAATCTTTATAAGTAAGCCTGAGACACCGACCATTGTTACACTGAGAGTGTAATAATAGTCGCGTTGAGAAATTATGCATAAGGATATATAATAAAACACGATTGGTTGGTTGATGAACTTCGACCATTGCGGTGCAATAAAAGGGGATATAATTAACTGCAGTAAAACAGGAATATTGTTATATATGTATGTAAAAGCCTAAATAGGCGTAAAATAAATAAATATTACGAAAAGAATAGTTATTCCATAATCTCTAAAAAAAGTAGAAGACGAGAGCTATCAACTTGAAAATTGACTAAATAAAGTAAAATAATTTCCTATAAATCATTTTTCCTCTTTGGGGATGCTGTATGGATAGTCTTTTTTAGGAGATGAGGTTGTGATGCTGTGGGAGAGAGGAAACACAGGCCGGCAAATCGTTCAAAAAAGTTGTAGAAATCACAAGTTCTCCAATGCCAAATGTCAACCATGTACAAATGTTAGGTACGCGTTTGGTATATTTCCTGACTATGCACCAGTGCCTAAGAGATCAATGAAATACTAGTAGGACAAGCACAGCAATCCCGTCTGACGCCTGTGCTCTTAAGATTGCAATCCGTTTGTTTGGATGGGAATCCATTAAGCGGACCCCCATTTCTGCACAGTGTAAGGTTTTTGTTTTAGTGTGCTGACTGCCAAATTCTAAAAGTGCGCACTTGCGATGTGTATTGTGTATAGCGTCAGCAGTTGTGCACTATGTATTTCCTTCCGGATTGCGAGTTATCCCCAAACGGCGAAATGTTTTTTAGTGAAATTTCGATAGATCAGTAATGTATATTTTGCTGCAAGTCGATGGATAACCAAATAAGTTTTTTTAATGATTTTTTCCTTGTTTTTTTTATTTGCAGACAATTTAAAGCGCAATAACTCGCTTTCCTTTACAACTTTTTTTCTGTCGATGAAAATTGTAGCTTTTTGAAAATTTGACAGATCTTTGTGGACCACGGGTGGGCCCGTGCTTAATGTGCCGTAGCTAACCAGCTCTGATAAAACAAAACGATTATGTATTGTAATCCTTGAAATTGAAGCGATTAAATTGAATATATAATTTAAATGCCATAAACTATTAAGCTGGGGTGTTTAAGCCTTAGTAATGCCATTCGGCAACGATTGTTATTATTGTTGGGAATATTTATGGCAACAATGTTGAAACATTATATTTGATTCAATAGGAAATACCTGGAAATGCGGGAAATTACTTCTCCGATCGGAATAATGCTCAGAAAATATTTCTCGTCGGGAATTATTATTAGTATTTGCAACATTGTAATGCCGAAGAAATTATTGGTGCCATTTCACCACGAGCCGTTTAATTTTCCTTTTACGTAATATTTTTTCTATTTTCCCAACAGTCTTTCTCAACAAACTTGTTTGGAACTCGATCAATTCCTGTCAAAACTACATTCGTTGAGCTTTTCCCAATGGTTTTATCAAATAGATGATAAAACCTAGAATCTCAAAAAAATTCTTTTTCTACCATGAATTTTAGGAAACAATTATTTTCTAACGTGTTTTAAATCCTGTAACATTATTACAGTCTTTCCAAAGTAATTAGGGGGCATGGCAATACTACAGACTCTTGCCAGAATAGGTAGTATTGCCATGCCGCAATACTACCTATTCTGCTGCAATAATCAATGATTTTTACAAATACATTTTCTAATCCTGAATTATTATGGTCTTAAGTACTCTAAAGCTATACGGCGATACAACCTATTCTATTAGACAATTAATTTTATAAATTCCTTTTCTGACATGTCTCGAATCCTGAATTATTATGGATTCCTTCTCACCTTTATAAAATGCACATGCTTGACTCCCCAGATTGTACGTTTTGTGGTCTAGTAGTGGAAACTTTAGACAAAATCTTTTTTGGTTGTCCCTCTCTGAACAAAGATCCTCTCTTTTATCTAAAATTGCCTCCCCTCCAGTCAACATCCCATCTCTTTTAAATTTGAACTCGACTCCAATCTTCCATGTAATTTTGAAAATTACCTATTTAAACAAAATTAAAACATGAATTCATCTTCCTTCTTTCAAAAATTTTGAATGTTGTTCTAGAACTTCCTTGAAGGGTGAAAGCCAAAAACATTTTATTAAAAAGTACCATTCGGCTATAATACCTATTCTACTAAATGCATGCAATGCATTTTATTAATTCCTTTCCTGACATGTTTTGAATCCTAAATCATTATGGTATTAAGTACTCTAAAGCCACCCGGCAATACTACCTACTATACTATTCAGACCATGAATATTGTAAAATCATTTTCCAATATATTTTGAATCCGGAATCATCATAATATGGCCGTAAGTATTCTAGGGAGGGGTTGTTTTGCAGAATTTGTATATTGGAGGGGACCCCACCACTTTCCCAATAGCGTTATAATGGCACATATGGTTTCCTCCTTCACCGCACATATCAAGACTCTAATTTTTTATTTATTTAACGAAACTACATTTTTTCAACGACTCTTGACCCTACAATGCCCCTGCATACGTGGTTGCAAACAGTATGCACGTATTTATATAGTTAGCATTATATTAAAAACACCACAATCTAAAAATAAAAGAGGAACAAGAGATAATTTAAAAGACAAAAAAGAAGATCTGAAATCAATTATGTAAGTATACAAGGTTATGAACTTGTGTGATCGCGTAGCCCAGACAACTAAACCGCTTTTGTCGGGCAGTCTCATTGAAAATGAACTCAGTGGTCAGCCAGACCGAAAGCGAGACTTTTGTGAAATAACTGGACAATAATGATATAATAACAGAACTTGAATATAACCTTCACAAGGCTTGAAAATCAACATTGAAATTTGATGAATTGTTCAAATTCCTTGAAGCAACCTATTTTTAGGACGGGTTGCTTCGGAGAATTTTAACAATCCTTCAAATTTCAAAGTTAATTTTAAAGTTCTTTTCAAGTTCTGTTATTATTTCAGTTCTATCAAGTAACTAGCATTTAATGATATAATCGAGCCATCCTAAGACTTGTTATTTCACAAAAATTCAAATGTAACATCGTCATCAAATGGCCATTCACTTCCATTTTGTTTTTTTTTTTTTTACTGCTGAAACGTAAGCATGTTGTTGAGATTGTCAATTTTATAGAAATTTTATTACAATTTCATAGAAAGCAGAAACGAACTTAGACTGCGTTTAACTGGATCTTTAAATGTTAAAAAAAAAACGAAATGGCGCTGTGTGGCCATTTGATGTCACACGTGAATTTCTGCGAAATAACTTGGCCGAAAGCCGTACGGCGCGGCGATACTACACCTGCAACACGTATATATAATGAAACTTAATGAAGGAAAAGCTAATGTCATTATTCGGTTTGAATAATATAACGTACAGACAGAGCTTAAGCAGAATCGCGCGTTGAATTTAGATATTGATGAAATTATCTTCATTACAATTAGAGAAACTCAATTAGGTATATTCGTCGACTAAATATGATACATCAATGGGTATATTAGAAGTGTTTCGAGGTTTTAATTGTATATTCATTATTGAATTTTTAAAATATATATTCGCTCTTCTCTCTACATTATATATATATATACAATTCATCAAATTCTAAAAGTCGAGAACAATAAATGTAATAAGTTGAAATACCCAAACTTAATGCATCTATTCTAGGTGAAATAATATGTATAATCACGACTCACTAATCGGTTTAGCGTTCATCGCAAGTATATTCCCATTCCAGCACTCAACGCGAGATAAGACAGAGGAGGATAATGGAGAGATGTGGTGGCGGGAGGAAGGAATGGGGTGGAAGGGATTGCAGCGGGTTTTCTGTACCTACCTACCCCATGCCTGAGGTGAGAGCTAATGAAATCAATACGAAACGTCCGCCCCACCGCATTAAGTGGATACTTAATGAATGTGCGAATTTACTACAAAGCTTGCGGCACTAAACTCTATTTAAGGGAGTGACAATGAAACGGACATTTTTCTTTAATCCTGATTCGCAAAAGATAATTTTAAAGTATACCATTAGTAAGAGCATTATACTGGTTTCTAATTGCACTATCATAATTATATTTAAAAAAAACTTAACATACGTATTTTGCAGTAGTTCAAAAAGTAAATAAATACTGTCCGATTCATAACATACGTGTATTGAAAAGACACCGTGGTTTAAAATATTATGAAGTCTGTGACGTCCTTTCTAAAATAAAGAAATATGTTTAAAACTTTTTTGAAAGGAATTAAATGTGTATTTATGCCTAAACACTACTAGACCGATTTTGCTGAAAATTTCAAAGTATGTTCTAATTAGCACTAGTAGTGTTTAGATAGTGATTTGAATGGTGGAAGAAGTTGAGGACGCCCGAGGAATACTTTACGAGATATCTCTGCATTGGAACGAGATACGCAGTCGAATTAAAGACTATAATATAATGAAGTATTTTTAACAGTAATATTGTGATATACTATAGTGAATGGTGATCAGAGACTCCCGAGAAAGACATTCACACTAGTGAAGTATTACCGCGTTCGCTAGTATTAAATATATTTTTATTTGAGTTTTTTTCTGTTTGATAAATAAAAACATAATACAATGGGCAAATTTGGACTAGCTATATAGTTTTAAATGCTAAATTTAGTTGTTATTTAGCACTGAACAGACACAGTAGGTGCTAAACAACAAACATTCATAATTATTGCAATTTCATAATTGAAATCTATGGCAAATATCAGGCGTTTAGGATCACTGGGGTCTTTCTACAAAAATAAGATAAACACAAATAAAGATTGGCATGCTCGTGTGCCCAATTGTATCTCTCAAACGACTGTATGTACGAGATAGAGCTTCGTGTCACTAATAAATATGATTATGGCATTACCGAAACCATGTAGTTAGGCCCCTGTGATCCCAAGTCCCCGATATATTAATGTCAAATGGAGAAGCAGCGCACACATGAATTTTTTATCGCGATCATGTTTTTTCTTATAAATAATGTCCTTAAACGAATAATCACAGACATTTTGAATTGGGTATTTTTATTCCCCAAGAGTTTTTACGAGCCTGTCAATAATTTTCTACGGGCTTTTTAGTTTTGACGATTTTGTATTTTTTCATTATCAACAATTTCTTCAGTTTTTCATGAAAATACAAGTTAATATAATAAAAGCATCGTTTGGTCGAATTTTTTTTTATTAAGTGAACCAATAATCTCATAAAGTATATACTTATGACAGTTTCGGACGGCTTAAGTCTTTGTGACTTTTGTGTTATTATTGTAAATAATAAATGTTTTTTAGCACTAATCCTGTGATTGAAGTTTTAATAGAAGAAATCACTATTTTTAAAAACCTTTGAGGCTTATTTCATGTATGTTTTATGACAAATATCTGATGTCCAGTCTGACGTTTAATAATGGACAAACATTGATGGCGCTGAGATCGTTTAAATGGTTTTAAATCGTAACAACAAACAGCTTATTGAAGAATGTATTTTTTAAATTTACCTTATTTGATTTTTTCAATTCATTTTAGTACAAATTAATAATTTCTAGATATTAAATTATGCATAGTTAACGTGCCTGTTACGTATTTCCCTAAAATGACTTAGTAATTTCGTCTGGGAGAAAATTATTGTTCTTAATTAGAAAGTGCGTGAAGAGATGAAGAGAATTTTTTTATAAAGAAAAATTTGTGTAGAGAGATGAAAGACTATAAATTTTTTTATGAAAAATATGTGAAAAATTGTTTTAAAATTATTTTATATCACGTCAAAAAATATATACCTATATTTAAATTAGTTTTGTATGTTAGCAAGGAACAGACTTACTAAAAAACGTGGTGTAAATATTACGCGGTGCGCAAAGTCAGAACAGTGAAAAACTTGACTTATTACCATGGCGTTTGTTTGGTTTTAAACCAGTCTTGAGGTCCGCTTTTTTTTAAATACAATATTTTACATTTTTAATTACAATTTAGTAATGTTGACTTCATTGGGTGGCTTACCTGTGCCTGCATTTTATAGCACGAAAAATATTCATAATACATTTAAAGAAAATACTTATAATATTGATGAAGAAAAAAATATTAAACATAAGATTAAGATAAATTTAAACTAAAAAATTTGATTTAAAAATGAATGAAAATAAATTTTAAATAAAATGAAATAAAGTAAAAAAATCGGAATATTTATATTATATGTTGTGAGTTTGTGAGTGATATGTGTTTTATATTGGTTTTGTGTGTTACGTGTAGGTTTTATCATTTTATTTTATGAAATTTTGGTAATATTGTCTTTTTTGTTCTTTAATTGATTTTGTAATTTTATTTTCAAGTGTTAGACTGTTGAAAGGTTTTATAGCATGGTATTGATAGTGTCTTTTTCCTTTTTTTGCTTTACCACACCGACGTTTAACGTAAGACGGTGAGTGTATGTTTGTGATTGCGCGAGTAATAAGTGAATTATTTGCTGCATTAGCTTCTATATGAAAAGGCATTGTGTGCCTGGTACGCCTCATTGAAACAATGGTAATAATTATTTGTACTTTCTTAACTGGAATATTGATGTGGTCTTAATTGGAGAAGTGCTTTCCGGTACCCGGTATACATGCCGTAAGGAAGTAGGCTTGGTAGTAGTATGAGGGGATGGGCTGTGAATTTCAATGCTAGTAAAGAGGGCCGTCGAAGCCTGGAGGAGCAGGTCCCGCTCGCATCTCGTGCCATCATTATGCCAGACAATAAATCAACAGCCGGAATAAACTAAATAAAGAACGAACTTTGAGCAGAAGCAGAACTCGCCGTTTTCGTGTCCAAAGAAAACGCGGGTGGTTACGAAATAAACTTGGAATAATTAATTGTCTGTTTTCTATTTAAAAGCGTCGCTAAGAGAGCGATCGACAATACATCAACTGCTTGGGGGCTTTTAAACTATTTATGTCTTAATCGTAATTAATTGGAAGCTACAAGCCAAAAATGTATATATTCTTGGTATACCTTATATTGTAGGTAATAGGCATTAAAATTGCTTTGACAAACGTAGTCTAGAAACGTTCGATTTCAAGCACAAAACTGGTTTTTATTTATTTTGTAAATAATTTTATAAGAAAGCACAAAAATCACAGATAATCTTAGCTATAATGCTGTATTTTTAAAAAGTAGTTTCCTTTACGTGTTCATACATTTATATTGAAAAAAAATATTTTTTTGTAGTTTACATTTATATTTTTAATTGAGTAATTTATTTTTTTATTTGCATTCTACTCAGAGGAAACGACAGGAAAACTTTCAATCTATCTGAAGCTTATTTTTTGGTATACATAATGTAGACAGATTCGTTATAAAGATTAAACAAAATGGTGATTTAGCATTAAGCTTCGCCTTATGAATCTACTAGTGGTGAACAGTAGACCTCGCGTCCAAGGAAGTATGTTTCTAATGTTCTCTTATTCAATAACACCAAAATATCCTCTTAAATCATTAGATTTGTAAGAAGGTGGATACTTAAATACCTACCTGATTAATTATAAACCACATGTATCAAGAAACTTTTTTTTCTCAAATAATAAATTACGCAATTTGTCCAAAGAATGGTAACTATCTCAACAACTATCATAATATTGAAAAAGTTCGATTAAGGAACTACAAAATAATATTAACTGAACCAATAAAACAGCCACCACCTTGAACCGGAAGGGAACATACAAACAAATTTACATACAGACCAAATTTAAAATCGGTGGAGTTAAAACAGAACTTGGCTACGCTCAGTAAATAAAAATCACTGCCATCTGTTGAGGTCTTTTGTGACTACTACTTTGAAAAAATTAACCGATAGAAGTGGGTGATAGACATGAAGTAAGCTAAATTAGACCTCACTTTATGTGAAATAACAAAATAATTAGATTTCGATTTCGATTTTTGAATTTCTTTCTTTCACTGATAACCAATTTTACAGCCTGCGACTCGAAGGGTCTAATGGTGTGACATCAGTTTTCTTTCAAATCGGTACTAAAGCCACTTCTATAGGTTTTCTTTTCTGTTTTTGTCACCATATTGAGGGCTTATGTTGTTTCCAGACAAATTTCGACAGAAATACTCAAAACATAAACACTGAACAAGACTTATTGTATAATACCGTCTAAGGCCCAAGGAAAATATAATTCTCAAAGCATAGGCACATTTACCGATTTGCAAACCAAAAAGCTTAGCGCGTTAAGTGACTTCATTAAATTTATAAAAGTATACCTACTGCTATATTTTATTTTTTCCTCTATCAATTTTTTACTTGTCTTTTTCCAACCTTGTTTAATCCATTTCAATATCACTTAAGAATCTATCTACATATTTGACTGAGCGTAGCGAAGTACTGTTTTAACTCGACTGTTTTACATTTCGTTTGATTGTAAATTTGTTTTGTGCGTTCCGTTTCCATTTTTTAAAATCTGCTGCTTCCACTTCATTACTAAAGCGAGCCTTACTATTAGCCTCTGATTAGATGATATAGAACTTTGAATATAATTAGGTAATTATTATTATTTAAATGTGAAATCGTTTTGTGGATTTTCTTATTGACATTTTTTTCTATTTAATGGTACTCACCTTGCTGAAGAAAGTTTAAAAAAAGAATTGACACTGTTTCTTTGATCAAGTTGTATAATTCCTCATTTGATTTTGTTTAAGTTTCATAAATTATATTGATTACAATTAAGTATATGCACATTAAAGTTCCTGCTTACAAATCCTCCGATTTCGGAGAAAATGAGAAACACAATTTTTTGGACGCGAGGACAACACAATTTTCTGTTCACAGAACTACTAGTTATATAGGTTGGGTGTAATAAAAGCCTGTACGAAGATAACAATATAAATTTACCAATATAACTCGACGGAACCTTATCCGATATCAGATTATTCATAATATTGTAGATATGAGAGTCCGCAGGATTTACAGAATCAGTTAAGGACGTTCCAATTTACTTGTGCCACTACAATACCCATTTATTATACGATTAATTAATGCTAATAGGGCAAAGGCTTGTTTGCTGCGACACATATATTTTACGGAAGGAATTTTACATATACCTAGAAAAAATGCAACTATTACCTACGTCAAATTTAACAATAATAACTAACTATAGGAGTCAGTGTGTCCAGGAGTGCCGAACATATAACAAACAATAAATACATTCGACTGTGGCGCAAGGCGATAGGTCGAGAGACCAGTTGGAAAGGTCAAAGGGTCTCCCCAAACCAACCTCAACCGATCTGGCACACCACGCACCTGGTGGGCAGGCGCGTCCTGATCAAACCTCATCCGATGAACCCGGGCACCCCTGCTAAATCACCAAACCTAGCGAACCACTTGGAGTGACCTATGGCAGAAGTGTTGGTTATCCAATAAATGGTTCCTCGTCGCGTCGAGCGTAAATCCACCTGTTCCCGACCGAGTTGCAGTTGTTTGATAAGTTACTTAATATAAAGACAATTGGTATTATTAAAGTGAATATCTTAGTATTTATTGTATGTATGGATATCATCATCTCTGCCTATTTCGGAGAAGTATTATCGTAAACTGATAAGTTAGATATATATATTTTTTACATTAACTCCACATAGGAAGTCCTGAGGAAAATTTGCATTTCCTGGGGATGCTGTGCGGAGATTCTTTTTTGAAGAGGAAAGAGTGAATATGGGTCTTGAAGAGATCCATACTATAAGAGAGAGGAAACAGAGAGCATAGGGATTATGGATTATTATATTATAGAGGGATTAAATTTTTTTTGTGATTTCCACAACTACGACTTTTTTTAATATTTAATTTCAGTATTTACTTGCTGACTACCCTGTTCGTAGTGGGAAGATACAGGGCAATCAATAAGTCACGTCTCAGTACCCGTATTTCTTTGCCAGTTTCATCTCATCTTCCGAGGGAAATTACGTTTCGAGCAATCCGGAATTTTTATTACTAAATATCGACCTGAAGCCTGAATTAAATATTTTCTAATCCTGGAAAGGTCATCGTTCAAAATATAATACAAAGCCTTTGTCATGCACCGCTCACAGCTAGAATCAAAGAAGAAATTAAAGTTCACTGCAGCTTCTTATTTCTTCATTTTTTTAACTATTTATATCCAGTATTGTAGTAAATTTACTTCTAGACTGTACTCTGAGATCTAAACAGCGTTTTTTTTCTTTTACTTGAACTGAGTTTTAATATTTTAAAATAGAGTTGAGTGTTTAAAAGCCATTCTTTATTTCAAAGCCATTTGTTATTTTAAGTTAAAATGAATGTACATATAAAAAAATCTAAATATTATTGTTTACTACCAACTTACTAATCTTAAGAGAATACAGTTTTTTCTTAAATATATTCATTCAATTTACTGTTGTGAAAATATCGGAAAGGAGATTGTACGTGTGCACACTGCACACCCTCATGGCCTATGTTTCTTTTACCACTTTCAGTCTTTACTGAATTTGTGTACATTTTATTATTTTGTCTTGTGTAGTGTTCATGTACTTGTGATGTTTTCATAAATAATAACTCACGATTGAATACATTAATTATGTCGATTTACCGAATCAATTGCATCTAATATTGCTGTCTGACCTGGTTGTATTATACAGAGTCATTAACAAGTTAATTGACAGTCCTGTCATCGTCGCTACTATTAAATTCCATGTATTGGAAACAAGACAAAATCTAACATTTTTCCGCAATATTTACACAACCAATTATTAGTTACACTCACTGACCAATAGGATGATCTGGGCAACAAGTTTGGGGGTACTATTGATGGTTCCATGATAACTCAACACAGTGACAATTCAACACACTTTTAAAAAATGTATACCTAACCTTACCTAACCTAACCTATCCTAATCTAACCTAACCTACTTAACCCAGTTAATAAAGTTTTTGTTTCATCACTTTCCATGAATTTATATAACTTTTTAAAGATGTGATGATTTATCATTGTGATGATTTATCCGGTCACCACTATTGATATATGTGTTGACTTCATTTCTAGAATTAGGCGTAATCTATACCAGCACTTTATTGAATCCTACAAATTAAATTAGCATTGGTAATGTAGTTTTAGTGATTTGTCATAATAATAATAATATTTGGATGATTTTTATAGCGTCAAAATGATTTTTATTTTGCACAAAAACGACAAAAACGGTCAAAAAATCACAAAAACGGTCGCGCTGTACAAATATAAAATACGTTTCCACTATGATCTATGTTATTATTGACTATATATGGAGATAATATACAGTACCGTACTTAACTGGTAGATTATTTGAGATTAACACTTAATTAAAATTAAATAATTGTTTATTTGGGAAATTTAGATACAGGATTTAGAACTTAATTGGAAAATTGGACTTTCCGGTATTTATTTTTTTTTATATTTATTTTTTAAATTTATTTATATATTTTTTTAAAATAATATATTTCAATGTTCTTTAATAAGCCTATTTAGGAAAGAAAAATCAAATTTAAAACAAAAATAAAAGAAGCGAAGTTCTTCTAGTCTAGTTTATCAGTTTATTGTTATATCATGCTTTAAATTTTTTTGTATAATTTTCGACAGCTCACTAGATATATTCTGTTCTTCAAATCTATGTAAAAGCCCAGCTGGGCGTAAAAGTAAATAAAATAAATGTTGTATTGATGTGTATAGGTCCCTTTTGGATTGTGGGTTATTATGAATATGTTATATTCATATATTTTTCTAATTTTTAGTAAGTTTGTTTGATTGTATACTTTTTGTGTGGGGGTATCTGGTTTATAGTCAAAAAGTTTAATAACAACAATAAATATAGGTGTTATCTGAGTCACTCTTCATGATTTTTGATTCTTCAATAAAGGTCGCAAACACTGTTTGCTTTTTATTAGCATCGGGAATTTCATTTTAAAAATTATAATTCAATTAGCTTCATTCCGTAATTCTCTTGTTGATAACGAAAACTTTTCTTTTAGTTTAACTAGGTTAACAACTCGAAAATTATATGGAATAGATATGTGAGAGAAGCCCTTCTCTAAATATCAAACCAACATTCTTGGGATCAACTGAAAAACTTTTTGAGAAATCGTTAGGTGCTATTTTCAGGGAGACAGGATCTGGGGCAAGTCTACATATTTTTTTGTGTAAATGTCCCACAAGAGTCTAACGAACATGTCCCGATGGAAATACGGCATCCCAATTGGAAATATTGTGAAGGAAAGGAGATAGGAAAGAGGAAGGTTAAGAACTGTTTAGCTGTTCGGATGTGGTCATCAAACACATCTAAACCCATTTTCAGCAACGTGTGTTTAAAGCCTTTATATTATACATAAATACATACTCACTATATAGCCATTCTGTAAATTATACAATATTTTAGAAAATCATTTCATGATGTTGAAAAAATCTATCTTTATCATTAACCCAGTACTTTCATCACATTTGTTAATTTTACAATGTTTTCTGTGTATTTCAAATGCGCTATATACATCTTATTTTTAATTTTTCGTAAAAACAAATACTGTTTTAGAAACTAAAAAAAAATATCTTTCATTTAAAATAAACAAAAATATGTTTAAATAATCTAATTTTAATATCAAAAGTTAAAAATGTTGTCAAAAATGCTAACCACATCTTTACTTAATGTTTTTACTGAAACATACAGCAAGATCTGTTTCGGTGCTCTAGGGCCGTACTTGCCAATGTTATATAAATGGTAACAGGTGCTTGATTGTGTTCCTATTCCTTATAAAACGAAATACCCATTATTTTCCCAATTAAAAGTTGTAATTGGTTCCATAGAATATCAAATTTACGACATTCGTTAAATATAGGTTAAGTTTATTTTCACTTCTTCTAACTCAGCAAACTTATTTTGTGGCACCATTTTAATTAAAAATTAATAAAATACTTCGTTTTAACCACTTTTATTGTTTATTACCAACATGTTTCATGAGCAACGCTCACTTCTTCAGGGTTTTTTGATAAATCTAATTATAAATAATAGACATAAACAATGGTGTCAATAGATAAATAATAGACATAGACAATGGTGTCATTAAAAAATAATAGACAAAAACAATGACAACAGTGAAAAAATAATAAAACGGGTAGGGGAAAGAGAGGTAATATGGAACAATTTACAAAGGGAATAGGTTTAATATTGGGTCGTTTAAAAATAATTTTTGATTGTTAATAATATTCAATTTTGCGTTTACACTCTTTCTAATCTCTAAAATTTCTAGTTTATCTAACTGGATGCCATTGACATTACAATGTATTAATTCTATTCCAGTATTGAAGTTAAAAGTATGACTAGTTTCCAACAAATGGTTGGCAAACTCCGAGAAACTGTTATTATTTAAAGATTTCATATGTTCTTTAATCCTTATTTCAAAGTTTCTCGAAGTTTTTCCTATATAAAAGAAACCACAATCATTACACTTCAATTTATAAATTCCAGATTTTTTCATTTTTGAATCTCTGTCTTTATTATTTAATATGTAATTTTTAAGTTTATTATTTGCATAAAATACAGGAAGAATTTCATTCGGTACATTTTTTGTTAAGGAATTAGAAATTTTATTATTAAAATACATAATTTTCCTCCATTTATTCTTTTTCTCGTCCTTATGTACAGGATAGATGTATGATTTAAGAAATTTATTCTTATATTTTTTATTAAGAATGTTTTCAATTAAATTGGTGTTATATCCATTATTGGTTGCAATTTGTTTAATGATATAAAGTTCCTTTGAAAAATTGTTAAGAGATAGGGGTACATTAACTAGTCTATGAATCATAGAATGGAAAGCAGACATTTTTTGAGAAAATGGATGATTTGAGGTGTTATGGATTACAATGTCTGTGTATGTATTTTTACGAAAAATATTAAATTCAAATTTGTTATTAATTATTGAAATATTTAAATCCAAAAAATTTATACTCAAATTTTGGCAAATCTCTACGGTAAATTTTATGTTTTTATGGAGTTTGTTTAAGAAATTAAGAAAAATATTAAGTTGTCTCAATGTACCTGTCCACACACAAAATACATCATCCACGTATCTCTTCCAACAATGTATGTATTTTAATAATAACGCACCGCTGTTAAAAATCTTGTTTTCTAAATTATTTATAAATATATCCGCGACCAAAGGGCTGGTACTAGCACCCATTGCCAAACCATCTTTTTGTTTGAAAATATTGTCATTGAATTGAAAATAGTTTTGTTTTAAAACAATATTAAATAATAAATTTAAATCCTGAGATAAGTCATTTGATAAAATTGATGAAAATAAAAGTTCTTTAATAATAGGTTTACATTCTTCAATTGGAATACTTGGAAATAGATTAACAATGTCAAATGATACTAAAATTGCTTTGTCAGGAATTTCCAAAGATTTTAAGTGTTCAATCAAATCAAATGAATTTTTAATAGTGTATTTAGGATGAAAAATATGTGAATCCATAATAATTCTATTAATTGTTGAAGATATTTTATTGTTAGGTGCGTTACAGTTTGAGACCACTGGTCTTATTGGTTGATCTTTTTTATGTATTTTTAATAAACTATACAATTTAGGGACTTGTGGATTTTTTACAGTTAGTCTCCTATTTTTAATTAAATTAACAATCATATCACTTTTACAATCTTTTAGAGCATCCCTAATCTGCTCTTGACATTTATTAACTGGGTTAATTTTTAACTTTTCAAATTTATCACCTTGTAAAAAATCCATTGTCTTTTCCACATAATCTTCTTTATTCATAATGATGACACTGTTACCTTTATCAGCTTTCGTAATAATCAAATTATTTTCCCGTGTAGCCCTGGATATATTAATTGCAATTCTTTTTTCTTGATTGTTTTGTTTTTTAGTAAAGTTAGGATTCTTTCTGATGTTTTTTATGACTTCACCACATTTATATTGATAAGAAATATGTTGATTATTTAAAGCACAATTGACATCTACTGCTAACAACTCCAATTGTTTATTATTATTATCAACTTGAAGGTTATGGTTTAATCCTTTTGACAACAAATTTAACTCCTCTTTATTAAATTCATGTTTAGATAAGTTAATCACACGGTGATAGAATTTAAAATTATTTTTATTGTTTATATTATTTAATATTTTATTAGGAATATTGTTTTGATTCATATTAAAATCAGTTATTTCTTGGATATTATTGTCACTTATAATATTAATATTGTCAATGTTAGCTATTTGTTCATCTTGAAATTTATCATTTTTAAAACACAAATTATTTAACTTCTTTATTAACTTTTGTTTCTTTTTAAAAGCTTTAATGCTTGCGATGAATCTAACATGGTCATCTAATAAGTCCCACTCAACCGGGTGTAATATGCTAGCTAATTCCATATGTAAAATTTTGATTTGAAGTTTCAAGTTATTACGTTTTTTAAAACTACACTTTAAGTCCTCTTTAAGCCAGGCTTCTTTAGCTTTGTTTGCAGAATGTAAACCAGATTTAATTTTAAAATTAATATAATTAGGAAACACACGACTTTTTTGACACTCACGAAGAAAAAATAAGTTTAGACTTATAAGTCTGTATTTAATCATTAGTTTCTTAAACACTTTTGCCTTTTTAGCCGTACTCGCTACCATCACTTCTTCTAACTCAGCAAACTTATTTTGTGGCACCATTTTAATTAAAAATTAATAAAATACTTCGTTTTAACCACTTTTATTGTTTATTACCAACATGTTTCATGAGCAACGCTCACTTCTTCAGGGTTTTTTGATAAAACTAATTATAAATAATAACTTTTATTTTCATCAATTTTATCAAATGACTTATCTCAGGATTTAAATTTATTATTTAATATTGTTTTAAAACAAAACTATTTTCAATTCAATGACAATATTTTCAAACAAAAAGATGGTTTGGCAATGGGTGCTAGTACCAGCCCTTTGGTCGCGGATATATTTATAAATAATTTAGAAAACAAGATTTTTAACAGCGGTGCGTTATTATTAAAATACATACATTGTTGGAAGAGATACGTGGATGATGTATTTTGTGTGTGGACAGGTACATTGAGACAACTTAATATTTTTCTTAATTTCTTAAACAAACTCCATAAAAACATAAAATTTACCGTAGAGATTTGCCAAAATTTGAGTATAAATTTTTTGGATTTAAATATTTCAATAATTAATAACAAATTTGAATTTAATATTTTTCGTAAAAATACATACACAGACATTGTAATCCATAACACCTCAAATCATCCATTTTCTCAAAAAATGTCTGCTTTCCATTCTATGATTCATAGACTAGTTAATGTACCCCTATCTCTTAACAATTTTTCAAAGGAACTTTATATCATTAAACAAATTGCAACCAATAATGGATATAACACCAATTTAATTGAAAACATTCTTAATAAAAAATATAAGAATAAATTTCTTAAATCATACATCTATCCTGTACATAAGGACGAGAAAAAGAATAAATGGAGGAAAATTATGTATTTTAATAATAAAATTTCTAATTCCTTAACAAAAAATGTACCGAATGAAATTCTTCCTGTATTTTATGCAAATAATAAACTTAAAAATTACATATTAAATAATAAAGACAGAGATTCAAAAATGAAAAAATCTGGAATTTATAAATTGAAGTGTAATGATTGTGGTTTCTTTTATATAGGAAAAACTTCGAGAAACTTTGAAATAAGGATTAAAGAACATATGAAATCTTTAAATAATAACAGTTTCTCGGAGTTTGCCAACCATTTGTTGGAAACTAGTCATACTTTTAACTTCAATACTGGAATAGAATTAATACATTGTAATGTCAATGGCATCCAGTTAGATAAACTAGAAATTTTAGAGATTAGAAAGAGTGTAAACGCAAAATTGAATATTATTAACAATCAAAAATTATTTTTAAACGACCCAATATTAAACCTATTCCCTTTGTAAATTGTTCCATATTACCTCTCTTTCCCCTACCCGTTTTATTATTTTTTCACTGTTGTCATTGTTTTTGTCTATTATTTTTTAATGACACCATTGTCTATGTCTATTATTTATCTATTGACACCATTGTTTATGTCTATTATTTATAATTAGTTTTATCAAAAAACCCTGAAGAAGTGAGCGTTGCTCATGAAACATGTTGGTAATAAACAATAAATATTTTATTAATTTTTAAGTTTATTTTGTACATGGCAGCCATTAAAAACAAATATTTAACTGAATTTCTCGATAATTTATATTTAAAAGTTTATTTTTCAAATAAATTTGGTACTAACTACATTTAGTTTTGCCATTTAGAAGCTAAAAACGTTTTCTAAATTATAATGGGAAGTTTCTAATATTTGGTGGGAGGGATAATGTTCGCAGGGTAAAAGTGGTGAATAAAGTTTCAACATGTAATTGTAGCATTGTACAAAAGCGATGAATAATGTTTCAACATGTAATTGTAGCATTGTACAAAAGCGATGAATAAAGTTTAACGTGTAATTGTTGCATTGTACAAAAGTGATTAATAAAGTTTCAACATGTAATTGTAGCATTCTACAAAAGTGATGAATAAATTTTCAACATGTAATAGTAGCATTGCATAAAAGTATATCTCAAAAGTTAAATGTTTGGAAGGGTAGTTTTTCAATATTAACGCTTTCTATTTTTAACTCGCACATAGATTATATTCTGCTTATGTGACAGCTCCGGTACAAAGAAATGATATTCGACGGCAATTCCCCAATTGATCCGAACTCCTTTTCTGAGGAAGATTATAGCGTAGTGTGTCAGCCCAACATATAATACGTACATGCCACGCCCAATTTATGAGCGCATATTATAGCGTAATATATCCAAGTCCTTAATCTTATACAACCTCCCGCATTCATGTCTTACTTTCGATTACGTTTAACATTTTCTTTGATTCTGCATCGCAAAAGGGGGGAGGTATGCGGGTAGATGTACATAAGGGTAGGAATAAACGTTATCAACTCTCTCAACTAACTTGAGCATTTCGGTTGAAAATAATTTACTTGTAAAGTTTCTCAAACAGAAAACTTGCAGAAAAGGAAATGACTTATAAACATTGGATAGGAAATAACGATATTCTAATATGAGTCCGCATTTTGGAGCCAGCTTTTACAGAAACTACTGAAAATTTTCTTCAGAAGTCTTTATCTTCACGATTAATCTATTGCCACCCTAAGAATGTTAATTTACAGAAAATCCCTAGAAGTGTAATGTACACTGATTTAAAAGAAAACTCTTGTCGTCAATTGACAATAGACGCCCAAATATTCAAATGTCAAATGCCCAACAGTCAAATGAAATTGAATTTCAATGGTTAAATGGATCTTCCTTCGAGAACAAGCATGGCCGTGAAATTATTTGCCGGCCTCTATATGTTCTCCCCATACAAATTTAAATTTCTCTTCAAAACCTAGTTTAACTCCTTCCTTTCGTCAAAAAGACACATCACACAGCATTTCCAAAGATAAAATAGACCCTGAAGGAAATAATCTAATAATCAGTGCATCACATGCGTAGTAAAAAAACATCTGGAAGTAAAGGAAACTGATTGTATTGTAGGCACTAGGCATGATTTCCCATAGTGTACGTGTTTTTGAAAAATTCTTTTGTAACGCGTGTAAAAATTACAAACTCAAAAAATATATATTCAACGACCTATTTCTGCCCCTGTAAAAGCCTCACGCGGGAGATGTCAACAATATGTTCATGTCACCCGGAGACCGTCCCTTAAATTATTTAAATAAATCCACCCCCATTTTTGATGCAGTGAGCCTTAATTAATTAAGGCTGTAAATACTAGAATCTCAAGAAATTATTTTAAGGTTTCGTTTTCATTTCAACGAAAACGATGAAATCTTATTTTTTAATGAGCTTTTTCCACTTTATTTCAAAGGACGATACTATGGAATGACAAAGAACGGGGTTGAATTTTATTATATATATATTAATACATATATATGAAATTTCATTTCATTTCATTTCATTATTAATACATATATATGAAATTTCATTTCATATATATGTATTAATAACATTTTTTGTGAAAGAGTCCCGACTGCTCCCCACTGTTTAGAACCAGCATCCCCAATTGGGGTATGTTGTGAGGCTGAACGTATTCTAGAGAGGAAGGATGTAGATAAGAGAAAGGTTGGGAAGTGCCTGGTTATTCAGATCTGGTCACCAAATACGGCTATACTCATTTTAAACAACGTTTTGATTCTGAATAGTGGTCGTTCCCAAACCAGGGTGATGCTCGAAGTATGTATCTACCACTTTGACTGGAGGAAAGGACTCCACTCTTCAGGTATCATGCCGTCTTCTTCTAGGTTCTTATGCCTAATTATGCATTTTTCACATTCAAACTCCTAATAAAAAATAAAAAATTGTCAACAGAATATTTTTTTCAGATTTCAAATAACATGGTTTAATAATTAATTAGATAACAGTATTTTAACTATTCTTTCTATCATCAATTAAGTTGGAATGGTTGCTTGTTTAATGACGGAGGACAAAGCTAGTAGAGGAATAAACCTGAAATCCCTGGGTCCAAAACTAACCCCACTAACAGAACTGTAGTTTACGAGTTACTTCAAGTAACTAGTACCTACTCTGCAGTTTACTTCAATCCAATCATTTCAGTCTTATTTCAATGCAAATTTAACGATACTGAATTTTAGCTTGTTTTGTAAATTATAATTTGACTTACCGTCTTAATATTTAATCAAAGTATTAATTGATTTAGAAATAACATTTCAAAATATTTCCACTCTTAAATTTTTGGAAACTTTTAAAAGGTTACCTCGTTATGCCCTTCTCTAATTAGCCACAAGCGAATTGTTCTCGTTAAAATAAATTCGTTTCTCTGATAAGGTTAAGTGTAAAGGATAACTGAATATGAAAACTCCGTACATTTTCAATTAATTTGACATAATAATAAAGCTTATTTAATGTGAAGCCGAGGAGCTTTTGTTAAAAGAGTTCCAATGGTTGAATTATTAAATTATTTTCTGGAATTTCTGAAATATTCTTATTTTGGTAACATTCGTTTTGAGAGAGTAATATTATTTCTCATATTTAAGGAAAGCACTGAACAGATAATTCGCAGAAATTACAGAAAATAAAAATAAACCTGTTGTCGCCATTGACGAGATAAAGCGATATGGGTGTGTTTGAAAAAGGTTTGTTAATCTTTATTTTGATTATATATGTTTATTTTGTGAAAGAATGTGAAAGCGCACAAAAGTCCCAACCGTCTCGAGTCAGTGATACTGGTGATATGGCATCCCCAATTGGTTTATGTTGTGAGGCTGAATTTAGTGGGGAGGGAAAGGAGTTGGGGAAAAAAGAAGATCGGGAAGTATCTACCTATTCATACCTTGTTATCAAGCACGGCTTAAGCCATTTCTAAACGGTGGTTTTTCAGCAGGGCTATACTGAGAGTATCTGCCAATTTGTGGTTAAAAACAAAATAGAAAGAATATATCTCAACACTAAGAGTTTGAACTGTATTAATTATTGTGGAACTGGGAATTATAATGGACTGCTCCCAACTGTCTGAAGCCATTGAAACTATGACATCCCCAATTGGGGTATGTTGTGAGGCTGAATTGGGGAGAAGATGAGGCAAATGAAGGTGGGGAAGTACCTGGCTATTCAGATCTGGTCACCAAACACTGCCAAAGTCATTTCAAGCAACGTTTCAATTCTGAATAGTGGTATTGTACCAGAGCGATGGTGAGAGCATCTTCCACTGCCGCAAAAATACTATATTTTATTTAAAATGAATACATTGTAAAATAGCAAAAAATTAATTAAATAAAATAAATTTTTTAATTAATTTTTTTTTTCCGGCTTGCTAGTCGTTTATGAGAGAATATACGCACTATCAATTCCTGCGAATGCAAATTCGAATGGTAACAGAAGTCGGGGACGCCCGGGGAAGACATGGCACGATCAAGTGAATCAGATACTCGAACGACCCAAGAAGTGTATGCCAAAACCGAGTTGTTTGGCGGTCCGTCCTCTCTGCCTACCCCTGAGGAGAAACGGCGTGAAGGTTAGTTAGTTAGTTAGTTATCAATTCCTGTATCAATCCTCATTCTGACAGGAATATTTGATTTCAAAACCTTAGAAGTCCGCCGAAAAATTATGGAATGTGAAAAATAACTCATTATCCTTACTTTGGGCACGCAAACACGCTCACAACACATTTCTGTCAATTTATCTCAACAGTCATAAAATAATAGAGCCGGAATTTTCTTATCAACAAATATTATTTTACTTGTACATCCAATTTGAGCAATTCTCAAAGAGAATATTATTAGCGGCCTTTGGAGCCATTCTACTCTCCTTTTCGCAACTTCCAAACCAACCCTTTACTTGCGTCAGTGAATAGGCACTTTATATAATTTCCTTGGAGCTTTCTATGTAAATTTTACATTGCGTCTGGGAACTGATAGACAAATCATTAAATAATTTTATTTTTGTGTCGGTACAAACTATGTATATACGCACACATATACATATCTTTTTTTGATAAGATTTAGGTTGTTTGGTTTCGAACTCTATCTCATTTGATGAACATCAAATTGATGATCAGCTTCATATTATTTTTTCGGCAGTTGAACGGCCCTCGTTAAACGCCAAGGGCGTTTCAATTTTTTGATGAATTTGCGATTAGTATAATAACGTAACATATATTTTTACCAGTTAGTCTTTGTAAACAATATCTCACGATTTTTTTAGATTTTTACAGTGTTTAGGGGTTGTGCTTGCTTCGATAAAAAATAGTTATTAATCATTGTCTACGTCGACATTAAGCCGGCCCAAGTGGCAAAAAAAAATAAATTTCAAATTCTCCAAAATAGGGCAATGAGAACAATACTCAGACGAAATAGATATTCAAAAGTAAATAAAATGTTAAACGAACTAAATTGGCTAACGGTGAAACAGATGTTGACCTTGAACACGATGATATTTTTACACAAAATAGTAAACAACCTGCTACCCAAATATTTTTCGAATCAAATTGTATACAACAAGGACATACACCAACATAAAACTAGGACGTGCAATGAAATCAGGCTACCAAAGAAGGACAAAGCGAATACCCAGAATAGTATATTTTATAAAGGGATGAAATACTATAACGCGCTGCCGGAAAACCTTAAGTCTGCCCCAATTGAAAAGTTTAAGATGTTGTGTAGGAGCCATATCAAGAAAGAAAAAAAAAAAAAAAAAAAAAAATAGTATATTTAAATGTAATAATTAATTAGTCATTTGTAATCTTAAATGTACAAATTACTAAAATAAAATCAATAAATAAAAAAAAAAAAAAAAAAAATAATAAAATAAATAATTAAGCCCTGAAAATTGAACTATAAAGTGTAGAAAATGATTTATTGTGACTATAGTAGTGATTCGGGTCGTCCTATTAAAGGATCAGCCCTTTTGACTGCGTCACTCAGTTTTCTATAATGGTATTATTATTATACAGGGTGCCTGGGGGTAAAGTGCGCTATCTTCGGGGGGTGACTACGTGATTTTAGAAGTAAAAAACACAATTTTTTTCTTTCAAATTCCAATGTTTGAAGATAGTTTTTACGTTAAAAAGTTGAATTGTTTTTACCGAAGAATAAATATTTTTCTTTTGGAAAATAAACATTAGAATTTCGAAAAAGTTATTAATCTTGAAGTTAACAGTAAAAAATATTCCATGCGCCAAGCAATTATCAAAAAAATGTGAATAACAAAATGATTAGATTATTAGGAACCCGAACACAGGATCTCTACTCTATCTAGGAGTAGCATATTTTAACACTGTGATTTCCAAACCTTTTTGGGTTCCGTCATTTCCTTGAAATTTTTAATGAAAAAATCATTTACCTATTTCAGATTTCTGTGTCTTCTTCCGTTTCATATTCTTTGATTATTATTGATATTGTTTATGGTTATGGGTGTGATTGTTGAAATCATAATTTTTCGACATTGTTTTTGTTTTGAAGGTCGACCGTGCAAAATCATCAATCTCGGAATAAAACGGTGGATTTGTGTAAAAATCAAAACCACGCCGTCCTCCCACCCGCCACAGACTACTCTCTTTGTATAAATAGATGAATTGTGAAGCTTTAATCGGTTAGTTCTTATTTGAACGAATCTAGAATTGTATTTCAGAATATATTTGTTTACGTCCAGGTATGCCAATAATTTCCACTCCCCGTGCATTTTATTAGAGAATATTATATAATATTTTAAAGTAAAACGTGAGTGCTTTTGGGAATATTTGGTTGCACAATCTGTTACGAACGATTATTTATGTAATATTCTCAAATCATCTGAGTAGACAGCCTTTTGAGATTAACGTTTTCCAACATCGACGTAACCATTTCTATGAAATTAATTAAGTAATCTCTAGCCCGAAGTGGTAGATACTTACCCGCCGTCTCTTCGCCTTGGTGAAAGACATTCAGAATAGTATCGTTGCTTGAAAAGACTTTAACCATGTTTAGTGACCACGCTTGAAAATCAAGGTACTATCGAACATTCTTTTTACCAGTTTCCTTCTCCTCCCCACTACCCTCAGCCTCACAATTGGTGCCATAAATAAATAAATGAACTTTCCAACATGAAAGGAATGCCATCTAATAGTTTTTTTTATCTATTTGAATCTAATAGTATCTCTTTGAAACTATCTGAAAATATTTAAACTTATTTGCATCTATTTGAATATATTAGAATCTCTTTGATAATCTTTGAATCTCTTTGAATATCTTTGAATCTCTTTGAATCTCTTTGAATCTCTTTGAATCTCTTCGAAGCTATTTGAATCTCTTCGAATCTATTTCAATTTATTTGAATATATTTTAATCTATTTGAAACTATTTGAGTCTATTTTAATCTACTTCAATCTATTTTGATCTATTAAATTTATTTGAATCTATTTTAATTTCGATATTGTTTCTCGATGATAATGCATGTTAGCAAGTTTTGGTGGAAATCACGCATACACACGCGGACAAATACGCATTTCTCTGAAATTGAATGACATTACAGCAGTTAATATATGAAATAAATGTTGGTCCTACCCAATCGGGATTTGGGAAGAAAGGTTCAATCCTTATTAAGAAAATATTCAAATATATTTAAAAAAAACAGTTAAGAGCCCCTACCTGAGAAGAAGGGTTCAATCCTCAGCCAAAGTAAAAAAACGTCGTTTTTCGCATGTTGAAAATTTTGGTTTTCGCGGGTTGATTTTTTATCTTTGATGTCTGACAGCCATTGTAAATTACGTTCACCCGTTGAGTTATCATATAAACCGGAAACTTTTGAAGTTTATCCTTCCTGGGCCAATGGGCCAAATAATTCAAATCCCGCATAAATGTATCATTTATTATTTATTTATTTATTTATTTATTTATTTATATATATATACGCCTAAAAAGGCTTTTACATAGAAGTGATACATGATGCAGTACAATAAGAGAATATGTAATATACAGGAGATATTGACAGTAAATAGATGTAATGTAATGGAAAAAAAAATAACATAAAGTAAAAAAGAAATTAAAACAACATTAGATATAAAACAAATCATTAAAACTAATTTACCAAAGCTACTCCAATTTGTAGGATTCAACAAAGTGTTGATGTAGATTATGCTTAATTCTATATATGGAGTCAATAAATAAATCAATAACACCCCCATACTTGTTGCCCAGATCATGCATCCTATTGGTCAGTGCGTGTGTCTGATAGTTGGTCGAGTATGTATTACAGAAGAATGTTATATTTTGCCTTGTATTCCTAGTCGGCACATGTAGTTTAATAGTGGCAAGGATGGCAGGACTATCAATTAAGTTGTTAATGATTCTGTGTAACACAACCAGGTCTGAAATAATTCTCCTGTCAGACAGTGTTATTAGATGCAATTGATTCATCAAACTGACATAATTAATGTAATCAATAGGAATTCCGAGCTTAAAATTTACGTACTTAAGAAATTTGTGCTGAACTCTTTCTATATTATTGGAGTGAACTTTATATAAAGGGGACCAAATAGGTGAATTATACTCCAATTGACTTCTGACTAATGAAGTATAGAGGGTTCTCATACAATCTATGGACTTAAAATCGGTTAAAGTTCTGCAAAGGAAGCCAAGCATCTTTAAAGCCTTATTAGTTATATAGTTGATGTGTTCAATGAATGACAAGTTTTCAACGAATATTACACCCAAGTCACGAATATGTGATACTGGTATTAATTTAATATTATTTAATGTATATTCATGTAATATATTATAACGAGTTTTGGAAAATCGTATTACTTGACATTTCTGAATGTTCAAAAATAAAGCATTTTGTTCACACCATTGATGAAGTTGTTCTAAATTACTCTGTAAAATTTGACAATCAGATACATTTCGTATTCTTTTATATATTTTTAAGTCGTCAGCAAATATCAGAACTTCTACATCATTAAATTGGTCAACAATGTCATTGATGAATAATAAGAAAAATATTGGGCCGAGGTGGGACCCTTGAGGAACCCCACTTGTGGCCTCGAATATATAAGATTGTACAGAATTAATCTTAACACTAAGCACCCTATGGCTAAGATAACTAACAATCCAACTCAATAATTTACCTTTGATGCCCAACGATCGAAGTTTATAAATAAGTATGTGATGTCGAACCTTATCAAAAGCTTTACTAAAGTCAGTGTATATACTGTCCACTTGTTGTTTGAGACCCAGAGATTCAGATATGTAATTTTCATAAATCATTAAATTACTTAAGGTAGAGCGACCTGTGATGAAGCCATGTTGGTTAGGAACAATAATGTTGTTGATAGGTTTTACAATGATATCTAGGACTAATTTCTCAAAAACTTTCGGTAAAGCAGACATTATACAAATTGGTCTATAGTTTGATATATCGCTTTTGTCACCTTTTTTATGAATAGGGGTTAAATAACTCTTTTTCCACTGAGCTGGAAAAGAACCAGAACTTAAAGAATTGTTAAAGAGTTTATAAAGAGGATATATCAGACTACTAACACAGGTTTTGAAAAATATTGGAGGAATACCATCCGGTCCAGCAGATTTATTGCTATCTAATTCTTTTATGACTTTTTCTATAGATTCTTTTTTGATGAAACATTGGCTTAGATTTAATACCTCTTCCACTGAAATATCGGGAATCGTATTGACACGAATATCTGTGTCGTAAACACTTTTAAATGAATCAGCAAATAGATTAACTATACCTTCGATACTGTCGGCACATTTTTCTTTTAAGTACATGTTATTGGGAAATCCACAATCATTTTTTTGTTGACTTTTAGAAAAACTCCATAATTTTTTAACATTTTGGTGTACCTCTTTTTCAATTAGGCTTACATAATCACTATAGCATTTTATTGATAATTCTTTACACTGCTTACGTAATTTAGTAAAAGTTATATAATCATTAGGATTTCTGGTATGTTTATATATTCTATGGATATGTTTTTTATAATTAATATGTTTTTTTAATTCCCTCGTAAACCATTTGGGATAGTTAGATGGTGTGAAGTTGACCCTAGGAACGAAGCGCTCTATCGAGGTATTTAAAATTGAGTAAAATTGTTCTAATTGATTATTTAAATTATTTTCGTTGTCTAAAAATGACCAATCTACCGAGGTAAGGTACTCATTAATATTATGGTATTCGGCTTTGGAGAAATTATACGATGTGGTAGTTAGGTTTGGAGATCTTCCAGACATATTTGTTATGATAATATCTAATGGTGGATGGTGTTTATCTAGAGGCAATAATAATTCGTCAGATTTCTCAACCACTATTTTTGAATCACTTGAAAACACTAAATCTAACATTCGATTATTAGAATTAGACACATTGTTTGATTGAGTTAGTCCTAGGAATATGGACATATCACGAATTTCACTGGATTTAGCGCACTGTAATTCAACTTCGTTTGTGGCAGATCCGATGTCATCTTGGCTGGTCCAGTTCGGCAGATTATAATCACCAGCAATTATGAATTTTGCTTTCGGATATTTGAATTTCAGCATTTCTATGTCCTCATTGTGGTTTTTATATATTTGCAAATCCGATGCAGGTGGGATGTAGACACAACCTATAATAATTTTACTATAAGGTATGTTGAGCATTACAAAAGTGTGTTCAACATTTGTGTGCTTGACCGGTAGTCTATAGGATGAGATATTTTTAGACACACATAACATCACGCCTCCTCCGTTAGACTTTTTGCTCGAATTAGGACTTCGATCAAGGCGATAGATAGTATATTGATTTAGGCCTAATTCTGACGAGCCGATATCTGCATTTAACCATGTTTCAGTTAATAATAAAATGTCATATGAGAAGGTGGGTGAATTCCTTTTAAGTTGTTGCAATTTCGTACGGATTCCTCGAACATTTTGATAATATCCATTGATTCTTAAGAGTGTGTTATGTTTGTTTATCAGTTTTTTGCGTGGCTTTTGATAATTTTAGGAATTCCATTAAAATGTTTGATTTGCAAATCAATTTCACCCTTTTCTTTTCTCTCCTCCATTTCCTTCCAGAGGTCAGTCAAATGTTCTCTTTGTTGGAGGGTCCTATCCGGTTTCATTTTTATTCCATTAGGCAAAGTATTTTTATTAAAGAGAATAAGTTTTGCCAGCTTAGGGTCTTCAAATTCGACTTTAATGGGCCTGATTTTGTTTGAAATTTTACTACCAAGCCTGTAAATTTTTACTTCTTCCGGTTTGAACTCGCTATTTATTTCACTAACGATAGTTAAAACTTTTTTTTTATCTTCCAAGATATTCTCCATGCTTGAGTTGGAACTAGACTCAGGAACGTTAAGTAAAATCACGTTCTTGGTGCGGATCTTGCGTTCCTCTATCTCTGCGAGCAAGTCACAAATTGGTGTTGTTTCTTGGGGTAATACTTTCTTTTCTATGATTTTTTCAAATGTCATAACTTTCCCCTCCAGGACTCCTACATTTACTCCTAGGTCCTGCATGGTACCAGAGAGGTTAGATAGTTTGGTGAGTATTTTTGCCATTTGATCTTTAGTGATTTTTAAAGAGGGATCGGTAATGGCACTATGGATACCAGTAATCTCTTCCTTGGCTTTATTTAGAAGAGAAAGTGCTTCATTCATATTCATTTTGAAAGCGATATTCGGCGGAATTTGGCAATATAGTTATTAAGAAGAAACAGATTCACTGCACACAGAAGTTTAAATAATAGTTTTAATTGTTGGCTTGTTTGCAAACACTATTTATTTGTTAGTATATATTTTTATTTATTTGGTTTTATAGATTTTGATATATTTTAGCTAAATACTTGTTAAAAAAACATTAATTATTGAGAGCAAAACAAAAACTCGACAACTATGAAAGGAAAATGTTTCTATCGTAGAAATGTTAGTTTTGCCATTTCCATGGCAATTATCGCTCAAACAATATATATGTATATGTCACATGTGCAAAATCTAATCAATAAGTACCAATATTCTGCTTTAGGAGGTAGGAAAGGGTAATGGGGGTGGTTTTTCGAAATCATAATTTTTCGACATTATTTATATATTGAAGGTCGAGCGTGCAAAATTTCATCACTCTTGGAATAATTCTGTGGATTTGTTTAAAAACAAATCCACGAAATCAAAAACGATTGTTGATTTGTTTAATTGTTTAATTTAGAGGATTTTTTGATTTGTTTAATTTAAACGATTGTTGATTTGTTTAATTTAAAGGATTTTTTGATTTGTTTAATTGTTTAATTTAAACGATTGTTGATTTGTTTAAAAAAATATAAAACTATTTTTTTTGTTGATTCCAAAAAAAAGTGGCATAATTCATAGAAATTATATTAATATTTTCACTTAATTTTATACATAAGATGAACCACCATAATAAAACTAGGCTTGTATGGATGGGGTATGTATCATTTTTTTGTTATATTTTATTTATATACCAAATTTTTCAGTTTAAATTTTTAGTGTGTTATTTAACGTGAAGTTTAAAATCTTTAATGTTGAATCTCTTTTTGTATGTTTAATGTATTTCGGATATCTACTGGTAATAAAAAATTTACTCTAAGATATTTAGAGTGAAATTAAATATTTACAATAATATATTACACAAGATATAAGATAAATATTCCCGGGTTACGAATAACCTGAATTGTTGAATTTACATTCATATTATTATTTTTCTTATTTGCTGCTTTATTGTGTTATTTTTTTCTATTTTTATTAAATATTCTAGTTTACAGGTTAGTTTTATGTTTCTGAATATCTATCTGTGAACATTAATAATTGGTCTGTTTTTTTGTTATCCTCTTATGCATATTGTATTACTTAGACTGTTTATGTTCCTCAAATAAATAAATAAATATTTGAAAATCTCCTTTTACCACCTCAGTAAGCGGAAAATGTTGTTTGTATTGTGATGGAGGACCCTGTGGAGCTAGCCGATAAATCAAACACACGTTGCCAAACGCGATGCTAACTCAGCCACTGACTGGTCATACATTATTGTTTTAGGAAAGTAAATTATTAGAGGTCTGAACGTGGAACCCGCTAATATTTTATCAAAGAAGCGAGGCGAAAAACGTAACTGGAATTGTAAAATGGGATCAAAGTAACTGCATGAATGTCTATACAAAAAAATAATACCACTAAACTAACTAATCATCATGCCGTCTCCCCGCAGGGGTAGGCAGAAAGGACCGACCGCCAAACAACTCGACTAATAATTTTGATATCAAAATACCAATGTAAAAAAGTATTTTAAGTTCCTCTCGTCTTACAATGAGTTTTATAACTCATCGGGATTACTCTAGCAAGAAATAATTTTTTTTTAAGTATAGCTGAAGTGGCATAATTGATATTACAAGTATATGAACTATGAGAACAGGTCACGTGAAAAATTCAGAGGAAATAATCGTATAATAGTAAATAATAGACTAGGTTAGTAGGAGTTGGTTAATTTCAACTTAGTATTTAGTAATCCTGATTTGAAAACATCTACAGAACAATATTTATTACCGCCCGCGACTATGATGTCTTTCTACGGACAACTTAGAGGCAAAGTTCGCATGAAATAGTTGTTCATTTAATAGATCTATTATACTTCTTGAATTTCTACATTTCTAACACGTCCGGAGAATCGAATTGTGCATGTATTATTTTGTGCAAACAAAGCATAGATTTAAAAATCTAAAAGTGCCTTGTGTTTCGTGATACAAATATTTGCCTAATAGAGGCTTGAATTTCCAAATGGTATGAAGATCTACGATGTCAGGCGAAGTGTAAGTGAGACGGAGCGCTGGGTTATTGGGCCAAATAGAACATTTTTTTCCATTCAAATTTGTTAATTAATTATTAATCGCTAACAATTCTTCTATCGGATAATTTTTATATGTATGAAATAAGTACTAAGTTATTAACGTGATTTATCTTTGTAGTATTAAGCCGTGTTGCGCTACCTTATTATTTAACCAACGTTTCGGATAGCATTAAGTGCATGATTCACTTGATCATGCCATGTCTTTTTCGGTTATCTACCATTTACATTACCCTAACACTCCTTTCATCGCACCCCCACTCTACGTGTCCAAGCCATCTAAGCGTCTCTTTCTAATAGTTTTAATCATCAAGTTTACATCAGCCTTGCGTCCTTTCCGAATCTCCATATTTTAAACACGTTTAAACCACATAACATCCTAAATAGACCCCCGTTATGGGATTTCGCGTTGTTTCAACTTGAATAATCACATTAATCGCAGGTATCTTCTCTGATCCTGAATTCAATATTATAACAGAATCATCATCAGTTTTAGGGGTAGTCTTCCAAAGCAACGGGCAGCAATTTCCTTCCAATATCGGCTTCAAAGTGCTATTTAAATAGCTCAACATAAAAACAGCTAATATTAAGCAGACAAAAAATTACATTACCATTTTTCTTGTTATTATTTTACAGGCTTTTAACAGTTTTTAATAAATTCCACAAATTTTAATTCGACTTTTTTTGGAGCTGATATTGTGTTATCGTGAATAATTTTTGGGGTGTTATGCCGTGTTGAGCTACTTTATACTTTAGCCAACGTTTCGGATAGCTTTTCAGTATCCATAATCATGGCAGATGTGTAATGGACACTGTAACGCGGTCCGAAAAGAAGGAGATAGCGCAACCAAAACCTCCTAGATCACAAGACCGGGACAGTCATTCAAAGCATCCTCCTAACTTGTCTGAGATTCCACAAAAGAATGTTTTCATTTTTTTATTTATTTATGAAAATAATTTGGTTAATTTAAAAAAAAAATTTGAGGTTCTCATACAAGTTAGGAGGCTGATTTGATTCGGTGTCCCGGCCTTGTATATACGAGGATACGGCGCAACACAGCATTAAACAGCTATTCATTTGGTAACGTGTTCCAATTATCGTTTAAAAGATAAACAAAGAGTGCAAATTTTAAATCAATGTAATTTATAGAAGTGTGACAAATTTATTTTTCATTAAAAATTGTAATCAAGTAAAATATTGATACTATTCCATTATTCAGTTTTCGTGCTCTCATGTAAAATATTGATAAGATTCCATTTTTCTATTTTGTGCTCTCCTTTTAAATATCGATAAGATTCCATTGCCTATTCAGTTTTCGTGCTCTCCTGTAAAATATTGATAAGATTCCATTTTTCTATTTTGTGCTCTCCTGTTAAATATTGATAAGATTCCATTGCCTATTCAGTTTTCGTGCTCTCCTGTAAAATAATCGATTTGCAGCATTTTCTGTGAGGTTTTCATTTTTTCTTTGTCAATTTCCTACCGCAGGTGTTTCTTCGAGACGATACTTGGAAAGCAATTAGGGCTGCGTTTGTTCAGCAATTTATTAAATATTAAGTAGGCTCCGGCGGTAGGGCCTTATGAAATATTGGGTTCCTAATTACTTATTGCGTTTCGCTCGTGGTTACGCGAAGCGAAGCCTTCAAATTAAAGAACAAGATTTACTTAGTTGATGGAGAATTTGAAGTACTAAGACAATTATGTGCGTAAAGTGCTCTAGTCATGTGACATTTTGGGTGGAAGCGTGTTCGATTTTGTGCTTTTATTTACTTACTTTCACAGGCTCGTGAAAAATCATAGTATATAATCATTCATTGTAGGATTTGAACAGAACTCTAGTAGAACTTTTACAAACTTGTAAACTCGTATTTCTTTAGAGAGACGATCAGAACTTTACCTTTTAAATTAACACCGTAAATAAGCTTTAATTAAGTAAATGGTTTTCTGTGTACTTGTTTTTCATTTCAAATGTAGAATTATCAACGTTACACATTACATTACGCGAGAATATTTCATATAACGCATGTCATCACAGTGAGTCAGTATGTTTCGTATTTTTAACTACGTCAACATAAGTGACCGACGACCTAATCTTCGTGCCGTTTCTCCACAAGGGTAGGCAGAGAATATGAAAAACCACACCTGCCTTGTCTCTCGCCCCTTAACCTCATGCGTTCTTGGCTTCGTTATCAATCGTACATCGTCTCATAGGTAGGAAAATACTATTCCATTCGCTTAATCGTGCCACATCTTCCTCGGACGTCCCCGACGTCATCCATTTTTAATACTTCAGCGTAATATATTCTCCCGACAATCCTTTCTCCTTCCATCAGCTCTACAAATCGACTCTGAAGATGTAAGTATGGTAATACCATTTTTCCGATAAATCTAATATAAGTGGCTACCCAGATGTTGTAAACAAAAACAAAAAATTTCCACAAAAAAACTCAACACATAAACACGCTACAAGGTTCACAGAAAACCTATTAATCCCAAAAGCAAACAAAACTATTTTTCAAAAAGGACCACACTACATGGCCATTAAAATATATAACAACCTTCCACGTAGCATCAAACAAATAACCAACACATTTAAATTTAAATCAACACTAAAAACATTTCTTTTAAACAAATGTCACTACACCTTGAATGAATTAAATACCTCTGTTTTTTATTGTTTTTATTTGCTGTTATTTATTTGTTAACATGTAATTCTTGTGTTATGTGATATAATGTGTATTTATTGGGTTAGCTGGAAGAAATAGGATGTAACCTATAAGTTATACCCTTTGTACTCTTTTTGTGCAATCAATATTTTTTTTAATTTTGAATTTTGACGTTTTACGAAAATGCTTGACATTTTAATACCGTAAATATGTTGTATATGTTAGTATCTGTAATAAACCAATTTCACTAACCGGTTTCGCTCGAAGTTTGGATTTGCATTTAAAAATCACGATAATATTTCGATTATGCAATACGTTGTGAACACGTTCGTTGGTCGGTATTTTGTCTTGTTTGAATTTCAAATCAAATTATTGTGAGGTTTTCACAAAATGTGAAACGTTTTAATTTTTCTGTTAAGTTTCAATCTTTTTTTTAAGAAATCTAAAATAATAAACCGTGTTCTCTTTTTGTGTTTTGTTAAATTGACCTACTCTTAAAGATCCGCGCGTCATAAATGACATTGATAGCTGAAAATATCTGCATAAATTTCCAGAAATAAGCAGATGTGTAGATTTAATAATGCAAGAGCTTCTAGTTACTGCTGCTTCAGACATCGGGCAAACAGTGTTCTGCTATTAAAACATTAAAAAATCTTTTAAAAACATGAACCGTTTTTTTTTAAATGTCTCCAGAATAATTTAGGCAAAGAAATACTGCGTAGTCAGCGTAAAATTTTAATGTCATTTAAAAGACGTTGTTTTATTGAGAAAATTGTAAAAAAATTCCTTGCAAAATGATGAACAATATAATATTATAATTATATTTTGGAGAAAGCTTTCTCAAAAGAATCTAAAGTTTGCGGTAATTGTATTTTTTTGTCTTCATTGAATTATCACTTTTAATTGCATTTGTAATTATGATAGGAAAATAAAAGGTTTTTAACTGCTTTAAATAGTAGTTGAGTTAAAATTTGTTAACATTAAAAAAAAATTACATCAACCCTAAAACTTCGTTATCGCTTAAGTGTAATTAGTAGAGAAAATTATATTTATTTTGTAATTAGAGTGCTTTTAGTCAATTAATTTATAACGTATCTACTAAAACGTATAGTGGTAGACGATTAGTTTTAACATTTTTGGATCACTTGGGGTGTGAGGATGATTTTACTTTCGTGATGAAACGATTGTTTTTTGTTGTTGTTTGTTTTTGGGGTGTTATGCCGTGTTGTGCTAACTCCTTCTTTAGCCGACGTTTCGGACATCGTTGCAGTGTCCATCATCAGGGCAGATCCGGTAGATCCGAAGATGTGATCTACCGGATCTGCCCTGATGATGGACACTGCAACGATGTCCGAAACGTCGGCCAAAGAAGGAGTTAGCGCAACACGGCATAACACCCCAAAAACAAACAACAAAAATGCTTTTGGCCGTGAAAATCTAAAAAGATTGTTTTTTTGTATATAATAAATTGACCCCTTAACTTAGGTACTAATAAACGTGTTTTAAATCTAATACGACTGATGAACAACCATTAAGCATGCGTTAATGGTTTTTTAATGTCAGCAAATTTAAGTGTTTGTTTGTTCCAACTTTGCTCTTTTTTATGTCAAACCGCAAAAGAGTCCGAACTACTCCCAACAGTCTGGAGAATATGGCATCCCCAATTGGGGTATTTTGTGAGGCTGAATGTGGCGGGGATGGGCTGGCTGGCTATTCAGATCTGGTCATCAAACACGGTCCAGCCATTTCACGCAATCTTTCAATTCTGAATAGTGGTCTTACACCAGGGCGATGGTGAGAGTATCTTTCACTATTATATATATAATGTAAATGAGTGCCTTGTGAAATGACACAAATTAATAAAATAAATTTTTATTTTTGCTCGCCTGAACTCGCGACCTTCGACTTGCTAGTCGAGGGCCTTACCCCTCGACCATGGAGGCCGTCTTTTGTGTGAATTTTTATAATTATATTGTGTTAACTGCTTCTGATAGAATGATTTATTTATCTGTGAGTTTGTTAATCGCCTTCATGTTTAAATGGTGTAACTACAGTAAAAATAGTGACATATCAGTATGACTATGTTCTGGGAAATGGCGAATTCCATTCAACATTTTAATGACATCCGTAAGGCGTGCTCGATTCGTTTTGGGTCGTCTCACTATTTCAGTAACAAATCCAAAGGCAATGGCCTGTTCGACCGGATGTCCGAGTTTGCACGCACGACATTGTTTTGAGATCCTTTTGGAGATGGTCCATTTGTCTGGCCTACATACAAATTGAATATTCATATGTTGGTTAAAAATAAGATAAGCCGCTATACTGATTGTTCCATTTTTGTTTTTCAATAATTGTATAATAGAAAATGCGGGTTAATCTCGGTTGTAACTACTGGTGTAGTATAAAAAACTAGATTTAATTGATTAAAAATTTTAATCTACTGTTTTTTCCAAATATTATCTGAATACTTTTGGTTTTATTTTTACTTTTATTTTTTTTCGTGTAGGTAACTCTATGTATTTGCCGATCCAGTTAGTCAGAAACTTCTATGATAATAAAAATTATGTAAAGTTAACAACATTCAAACGTGATTTATTTAAATTTTTCCCTCGCGTTATGTTAACGTTTGCATAATGAATTATTCATAATGTTTTGTCAACAATTCTCTAATACAAATGCGGCTTTTTGGTGCCATTAGGACTATGTGCCATTAAAAAAATTAAATAAAAGCACACATCATTTGAATTATTCAAACATGTAAAAGGTCAAAATGTTCACTTTGTAAAATAAGTTGTAGCTGCTACCTACTTGTTTGCAAACAAAATTATGTATGCTTTATTTCAAATAAAATACTCAGTCGTAATATAAATTTACTGTCAATCCACTTCCAACAATTTAATTGTTAAAAACAATGAGTAGGTAGTTTACCAAGCACTGAACTAATAATCACTAGAAATGTGTTCTGAAAAAGTACACCGATTTTTTAAAAAAACTGATGTTGTCTAAACCCAATATGACCTTTCATACTTAGTACCCAGACAAATCAGTGAAATATGCCTTTTTCTTCTGCCTATCAATAATACATTATTGAATTATAAAATGGGTGGAACTTAAAAAAAAACACTCTCAACAGTTTTATATGGCACAAAAATTAACATTAAAAACAATTCTAGTTAAACCATATTCATATTCACCAGAACTTTTGATTAAAGAATTCAAAGTTAAATTAATATTCAAAAGGAAACTGCACCATTTAAAATTAATAGAAAATTCTGGCAAACATCAATTCTCACTATTCCAAAATGTAAAAAAACAATAGAGCAATTCAAATATAAATATCTTGGGGTGAAGTTTTTTAATACATTTCCAGAAATATAAATAATAACAATAAAGATTTTGAATACTTTAACAACCCTGTATGTTCTCCACCGTTCAGCACAGCTTCACAGCGTACCCTTATGGGGGATGCCGTAGTCTCACTGGCTTAAGAACATTGGGAGCTTTTAGGACTCTTCTGCGGTATATAAAATAAATTTTTAAAAGTTATTTATTGTTCGCTAGCTTTAGATTTTGATTTGTTAACAAATAAATAAAGACGACATGTATCCGACTTGATTTTTATTTTTTTAAATTACAGACAGACCTGATTTTATTTCAAGTCTAATCTTGTCCGGTCGGTGGCTGAGTTGTCATCGCGTTTGAGTCCTACCCAGGCGTAGTGTGTTCAATTCATTGGCTGGCTAAGACCTCCATCACAACACAAACAATATTTCCCGCTTGGTGTGGTGGTATTGGAGATTTATTTATCTTTCTTTTAAAAAAAATCATCTTCAACATACCAACTAGAACTACTCGATCGAAAATTCGATTTTTAATTGCAACAATAATATCAGGACTGAGTCATTTAGATACTCTATTGTACCTAGATTACATGCAGCTGGCAATACTTTCGCAGAAATTGTAGATTTGTTCAACAGAATATTGAATATAGTTACAAGAAGGCTATAATAAGGATGTAATAATAAGAATTAATGTTAGTCGAATATTATTATTTTGCATGGTTTATATATATATATAGTTTTAGTTGTAAATTTTCCTTTTGATTACTGTTCCGGTGAATTACATATTGCATATTATCACCTACATAATTTATAGGCGGATAATTAATAAATAAACATTTTCTACTTTGAACCATTTACTAAATAGTCGTTGGCGATGCGCGCGGCAGTCTGTAGGAATTAAAACCAATATGTTAAAAACGTTATGTAAAATATTTTATTAAATCCATGCAAAAAGTTAGGTAGGTACATAAAATCTGCTTTTCACAGTGGATACGTTTGGGTAGATAAGTTTGTTGTGTAAGCCGCGGGAAGCACAACACATTAAATGTTTAATCCCTTTATTCCCGACCTTTGAACTCCTCTCCTCATTAAATAAATACTCCCCCACAGCGACGGCCGTAAAGATTAATATTTTGATACAGTTGGATGGAATTCCCCAATTCACTGCGCCCCGAGGACTCAGCTCTGCCCGGCGTAAATAATAACAGCACGTTGTAGTGAAATACTGGAGGCCTTCGTAATTTTAAGGTTCCTTTTTTAATTAACCCTCCGAATGCCTGATAGGGTTTGCGAGACCCAGGGTATTTATAAACAGCTGTAACTGCTTAAATTTGTTCGCTTGAATGTCACGCTTTTTAGTAACTGCTGCTAATGATTCACGCTAGCATTATTTTTATTTATTTATCAACGCCCTATTACAACGCGGCTCTTACGATAACATTATAAATTAAATTAGCACACGTGTCATTTGTTCAGTTTTTCGTATATTTTTAATTAATTTTGCACTGTCGTTTTTGGAAGTTTTATTTTTCGGTTATTTTTCTGACAGTTCTCTTCAGGAGACAATACACCTGTAGGTGGAATGGGTATTCTGTAAACTTGGAGGAAAAAGGTTGTAATCCAACTCAGCTTTGTGACCCTAACCGTAACATTGACGGCGGCGGTAGTTGTAGGTATAAATCATTATATTTTTTTAAGTAAATAAGATACGTACCTGTTTTTTCACCATAGTCGTTAAATAAAGAATCGTGAAAAATAAAAATAAAAATGTAATGATTACTATAAATTTTAAGCAAAATATCGTTACATTCCATCGGGCAGCCGTCAACATAACGGCTAAGGTCTTTCAAGTGTTTATTCTACCCGCACTGCCCTCGGAAGCAGTTCGCATGGGTCTCAAACCAATAAGGCATTCCAAGTAGTTGTTTTATAGGTAGATATAATTTTTTTCGTTTTCTTTTAGCAATACTTAATGTTTTCTTAAAAAAAAAATTGTAAGTTTTTAACTCTCGTTAGGACTAACCAATGTATTGAAATACTATTAAATGAAGAAAACCATGATTCCGAATTAACAGTTAAGTGTGATACTTTTTTTAAAAATGTTGTCTTGATAATTCTCAATCACCTCCCCCATAAATCACAACCTACAACAGGTCCTTACACAAAATATCTCAAAAAAGCCTTAATCTCACTATTGCAGTATTCATATTTGTTTCGAGCTCTAAATTATCTCCTACCAAAAGTATGGCATTTTTCAAGGCAAAAATTCTAACTAAACTTAATCACAAATATTATTTTCTTAGTTAAATATTGAAAAATGATTCCTATATAACACATAACGCGTCTTTTTGTTTATGATTTACATAAATTTTGAGTTTTACATAATATAATTTCTGAAACGTTTTGAGAACATAAATTCTAAGATAAAAGAGCATTAATGCATAAAAAAAATCGATTAAGTATAGCCGGGCCCAGCAAACCCCACAAGGCATAACTAATGATAAAATTTCACCAGGCATGCGGGGGTTAAAAAAAAAACCATCTCCTCATCTCTCTTGGTAGGCAGAAATATCTGGATGATGAACGAGAAGATACGTTCCAAGGTCCGAGCAGCCGAAATGATTTTTTTTTTTGATTTAGCAGGAGTTACAAAATGGGATGGATTTATTATTTTTTATGGTGGAATAATTTTTTGAGTAAAACCTCAATTCGTATTATTTAATCAAGATATGGACAAATTTATAAGTCGGTATTGAAGACAATTTTCAAATATTGAAGACAATATTAGTGATTTCTAAACGAAAATCTGAAACAGAAAAATCAGAAAAAGAAACGGTCACATCTGGGACTCGAACCCAGGACCCCTGTCTTTCCGGGACATTGCTCTACCAACTGCGCTAATGGGACCCTATTCTCCTCGGTCACTTTTTAACTGTATCATACTTCGAATAAGAACTACTAACATTGTCTTCATTTTTTCACCGCACATTTTTATTGGCAACTATCTTTATGTATGATCGCAAGATTCAACCCAAACTAAATGCAATCCAGACAGCGTCTTTTAGATAAACCTATCTTATTTTTTTTTTTTATTTAATGTGCGACATCTGTTGACTTTTCTGCAAGTCTAGAATGAATATTTATTTTTCGGAATAACTTTATTGAGTAAAACCTCAAATTGTAATATTTAAATATTGAAGACAATATTAGTGATTTCTAAACGAAAATCTGAAACAGAAAAATCAGAAAAAGAAACGGTCACATCTGGGACTCGAACCCAGGACCCCTGTCTTTCCGGGACAGTGCTCTACCAACTGCGCTAATGGGACCCTATTCTCCTCGGTCACTTTTTAACTGTATCATACTTCGAATAAGAACTACTAACATTGTCTTCATTTTTTCACCGCACATTTTTATTGGCAACTATCTTTATGTATGATCGCAAGATTCAACCCAAACTAAATGCAATCCAGACAGCGTCTTTTAGATAAACTTATCTTATTTTTTTTTATTTAATGTGCGACATCTGTTGACTTTTCTGCAAGTCTAGAATGAATATTTATTTTTTCAAGACAACTTTTTCTGATTTTTCTGTTTCAGATTTTCGTTTAGAAATCACTAATATTGTCTTCAATATTTAAATATTACAATTTGAGGTTTTACTCAATAAAGTTATTCCGAAAAATAAACAATTTTCAAAGACATTCTTGAGATTTTGCTCAATAAATTGTTCTACTAAAAAAAAATTAATATTCATCCTAGACTTAGTAAAAAAAGTCAATAGATGTCGCATATTAAAATAAAAATGAATATTTTTATCCAAGATCTTTTTAAGATTGCAATTTAATTCGGGTAGAATCTTGAAAGCGTACATACAGATAGCAGCCAAAAAAATGCATTAAGAAAATGAAGATAATTTTGGCAGCTCTTAGTATGGTACAGTTAAAAATGGTTGTAGTTGATGTGGTCGAATCAACTTAATGCTCGGAGGTCCTGAGTTCATTTCCCAGATACCACCGAAACTTTTCTTGGGATAGAATTATCGTATCATGATTTTCTTACACACCGAAATTATGTTCACAGCTTCAATTAAAAAAAATTTCCATGACGCCTCGGATTATGTAAGCCATTAGCTGGAAAATAAGGAATCTGCAAAAACCTTCGAATGCAATACAGGTGCTTCAATTATTAACAACGTTTAACGTTAAGCATCCTGTATTAAGTTTGGAAGTATTTTCTGACTCTTACACTCTGACTTTTACAGTTATTTTCCAGCTGTTACGGCTGTACATAATCCGAAGTGTCGTGGAAAATTTATAGCTTAAATTCCGCTGTATTTTGTGTTTTTTTGTTACTCCCCCCACCCAATCTCTTCCTCGCCCTGGAGTACCCAGGGGACCCCTGTAACGAGGAAAGATTACGAATTGGTTGTGTTCGTTTGGGATATAAATCAAGATGAAAGAATAAATATCTTTATTACGTTTGACGGGTTTTTGTGACTTTATCCAAAGCGTCGCCTTTTTGGTATCTTCGTAGACGGTTGTATGTTTATTAGAAGATCATATTGGCTCTCTCGACGACTGATTATATGAATCCTAGTAATAATGATTTTTTTTTATTTCTGAAATGTATAATTAACGACTAGATGTGTAGTTAATGACTATCTGGGTACCGGCCTCTGTAGTCGAGGGGTAAGGCTGTCCGACTATCAAATCCCGGTGTGCGCAAGTAAATTTTATTCGATTAATGTGTGTTATTTCACCATTCATTCATCTCTAAATAGTATAAAAAAAGTCGCAATCCGCGTCTGTATGTTTGTGCGCTTAGTTCTTCTAAACTACAGAACGGATTTTTATAGGGTTTTCACTACCATTTAGATAATGTAATCCGAAAGGTTTATATAAATAATACATTCATAGTATATTTATAGAAAGTAGATAAAAGTCGACGTTTTATTATCAAGTCGTAAATATATTTTCGGGCACTACATTGTTAACGCTGGCTAAACATTATGATTAATAATGTACTTCGGAATTCTATATATTAAAAAAGGCCTACTGAAAAGTCCGTTCTGGTATATGTCTACGTCCTAAGGTTAACCCCCATCAACTAGTTAAAAATAATATATAGTTTACTTGCGGCACGTTCAAGAGTGGAAGATACTCTCAGTATCGCCCTGGTGTAAGACCACCTTTCAGAATTGAAAAGTTGCTTTGAATGGCCTTAACCGTGTTTGGTGACCAGATCTTAATATCCATGTACTCCTCCCCCTTCCTCTTCCCCCATCTTCTTCCCCTCTCCACTACCATCAGCTGCACAACATTCTCAAATTTGTGTTTGGTGACCAGATCTGAATAACCAAGAACTCCACCACCTTCCTCTTCTTCCTCCACCTCCTAGTATCACTGGTTCCAGACGGCTGGGAGCAGTTGGGACTCCTGTGCGGTATCCACATTAAACTTGCTTTCCAGATCAAACTTGTATAGGAAGATTCGTCATCAAAAACACGTCGTTAAAAATACGCCAGTCAGAATAAAAGCAAATGTTTTTGTTTACCTTTAAAAAATTGACAAATCAGCAGAGACGTTCCTTGTGTAAAAATCGCTTGACCGCCCAGCTATTTACGCCGCTTTTCAATATATGCCATCGAAAAAGTTTAAAAAAAAATCAATTTTATTCAGATCAACACACGAAAACGATTTGTTAGTATAAAAGTCTTTGAGATTTGTTTATTCATTCAGAATGTCTCAGAATACGATTATCATAAAAAGGATTGATTTGCGAAAATAAAAAAATTATTTTCGATTTATTTTATTTTGCTTAACTCCCGTCTACACAACGATATAACATTTAACATATATTATGAAAATGATTAATAAAGTTCAGAAATTTATGGAAGTTTTGTAACAAATCTCAATTTGACTTAGCTAGTGTACGGCATTTTAAACGCTTACATAATGTTGTATTGGCGCAGACCTGTAAAATCAGGGATGGTCTGAATTCTCGACAGATACAATTTTGAAAATGGCTGTAACAATAATTTTCTGCAAAAAATATTATATCATAGGTAAGTATTTTATGGTTTATCTGAATTGTCCAAACAAACACGTCCAATTTTGTAAAAGACGACACTGAAATTCAAAGCAAAAGATCTAGAGTTTATTGATCCGGAGTTACAGAAAGACAGATGGAATCACAGCTGAAATTATAATGTTTAATTGATATATTTTAACTTAACTAGGTGGTTCTTTCAATCTCTCTTGAAATTTCTGTTGAGTGCTATTTTCATGTCTTTCTCTTTTTTGACAATCGGATTTTATCGCATGTCCTGTGTTTTTATGTCCGTGAATTTTCATTTAAATTAACTCTGAACTCACGCAAAAGTCAGGCCTTAAGCCACGAGCACCTTTTATACGGATAAAACAATGCAATAGCAATGAAATGAATAAAAATGTTGTAATATACACTCAGCGTCACAAAAATCGGATATCTTCCAAAGTAAGTTTCAAGTTTCCTCGAGCCCCAAGCCAATAAATCTAACCCAAACAATATTGATATCAATCGAAAGCACATTTAACGACCCCTTATCAGACAATAGTTTCATTTCATAAACTATACGAATTTTTATAGTACGGGACCTTAAAAAAATGTTTCTTTTATACTCTTTACATGTGCCACAACTTGAGTCATCTTCCTGGACTATAAAAAGATCACTTTAAATCAAATGTAGGTCATTCACTATCCGGACATTGAAAAGGTCACACATGAATAATTAGAGCAAAAAAACAAGCTAAAATGGTGACAAAGCCGCTCAAGTGGTGGCACTACTGCAATCATGGATGCGACCGTTTGATGTTGCTCGGCAACTATACTTAAACCATTTTGCCATTCGACGGGTTTTCCAACGGATTTAAAAAACTGGTGCCTTCACCCCGAGATGTGGATCAGGGCGACGACGCTGCACATCCGAAAGAGACGATCGCTTTATTGTCTCATAAGATTATGCAATAGGTGCGATTTTTGTGACGCCGAGTGTAGTTGGAGTTTTAAAGGTTACTACGTGTTAAAATTAACTTTCCCGTCGTTTTCTGAACAATTCACATTGTATTCTAAAAGTTTTTTTACAGACGTTACTGAGAAACTTTTTATTTATTCTGAACATTTTCACCTCTTTTTAGTTATTTAACAAGTACCTTGACTTGTTTGTCTGGAAGGAGAGTTCCTTGATCGACATTTTAAAGAAAGAAAACCCCTCAATACTAGAATTAATATTTTTGGATTGAAATATTTATAATTAGTCGTATGTAATATCAATACAAATTGAAAATATCTCCCGAGTAAAAATAAATGCCGCCGACGGAAATTGAACCCGCGCCTTCTGATGTCCGGTCAGACGCTCTGGACCACTGAGCCACTTCGGCTTATTTCCACCACCCCAAATAATTCAAAATGTACTAGTTCTTCAATCAACAATTACTGCTTATTATATAGAAATATATATGCTTATGCTTATACTGCTATGTTATAGAAATATTTTTTTATGTTATTTTTTTATGCTGAAGAACTCGTATTTGAAATAATATATCATGAAAGATGTAGATTTTATTTAGGTGATGCGGGTGAAATGTTTTTTTTTTAATATTTGCTAAATACGACTGACGTCTTGTATGAGAGAGACAGCAGAGAGGGATAATAGTGTAGGTATACAAGAGCATGCAAAGTTGTCCAGTGTCTCTCCGTTTTTACCTGTAATCGGAGCATTTTTGCGCTTTGCCCTGAGCATGGTTATTAAACCTACAAACACACTCACACTTACACACACACTTTACACTGCACATGTCAACGGTAATTCTCAATGAATCTACCTTAAATTAGAAATTGCAAGGAAACATGTTATTGGTACCCACAATGAAATATTTAATATGTATTCAAGTGCCAATATCGTTGACACAAAATCCCCTCGGCTTCAACAATATAAAAATATTACTTTTTTCCAATATTGGATCCACAGCACGAAAAAAGTAACCGACTGCTAATGTTTTTAAACCGCAGTAAATTGAAAATACATTATGTATTCGAATAAGGGTTGGTTTAGGGTTTATCATTCACGTCGGAGTTTTTATTACATTATTCGGTAACCACCTGCTTTAAATGGAAATTTATGATCAATTTGTTTCACTTTCTAATACATAATAGACGTGCTCTTAAATTTTCCCGTTTTTGAAAACTTACAAGATAAGTAAGTCACTTACTCTTTTTATAATGTTTTAAAGTCGTTTTTTAAATAATGGATGAATGGGGTGTTGAAATGTTTTATTAATAACTAGCTAAACTAAATAATTATACTATTAATTTTTTTGGTAAACTAATGTTTAAGACCAGATTTTTTATGCATAGCACAAAGGGTAACAATTATTTTACAAGCAATAATTATTCACCTGAAACACTCATCCACATTGAAAAATCTCCTGATAAAAGATAGATAAGTCCTGATAAGTCCCGTTGGCGTCATGTATCTTTTATCAGGAGATTTTTCAATGTGGATGAGTGTTTCAGGTGAATAATTATTGCTTGTAAAATAATTGTTACCCTTTGTGCTATGCATAAAAAATCTTGTCTTAAACATTAGTTTACCAAAAAAAATAATAATTAATATTTGACAAGTTCAAGTATTTCACCTAAAAATGTAGACAATTTGTCTCGACGCCATCTAGTGAGAGAGTTAGCACTTACAATGCCTTTCTCATATAAAATAAAGTTGGTCGTTTTCAGGTGAAAAAATGTAACAAGCAGTAATTGTTGAATGAAACACTAGTATATATTGAATTATTTCGCGGATAAGAGATAAGCCGCCATAGCTCAGTGGTCAGAGCTGTCGACCGGAAATCGAAGGGACACGGGTTCGAGTCCCGTTGGCGTCATGTATCTTTTATCAGGAGATTTTTCAATGTGGATGAGTGTGTCAGGTGAATAATTATTGCTTGTAAAATAAATAATTATACGTTTGGCAAAGCTTAAAGTACTTATAAAATATTTTCCTCAACATCACATTGCCTTTCAAAAACAAATTTTGCCAAATTTGAGAGACGTTAGAAAATTCACCGTTAGTAATGTCGGAAAATGTTCTCTCAAATTTAAACAAAAGAAATACAAATTTCCAATAATGAATTAGTCAATAATTAATTTAAATAAAAAGATTTCCTGAATGTAAGTTTGGTCCAGAAAGCTCTTTTTTTTCGACGGTAATTTTCCAACTAATACTCAGATAGTCATCAACTACAATGCGCAGTTCAGAGAAATTGACATTTTACCCAGATATTCATCAACTACAACGCGCAGTTCGGAGAAATTGCGACATTTTACCCAGATAGTCGTCAACTACAACTCGCAGTGAAAAATTGTGACATTTTACGTTGTATGTACTTCATGGTGAAGTGTTATTCAAAAGTTTTCAGAATGATAAAAGTTTACTTCGATAACCACAATACCCGTCTCAGAACTCTCCACCCTCTTCTATTTAATTTAGTCGCGTTATAACCAGTCTATAGTTTGGGCATGTAGAGCGAATGAGCGAAGAAAGGAGTATAAGGAGAATATACGATGCAAATGTGAATGGTAGCAGAAGTCGGGGGCGCCCGAGGAAGACATGGCACGACCAAGTGAATCAGATACTTGAGTCGGGCCATGTCAAGAGTCAGAACAATAGAAGAGTATGTATGAGACGATGTATGAATGTGAATGAGGCAAGGAGTGTGTGCCAAGACCGAGTTATTTGGCGGTCTGTCCTCTCTGCCTACCCCTGCGGTGAAACGGCGTGATGGTTAGTTAGTTAGTTTTTTTTTATAACCAGTCTTCATACATTTATATTTAACAGTGTTAGGAATTGACTATATCATTAACCAATCAAATAACGTTATTATAAATTAAGACCAAATAAAAAATACATGAAACTATAACATAAGCAGATCTAATAAAGTGCAACTATTTAAAGATACAATTTCTTCTTGTTAAACAAATCAATATCTGAGTATAATCTCTTAAATGTACTACAACTTCTATTTATAAATACACTTTCCAGATAATTAGTGGGGCTCTTAGGAATATAAAATGTGTCCAGAGATCGAGTAACTCTTAACGGACATCCAAAATTAATATTTTGTAATAGGTACGGGCTCAATAAAATAGAGAATTATCTTATAAAGCATTACTAGGTCTTTAATACCTCGGCGTTGATCAAGAGTTTTAAGGTTAATGGAGAAATAGTTTTCATCGTTTCTCATGTGATAAGAAACTAATTTTAAAAAAAAAACTGAACTATTTCTATGTTTGATTTATATGTAAAAAAATGAGGTTTCCACAGAGTTAAAGCATACTTTAAGTGGCTTCTGGTTTAGGGTGTGTAAAGAAACTTAAATTTTTGTTGATTTTTGAAAACTAAACTAGTTTGATAGATTCCCCAATCTTAACAAACGGACTGCAATCTTTAGAGCACAGGCGTCAGGTAGGAATGCTGTCCTTGTTCTATCGGTATTACAATGGAAGATGCTCTGAGGAACTAGCGTCATTGATCCCTTCGGCACCGGTGCGTAGTCGGGATACACGCCAAACGCGCGCCCAACATTTGTACACAGTTGACATTTGTCACATGAGAACGGGTCGCTTCTACGATTCGTTCTTAAGTTCAACAGCTCGGCTGTGGAACGAACTGCCGGCCTCTGTGTTTCCTCCCTCCTACAACATGGGACTCTTCAAGACCCATGTTCACTCCTTCCTCTCCACAAAAAGACCCTCCACACAGCATCCCCAAAGATGACATAGGCCCTGAGGGAAATTATTTTCTTCAGGGCCTCCTGTGTGGAGTTAATATAAAAAAAAAAAGCTCGAGGTATAAATCCTAGCATTTTCAAAGCCTTCGTGATGATATGCTCGACGTGAGATTGAAATATAAGCTTACTGTCTAATTGAACTATTACATTTACCATATTTAAAGATTGTTCCTGATTATGCAGGGACATAATATTATTTATTTTTTCGAGAAAAAGATATGATGCTACATTTTTCTGTATTCAAAGGAAGATTTTTTTAAACAATATACATTGACTAGAGAGTCCAGGTCATCCTGGAGCTCAATACAAGCCGTCTGAGACGTAATGATTTTGACAATATTTTTTGTCATCAACTTATCAATAAATACAGGTGAGAATTACGGATAGTTTTGTAGATCATTCATACAAATATTAAATAAAAGGGCGCCAAGGTGAGATCCTTCTGGAACTCCCGAGGTTACGGGCGAGACTAGAGCAGAACCCTTGTATTGTTACAGCTTACGTGCAATTGTTGAGATAAGAGGCTGACAAACGAATTTGGTTACCGTGTATACCCATTTTGTCGAATTTCTCAATTAAAATACTGTGTGGAATTTTATCAAAGGCTAAGAAAGTTGGCAAGAAATTTGCCTGACTTCTACGAGTGCATTTCTGCTAATTGGGCTACGCCAATCTACATTAGGTAAGGTAAAGTTTGGCTTATTATTAGGTCGGGTTAGTAAAGTGGTCAGCCAATCTCTGCACATTGAAAGGCTTTTAGCAGACCGGATACGGAAGCCGCCCCCTAAACCCTATGGCGCCGTGGTGGACGTAAAGCAGGGGGGGAGTGGGGGACAGGTAAGCCGGAAATAGCCGTTAGTGGCGAAAGCCAAAGCGGGAATTTTTTCGTTTAAAATGGTATGTATTCGGTCGCGCCGAATCTCGTTAACGGCCTTGTACACTACCGACTAAATTAATTAAAAAATATTTTTCAATGGTGCAATCAAATTCATGTATCTTGTTTACACGAACACAATGATAATTATACGACCATCATAAAAGAAACTTCTAAACGCAGTGTTTACATGCAGTCAGTAGCAAGTTAAAAACGTATTTTCCACTTTTCGCTGTTTTAAATTTTCTCAGGCCTCCTGTGCGGAGTCGATAATAATAAAAAAATTGCCACAAATTGTTAATCTAGTTCTGCTACCCTTACGTGTTTATTTAGCTATCGACTTTAATGTATTCTGTATTATTTTACTACGTTTTATTAGCGATTCCTAACATTTGTTAAGCCATTTTTGCTCTATTGCTTTTTTTAGTATCTCCAATTTATTATTTATCTACTTTGTAAATATAACGCTTGTAGGTTTTACACATACAGAGCTGTATGTAAAATCTTGAACACTAGTAACAAGTTAATATTACGCCTTTCAAAAAACTTTGAACGCATTTTACTCAAAACTACAACGTTTTTGCTTCCATCTCCTCAATTTTGATTTTGCTAAAATACCCAAACAAACGTTTTTTAAATCAAAATTCATTACAAATATCTAGTGGGTACTGCTCAAAAGCAACATTTTTTCGTCCCAACTGCTCCCTCCTAACCGGAACCAGTGAGACTATGGCAACCCTAATTGGGGTTTGTTGTAAGGGTTACAAAAATGGCGCTATACAAATAATCCAATCATTATTATTATCAATTTCACGAAAAGAAGCTTCGGTTGAATTAAAGTTAACTTAATATAAATATTAAGTATTATATTTATATTAAGTTAACTTTAATTCAACCGAAGCTTCTTTTCGTCAAATTTATAATAATAATGATTGGATTATTATTATTACATACCGTGAATTCTGTAGCTAATGTTAAGGACGTAAAATAATTAAACCGTTGAATGTATTTCTTGTTTGTTGATGTTTTTACTGTAATAGGTATAATAATTTTCGTGAAACGACCAATTGAAGGCATTTTATTGTTGCTTTAATGCATACCGACTGTTGATTATAATTATTTTCATTACTAACGCAACATAAAGGCAAACATTATATTCATTCATAATTATTACAAGTCATTATAATAATTTACGCTTAAATCCTTTTTATCGTTGCATAAGTACCAACCCTATTTGAATAACAATCCACGGAAAATAAAAATGGTTTGTGATGGGAATAGCTATATTTCTGACAGAAAGGTAAATGTGTACTTTACACATCAAACCCATAAATTTTAGAGACATCATCGCGTTTGACAAATCCGTACAATATTGTAGTTGCTCAGTGACAGTCAGCACACTTCCATGCCTTATCTCCCTTTGTTAGTAATTATAGTATCAATAATTCGTTTTTGTTTAAATACCGCCCAACAGATATTTGTAGAGTGTAGATCTAAATTATTGTTATTTATTTTATGAAATTTTAAGATATTTACTTAGGTAGTAGTGGCACCATATGACAGAGACAACATGTCGGCTGTACCCGAATGGTTACGAGTACAGTCGATGCTAGCCGATCTCCAGGCAGGCAGCTCAGTACGAGCTCCTTCCCTCGGCAGAATAACTCCCGAGACTTCTATACCATGGACATATGTCCTGCTAGATATTCATTGTAATTATCTAACGATAATGAAGTAACTCGTAATTTTTCACGGACCGAAGTATTCATTATAAACTTCCGATCATCAGGTGATGCTTGATATATTCCTATTTTCGAGGAAAATTAACAATTTACTTGTATATTACACTATTATTATGGTCTTAACTTGTTTTCGTTTAACTGATCGGGCATCTTGCTGTCTTCGTGACGAGGACAGCTGTAGCTTATTCATTTATCCACACACGTACAATCTAATATTGCCATGATTAAATGTTTTTATATTTTACCAAACTGATAAATATGATGTATCAGTTTAGTAAAAGATAAAAACATTTAATCATGGCAATATTAGATTGTAAACCATGGGATTAGAGAACAACTTTTTTTATGCCATTCTAGAGGAAATCACCATAACCTCATTTACTTGTTGAGCTAGCTGAACCAATTTGTTAATTTACACACCTGGGGGGAGAAACACATTATTTCTAAATGCATTTGATCAAAAGATCGATAATTCCCTCTTACAAGGTTTTGGCGCATTCATCAAATTTCAAAGTTGATTTTCAAGTTCTGTGAGGTTATATTCAAGTTTCGTTATTATATAATTATTGGCCAGTTGTTTCACAAAATTGAAATGATGAAATAACTAAAATAGAACCTTCATAGAATTTGAAAATTAACTTCGAATTTTGATGAATTGTTCAAATTCTGTGAAGCAACCCGTCTTTAGACTCTAAGGACGGGTTGTTTCGGAAAATTTGAACAATTCATCAAATTTCAACGTTCATTTTCGGGTTCTTTGACAGTCCTATTCAAGTTCTGTTATTATATCATTGTAGGCTAGTTGCTTGACAAAACTGAAATAAAAACAGATCTTGAAAAAATCTTTCACAGAACTTGAAAATGAATGTTGAAATTTGAACAATTCATCAAATTTCAACGTTCATTTACGGGTTCTGTGAAAGTCCTATTCAAATTCTGTTATTATATCATTCTAGGCTAGTTGCTTGACAGAACTTAAATAAAAACAGAACTTAAAAATATCTTTCACAGAACTTGAAAATTAACTTTGAAATTTGAAGAATTGTTCAAGTTCTCCGAAACAACCTGTCCTTAATCTGTAATGTAAAAAATGTACAAATTGAATTGAATAAATAATCTCCACCACAGAGCATCCCCAAAGATGACATAGGCCCTGAGAGAAATTGGTTTCATCACGGCCTCCTGTATGGAGTTGAATATATAGTTTTTTTTGTCCAAGGCAACCAAATGCAAAATACTAGGATGAAATAGGTTTTAGTTAAAATATTCACGGTTATGAAACCAGAAATGTAAATAGAAATAAATTTCTACATATGGAATAATTGCAGTGTCACAGAATTGCTTATATTAATCCATAAAGGAATAAAAACGTATGATGAAATGAAAAAGTTGTCTTTAAAAGCTTACTGCAAAAAAATATTTTTTTCAATTAACGAAATGTAACCAAGTAATATTACGTAAATCAGTGTGTTATAAATATGATTGTGCCATGTCTTCCATTGTATTTTAGCTCTTGTGGTTTCTTTACACCCATACTATGTAGCTTAGTTAAAGCAATTGGTATTAATTTTATTAACGAACTGTAGGAGTCAGAGAATGGTCGTGGCTCCATACTTGGCTGAAGAATTATTATGCTGACGTCAGTAGCCATCTGGCTACCGCGTTAGCTCTTCCGAAGCTCAGATAAATGACCACACGTCGATTACGTCATTCGTATGTCAACTGAATTAAATTATCTAAATTTATGCCTTATTCCACTGCTTACTAGTTTATATTTTATCCAATAATTTAGTCCAAACTCCAACGTCTTCTGTTTAAATCGCCGCACCATCGGCAGTCTTAGGAAATTATTCCATCCAGGGGGTCTAGTACAGTGAAATTAATAATTTTACAATATCGGATCTATAGGCGTAACTACTAATGATTTTATACCGATTTCCCATGCACGGTTGCGATGATTGAAGCGCAGACCGACATTGATAATGCAAATTGACATACGCCGGCAATACTGGCGCATATATATATGAATTGACATTCCTAAACGTCAGCGCTTTAGATGAATTAATTAAGCCTTTGAATCGTGTATACGATTTCTTTCAATTCTAAGAGCTTAGTTAGTTCACCTCCATTCATTAATAAACCAGTAATTTGTATTAAAAACGACATAATTCAAAAAGTTGTGCGTATTGACGGCTTATCTGAGACCTTGGAAGCCTTTGTTTATCGACTGTCGGGATCATATTTTGACCTTGCTCGCAAATATCGCTTACTGACCATAGATGATGGATTTTGTCAATATCGTGATGACACAAGGTTTTATCGATCGTCCGTACTAGATAGCCGAGCCGCCAGACTCCTCCTATCTGGACTGCCCGGGCTTTACCCTCGCAAGCAAATTCCGGCTGAAAGGAGGAGTCTGCCTCTATAGTCGAGCTGACGTCAACTGTGTGCGACTATTGAGTCTGGAAAACTCCAGATTCGACGTAATGTGGGTGCGCGTCAATCTTGCCAGTACGGCAAGATTCTACGCATGTCTATACCGCTCACCGAACCATAGCGAATCAGACACTTCCGAGCTCTTCAAACATTTGAGCGATACTATTGATGATCTCTTGCCCCGCTACCCTTCGGCCGAGTTTGTTGTTCTGGGGGACTTCAACGTTCATAACGAACCATGGTTGAAGTTCTCAGGCCCAACGGACTCGGCTGGCCGACAGGCGGAATCCTTTGCCATTTGCTACGGATTAGAGCAATTGGTTCAGGAGCCTACAAGGGTTCCTGATGTCCAGACTCACCGCTCCAATCTGTTAGACCTATTCTTAACTACTGTGCCACACGGTTATAAGATTGACGTCACAGCGCCTCTGGGATCATCTGACCACTGCCTAGTGACGACATCAATCCCCGTTAGCCTCAGACCAACCAATGAGAGGCTGAGGAGAAAAGTGTGGCACTATAGGTCAGCAGATTGGTTCGGTATGCGGGCCCATTTCAATGCTTTTCCGTGGTCAGCTGTTTGTTTTCGGACTTCGGACCCTTCAAGATGTGCCCAGGAGATTGGTGAAGTCATCAAATCGGCGATGGATGGCTTCATACAATCGACTACTAAAGAAACTGGTGTGGGCTCAAAGCCGTGGTTCAGTCGACAATGCTCCGAAGCAGTTCGACGAAAAAACGCGGCTTACCGAGCCTACAACACATCTCGAACGCCCGAAAGCAGATCAGCATACAACAAATCGGCAAAGGAATGCAAGAGAATCATCAATAGATCAAAATTCGAACACGACCTGCAGATCAGCAAAAAGCTGGCTGCCTGCCCGCATGGCAGCAGAGCATTCTGGTCGCTTGCGGGCTCAATAGGTCGAAATTTTCGCAAACCCAGTTTGCCACCTCTTACCAGACCTGACGGCTCACTAGCAAACACCGCCACCGAAAAGGCAAACCTTTTAGGGAAAATGTTTGCGGAAAACTCGACCCTCGACGACGGGGGTGCTGTTCCGCCGTCGGTTCCTCACTGCGGCTTCTATATGAAAAAGCTGAGGATCCGGCATCGGGATGTACTCCACGTCATACGGGGGCTCGATGTTAACAAAGCTAGTGGACCTGATGGAATACCTGCCTTGGTATTGCAGAGGTGTGCTGCGGAAATAGTTCCAGTTTTGACAAAGCTCTTCAAAATGTCCCTGAAGTGTGGCACTGTGCCCTCTGGTTGGAAAAAAGCGGTAATTCACCCTATTCCCAAGAAAGGTGACCGCTCCAACCCGGCCAACTACCTCCCCATAGCGATCACATCAGTTCTGTCCAAAGTGATGGAACGTGTGATCAACGACAAACTGCTCACATACCTCGAGAAGAACAAAATTATCAACGACCGTCAATACGGATTCCGGCGGAACCGCTCGTGCGGTGATCTTCTCGCGTATGTGACGCATGTTTGGGGGCGGTGCCTGGAACGTCACGGTGAGACCCAAACGGTCGCACTAGACATATCCAAGGCCTTTGACCGGGTCTGGCACCGAGGACTTGTCAACAAATTGCATTCTTACGGACTTCCCGCATCCCTGTGTACGTGGATTGCTGACTTTTTAAGGGATAGGTCGATTCAGGCGGTTGCTGACGGTTTCACCTCTTCCTCGCACTCCATAAATGCTGGCGTCCCACAGGGATCGGTTCTGTCTCCGACTTTGTTTTTGTTGCACATCAATGACCTTTTGACATGTGCACCGATTCATTGCTACGCGGATGACAGTACAGTTCATGATAGCTTTTTGTTTGACAAGCCCCCAAAGGGCACACAAACTCCAACGGCTCGGAGGGCTTTGAAGCAGAGAATGGACGGTTATCTCGAGAGTATTTCCTCCTGGGGTAAAAATAATCTCGTCGAATTTAATGTTTCAAAGACCCAATCCTGTCTGATTACGTCTAAAAGGGATCCAAATGATAATCTAGTCTCCTTCAACGGAAGCAATCTTCCGAACAGGCCTTCCATTGATATGCTTGGTGTAACTATAAGTGACCAGCTCAGGTACGGGGGCTCCATCGAAGCCAGAGTAAAGTTGGCCTCTCAGAAGCTGGGCGTACTGTACAGGGCCCGCAGATACTTTAATAGTACACAACTGCTCACCCTGTACAAATCGCAAGTGCGCCCTACTGTCGAATTTGGCAGCCATCTCTGGTCTGGAGCCCCAAAATACCTGAAAAAAACCCTTGACTCTGTGCAGAAACGGGCGGTCCGTTTGATAGATTCCCCAATCTTAACAAACGGACTGCAATCTTTAGAGCACAGACGTCGGGTAGGTATGCTGTCCTTGTTCTATCGGTATTACAATGGAAGATGCTCTGAGGAACTAGCGTCATTGATCCCTTCGGCGCCGGTGCGTAGTCGGGATACACGCCAAACGCGCGCCCAACATTTGTACACAGTTGACACTTGTCACATGAGAACGGGTCGCTTCTACGATTCGTTCTTAAGTTCAACAGCTCGGCTGTGGAACGAACTGCCGGCCTCTGTGTTTCCTCCCTCCTACAACATGGGACTCTTCAAGACCCATGTTCACTCCTTCCTCTCCACAAAAAGACCCTCCACACAGCATCCCCAAAGATGACATAGGCCCTGAGGGAAATTATTTTCTTCAGGGCCTCCTGTGTGGAGTAAATATAAAAAAAAAAAAAAAAAAAAAAAAAAAGATTTCGATGATTTCTATGAATTGGGTACAGCCCCTCGCGTAGAGCGCGTGCACCGATACTTGTTAATTGATCTATTCAGATCCAAACAATTATGTACAGAACCAAATAGACCGCTTAGTTGCTGAGTTTACCAATGCGTCTGGTTTCCACCCAGGCATCGTGGGTTCAATTCATCTCCTTGCTAAGTCCTCCAGTTTTTCACATGTAATATCTTCTGCTTATAATGACTGTAGTAGGAGTTTTATTTTAACATTGTCAGTTTATTCGCGATTGGTCGTTGATTCATCGCATTAAATTGTTACATTTTCATTAATTGTTATATTTTAATATACTGTTTTTTAATTGTTTAATTTTAACAAATTGTTATATAGGTATTAAAAATAAATCATAAATTGATACATTTTAACCAATTATTTTATTTTAATAAATAGTTAAAATATGTCGAAACTCAATATTATAACGAATTTCTAATGATTTTCTTTTCTTTCTTTTTAGGTAAGTGTGAGCTACTTCAAATACTTATCCCTCGGTTAAATAAGGTAATTATTTATGATTATTATTTTATTTTATATGAATACCGTACGGAGGTCTGAACTGCTTCCGATTGACTGGAGCCATTGGTACTATGACATCTCAGTTGAGGTATGTTGTGAAGATGAAGATACGAGGAAGAGGAAGTTTTGGAAAGTATCTGGCTATTCAAAAAGGTCACCAAACATGGCTAATATCATTATTTCAGGCAACGAGCAACCTTCGATTCCAAAGTCACGTCACGGTTGTTAATCTAACTGCGGTGTGTACCTATTTAAATACCATTGCTTTTTCGGTTGGTTTGATATCAATTTATTGGTGAATGGTTTTATAAAAGTAATAATAATTGCAATTGAGTCAGTTGTGGTAAATATGTGGTACAGACATTGGCTCTCGATTTAAACCAATTGATATCAATAATAGATTTCCCGGTTAATCCAAGTCACAAATGCTAACACTATACAATTTTCGAGTGCGTCCCGCTGTTGAATTTGGCAGCCACCTCTGCTCTGGAGCCCCAAAAAACTGAACCAAACCCCCTGACACTAAGCAGAAACGTGCAATCCGGTCCGTTTGATCTTATCAAACTATCTTCAGAACACAGGCTGTCCATGTTCTACTGGTACTGGAAGATACTCTAAGAAACTTGCGTCATTGATCCCTTCAACATCGGTGCACGGTCAGAAAACATGCCAAACGCGGGCCCAACATGTATACACGTATGACACACACATGAGAACGGATCACTTCTACGACTCATTCTTGTCATCAACTGCTTGGTTGTGAAATTTTTTGCTTGCCTTTATTTTTCCTCACTTCTATAATATTAAAATAACAGGTTCACTATTTCTTTCCTCAAAAAGACCCTCCATAGAGCATCCCATAAGATGAGACGACTTGGGGAAAAAATTCGCATTTCGCCAACATCATTCATCTACTGCAAATCGCATCTATGCACACCGGCACATTTTTACACTCAGGCCTTGCCTCCACTAAAAAAACGCAGAAAACCTATAGGCTGCACCCACCGCGATAAACAAAACACTGAATTTGAACAGTTTTTCAATGGATCTCATTGAAATTACTTTCGACGAGATGCAAAAGGCGGAAGCATCGTTATTGGGTACAGCCAATAACAAGTATTAAGTTTAATTATTTAAAGGTCAGTTTTATGAATGAGTTGAAGGTTTATGTAAATACCCTGCAAAGCTTTTCCAGTATTACCAAATGACAAAAATTGTTTTGATGAATTGAGCTACTCGGGTGTAAACCATGTTAACTAACATTTTTCAAAAATCGTTGTTTTAGCGTAAACGGTGTTTTCTGGTGTCCTCTTTCTCTGAAGATCACTCTCGTAGTGGTAGCACTGTTTTAACCAAAGATATTAGAAGAACGAGATGTGCTATGCGCAGTTCGTACTGAGTGGAATTGTTTTGCCGAGTGTCGCCGGTTTTGTTCACCAATACTACTGCACACCTTCGCTTACGCTAAGGCATCGCTAAGGTATCCGCACTAATACATAGAACAGATTTCTGTGCGTACACGTCCCGATACCGTTCAAAGTACCCTAATTAGGTAGTACTCCGGCTACGGTCCGGCGGCCAACATAGCATATCTCGTTCTTCTAATATCTTTGGTTTTAACCGATGATTTGAGATATGTAATCAATGTTATCCGACATACTGTTTCAAGTAAAGAATAGTAAGAGATGCAAGATGGCGGATGGCCGGCAACTATCATGTCATCCAATTGGATGAAGTGATTGTAAAAATTGTGAATTCTGTGAATTCTTTTGACAGTGATGACAGTGTAGCAGATCCCATGTTTTCTGCCGAAAACAATAAACCGAACTTTTCAAGTAATAAAGATCACGATAAGATTATGGTGCATTTCTAACCGGATTCGTTTAAATCAAATGTTTTCAATTAACATGTTTTACACGCTACAACTTAATACATCGATATAAAAAAAAACTTTTAAATGGTATCTACATGCACATACCATTGTTTACCTGAAAATACTGTTATTTCTTGGCATGTCATGTTATCAATCGATTTTATCTTTTATGATTTGCAAGGATTAATCGTGGATGAAAAATTATGTCGTTTTAGTTTCGTAACAGTAGTTTGATTGAGTGCATGGGATCTACCACGAGTATACTTGTTAGGGATATGCAAGGTAATCTCTTTCAATATAAGTGAATTAAGTATAGTACTAGTACATAAAAAGCTGGTCTTTTCAATTTCTTTCACTAAATAATTCAGTATCAATCACCTTGATGAAAAGTAGTTTGACATAGCTCGGCGACACGCACAAAGGCATGCTTCCACATTTCAACTCCATTTGTTTTCTATTAGGTATCTGTGGTGGAACCAGAAAGTCAGGTAGGAAATTATTCTGAGAATTTTAATAATGGTAGCTAGATGATCGTACCTTAAGAAGTCGGATCTGTTATCAATCATGTTGAAACTTCACGACAAAACCGTTCAAACTTTTTGGACAGGCGGGCCCTTGGCCTAAGGGACACTGTTCGAGATTAATGGTAATTTAGGGGTAGGTACACATCATTACCAAACTTCTCCGAACTGGTTTTATGTGTGCTTTACAATATTACATCCGCTTATAGTGATTTATTTTTGGGGTATTATGCCATGTTGCAATACATCCTTCTTTAGCCAACGTTTTGGACAGCATTACGGTGTCCATCATCTGGACAGATGTGCCCTGCCGTTCAACAACAATGCTATACCGCTTTTCATACTTTTGTCCGTGAAAATCTCAAATCAACCCTTGTTTATGTAACTTTAGTAAGAAGAAAATACTAGTTTTTCTACCCGGCTTATGATTTGAAATATTTGATGCCTTTGTTTACAAAATCCCTCATTTTTCTCATAAAATTATGTTTTGTTTTATTTTTGACAGTTAAATAAATATTTTGTACTCCATAGCTTGTGATGGATTTAAGAATCCTAAGTAACGAGGATGTGTCAAGACTAATTAAGTTTTTAGGGTTAATGAATTAGTTCTGTGGCTTGCTTCAAAAAGTGCCAAAAACAGTTTTTTTTTAATTAAGCTTAAGTAGAAACTAAAATAAAAAATAAATAAAATTTTCGAAAACAAAAATTTAATTCAAATAGACGTGTTTGAAAGGTGAATTTCTAATGTAACGTTGGCAAAAGGATTGAAAGATTTTTTAAATCGAAAGAACCCAATTTTAAGGCGAAATCTCAAAAATATCTATCGAAAACCTGATATGGTTTTCCTTTTGGTAGCAAGCAGCAGAGTTATGTAAATTAATAAATTTTAGCAAAAATATATTTTCTTTGACCCATAAACTCTTCACAAACGTTCTGTAACACCGTTGTCTTCCCTTCGTGCGTTTTTTATGGTAAGATAGAAAAAAAACAACTAAAAAAATAATTCTACATATATTAAAGTTCTTTATTAGTTAACTACTACTAAGTTATTCGAGCTACTCGCGAACTTGCATGACGCAAATGAAAATATGCCACCGGCGAACACGCCTTTGTCATACCTTCAGTCAGTTTATGTTTGAGCAAATCTGACAGTTGCCCGTGAAAGGTGGCATTCCCGCCGTGACTTAGGGAAGGTTCCCTTTGTTCGTGAATAATAGATTACATTGTACCTTCTGCATCACTGAACAGCTGACCGGATAGAGGTGTGCTTCTGCATACCCAACTAAGTCTATTTTTACAAAGTTTTCCTTCTGGATTTACATATTATTATATATTGTTACGTAATACAAGTCACCCTATAAAAAAGATGCATAATTTAGCCTCGCTTTCCCCATGCAAACGATCGTGGCGTACGTGACAAAACGCAGCTAGCCGCCGCGTGATGGCACAGACCACCCAGGGAGCGTTCTCGGCTCAACACTGCCCGCCACCGCCGAGCCCCGCCAGTCGAGAGCGGACCTCGGTCATGGCAACAGTGTGTTTCTCGCAGAGCGAACCACAAACGCTCACAATGTTCGAGCGCGCGGAATTACGTAATAATAGAAACAGACGCGATCTCGTGCCAGTTTCCTACTAGATGCATTTCGCCATCAAACTTACAATCATGTTTATTATTACGGTTCGGGCTTACTCAATGGAGTCCCGTTCCCGCGTAAAATCCCGAGTGCACTTCACCGCCTCAACTGACCCGCCGCCTGTGAGCGCGGGTACCTCTGGCTCAACATGATGCCCCTTACCTCATCGAGACGATTCGTAAGCTTTCAACCTTCCCCTTTTTCTTGTGTTCAATTCTCGTAAATTTCATGTAGAATCCACGCTTTATCTGGTCGTCATAAATTAGTAGAGAGAGTTAGTAGGGAGATCCATGTTAACCTGTATTTCTCGAGACATTTAATATACCTTGTGCCTTTTACTTATGTGTTATTATTGTGATGTCCTTTTCCAACCTCCTGACCGATGGACGAGCTGCTGATCAAAGAACTGCCCACCCCTGATTGTACACGAGTCGCCTGCTCTACCATTTTATCTGAGCTTAGCCAATTTAATAACCAGGTTCGATACCGGTTTATCCATATCTTAGCACTGGCGCAAACGTGGTTTTTTCTCTGATTATTAATCGTCCATCGGGAGGTCAAATTGGAAATAATCTTGAACTCTTTCACTGTGTTTTATGTCTTGCTTTGTATTAACAATTGAATAACTATGTTTTCTTCCAATAAATCATAGCTGTTCTACAAACCATCGCGTCAAATCTAAAACAACCGTGTCACATTAAAACTATTCTGTGTTAAATTACAAGTTCTACGAATCGTCACTCGACAAAATTTAATTACCGGTATTCTATCACAAGGTGCGCAACCAACATTCACTTCTTTTCGGACATCTCAAACATCACATAGTGATCTTTAACCATGAAGGTTTACTTTCCGAGTACAACTATTAGAGGAAACGAGCTACATTAAACTACAATTCAACAATTTCAAATCTTGTACATGATACAAAATAAATTCCTTGTTAGTGGAGCCATAAGCCAGCATCGTTCTGCAAAATTCATAGACAAGGAAAATTAACGCCCTTCTGTCATCTGATAATTTCGCTTTATATGTAATAAAGGTGGGTAGAGTATCCTTTTTGAAAGAAAAGTCTTGAAAGCCGACTTACCCTTTACATATAATTGAGATTCGCGATTGACGTAAATCCCCGACTCTCGGCCCTTCTCCGCCTCGAGCCTGTCGTGTCCAGGGAAAGGGATGCTTGCGTGTAAATAACCAAAAGCTGGTTCTGCCTAAATTCAGACAATTGGTCACGAATCACAAACAACCCTCCATTAATTGTTGAAAGAAAAAACAATACTTCCTCGAAATCTGTATTCGGAAATTTTTCGGAAATTTTAATTTTTTCGGAAATTTGGTTTTTCGGAAATTTTTCAAAAACGCACAATCTCAGGGACTTTTCCATCAAAATCCCAGGACAACCCCTGGCCGTTTTTTTCAAAAAATCAAGGACTTTGAAAATTTTTCGGAAATTTTAATTTTTTCGGAAATTTGGTTTTTCGGAAATTTTTCAAAAACGCACAATCTCAGGAACTTTTCCATCAAAATCCCAGGACAACCCCTGGCCGTTTTTTTCAAAAATCAAGGACTTTGAAAATTTTTTCGGAAATTTGTTTTTTTCGAAAATTTTTTTCAAAACGCACAATCTCAGGGACTTTTCCACTAAAATTGCAAGGAGACCCCTGGCCGTTTTTTTTTTTTTTCAAATCAAAGACTTGGAAATTTTTCAAAAATTTCCTTCACTCATCTAGGACTTTGAAATTTTTCGAAAATTTTTTTCAAAACGCACAATCTCAGGGACTTTTCCACTAAAATTGCAAGGAGACCCCTGGCCGTTTTTTTTTTTTTTTTCAAATCAAAGACTTGGAAATTTTTCAAAAATTTCCTTCACTCATCTAGGACTTTGAAATTTTTCGAAATTCTTTTTTCAAAACGCACAATCTCAGGGACCTTCCCATTAAAAACACAAGGAGACCGCTGGCCATTTTTTTTTTCCATACTGGGACTTCAAAAATTTCACAAAATTCTTCACCTACCATCACAAGTAAACCCCTGTTTTTTTTGAAAAACAACCAGCCACAACACTCTGACAATTCTTTTTTCTTTTCACAATGTCTAACTCAACTAGCCACAAAATGAATCCTCGAAACAACACCTTAGGCATAATAGCCAACATCTGCTCTCGAAGTACTCAAAGCTTAGAAAAGGAATTGAAAGACAGGAATATTTCTCCTTTCAACAAAACCAAAAACGTCCTGATCAAGTACGCAACATATTATAACAGGAAATATATTAGGAGACTGGAATTTCAACCCGGCAGTATAACAATCTCTGACACAAGCACACCTACTTGCACAGAAATTAAACCACCAATTACACCCGTCAAGGAAACCACAAAACCCTTCGATCTAACTGGATGGAAAATTAAGTACAACGGCAATACTAACGTAGAAGATTTCATCGACCGAATTGAAGAAACAGCCGCGATACGCAACATTCCTACTGAGATACTACACCGTAACTTCATAGATCTCATCTCGCACGAGCTACTCTCCTGGCATAGAATTCACAAGAAAAAAGTAAGCTCCTGGCCCGAACTCAAAGCTGCTCTCCTGAAAAGTTTCGCACCAAAAGAAACACAGCATAGGATTAAGTCTACTCTGTTTTCCATCAAACAATTCTCCAACGAAACTGTAGCACAATACGCCCAGAGAGCAGATCTTCTAAACATCAAACTGACAACTCCAGTCCCTGAAACAGAGCTAGTCCCTATCTTGACTGATGGCCTCCTAGCAAGATATGAGAACATAATAACCTCTCAAAAAATATCCTCAGTAGAACAACTCAAAGATGTCTGTCTTCTATTGGAAAACTATCAAGATAAAAGAAGAAACACCAAGACTTCTAACGAGCCCCTTCTACCAAGCCTCGCCTCTCGGTCATCCAATCAAATTAAACCAGAGTTTAACGAGAAGAAGTTTTGCACCTTTTGCAAAAGAACCGGACACTCACAATCATCTTGCTACAAAAAAGCTAAACTTTCGTATACTCAAGATAACAGGGGCCACCAAAAGCGCCCCCGTGACCATTCTCCTCAACACGACAACTTGAGGGAAATCTTCAAGAGATCAAGAAATAACCTTGAAAGATTACATCCTTCTAACAACTTAATTGCAAGACCACCTACAGACTTCTCTAAACCTCCGCCAAATTGGTCCAAGAGAACTCCAAAAAACTAAGATTCAACCCCTCGGAAGTTCATTCAATATCTAGGCCTACTGAATGGACCGAGTGGTTGAAACACATTGCATATTTCAAAGAGGCCTTACAACTTTCTACAGTGAGCTGCACTCAAGCTAAAGATGGTCGCCCATACGCGCAATTTTCTGTTAATGACGTCGTCTTCTCTGGACTACTGGATAGTGGAGCTTCAGTTAGCTGCCTCGGCGGTAACGCCCACATCCCCTTTGTCAACAATGGATTCACAATCAACAAACACCCCGCTTTCGTCACCACTGCAGACAACAACACTCAAAAAGTCACAGGAGCAATTGTCCTACCTGTCAAGTGTGGAAGTAAATCAATTCCAATAAATTTTCTAATTGTACCAACCATCACCCAGAAATTTATTCTTGGAGTTGATTTTTGGAAAGCATTCAACATTGCACCCCAGGTTTTCAACCCATGCAACAACACCACACCCACCACCTCAATCAACGAAATCCGTACAATAATTCCGTACGAGAACCTTCACCCACCACAGGCCGAACAACTGGAAGGCATGATCAAGAAATTTGAATCAATCTCGTTCGAAAAGTGTGGACTTGGTTTGACAAATTTAGTCAAACATCACATCAAGACAAATGGACCACCTATCAAACAAAGATACTACAATTTGGCTCCCCAGAAACTAAAACTGTTGGAGAAGGAACTCGATGATATGTTAAATATGGGCATCGTGGTTCCCAGCAGAAGCCCCTGGACCAACCCCACACTCTTGGTATCCAAAAAAGACGGTTCCGCCCGATTCTGCCTCGACAGTAGAAGACTTAATGCCTGCACTGAGGCTGACGCGTACCCACTTCCGCTTGTACACGCAATCCTGGATAAACTACGCAACGCAAAATTCATCTCTTCAATAGATCTGTCCAAAGCATTCTGGCAGATACCTTTGGATGAAGTTTCATGTGAAAAAACAGCATTTGTAGTGCCCGGCAGAGGAATGTTCCACTTTAAGAGACTCCCTTTCGGTTTAAAAAACAGCCCTGCTGAGCTACAAAGACTGATGGACAGACTGTTCGGCCCCGAATCCGACAATAATTTGTTCTGCTACCTGGACGACCTAATAATCATCAGCGACACGTTTGAAAAACACATCGCCACCCTAGAAAGAGTATTCCAACAACTCAAGTTTGCCGGATTAACAATCAACCTAAAGAAATCCGAATTTTGCAAATCACGCCTACGCTACCTCGGCTTTGTAATAGACGAAAAAGGTCTAAGGACCGACCCTGCCAAAGTCGAAGCTATGACAAACTTTCCCAGGCCAAAGAATGCTAAAGAAGTTAAAGGTTTCCTTGGTCTCGCCGGATACTACAGAAGATTCATAAGGGATTTCTCCACAATAGCGGCCCCCCTTAATAAAATTACCGGTACCCGTAAAGGTGTCAGTAACTTCGCTTGGTCTGCCGAAACTGAAAAGGCTTTCACCTCTCTAAAAACAGCACTGCAATCTGCACCGGTACTAAACTGTCCAGATTTCAATCTGCCTTTCACCCTGCATACAGACGCCTCCAATGTTGGAATCGGCGGAGTCCTAACACAAGAATTCCCCGACGGCGAACACCCAGTGGCATACTTCTCTCTTAGTCTAAACAAACACGAAAAAAACTATGGGATAACTGAAAAGGAACTACTCGCAGTCATGGATTCTATCCACCATTTCCGCGGCTATATCGAAGGCAGTAAGTTCTCAGTCATCACCGATCACAGTAGCCTAAAATGGTTGGTATCATTAAGCAACCCATCTGGTAGATTGGCCCGCTGGTCGTCTCGCCTATCACAATACACCTTTGATGTCATACATCGTAAAGGCGCAGACAATATTGTCCCAGACGCCCTCTCAAGAATAGAACTCGCCACTCTGACCTCCGAAGAAGCAACACCAACTCCTACCACCAAAGACACTTGGTATTTAAAAACCTACGAGGAATGCAGGAACAACCCGCAAAAAATTCCCAACTTTATTATAAAAGAAGGTCGGTTATATCGTAACTGCAAACCACCACTGTCTATACTCGAGGACTATGCTTGGAAGTTAGTCATTCCCTCGGAGGACACACAAAAAATTATCATCGACAATCACAGCGCCCCCGGATCCATACACCCAGGAACTTTCAAAACCTATAAGAAGATAGCCTTAAGGTATTACTGGCCAGGCCTGTTTAAACAAGTTCGCAACTACATCTCTAAGTGCGACATTTGCAAAGCATACAAACATAGTACTGCACCCCCATCTGGTCTCATGAATAACCCCAAACGAGCAGACAGGCCATTACAATCATTCTCTATGGATCTCATCGGCCCTTTTCCCAGAAGCTACGCCGGAAACATGCATATACTTAGCATAGTGGATGTATTCACAAAGTTCTGTTGGATCTTCCCATTAAAAAGAGCCACAGCCTCTGCAATCATAAACTTGTTAGAAAAAAACATTTTTATCCCCTATGGCACTCCTCGCACCGTCATTTGCGACAATGGAAAACAATTCATAGCTCTGGAATTCAAGGAATTTCTGGCCAAATATGGCATAAAAGATATTTTCTATAATACCCTTTACACGCCTCAAAATAATACGGTAGAGCGTTACAACCAGACCATCAACACAGCTCTGGCAATCCTGGTTGACAAAGATCAACGAACATGGTGCAAAAATCTAGAAAAAATTCAAGCTGCACTAAACAATACAGTGAACCTCACTACTGGGTACACCCCTTTCTTCCTCAAACATGGTATGGAACAAATTGTTCATGGCTCCTTGCATTGGGACGCTAGCCTCCCATCATCTTTTCCTCCTTCTACTGATAACCCATCAGAGAATTATGCTCACCGTCTTGAGGAACTTTCCGCTATCTACAGCGAAGTCACAGATGCGTTGATACTTGCTCACAAAAAGAGTGCAAACAGATATAATTTACGCAGGAAACATGTTACCTTTAAGGAAAACGACATAGTTTGGAGACGCAACAACACACTCTCACAAGGTGCTCTGTATTTCTCTGCAAAACTAGCTCCTCGCTTTGTTAAAGCAAAAGTCCTGAGAAAAATCTCCGATGTAGTATACACCCTATCGGATGCCTCTGGTAAACACATCGGTAACTACCACGTGAAAGATATTGTCAAACTAGGAAGCGTGGACACAATGGACACCACCTTCACTAGGTCACACACACATAGCTAACAAAATTTTGGCTCTACCTTTGTCCCACGAGATTTGGCCCTCGTGCAGACAAACAGCATGTCTTATCGCGTTAGTTTCATATAAAAACTCGCATTTCGACCTCTGCAAGGTAACCTTCTCATTTTTCTAAAAACACAGAAGTGTCAACTGTGGTTTTAAATCATTTCTCACCAATACATGTACTACTATGCTCTTTTGTATAAACCCTTTGTTATTTTTGTTTCTTTGTCACACCTCACCGTGTAATGTATATAAATTGTACTCATATTTTGTACGTATCTTCTCTGGAACTGATCATTCTAGTCAAGAGACTTTTTCCGCCTCCCAAAACAATTTATGCTCCCGGAGTCATGACCCTGGACATCATTTGTTAGTCGTTACCATTCTGACATTTACGACACTAAATACATAACTATTTTTTGTCATAAATACCACAAAAAGTCACGTACAACATTGTTTTGTAAATATTTTTTCTGTTCTTTGTTCTTCACATTGTTCTTTCACTTTGTTCTTCACATTGTTCTTTCACATTTGTTCTTCACATTTGTTCCAATGGGTTCCATCGTACATAAAACAATGGCCCCTTTGCAACATACACCCAATTGAGGTGAATATTCTACCCCTGTAACTTGTAATCATAATGCGTGTGTAAATTCCAGTTTGGTATCGTCATTTGATTCAAGTTTACATAGGTGTAACAAATAAAAAGTTACAATAACTTTGTTTTAAAGTTTTTTCAGTTTTTTCTAAAAAATTGAATGGCGCTCAACTTTCCCATTTGCTCTAATTTGTTGTTTTTTCAGAATTTGATATTGACACGTCAATTCTGAAAAAGGTTGTTGTAAAGGAGAACAAACGCCGATTTGTCCTCCTCATCAATAACAATGTTACATACATAACACCTTTCGGTCACATTGAGTATGTAAAATCTTAAGATCTCAACTTCCTGACCCCAATTTGTTATATTATGTACTATATTTTGACTTAAATAAGCATTAATTTGCCTTGTCAAATACACCGAGCCAGGTCACTCATATTAAGTCATCCTGTGTCTCTAGGTGCCTTCTGTATCAAATTTGTAACATAAAGTTCACAACATTCGTGTTTGTGGCAATTTTGGTAACACCAAGTGTGTTTCCTTGTTTTTGTTTGGTCATTTTAAGTAAGTAAAACCCAATCAGGTCTTAAATAAACCACTACAAACCTTTTTTGTAAGCAAAGAGTAAGTAAAACCGATTAGGTCTCTTTTGCTATATGTGTGTCTTGTTTAAGACATCCTTGTTGGCATATGTCTTGTATTATTGCCAACTTAACGCATAAACCCAACCAAAGGTTATGCCATCACAACATTTTGTAAGCAAAGAGTTAGTAAAACCAAATAGGTCTCTTTTGCTATATTTGTGTCTTGTTTAAGACATCCTTGTAGGCATATGTTTTGTATTATTGCCAACTTAACGCATAAACCCAACCAAAGGTTATGCCGTTGTCATTTTTTGATAATACCAATAGCCACTACTTGATTGTTTTTGACATTGTGTATGTATCTTTTTTCCGGTATTGAAATGGTACTTTTTTATTATTGAACGTTGATATATTATTTTCATGATACATGAGAATGTTACAATATCCACCATGAGACGAGGGATCGTTATAAAATCTAACACTATACATGAGAATGTTACAATATCCACCATGAGACGAGGGATCGTTATAAAATCTAACACTATACATGAGAATGTTATAATATCTACCATGATACGAGAAGTTCGTTATAAGTACTTTTTTTACTGGCTTACATACACTGTGGCCAAAGAGATAATTTGTTCCATTAAATGGTTATAAATATCTATGTTGTACCTTTCCTTTCAATACTAGGGTTCTTTCGTAATTCGTTCAATTTCTACATGAGACGTGGAGACGTTATAATACTTACCATGATTCGTGCGAACGATACAATATCTTGTTGTTGTCTTCTTTAAATAAGTTGACACTATGTACTTGTTCTACCGGACGTAGATCATTTTACCCTGACTTGTCGCCCTTAATTGGGACCCTTTTGTATTACTCATGACACTGAGGGAAATGTCCTTCACTGTAGTGAGAATTTTTTTTGTTCTCTTCAAACAAACATGAAGCTGTGCATTCAGCAATTTTTTTACGCTAACTGATACCTGTGGACTTCTTGTCAAACGGACCCAAGAACCATCCACTATCCATTGACCATGGACTAGCCATCAGCTTCACTGTTGGTTATGAGGTATCGTGTCGTGGGAGTTAATTGAGACAGTGACACAAAACCACCTAACTCGTTGTCTGGGAGACGAATAAGAAAAACTCCCAGGTTTGTGAAACTTGAGCAAGGGTCTGTCATGTTCTCACAAACTGTAGAAGATTAAATACGACCCCTAATCTTTCACCAAATACACGTGAAAGATTAGATTGTTATTACTGTGTATTCTCCTTCACCTTTTCATCAAATTCATGTATATTTGTGTAAAGAGTTAGGAAATTTGCTGGTTGATATATTTCGTCCTCACATAGAGATCGAATTGAGAATTAGCTCAGTCACTATCAATTTTCGCTACTCAATCCTCCATCCTTCTCCCCTCCATCAAACTCTTGTACATTTGTAAAAGCTAGGAAATCTGCTTGTTGACCACATTTCGTTCTCTGAAAGAGATCGAACGGAGAATCAGCTCCATCACCAGCAGACCTTCTCGCTCATCGCCATTTTTTTTCTCATCCCTCATTATCCTTGAGGTTAATTTCATGAATCTGGAAGGTGTACCCTACGCACATAGCGTATCGTCTGTCTATAAGACAATCTTTATCCATGAAATTTGCTTCAAATCTCTCCTTTTCACCCCATACCTAGGTAATCAACACATTTCTTGTAATTTTGAAAGTCGTAAGTTGTTATCGCTCAAGCGCTAACACCGGCCATGGAAGGCCAACTTCTTTCAGAAACTTGGTGTTACTACTGTACAACCACCTACCTATACCTTGTATATCAAATAGGTAACCTCACGCCAGTCGTGATAGTTTTTTGTCTCCCCAATCTCGGGATACTCATGGTATAGTCAGCATATTGGATCTCTCTCTACTCTCTCTCTACTCTCTCTCTACTCTCTCTAACCAACGACGTTTTTTTGTCTTTTTGTCTTTTCTCTTGAACACAATTTGTTTCTCTCCAAACGTTTTGCATCATTGGTCTACTAGGCAGGTAAACTTCAAGAATTTTGGCTCTAATAATAACCTGTCCCTGGATTAAAAAGAAGACCAGCAGCCCTTCTCATCACCTGCAAGCTGAGCTTCTCTTCTTTGCCGCCTTCACTTCCATCACTCACATCTCTCCAATCTCTGCGTACCAAAAACACCCGACCGCACCCAAATTAGGTGTGAGTCGTGCGTGCAGTTGCAAATCAAGTTGTCTCATCATTCAAACCACATTCAAAAGAACCAACCTCAGAGCATGCCAGCTCAAGGTTAATTATGTTCCTGCAATCAACCACCTGCCGTTTGTGCAAATCAACCACTTGCCGTTTGTGCAAATCAACCACCTGCCGTTTGTGCAAATCAACCACTTGCCGTTTGTGCAAATCAACCACTTGCCGTTGTGCAATCAACCACTTGCCGTTGTGCAATCAACCACTTGCCGTTTGTGGAAATCAACTACTGGCAGTCATACAAATCAACCACTTGCCATTTGTACAAACCAACCACTTGCCGATGCGCAAACTCAACATAATAACCATTACACGCATCAACCATCAATCAACTTATTGTTATTACTCCATGTTATTACCAACTTCATTTCACCTTGACAACCACTGCTCCACCGCATCAGCATAATGGAATTCACGCTGGTACAACAACAAAAACCCGGATACTTCTGGCCCTCCGCATCACCATCCCTCAACCACAACCAAGAAGCACAGTTCAATTTCTATGGCCCTAGTGATACTTGAGTGCAATCTCAAATGGGTCAAGTTACAGTGAAAATGTAACTTTATAACTTCAGTGAAATTACGTCTACTTGGTACTCTACGAAAACACTACGCTCTTCAAACTTAGCTTACAGACCATTGAAATTTTAGAGTCCTTTTTGTTCTTTTCATCACTGCATAAACTTGTATGTTTGTTCTTTTCATCACTGCATAACCTTGTATGTTGTTCTTTTCATCACTGCATTACCTTGTATGTTTGTTTTTTCATCACTGCATAACCTTGTATGTTGTCTTTTCATCACTGCATAAACTTGTATGTTGTTCTTGTCATCACTGCATAACCTTGTATGTTGTCTTTTCACCATTGCATAACCATGTATTTTTTTTCTTTGTTTTTTTTGTAAATCAACACTGTTTTTTTCTTCTCTCTCTACTTCCCTCACGACAAGGTGAAGAGGATTTTTAGCGCCTAAAGCTTCATTACCACGTCGCCTTTTACTGGCGGAGGGGGAATGTGTTACGTAATACAAGTCACCCTATAAAAAAGATGCATAATTTAGCCTCGCTTTCCCCATGCAAACGATCGTGGCGTACGTGACAAAACGCAGCTAGCCGCCGCGTGATGGCACAGACCACCCAGGGAGCGTTCTCGGCTCAACACTGCCCGCCACCGCCGAGCCCCGCCAGTCGAGAGCGGACCTCGGTCATGGCAACAGTGTGTTTCTCGCAGAGCGAACCACAAACGCTCACAATGTTCGAGCGCGCGGAATTACGTAATAATAGAAACAGACGCGATCTCGTGCCAGTTTCCTACTAGATGCATTTCGCCATCAAACTTACAATCATGTTTATTATTACGGTTCGGGCTTACTCAATGGAGTCCCGTTCCCGCGTAAAATCCCGAGTGCACTTCACCGCCTCAACTGACCCGCCGCCTGTGAGCGCGGGTACCTCTGGCTCAACATGATGCCCCTTACCTCATCGAGACGATTCGTAAGCTTTCAACCTTCCCCTTTTTCTTGTGTTCAATTCTCGTAAATTTCATGTAGAATCCACGCTTTATCTGGTCGTCATAAATTAGTAGAGAGAGTTAGTAGGGAGATCCATGTTAACCTGTATTTCTCGAGACATTTAATATACCTTGTGCCTTTTACTTATGTGTTATTATTGTGATGTCCTTTTCCAACCTCCTGACCGATGGACGAGCTGCTGATCAAAGAACTGCCCACCCCTGATTGTACACGAGTCGCCTGCTCTGCCATTTTATCTGAGCTTAGCCAATTTAATAACCAGGTTCGAGTCCCGGTTTATCCATATCTTAGCAATATATAATACTAGTAGACCGCGTAATGCTTCGCTATTGCTAATATCTTTCGCTGGCGTCTCCGACTTCTTCCACCATTCATTACTGTATACCACAATGTTACTGTTAAAAAACTACATTACATCGACTTTAATTGGACTCCTTATCTCATTCCGGTGCATAAATATTGCGTTAAGTGTTCCTCGGGCGTCCATGACTTATTCTACCCTTCAAAACACTTTCTTAACACTCCTGGCGCTGATAAAAATAAACTTTCAGCGATATCGGTCGACTACTTTTCGAGTTTTGCGAGCACAAACATACGCAGGATAAAACTTGATCTATTAAGATTATGACGTATTGTGTAAGACAAGATGTAAGACAAGACCTAATGCAAAAGGTGGTTTACTATAGAAATATATGTTTTAAGTTGTAACATGTGATAATGATGCACAAGTAAGCAAACGAAGGGTGTAGAGATATGGCCCGTTCAGGTCGAGAGTCGCAAATGAACATTTTTGTAGACGGGACTCTCCTTAGCTAGCTTGTATAGAATAAGTTGTTATTTCTGGTATTTTTCTTCGTATGGTGAAGGTCGATGCACTAAATGACATCAGTAAATTGCCAAAAAATGGCAACACCTTGAGCTTAACCATAGATCACATGAATGCGTCTATGATTTGTCAACAAATCAACACAATATAAAGAAGTAATACACGTTCACTACAGTAATAAACACGAATTATAGTCGTTTTATCAATCGAATATCGTTAGCAAAATAGAAAACGTCATTTTGTTTCAAGCCGAATCCATCATGAAAAAAAGACCAATTTGAAAACTGAATGAAAAAACCTATCATGTTAAACGCCCATTAGATGCTGGAGGTCTTATTGGCAAATGGACAATTTTAAATCGGAATAGATTCACTTCTAGGGATTTTTGGTTCAATGTTCTGTATGTTATCTTACTATGGTTGTTAGCTCGCTACGAAGGTAGGCTCACTTCTTGCACCCTCTTCCTTTAAAATTAATTAAAGCTAAGAATTTAATAAGGTTGCAAACAAGGGTAGTCTGAGATCTCTTATGTAAGTTTTCTTGACCTTGAAAAACCAATTTTCGGTCTTAGCTTGTTTCTAGGGTACGCCTGAAATCTTCCGGACCTCTGGGTTTTCTTTGACGTGACGTGTTTTAATATAATATTATCGTGTTGTTACCCACCTAACTTTTTTTGAATCAGTAATACATGACAGGATCAAGTGAATTAAATATGTACATGATTGTCCGCCATTTTCGTACATAATTTAGCTAGTGACACAGATACGTACAGGCAAATCATTCAAGAGAGGATACTTTTGAATTTTATTTTAAAAATATATTTTATTAGTACAATACATTTTATTTTACAGTACATTTTATTTGTATGATATATTTTATTTGTACAATATATTTTATTTGTACTATATATTCTATTTGTACAATAAATTTTGTTTGTACAATAAATTTTATTTGTACAAAATATTTTATTTGTACAATATATTTTATTTCTACAATATATTTTATCTGTCCAATATTTTTTATTTGTACTCTATATTTTATTTGTACAATATATTTTATTTGTGTTTAATATATTTTATTTGTGTACAATATATTTTATTTGTACAAATGAAGATTTTTTTAATTTGAATGAACACAAATGTCAAGCTTTAAAAAAAGAAATAATCGCAATTTTTTCCGTCCAGTACACCACTATACAAGCAGGGGTTAAGTGTAAATTATTCACTTGTGACTCGACTTGGATACACAGCATACATCATTGGCTGGTTTGCTCATGTATGTACTTTTTATCCCATTTTTCGAGCTTAATTTAAAACTTTATAATTTTGATAGTAGCAGATTATCTTTTTTATGTTACTTATTTTTGTGTTATTAATAATATATAGTTTGTTGACTATTTATTATCATTGTAATTTTTAAAGCTCTTTGGGCGTTTAAATACAATAATATTTAATTTAGAAAATAGCCCTCACGGGACGCCTGGCAGATGGGAAACATCGACATTGATTTGTGTTGAAGGAGGTATTTTTTAATACATTAACTGAACACAGGAGGCCCTGAGGAAAATAATTTCCCTCGGTGCCTAAGTCATTTATGGGGATACTGTCTGTAGGGTTTTTTTGAGGAGAGGAAGGAATGAACATGAGTCTTGAAGACACCTATGTTGTGGGAAGGAGGATATACAGAGGCCGTAAAATCGTTCCAAAGCCGAGCTGTTGAACATGTTACAAATCTCAAAATTGTACATATGTTGGGCGCGCGTTTGGCGTGTTTCCCGATTATGCATCGTTGTCGATGGGATCAATGACGCTAGTTCCTCGGAGCAGCTTCCATTCTAATACCGGTAGAACAAGGACAACATTCCTACCTGAGGCCTGTGCTCTAAAGATTGCAATCCGGTTATTAAGGTAGGGGAATCTATCAAACTGACCGCCGGTTTCTGCACAGAGTCAAAGATTTTTTTAGGCTTTTTTTGGGGCCCCAGACCAGAGGTGGCTGCCAAATTAGACAGTTAGGTGCACTTGAAATTTGTGCAGGGTCATACTATCTGCAGTATCTGCGGGTCCTGTACAAAACGCCCAGCTTCTGAGAAGCTGCTTGACTCTGACTTCGATGGAGCCTCCGTACATGTCCTTGTCATTTAGGACGAATTGTTTCACAGAATTTGAACAATTAACAAAAATCAAGTTTAAGTTCTGTTATTATATCATTACTGGCCAGTTGCTTCCTAAAACTGAAATAATAACAGAACTTGAATAAATTCTTCACAGAACTTAAAAATTGATGAATTGTTCAAATTCTGTGAAACAACCCGTCCAATAAGACATGTTAAAACGAAAAAAAAAACAAGTCTTTACATTTTTGATAATATATCAAGCCTTTTATTTTTATTTTAATACACAAATAAATATACTACAAATTAAAAAGATATTTTATTTTACAATTAAGGTTCAGTTGTATCGTAAATTAATAATTTTTCAGAGAAGAAATATAACAGATTACACAAAAAAGTCCTGATATTTTAGTGAAAATATTATATATTGAAGAAAGCCTTACTGCACTACATAAAACTTTACTTTGAATGAAGAAAATATTTGAGATTAGCTCCAGGACAATAAAACCCAACAAAGTTCACTCCTCGATGAGCCTTCCCCGCACAGAGTTTTGGCAGCCGGGCGGTGAGAGTCGACTAGTCACGAGGCTGGCCTAATAAAGCTAGACGTGCTATGGGAGAGTCGGTTTTAACAAAACCTCCAAAATTTATTTTTAAAAAAATATTTTGAATTTATTCTTATTTATTAAAACATTTTTTAGTTAATTTAAAAAAAAAACATTTTTTTGGAGGTTCCCATACAAGTTAGGAGGCTGATTTGATTAAGTTTCCCGGCCTTGGAAGTTTTCGTTTTACCCCCCTCAGGGGTGCCAAAAGATGTTTCACATCAAAAATAAAAATAAAATTGTTATATGATATAACATGCAAATATGAGAAATAATTTCAAATATGAATTCTGTAAATATTATAATTTTCACTTTAAATATCTGCTTCCGGCAGAAGGGTACTGAACCTTAGTTCAGATGTTTTCCGACAGGTGTTGCGTTCAGGGAAGGTCTGCAACAAACATTTTATAAATAACGCTTGGGGCCAATTGGTGCATGAACATGAACACGTCTAGCGGGATGTGTTTGAACGTGGTTATTGTGAAGAAGAGTGAAAACGTCGCTTCGAAGCGTCAGGGTCGCTTAACATAATTCCCTCAACAGATCTGCTCTTCAATGGAATCTTTCTCAATGGAAAATATGACTTTACATAAAATAAACAAAAATTAAATATTGTTTATTTTAGCTGAACAAAGCGGTGGGTGTGATGCAAACAACTTGGGGTGACCTACGGTAGAGGTATTGGTTATCCAATAAATTGTTCCCGCAGCGGCGGTACCCGAACCCGCCTCCCAAATTGAAATTAATATATTAATGACAACTTATAAATATAAAATAGACCTACACACAAAAAATATTACAAAGAGTGGTTATTAATTAGTTATTAGTTATTATTATAAAGAAATTATTTTGGAAAAAAAAAAAAAATTATGTATCAAACAATATATATTTCATACAACAAAACCTTTTATAAATGAAAGCATTTGAAGAAAAAATAATAACATCACCACGGAAAACTTATGCCGTCAAAGGCAATACCTTTTGATGGAAAGACGTTATTATACTCTATTTATTTAATTTTATTTATTTATTCGCTTAGATTTACACACAGTACAATATGATACAAGATATAATTAAAATATTTTTAGTGATTATAGATTATTGTACCTTATCAGGTCGAAATTATTGGTTCCTAACTAGGCAAATTGCCCGTTCCAAGGAACCAAAATATGTGAAAGTAAGTGTGTGATTTGTCTATGTCTATAATATATCTCATTAATGTTTTAATTTGTGATGTTTAATCGTTACAATCTTATGATAGAGTCGGACTTGAGCTATTGTGTATGTTTCAATTGTGTATGAGCAATAATTAGAATAATGGAAGATATATATAGTGTGTGATTAGTCTATGTCTATACTATGTCTATTTATTATAGTCACAATTGATTTCATACCCTTCATTTCGCTCATTTGACTGCTTAAATGAAATATTTTTTTTATTTTTGTTGTTTGTTTTTGGGGTGTTATGCCGTGTTGCGCTAACTCCTTCTTTAGCCGACGTTTCAGACAGCGTTGCAGTGTCCATCATCAGGGCAGATCCGGTAGATCCGAAGATGTGTGAATTTTGGTTGTCGAGTTTGTGCTTATTTATTTGTGGCCTGGGCCCATCCAAGTGCGAAATGCCAACGGAAGTGGCGACATCTTGTGGCGAATTCTGAAAGCTCAGTATTTATGTTAGCCTGGGTCCCGTCCAAGTGCGAAATGCCAACGGAAGTGGCGCCATCTTGTGGCGAATTCTAGAATTAGAAAACCGATTGACAGCGATTAGAGTAGATGTACCCAGTATCAAGGTATAAATGCAATGGTTTTATATTGTGTTATTATATGGTATTGGAGTATACTTAGACATGTTATTTGCGTTTAGCTTTGGTGTAGCCGTCAATTACCGGATACCAAGAGCTGTTGAGCTTAGCTCCGTCGTCTCTATTGATATTAAATGGATTTTTGTAGATTTCAATTGCCTCCATAATCAGGCGTGATCTATAAGTTTTGGGTCTTCCCAGGACCTCGGGAGCAAATCCAAAGTAATGGCCGGTTTCAATTAAGTGTTCGGCGATTGCCGATTTATCAGGGTGGCCAAGTTTACAAGCACGAAAATGTTCTGCTATCCTTTTGGAAATCGTCCGCTCTGTCTGGCCTATATAAACCTTGTCACAACCAGAGCAGCTGAGTTTGTACACTCCATCTGCTTCCAGAGGAAACTTAGTCTTTGCAGACCTCAGTAGGTCTTGGATTTTGGTGGTGGTTCCGAAGACAGTTTTGATGTTTTCTTTTCTCAACAGCCTGGCAATTCTGTCTGTCACATTGTGAACGAAAGGCAGGAAAGCACAGCCTTTTGAGTCTTGTTCAACTCTGTCTTCGTTTGTTGTAGATTTGGCTCTTAAAATTTGCCTTGTCTGACTTGCCGGGTAACCGTTGCGCTCCAGTGCATCGGTCAGTTTTATAAGTTCTGCTCCAAGTTTTGTTTCTTCACATATTCTGGTCGCTCGGGTCACCAACGTATGGATAAGTCCTCTCTTCTGCGCTGGGTGGTGATGCGAATCAGCGTGTAAGTATCGATTCGTATGAGTTGGTTTCCTATATACGGTATGTCCTAGGCTACCATCGTGTTTTCGCATCACCTCCACATCTAGAAAAGGCAGGATTTTATCTTGGTTTTCCAGCTCCATTGTGAACTTAATTTTGCTGTGGAGAGAATTAAGATGGTCCAGGAATTCGTTAAGTTTCTCCGTTCCATGAGGCCAAATGGCGAAGACATCATCGACGTAGCGCCACCATACTTTAGGGACAGCTGAAGCTGTATCAAGTGCCGCTTCCTCAAACTTCTCCATAAAGAAGTTGGCTATTACTGGCGATAACGGACTGCCCATTGCAACTCCCTCCACTTGCTCAAAAAGTTCACCCTGAAACGCAAAGTATCCCGTTTTGAGGCAGTGTTCAAAAAGTTTGCAGATGTCTTCCTCATATATCTCACTGAGCATTGTCATTGAGTCTTCTAGAGGCACATTTGTGAAAAGAGACACGACGTCAAAGCTGACCAAAATATCTCCTTCCTCAGTCTTAACCTGCTTAAGTTTACTGATCAGATCTGTTGAATCCTTAATCCACGATTCGGTTTTTCCAGTTTGCATCTGCAGTAATCTCGAGAGGTGTTGGGACAGTTTGTATGTAGGTGCACCAATAGCGCTGACAATCGGTCTCATTGGGATTCCCTTTTTGTGTATTTTTGGGAGACCGTACAGGGCAGGAGTTCTAGAGGCCTTTACAAAAAGCTTAGACCAATCCTCTTTTCTGATGCTAGATGCTTTGACTAGTTCCCTTGTCTTTAAGTCAATCTTGTTCGTAGGATTGTTTTTGATCTTCTTGTAGGTACCGGAATCGCACAAGAGGTCTTCCATCTTCTTTATGTAGTCTACCGTATTAATCACGACAGTGGCATTTCCTTTGTCGGCTGGCAGAACCAAGATTTCCTCATTGGTGCACAAATGCGCCACAAGATGTCGCCACTTCCGTTGGCATTTCGCACTTGGATGGGCCCAGGCCACAAATAAATAAGCACAAACTCGACAACCAAAATTCACACATCTTCGGATCTACCGGATCTGCCCTGATGATGGACACTGCAACGCTGTCTGAAACGTCGGCTAAAGAAGGAGTTAGCGCAACACGGCATAACACCCCAAAAACAAACAACAAAAATGCTTTTGGCCGTGAGAATCTAAAAACTTACCTATTTTTTTTATTTTTATTTTTTTTATTGAAACATATAAACAAGGTTACAATTTTTTAACAATATAAACACCAATATTTCAATCACTCTCCTAATAAAGCAGCTGCTTGTGTTTAGGAGAGGACAACAAAAATATTTTTACATTTGTTTAAATTAAACAAAAAATATTAGTAATAAAACAAAAAATAACAATAAAAGTAATAAAAATATAGGTTAGTTAATAAATGATTCAAAGAATTTAAAAGGCAAAAACATATTTCTAAACAATAAGTAAAGTTATGAGGTGGTACAAGAGTATTTTAAATTAATTTTTTTTTTATATTTTTCGTAGTTTTCTTCCGATCGTATATCAAGGGGTAATTTATTAAATTTGTTGTGCGTCTTAGTCTGCACGAAGCCATTGATAAAATGAATATTGATATACATTGATAATCATTTTATGTTTTTATTCAATAGATTTGGGCGTATTTTCATTTTCAAATGGTATTCTAGACATATGTCAGGAAGTATGTTGTTGGTATTATTTGTTGTATAGCAAAATATCATTCATCCTCTCGTATTTGTCGTTCATTGTTAATTATTTTATTTTTTATGTGAATACCGCACAAGAGTCTAAGCTGCTCCCAACTGTTTGGAACCGGTGAGATTATGGAATCCCCAATTGGGGTATGTTTCGAGGCTAAAGATAGTAGGGAGGGTAATGATATGGGGGGAAAATGATGTGGGGGAGTACCTACCTATTCAGATCTGATCACCAAACACGGCTAAAGCCATTTCAAGTAAAGTTTCAATTCTGAATGATGGTATTACACCAGGGGGCTACTTAGAGTATCTTCCACTCTGGAACGTGCCGCAAGTATACTGCTTACATATTTATTTATTTATTTATTAACGCCCTTTTTGGGGGCTAATATTGAATCACCCCTCGAAGATAGCGCACTTTTACCCCAGATACCCTGTATATTACGATGAATAAATTATGAAATAACACAAATTGATCTAATAAAATGTTCTTGCGCACGCCGGAATTTGCACCCGCCACCTTCGGCTTTCTAGTCGAGAGCCTTACCCCCAGACCATGGAGACCGTCGGTGTATCGAGCTCGGAATTATTGTTGGATGGTAGTATGTTTATTTGTTTTTAGCTCGGAATGGTTGTCGTTAAAAACATAAAGTAATAAATAAAGTTACTGTGTCTGTTTATCCAAACTCTTTCGCAGATGCCACCTTTGTAAGTGACTTGGTGATCCTTTTTCCTCCCATTCCTTGTTTATATCCTAAACCTGCTTTCATCCAATTCCATCAAACACCATTTCATACCTTTTTTTAGTTTTATATACTCGTACAGTCCATTTTGAAGTTAATTTAAGGATGCAGAATTATTTATTTATAATATATTCTGTTTCATTTTTAAAATAACATGATGACCTCAATAGAAGAGCTTTCCCAAGTTAAAATAGGCATTTTGTCTTTTTCAGACGGGAACAACAGAATTGATTATCTGTTGAAATTATTTTTATTTTTGAAAATATTTTATCAATTCTACGAGAAGTAAACTAAAATTGACCTTACTTATGCACACCTAGAGCAACTGAAAGCGTTTTCCTTTCCAGAAACAAGAAAAGAGTGTTCATTAATTACACACGCATCATTCTTTGAGTAAATTTCAAACAAAGCCTTAATTTTTTTTTAGTAAAGGAATCTGAAATATTATTTTAGCTTTGTTCATTGTATTTACTCTCAAAGGAAGCATTGTACCTGCAATGATTTGTTCATATTAACCTTTGTTAGTTTTAATTATCCTCTCTTTTTGTTTTCACAATATTTATTTTACTTAGCACTACACAAACACAGAGTGTTTTAAAAAGAACACACTTCAGACAGAGCTTTTTTATGTGAAACCGCACATAAGTCCCAATCATCTGGAGCCAATGAGACTATAGTATTTCCATTTAGAGTATGTTGTGAGGCTGAAGGTAGTAGGGAGAAGAAGGAGATGGGGAAGAGGTATGTGTGTATTTACTTGACTATTCAGATCACCAAAAAAGGCCAAAGCTTAATTCTGAATATTGGTCTTATAACAGGGCGATAATTAGAGTTTCTCCACTCTGGAACGTGCCGCAAGTATACTATATATTGATAATGAGAGTATCTTCCACTCTGAAACGTGCCGCAAGTATACTATATATTGATAATGAGAGTATCTTCCACTCTGGAACGTGCCGCAAGTATACTATATATTGATAATGAGAGTATCTTCCACTCTGGAACATGCCGCAAGTATACTATATATTGATAATGAGAGTATCTTCCACTCTAGAACGTGCCACAAGTATACTATATATTAAGTATTTTTTTAATCGTATATTATTTTTTTATTAAATTTAATTTAACTGCGCACGCCGGGATTTAATCTCCCGTCCTCCAGCTTGCTAGTCGAGAGCCTTACCCCTTGAGAAGAGGAAGATTGGGATTACACCAGGGCGATACTGATAGTATCTCCCACTCTGGAAAGTGAAAAAAGTATACTATACAGGGTGTCCGTAAGGTGCACTAACTTCGAGAAATTTTCCCATACAAACAATTCAACATTTTTTTACCTAAAAACTATCTGAAAATGTTGAAATTTTTGAAAAAAGTTGTATATTTTTTTTACTTGTACTAACATATTTATTTATTAATGCCCTTTTTCGCTTAATCACCCCTCGAAGATAGCGCACTTTAACCCCAGACACCCTGTATATTACAGTGAATAAATTATGAAATTACCCAAATTAAGCTATTAAAATTATCTTGCGCACGCCGGGATTTGAACCCGCCACCTTCGGCTTGCTAGTCGAGAGCCTTACCCCCAGACCATGGAGACCGTCGGTGTATCGCACTCGGAATTATTGTTAGATGGTAGATTGTTTATTTGTTTTTAGCTCGGAATGGTTGTCGTTAAAAACATAAAGTAATAAATGACGTTATTGTGTCTGTTTATCCAAACTCCTTCGCATGTGCCACCTTTGTATCTTTCCCCTACCCCGTCTCATTCCTCTTTAGCCTACACACTTCCATTAGCCTCTCAAAATTAGAAAAAAAACATTGAAACGACCCCTCCAGCAGTAGTGGTTTTGGGCGGAATCATAATAACCATCTAACTAACCAACGCGCCGTTTCCTCAGGGGTAGGCAGATTTGATAGACCGCAGCAATACTCTGTCTCGGCACACACTTCTTGCAACATTCACATTCATAAATCTTTTCATGCATTCTGACCCTTGACATAGCCAGATTTGATTCACTTGATAGGCCCATGTCTTCTTCGGGCGTAACGACTTATTCTATCTTTCGCTTCCGCGTCGTATATTTTCCTCACAATCCTTTCTTTAATCATTCGCTATACACGTCAAAACGTCCCTTTCTTAAATTTATCTATTACGCTTCTTTATTTTTTCTTCATTTATTTATGTATTTATGTTCTCCTTATAACGTTTCGCACCAATATATTACCGAGAAGATCCCAAATTTGAGGTAAATGTAAGTATAAAAGTTAAACGTCGACAAATTTACTATTTTGTGACATAAATAAAAAAGACAAAAACTGTCTGTAAGTGATTTTGAAAATGCAGTTGAAATTAGCTGTCTGTAAGTGATTTTGAAAATGCAGTTGAAATTAGCGCGTTCTATTAGTCAGAAGTTCTTGATTTTGGAGTTTGAAAAAATGCATGAAAATTCCCAGTTTACTTGTTAGGCACATATAAGTTAACCTCTTTCAATATACATTAACATCACATCAGTCTTGAATTGTTTTCGGATCTCCACATTTCTAAACATAATGCCGTTAAACATCATGCTTTTACCACACATAAGCCTCTGGAATCCCATTTCTGCAGTGTTCAGTCTACTTTCATCCTTGCTCTGTCAGTTCCATGCCTCACTGTGTATCATATATTTTAAATCCAAAAATATACTTCAAAGAAAATGAACCACATGGATTACCGATAAACTCATAAATATTTATCCATCTTCTAAAAATAAAGTGACATTATTTTCCCGTTGAGTCTCCGAGGCAGGGGCGGTTTTAATGCATCCCCTGTGCCGGGCTATGACGTCACCAGCCAAGTGGGACAGATATTATATTTTCAGGGGCTTTTCCAATATTTCCCGAATAACTCCTCTCTCCTCTGTTACCCAGGTATAAAAGACGAGAGCAGGTACACATAAAACGTACTACGTTATGTTTTATTTTATCTCTGGTTTATAAAATATTTGTGTGTTTGTACAACCACACTGTCAAAATACAGTGCTATTATTTATACAGCGATAGCAACGGGTACGGTGTCTGGAGAAATTCATAAATATCATTTGTTCAAATGACGATTTTAATGTTGCGATATGGAAAATTTTAGCAAAAAAGACAGGTTAAATTGTCCAACAGTCCTATGAGTCGCGCTCAATCATTGCTAGCTAGAAGACTCGATAGACGGCGCATTATATTGGATGCTTCTGCAACTAAATTCAATTGAAACGGTTCGGATGCCGGATAAATGATCTGGTTAAAGAATAGATAATAGTAACAATGTCTTTATTAACTGATAAAAACCCGTTGCCGCAGATGGCCGTGACGATTACGTCAAAAAGATCATAGGAAAATATTATGCATAAGCTGCGTTTGGAAGTGAATTTTAGAATTTTCTTACTTGTGACAGAACAGTACTGCATTGGATTATAGAGATGCCGCCACTTCCGTTGACAACAGTCCGAAGCTGTACAGATAAGCAGATTGTAATCAATTAGCAATTATTTCTAAAATACGTGAAATGAACAAAAGGTTTTAACATATTTTGCTAGTAAGTTAATATGTTAATAAGAAAAATACATAATTATGATTTCTTCATATGAAGCGGTTACTTTGTGATGTGACATTATAATTTAAAATTAAACAATAACTTTGTAAACATCACTTATAGGTAAATACTTAATGTCGACCGGGTTTCACTACAACCGTAGCTTCATCTACAGTCCTGATGAAGCTACGGTTGTAGTGAAACCCGGTCGACATAAAGGACGGGTTGTTTCAGAGAATTTGAACAATTCATCAAATTTCAACGTTCATTTTCGGGTTCTGTGAAAGACTTATTCAAGTTCTGTTTTTATATCATTGTAGGCTAGTTGCTTTACAAAACTGAAATAAAAACAGAACTTGAAAAAATCTTTCACAGAACTTGAAAATGAACGTTGAAATTTGATGAATTGTTCAGATTCTCCGAAACAACCCGTCCTAAGTATTTACCTATAAGTGATGTTTACAAATTTATTGTTTAATTTTAAATTAAAAAAAAAACATAATTATGAGTTCAGGTTTCTCATAAGCCACCTCTCTAGCCTGTGTTGGGGCAGTAATTTTGGCAATAATATTTATTTTTGACGCACAAACGCCCCAGTGCCCCATTAGTATATTAGTATATTTAAAGCCCTATTTAGTATACTTTGGTACTTGCTCTGCCAATTCTATGCTTCACTACTTAACTGTTTGATATCGCAACTCCACTGTAGACTGCTAGAATCCTTTCCTTTGACAACTTCCTATTTGGGCAAACATATGATGCAAATGACCAAAATGTCTCTCGACCGGAATTTAAAGTTATAATATCCCTTTATGTTCAACTGTACAACTCATCGACGTGTAGAATCTGAGACCACTGCACGTGGCTATCCAATTATGTTTAATTCTAAATTATAAGCTACGTAAAGAGGACTTAATAACAATCCTCATTCCTTACTATTTTATTTAATAGCTTGTCAACTGATCACAATTAGATAGAAAGCTGAAACTTACCTACAATCTGTGATCATTCATAGCTCAAATGTTGAGCCATCTACGCCACGAACGAAGTGTTAGTGGTTAATAAAGTTTGAAGAATTCGAAGAGTTCTACAAGAGATGTCTCTAATGTATAGGTTTGCCCCTCCATGTTCAGAACCGAGGTGTGGGAGCAGTTAGGTTTCTAGCGACAGAGAGAATTTGCAAGCAAAATGGAGAGAACGTTAGCCTTCAGGCTGTCCCATGGACGTTTTACATGTTCGTGATTATTATATTTTTAGCCCTAATTAAGTTAAGTGTTTTTTTGTGAACGGGGTGTTATTATTTAATAACATTCACAACAAATAGGCGCAGCCGGTATGTTAAAACCATATATAGTACACCGTGTTTTCCATAAAAGGAAACTCGATTGTTCATTTTCATGAACAATCGAGTTTCGTACCAAAATATACGATCAATTTAATAATTTGTGTAGTTTACAGAAGGTTCGTATAAACACATCTTTTTAAAATTATTACTCTTCGCACTTGGCCAACTGTTCTATTTAAGATTTAAAATGTGAGTGTGACCATTCTGTTGAGGATGAACACGTGCATGCTCGCAAAATTAAAGCTGCGATTACACTTGACAACACATTTTTTTGTAATTAAAATTGCTTTGTTTCGCGGTATGAGGGTGGAGCACAGTGTATAGGATAAATCACAATCAGATGAATACAAGAGATAAAGTCAAAACAAGAAGTGTATAACAAAATTAAGTAGCTCTGTTATATTTTCCAAAACTACCAAAAGTGTGGCTTTGTCTACAATAACAACGTTTTGTAAACAATGATGCGAACTTTCGATGCATGTAGAACCTACATTTCTTGTTTAAGTAATACGTTCCGAACAAAACCTTCTTCGAATTCGTTCAAAGAATAGAGCAAGGTGGCACAAATAAAACTTGGCTCATACATTATAAAACAGGGAGAGCCGAACGACAGAGTTTTGGGCAATATAGCCTCAGTTGAACTTTATAGCCGCCCTGTACTGTGGATGGTATCCCGAGCCTTATATTTGGAAAGTTCACAGGGTGCTACATTCATTATTTTACAAGCTTAACGTAAAACTTACGTTCTGTAATATTTTACTTTTTCATAGAATATTAAATATTCAGGTGACATAAGCGACACCCGAAATGCTGTTGAATTTTCCTTTAGGTGCTAACGTATTTTCAAAGAGAGCATTTGCGGTGTGGCGTTTTAAATAAAATATTTATTTTCGCACCACTATTAATTGTTAAATTTATATTTACTTTTTGATACCCCACCAATCATAAAATTATTTTTGAATAAAATATTTTATGGTGTATTTGGGACACGTTGCAAGGTCGTAGATAATCTCAGTATCGCCCCGCATCATCTTCCCCCCTCCCCACAGCTACTTTTAGCCTCATAACTCCGGGCAGCTGGTACTCTTGCGCTGTGCACACATAAAGAGGATCCAGATAATTCCAAACTTACCTCTTCCCCTCTCCTTCACCTCATTAACATTCATCAGCTCATAGTTTCATTGACTTCGATTTTCTAATTTCATAACAGTGTTCACACAGTATTCCGAAAAAAATGCGCACATGAACAATAACAAGTAGTTCTGTGAACAATGGTCGCGTGATGTTGTTTACTCCGATTTGACAGCTCGTAACAGTCGCAATGCTCGTGTGCTTTAGCCGAATAAAAAGGAACTATCAAACACGACTTAGCAGCCTTAGTTCTTGACAGTATTGACCGGACACGAAACACACAAATTAATTTACAGACAGATGAAATGCAAAGTGGTCTAGTCACAACAGGACTTCACTACGCCTAGTCGATTGTTGAAATTTATGTTTTATTTTTGGTTGTTAACTGAGTGGACAAATGCATCCGATTCTCACCCCGGCTGGTTTCAATTCCTCCGCTGGGTTGGTCCTCCATCATTGCACAACCAAAATTTTCCACTTATAATGATTTTAGTAGGAGGTTTTGAAATATTGTCAGTTTTGATCCGGTACCATGTCGGGTTGTTTTAGAGAATTTGAACAACTTATTAAATTTCAAAATTGAAATTCAACTTCTGTTTCATCATGTTCCAACTGTACAGAAGTGCAGAACTTAAATAGGAACTTGAATATTGACTTCGCAATTTGATGAATTGTTCAAATTCTGTGAAACCACCAATCCTTATTTTTATAATAGTAGGAATCTCACCTTAGTTGGTTATACATGAACTACCCCTGTTTTATTAAATGAATTCAAAACATATTTTCACTCCAAATGGGTTAAAGTCACGTCTGTTTCACGGTAGCTTTGCGAGCTTCCGGACACCCTATAAAGGATTTCGGTACCTGGCTAACTGGCTGCCTTTATTATTGAAAAGGTGAGCACCCCGTCCCCCAACTTATCTCATCCCCCACCCCCTGTTCACCACACCCATTTATTCCTGACTTCGTTATGCCAGGATCGGTGGAAGATAGGAACAAAAACAATTAATTTGAAAATCTGTTGGTTTCAACAGAATTTTTATTATTTATTTTTTTGGAAATAAGATTAGAAAATCTCATCTCTGAGGCCGTATTTAAAGGTAAATCTCTTTTAACCAGGAACTTAGGTTTCCCCGGGATCTATGTCATTTTTACGGATGCTGTGTAGAGGTTATTTTTAAGAAAATATAGGCAATAAAGATTTTGTTTTCGGTGAACGTCTATAAAACAGACGCTAAACACGAGCAAAAATAGATTCGACAATATGGAGGACTTCCAAAAACAAAAATCATTATCGGGAACCCAAAATAATCTCTATTTTAAAGGATTTAAGATTTTTAATGAGCTACCGACAGATGTTAATGAAGCTAAAAGCCTTGCTGCTTTACGTGGGTTATGCCTAAATACTATAAAGAATAAGTTTTAGATGTATTGTAAAGTGTCCTTAATGTCATAGAAATAAGTTGTTAAAAGGTTTATACTACATATAAAAATGTTATTTTTTTATATTTAAATAAAAACATACAAAACAAAAAAAACGCAGAGATCTGCCATGGAAGCGTGCCGATTGTGGTCTAGCTACGATCAAACTGCACGAACTATCGAAGCTGCAGAGCCAATGAAAGTTATGCATTTAGTGCTTAAACAAAAACAATAGACTTCGCTTAATGTTGATTACTCCGATTTGACAGCTCGCAACAGTCGCAATGCTCGTGTGCTTTATCCGAATAAAAAGGAACTATCAAACAAATTAGAAACAAATGCCAGGCGCCGCTGTGCGTATGTGTTATTTACATTAGTATGATTGAACGATGTTGGCGAAATTTAGGAAAGTGCGCGCGGTTCGATACTAATAATGATTCATGTCCCTACCCAATTTTCTTGTTTCTTTTATCTATGAAACCAAATAAATAATTTATGGTTTATCTGTGTGTTCGCCAAGGGATGTGATGTACGCCAATCCCGATTTGCGAGAGTAACGTCGTACATCCAAAACCCCACATAATGAATGGGCTTGGAAAAATAACATTTTTTAATGAAAGCCGGAACTCGGTTTAATGTTATATAAAAAATAAGCCTTTCGACAGACGAAAATTAAAAAGCTCCACAAAATGTGCTGACACGTCATATATGTTTTAAAAGTACTGAATCATTTACTTCACTCGCGTTCCCGATAGATACTAATTCGCCATGAAAGATTTTTCTGAGAGAATATTTTTTTCTAAGTACCTACACAAGGAAATAAAGTGTTTTATATGTTTTACATTATATACAACTACCGTTCAAACTTCTCTAAGCCAGTGGACCATTGACATCCACATTTAGGGGATTACAAGGGACTGATTGAGGAAGGGGTGAGGGTTGAGAAGTTTTTGGCCAATCATATATATGTGACCGGTCGGTGGCCGAGTTGACATCGCGCTTGGGTCCCACTCAGGCGTGTGTTCAATTCTTTGACTGGCTAAGTCCTCCATCACAACACAAGCAACATTTTCAGCTTACTGTGGTGGTAGTAGAAGATTTTCAAATATTGTCAGGTTATTCGTAACCTGGGAATATTTGCCTTTCTTTATAAAAAAAAAAAAAAATGTATTTTAATTTTTTTTTTAATTTTGAACTTAGTAAAGTCCTGGGTTAACCCGACCATTTGGGATTTTAACTGTCTGTAAATTTGTTTGTGTGTTCCGTTTCTGGTTCAAAATAGTGACCGTGTATGATACTACCTTTTTATCCAGCCAGAGTTCGCATGAGCGTGAATCCTACTACGAGCTGTCAAATCGGAATAATCATTATTATGGTATCTAGCTGTGTTTGAAAAAGAATTGTCATTGAGATAGCGAAGTTTATTTGGATAAATCGCATAATAGTTATATAACAAGTAAGACCATTCGTTAGATTCCCCTCTCTTAACAAACGGATTGCAATCTTCAGAGCATAGGTAGATCGTCGGGAAGATATGCTATCCTTGTCCTATCGGTATTACAATCCCTTGATCCCCTCGGCACGGGTGCATAGTTGGGAAACACGCCAAACGCGCGCCCAAAACATGCACATGGTTGACATTTGTCACATGAGAACGGGTCGCTTCTACGACTCGTTCTTGAGTTCAATAGCTCGGCTGTGGAACGATTTACCGGCTTCTGTTTTTCCTCTCTCCTACAGCATAGGCCTTTTCAAGATCCATGTTCAATTTAAGATCAAAGTTGACATAGGCCCGAAAGAAAATTATTTTACTGATATAATTTAATGTACAAAAGGGTAGGTATTTAAGTATTTATTAAATAAGTGAAAATTAGAAACGATCATTAAAATTATTGGGTTTAATATTCTTAAAATATACTAGTTATTTCGCCACACCGGGTTTCGAGTCCTTACCCCCTGGTTCCATGGAAAACGAATTCAACGATCTGTTACTGAGATCGTTGAGACATGTAATATTTGTTTAAAAAGTCCAAAGCCTTTTATTTCCCTATCGTTCTAGAAAGTTAATGTCACTCGAAAAGTGTTTCCTCTACGCAATAAATCATTCGGTGCTGGAAAAAAACTGGTTCTTTTAGCAAAGAAAATTATACGTAGGCATTCTTAACGATTCAGCCTCACTTTCTTCTGCCATTAAAATAACTTCCACAAGCGATGTTTTGTTCAGTTCCGGAAGTCCGTCCGTAAGTAACACTTGTTTTTTTGTCTAGTGACAAATGAGATTGAGGTTCTTTTTGTTTAGCGCCGCGACGCGTGACGCCGATGTTCTAGTAAAGCAGGGGTCAGCAACTGGCGTACCGCGACACATCGCTTCATGCATAACAATATCGCAGGGGAAAGCACTCACGACCTCTTTCGTACAAAACTTAATTGCCAGTATACCCAACCTCATTGAATGATCTTTATTCAAAAGGCAAAAGGTATTCTCTACAGCTATTTTTGTATTTTTAAATTATGAAAGTAGGTCAAGCAATCATTTAATTTTTGTACGATTTTAGCCCCAACTTTGGCGATTATTTGTGAGCAAACGGTAACTATTAAAAAATGCTCTACCTACCAGGTAAATGGGATGAAACATAAAATAAAAATAAACTTTTTATTTTTATTTTTGGAATAGCGAGTAAAATCACAAAATTTAATACTTAACCTTTAAAGACAATATTAACGACTCTAAAACGCATCTATGAACTGAACCCAGGATCTCTTACTACCCGGGGAAGTGCTCTAAACACTAAGCTAATTCGACCATATTAACTTACGTCATTCTAACTGTTAGAGCTCTTCCCCGGCAATGAAAGGGTCCTGAGTTCAATTCCTAGATGTGACTGAATCTTTTTATGTTTAACATCTTTTTTTTTGAGAGTCGCTTCAATGATTAAAATATGAAGATTGTTAAAAAGTTGTACTTTTGGTTGAAATTTAAATAATAAATTATTGCGTTGTAAGAAAGACTAGAATTCATTTATTTAATAATTACCGTTTACTAACAAATACAAAAAAAGTTGAATTGGGTCATTTCAAGTATCAGAATAACACAAGAATATGAATATATAATAATTACCAAATCGCCCAGAAAACCTTAAAATGTTAATTATTTTTTGACCTATGATTTTTTTTAAATTTACTACAGTGTGTAGAAAATTTTGCGTTTGTATTTTGATACCTATAATTGGTGTTACATGGATCGTTAGGAAGAGATTTTGTATACCGTGGGCGAATGAGGAAATGTTGTGTACCACTTCCTAAAAGCGTCCGAGCAGCGATAATTTTATCCCGTCAACCGAGAACTCAACTTAGTTGGGCACTTTTTCCGAGGAATGTGGAATGTTCCATTTCCCCAGGAGATGGAGATATCAGTAAGGAAAAAAAAAGATCACTTGAAATCGAGATCAAAACAAAAAGATGAAAAAACCGGTAACCATCACGCCAGCTCGTTGTTTATTTATTAATCTTGATCACATCATCATGTGTGCTAATAATAATTTACAAACATAAATACCTTGACATTTTGCAAAAATATTCATATGTATTTAAGTATATTCATCTACAAACCTAAACATTGTGGTAAATTCAATGATTGTAGCAGACAAATTTTAAATTTATTTCTTGTTTATTAAATATTTTTAATCAAAATAATTTCGCTCAGAATTTCATTGTATACTTGGACGGGCCGGAAAATAAGAAATTTATGTCTGCTCGATTTTTTCCTTGTTGGCAATCTAATTTTTTATGCATTCCTCGTCCCGTGTCCGTGTATCTCGTGGCTATAATTATTTTTTCTTTTTAGTTTCTTAGGCATCATCAAATATAGTGTATTAATCAACGAACTTTCCGATATAGGTGTGATAGTGAAATATCCCTTTTAATATGCATTTAAAGGCATTTTTTATGTTAAAAAAATGTGTTGCCACCCGCTTTGTACGATTTTCAACAACTTATTTTTATTTTCGTAAAATAAATCACTTTTTTTGTCAAAATCGTAATTATTAAAAATAAAATCTCGTTTATGTGCATGTTCCGCGTAACTCAATTTTAACGAACTTTGGAACTCAAATTTACTTTGAATTAGCATCATTTTCAAAATCGAAACTAATTCTGTGAGGAATTAAGACAAGCGATAAGTTGCCTACCTACTTATAATATTATATTTTTAAGAGATAATTATTTTGATTTTCGTTTTCACAATTGGAACTGATTTTTCAAGAATTCAGAATGTCGCATAATTATTCACGCATATATTACAAAAAAAATATTACTTTTTGTAAAATAATTTTATTTCAATGTTTAATTAACTTAAAAGGCATGCTTGTTCCAAAATATAGCAATAAATCCTAGAATACAACGTGCCAAAAATGTTCAACATGTTGCCAAGTAACAGATTCAGATATATGCTGAAAACGTGGTTCATAAGTAGAAATATTTTAAACTAATCATCACTATCAATCAAAAGTAAATTGTAAGAGTCTTGAAATTCCAAACAGAATAATTTTGGTTGTTTTGGATTTCTGCTTTTTACGTAAACTATCTGCAAAACATTTGTATTCGCTGTAATGATTTATTGGTGACACATTAAAAGATTTCGTGTGAAGGCATTTTGCGTCTCACAATTGATCCCTTCAATTTCTGTCGACTGATGCCTTCAGTACTTAGACGTGCTAAACTACCTTTATAAATATATATGGCATCGTGAAAATCCGCAGTTATCCAACATATTCTGAAAGCACTCAACACATCTATTACACTAATCGAATGCAGCTGGAAAACGTATACACAAATTATGTGGCGGTAACAATTGTAAATAATTTAAACGAGATGAATGAAATGGTTGTTGTTTGAATTGGGTGATAGCATTTGTAGGAATAAACAAGGTATGGAAATATGGAAAACAGGAAGACCAATCACTTACCACTGTACCTCTGCGAATGAGCACACAACACAATCGCAATATAGTGAGTTCCACCGCAATACCTCGAGGTAATTATCACCATAACAAAACGAATGAGTACTTAAACGATAGAATACATTTTCAAGATAGTCAACTTCCTTTTTTTCAAAGAACATGTACACAAAAACATAAAAAGGTAGTCGCAATCGTTCTTCTATTTAATTCTTCTTATTCGTAGCCGGGGATCTAATAAATCTACTACGAAGGCCGTTCTAAGGTCTTCCATAACAGCACAAAACTTTAAAAGTCTGACGCAATAATAAGTCAGTTTTGTTTTTTTACTGAAATCCAACCGAAAGTGCCGCGGCATGCATTCCGTACGTGATAAGCGACGAAAAAGGCGAGTAAGTGAAAAACTAATCTTGCCATTTTTCTTTCAGAAATAATTAATTCGGCAAAACATCATTAGAGGGTTGGAGCCGCCCAAAATGGCTTTTACGCAACGATGAAAATGTTTAGCAAGGGAGGAGGGGTTGAAAACAGTCCCGAAGAGTTATAATTTAAAATTCTCCGGCGAATTGACGACATTCTCGTTCCCCGGTTGCGGATCCAGAGGTCGAGGGTTCGAAGCCCGGCTTTTGCAAATAAATTGCGGTCTCGCATTATTTAGCATTTCGAGGGTGCGGGTTACAGGGGGTTACAAGAACTTTAAAATTGGACATTTGGATAAAAAAAATATGTGTCTTTAATGTTAGACAACCTCCTTGCTAACGCTCTCTCCACCTCCAATATGCTATTTCTCTCTCTCTTTATTTTTACCTTACGCATTATGTAAATCTTTGTACTAATGTAAGTTTGTAATAATGTCATGAAGGGTATAACTTATGTAACCGAAACTAATTGACATGATGTATTAATTATAATAAAGTGGTTAATGTGTTTGCCGCGCAAACTTAACTATCTACCACTCAACTTTTGTTGATTGGTAGATAGATGCACAATACACATAGTATCGCCATCGTGATAGACAACCAATCAGAATAGAAACTTTGCTTGAAACGCTAACCACGTCTGAAAAGCCAGATACACTCTTACCTTCCTCTTGACATCTTCTCTCCTTCTCACTCCCTTCAGTCTCACAACGTACTCCAAATTGCGATGCAAGACTTCCACTTGATCCGAGCGATAAATTTATTGAGTTCAGATAAGCTGTTTTTAATATTTTATTTATATTTTTCAACAGCAGGGGTGACTCTTTTAAGAACTTTAACATTACAAAGTTTTTGCCTGATAAACATTTTTACGACAGCTTTTAAACAGATTCAGAAAGTTTTTAATGTTTAAAACAAGCTAATTCAAAGCTGACACATTTTGCTTTCTAAAATTGTGCTTTTCTTGTTGTATTTTTTTGTTTCTTTTTTTAAAAAAGATAGTTACCTAACTCATAATGTCCCTCGGTTACTTAAAACAAAATAACTTTTCGATAAAGTTTAGCAAAAATCAGATCCTTTAAAATCTTTGTAAATTGTTGATTTTGACAAATTGAATTTCATGTTAGGATTAAAAACATTTTTTGTTTTTACTTTGGGGTTCCGTCTCTGTTTTTATTATAAAATAAATAACACAATATTATTTTCTACTCTATACCACTCTATACCACTTTTTAATTAAAATGATAATAACTGTGATCGAAAAAGGGTAAATGCGGGAAACGTCATTAATGGAGGACTGACTGCGATTGGCGCTGACAAATAATTATTGTCCGAAAAAGCGAATCCTGCAGCCCGCAATGGAGATACCAACCCCAATGTTTGGCAGAGAGGTATGGATCTAGCAGATGAATAATGAAAGTAGACTGAATGCTGAGGAAATGTGCGGTAAAATATGTATGACTGTGTGAAAATATCCACAAAGAATATTATATATTATCCCCCGCAAAGGGATTGAAGAGCGGAAGAACGAAGAAATAAGTGTAAGGGTATTTATAATGCGAATGTGACTGGTAGAAAAAGTTGTAGGCGCCCGAGAAATAAATGGCACGATCAAGTAATCCAAATACTTGAGTCGGGTCATGTCAAAATAACAGAAAGGTATCTATGAGACGATGTGAGAATTTAACTGAAGCAAAGAGTGTGTGTTGTCATCTCTGACTACCACTGCGAGGAAAATGGTTAGTTGGTTACTGATTTCAACTAAAGAAGTGTGATTTATTTGAAACTCAACAAAACAACCCTAATTCACCAGCGTTTTGGCGGACCATTAATTTCCTGGTACAATTTAGTTTGAATCTTGTCTGTTGCAATATGTCTTCTGACGGGGTGCCGGGTAGAAAGTCCATTGTCCGTTTCCCGAGGCAGCTGTTCCGGGTAAAAAGACAGTGATTGATTGGGCGCCGGGCTGAGAGATGCGTGGGCTTGGAAAGCAGTGCTAAAATGATGTGGAGATATTTGGAATTGTTCCATGACGAATCATAAAATAAAAAAATGAAGACATGTGAAATATGAAGAAAAAAAACAACAAACCTTACCTTAACAAATCTAACCTGTTATTTAATCATGTTTCGTTTTGTCACTGTTCGGTTTTGTCACAGATCTGTTTTGTCACTTTTCCGTTTTGTCACTGTTCCGTTTTGTCACAGATCTGTTTTGTCACTGTTCCGTTTTGTCAAAGATCTGGTTTGTCCCTGTTCCGTTTTGTCACATATCTGTTTTGTCACTGTTCCGTTTTATCACTGTTCCGTTTTGTCACTATTCCGTTTTGTCACTGTTCCGTTTTGTCACAGATCTGTTTTGTCATTGTTCCGTTTTGTCACAGATCTGTTTTGTCACTGTTCCGTTTTGTCAAAGATCTTGTTTGTCACTGTTCCGTTTTGTCACATATCTGTTTTGTCACTGTTCCGTTTTGTCACTGTTCCGTTTTGTCACAGATCTGTTTTATCACTGTTCCGTTTTGTCAAAGATCTGATTTTTCACTGTTCCGTTTTGTCACAGATCTGTTTTGTCACTGTTCCGTTTTCTAACAGATCTGTTTTGTCGATGTTCTATTTGACGCATCACTTATTTATATTTGATAAAAAAAACTTTTTTATTGAGTACCTAACATCTGATTTGCACTGTGTTAATTGAATTGAATAGTTAAAAAAATTGTTTGTTTTCAAGTCAGATTCTTGAGCGACGGTAAAACAAAAGTGTAAAGGTTAGGGAAATATTCAATGGTGTTGAAGTATTTTTTGTTACTCTATTTATTTGGCTGACTTCATATTTTTACACCTAGTATTAAATTATGCACCTTCTCACGCTCGACATCCTCGAGAATATTTCACACGTATGTAGTTATCGGCATGACATGGCAAGAGCCCGGGCAATCCCGAGAAAGGGTTGGGAACCCCCCGGCATGAAATTTCAAATTGACAATGAATAACGTTACACGTATAAGGATGGGTATTCGCAAAATCATCGATTTAGTTTACATTAGATCGCCGTTTGCAGTACCTCTACAAAACTCTCTCAGTGTTTATTAAACGGGGTTTTACGGATTGTTTACAGGTGAATAAGAAATCAAATTATAAAAACACAGTTAGAAGATACGTAATAGATGAATAATAAAGACAAAAAAGGAAAGAAGATAGAGAAATAATCTGATGAGAATGCAAAAGAATTTGTTTTCATATTGATTACGGAAAGAAAATTAAGAATCTTTGAAGAATGAAGAAATGAAAAAAGAAACAGAAAATTAAAAACATTTTGTTGTGACCAAGACTTGATGGCGGAACTTCTATTCTAACGCTAACCAATGTCAATAATAATAAAATAAAAAATGTTTCAGTATAAAATCTTTCAAAATATATTCTTAATTTCTCAAATTCACAGGGATTCTCCAGTGTGTTTTCAGTGTGCGAATGTATTCGGGCAATTTGCAAGGCGAATCATAATTCTCCCGCGTTATGTGTACCGAGGATTTGATCTTCGTACTAAGTATTTTTTAACCCATAAGCCATATTGTCTTCTATACATCTAGTAAAAGTGTTTCTTAATGCTCACAGAAGTTAATGGTAACATTTCTGGTTTCAAATTATGAAGGGTTCGTACTCGAAAATGCACATTTTTTAAATTGTATAATACTACAAATGATTTATCTCTATTTTTTAAACTGATAGTTAGGAAAATGACTCTGGGCATCGATTCTCGGCGAAGTCATTTCACTCGAACAAAGAGTGGTTCGACCCACTCGTTGTTCGAGTGGAATGACTTTTGATGTTTGGCGTATGCAAGTACGTACCTTCGAAGAGAGTCAAGAATAAGATTGTCGACCAATTTATGTACTTTTGATGGCGATTGCGAGCGGCCTGGATTGGAGAATCGATACCTAGTGAATAGTTCAGTGAATAAAATTATTAGGCGGTAATCTTTTAAATTCTGTATGAAGTATCTACATACCAATTGGAATTTTAAATTAAACATTCGAAAATGCATTCGCCGGTTTTTACTGCGCCTCTTACAGATCTATTAATGTTAAGTTTTTCATCAAATTCAAAGATTACGGTTAAGAAATTTTGTTCTTTCGAAACCTTTGACATTTTTCTAATTAACCGTTCCAAAACTACAGTTAAATTATTATTTGTTATTTTGTTTTTATTATATTGCAATTTACAATGTGGCGTTTAGAATCTGTTTCAAATCCACTGTCATATTTTTAGGTGGATACCGTGTAAGTCGCCGCCTCTCCCAACGGTCTAGAATCAGTGAGACTACGGCATATCTAATTGAGATATTTTGTGAGGCTGAACATATACTAAAGTCATTCAAGGAACGTTTCAATTCTAAATGGTGACCTTCCACCCGGGGATACTTAAATTATCTACGGTTATTATATTAATGAACAGGTTATATTAAAAATATTTGTGAAAGAACACAAATTAAATTAACTTGCGCACGCTGTGATTTGAATTCGTGATATCCGGAGTCTTACCCCTCGACCACGGAGGCCGTCTGATGGCGGCTTAGGTTAGTTTTTGTGAGTACTGCGCAAGTCCCAACTGCCCAAAATTATTGGTAGCCAGTTGGACTATGGCATCTCCGGTGGGGGTATGTTGTGAGGCTGAAGGGAGAATAAAAAATAAAAATAAATATAGAATATTTACTAACCGAGTGTTAAAATCTTCAGCATGTGTGGTGAGTAATGTTGGATAGGCCAGTTCATTCACACCTTGGTTAGGGCTCGGAAAAAAGGTGTGAATGAACTGGCCTATCCAGTAATGTTGGATAGGCCAGTTCATTCACACCTCGGTAAGGGCTCGGAAAAAGGTGTGAATGAACTGGCCTATCCAGTAATGTTGGATAGGCCAGTTCATTCACACCTTGGTTAGGGCTCGGAAAAAGATTACTATGCACTTTTGTTGTTTGTTTTTGGGGTGTTATGCCGTGTTGCGCTAACTCCTTCTAGCTTTTGGCCGTGAGAATCTAAAAACTTACCTACTATGCACTTGTTCTTTTGACCGGTTAAGTAATGTTAACTTTTTAACCAAATTAATTTCCGTACGAGAGACCCAACAACTGCCCGGACCGGTAAAAAATTTATAAGGTTCAGTTTTGGCAGCTAAACATGGCTTTTTCACCAATATCTAGTTACAAATCTCCCCAGGATCTCTTGCGTTGAGCAATTTACATAACCATGAAATTGCAATAAAACTAAAGCTGTCTTTAAAAAAATATTTTCTTCGATTGTAATGATAATTTTATTTAAATCTGAATGAACTCAAAGATCGTTGGATTTTTTAAGAATGAGTTGTTTAAAAACATTGCTTCACAACAAATTCTGGAACTATAATTAAAGCGATACCAGTGACAATCCCACTCTCAACGCCGCAATGTTCACTTCCCCTGAGAAACTTGATGAAACCCTTTTCTTCCTAATTGCTGCCAATGGAATTTGTGCAAAGCTACTATTTGTTCCCGTATTCAACTCCCCAGCCGATGAGTTCGACGGCGTGACCACCTGAACAGAGCTACTTCTAGGAATAGTTTAAATTCTTGTGGTTTAACTTTTACAATATGTGTTAGTAGGGCTCTAGCTCCTTGATCGAGCCACCTATAAATAATAGCCAGCATTTTCCAAAATCAAGCCACAGTTAAAAAATAATGACATTTTCATCCTAATCCAGTAACCATTAAATGGCTAGCAGGGTGATGAAAGCATTGTTAAAAAGCTGTTATTATCCAAATCATAATTATTGTTGGGTTTGTGATGAAGCCACCCCTAAAAATTGAATGTTGGCATCCTGTTAAAGCTTTTTTTTAAGTATACAATACATGGCTACATGCGCTGTGCTCCCAAGAGTTAAGAAACTTTTTGTGGGATCATATTATACACTACAGTACATTTTGATATTTTAATTAGCAATCTATAATCATTTACATTATATAAATACATTTATTATAGAAACACATCACAATACTAATCTTTAAGGCATCCTTTTAAATAATAAAGTTTAAGCATCCTACTCTTAAACTTTTTACGTTGGTTTCACTCGTCAAAAAATGTATCCATCGAAATTTATCTAAACGAAAAATGTTCCCACTGTCAAAATAAATAATATAATATTCTATACTAGCCTCTCTCGACACAGGATATCCTTAGTGAAACAGACCCAGTAAAAATATGTGTAAGCCTTACTAATAAATAAAATTTAATAAATGGTGTATTCCAACTTCCTGATTTAAAAAAATGATAATTTATCCAACTACAGTTCTGTATTTAGTGTTGAAAGGTTAAATTAAGCTGAATGTGAAATTCTTTGCAAAAAAGTACTGCCATTTTAGATGTGTGATTTAGTACATAAAACGTGAAAGAAGATAGTTTTTGTTAAGATGTTTAATTTATAACCTCATCATTCTTCTCATCATGTTTTACTTCATAAAATGAAAATCTTATTAATGCACTGGTCTTTTCGTCTGATTGTATCTGCTCCCTTTATCATGTTTCCAACATTCCTCTCCTGGATTATCATTTGTGTAAATTTGGTAAATATTGGAGTCCATTTTTATGATTTTTTTATTTCTTCCGAGTATCGGTTTGGTAAATTTTGTATATTGAATTCAAATTAAACAAGTGTCAATGACAGTGGCATCCTTAGTGAAAAAAATGAACAATATTTTAACACTTTTAAAGCACTTCCAGGTAAGATGCTGGGGAAAAAACTGTAGGGAGTTTGTCCATAAAAAACTATACGTGCTTACACAAAAAAATGCATTAGTTTCCACATTTAAAAATATTATTAACAGGAGTATACACATATACATATATAAAAATTTAAATGTTCTAAATCTTAAATCTCCGAAAGTTCTTCACCGATTGCTTTGAAATATTGACACAACGTTGCATTCGAATACGCGTGTGTTTTTTTTACCTATACCTATTGCTATACCTATGTTATATAGAGGTAACCTTTGACAGCTAAAAACATCTCTTTTTTTTAAACAACGTAAACGGTTGAATAACCATATTTATTTAAACAGCGCCATCTGTTGGACGTAAAAGCAACATGCGCTATTGTGTTTTTATCTGCACGGACAGACTGAGCCACACCAACGCGTGGAGGGATACGGCTATTTATCATATAAAATCATAAGGCATTGTATTACAATAATTATTACGTATTATCAATCTATCATGAATAAATTCCATCTGTAGACTTCACCCTCCATAACACACGGATTTCCCTAGCATGGCGGATAAAATAATACGAAAAATGTATTAACTATCAAAAAAAGTTTCAAGAAATCAATAAAGAAAATGTGTTATTAATATTTTAATTAGCGATGTTTTTTAAAGATGGCAGCATTTTAACCATCTAAAATTTTATTATTGAATAAACTGAAAAATGAAATTCAATCACAACTATATTGCATATTGTTTTCATAAATTATTTTCAATTCCATGACTACGTTTTGAACTAGTAATTACATAATGTGTTTTCTCTTTTCAGGTATGTGACGTATGGATCTCTAAAAATGCAACAACTTTAAACATCCTGGAGAAGAACATAGGTCAGATACTTGAATTACTTCTGTATTGTTGCGGTTAATATAAATATGAAACCGGTCGGCACTTTCAATAAGTGCGGTTGCTCAAATACGTTTTATAAATTATTTTTAATGATATACTAATGTTTAAGAGACATGTTTTTGTTTATGAATAAGCCGACGTAGCGCAATTTGTAGAGCACCTGACTGGCACTCAGAAGGTTGTGGGTTCAATTCCCGTCGGAGACGTTTATTATTTTCCTCGGAAGATTTATTCAATTTATAAAGGCGTTTCAGTGTAATAATTATTGCTTTAAAGTATTTTTTTATGTCTAGACATAACTATTTTTTTACCAACAATTAAGAATATCTATTTAATTCTTGTTGTAATTTTGAAAACAACTAAACGATTTGTTAGTTATTTTGGTAATCCTAAAGAAAAATCCGGTTAGTCCAAACCTTGCTATCGTTATCTGGCTATATTAAATATTCCCAGGTTTGTCTTTCAGAAAAAAAATAGCATAAGCTGAAATATTACGGTGGAATTCATTAAAATAGTTTGCAGATCTTGTTTTTGAAGACGTCTAGAGATTATGTTTGTTGTTTTTTTCAATATCTTGATTTTATTTGTTAATTTTTTTAATCCTTACGTGAGATATAAAATCATCTTCCCAGTACATTGGGCATTGATGTGGTCAATCATTTCCTGGGACAAAGTGATATACTTTATGCTATCCACAGCTACCAGTAGCTGGTGCCAGATCATAGATGAATGTAATTGATACTGATTGCGACTTAGAAATACAATTAAAGCCATGAAAAACTCAATAGTACTAAAAGCTTCATTAAATCTTTTTTCGTTTCGATGAAAACGATTTCGTTTTAATTGATTTAACCAATTGTTTTATTTTCTACGGAGATCGTTTTTTAATTATATTGCCTCAAAACAGATTCTAGGACTCTAAATTATTATTTAATTTTATTCAGACATTCCAGTATCAATCTCACTCGCAATGTCGCATTGGTCACTCCCGCTGAGGATTTTGAAGAAGCCCCTGCCTTCTCTCCAGCCGGTGTTCAGTCACTCCATTGCAGCCATTTCATATCAAATAGTTTATCTAACATACTATAAGCTCTATGAAAAATACTTGAATGTGATTAATTTATTAACCATGTTAGTTTGCATTTGCAAATGCATGTCCAATAATGTCCATCGTTTTTCACACAAGAACGGGTTGTTTTTAAGATACGTTCTTGTGTTACTTACTGACGACCTACTTGCTGACCTCTATTTTCCTCCTTCATTCATTTAGTCTCTTCAAATCACTCCTTCTTTTCTTCAAAAAGATCCTCCACACAGCATCTCCGCAGACGATCTAGGAACTGATAAAAATGTTTGGCCCTCGGGGCCAAGGTCATAGTAATGTGGAGTAAGTATATTTTTATTAAAAAATCTAAAATCACAAATAAAACCAAAAGCTGTAACTAAAATTTTATTTTTTCAATTCAATTTAAAATTTAAAAACATCGGTACAGAACTAAAAATGGTTGGTGATCACAGAGTTCGTTACATTTGATTTTCGAAAACGTTATAAATTGAATTTCATCTAAGTTGATTGGTAAAATTATTATTTAGGGATACCAGCGACAATTCCACTCTCAATACCACAATGGTCACTTCCCCTAAGGATCTTGAAGAAGCCATTATCTCCCCAGTCACTGTTCCAGGAGTTGGTGCAAAGCCAATATTTGGTCCCGTTGTCAACTCCCCAGCCGATGATTTTGATTGCGTGACCACCTGAATATAAAAATAAAACAATCATTAAGACAGAACCACTTTGAGGCTATGTTGAACTATGTTGAACTGTCTGCCTACAGAGTGTCCTAAGTTATTTTGGACACGTTGCTTGTCAAATTCAGAACTCGAACCCAGAGAAACTTATGGTGACTGAAAAACTGATATTAGATTAAAAGGAAGATCAATGATGCATTGTTGGAGTGATTAAATATCACAGGCGTTCGGAACGTTGCGACAGTCTTGGGTCTCCATGCAGCGCAAGACCGCGATGAGTGGAGGAACCTAGTCAACTAATGAAATTGATCTGGGGTCAAGATCTTCAGCAATAAGGAAACGACGAAAGCATAAGAACAGACCTAATGCAAGAAAAAATTTTCTCACGTCAATGTAATCGTTAAACGGTTGCTTCCCTCTTTTTTGATTAAGCTACCATAAAATAATGGCTTTTGGCTTACAAATCGTACAATTATTATTTGGCCGTAAATATTCATTCACAAATAAAAATATTCGTAAAAGTATAGATATTTAAATCTCGTTTTGCTACGAATAGCAAATATGCGTGACTCAAATATGTACGTTCATTGTTTGTTTATCATCAAATAAACATGTTGGAAATATTTCCGTTATGTTTATTCAAGTGAAGTATTGATTATACTGAAATTATATTGCTTTGTGTATAAATTATTGGTTTCGGGGTCTCAATATAATATTTCCTCCTTATTACAAGAATATGATTATTGTATTTACATAATATAACCGAATCACAAATTTGGCGTTCCGAAGAGAACATAAACTCACATTTTACCGCAATCTACATATCTGCCCTAGTTATGGACATTGAACAGTGTAACGCTATCTGAAACGTTGGTTAAGGACGTTGGAAGCACAACACGAGACATTAACTCAAAAATAAATCACAATCATACTTTTGTTGTGAACATCTAAAACTATATCTGCGAATAATTGTTTTCCTGGCTTACCGAGTTCAGATCCCGTGACGTGTCTGTATACTCCAGATTTGTAGCTCAGCAAGTCCTCGTAGACTGTGAAAGCGCCCTCTACGGGCCCATTGGTCCTGATTTCGTTTCTAATCTCATGCTCGCTTTCGCTGACAGAATAGGACTTCTGGCCGAAGTGCTTGTCGGCCGAGTAATCCACGGTGTAACTGGCCTCGCATTTATTGCTGCAGGTGGGTGTTTCTCCATCTACAAATAAAATTCAATTTTTGTGAGTTAACCATTTGTCATAATTTGACGAAATGCCTTAACTGCTTATTTTTCCCTTACAACCATCGGATAAAGAGCTGAACTAGATGTCATTTCCATAAAAATTTGAATGGAAACAAATGTTCCATTTAGCCCATTACCCATAGCTGCGTCTCACATTCGCCTGATATAATAGATCACCATCCCATTTGAATTTCGTAATCACGGTGAAACAGTCTTGAATTAGAAATTTCAGGTCTGATTGACCAAATTTTTAGTTCACGGCGTATCTTGTATTCTACTAACTTTGGTTCAGGTTTAGCGTACATTTATGCCACTGATATTGTAACCGTTTGCTATCGCAGCACCGATATATTTAGTTAGTACACTTACCTTCTCCATCACACTTAGGTCTGGTACCATTGACGTGGTGTTCACATGGAGGGATTTCATAGGGCTGGCATCCTTGATTAGATCCATAGCTTCCTCCAGACACTAGTCCCGTATCCACCCAGTATTGCCAAGCGCTTCCTAAGAATAAAACAAAAATTTGAATCACACGGGTCTTGTCTAAAGCTTGTCTTTGTATCTTTCTAGGTGGAGTTAGCAATCGTTCGCCAAGTCTTTTTTCTGAGGACTTGAGATTGTCAGATTAAACTTAGGACTTAGGATGTCCAAGTTTATTCTGAGTTTGCCAAGGCTAGATAGTTGATCACGGAATTTTACTTAAACTTTTGTCCAAACTCGGCATCGATGTACCAAAGCTTTATCTTTTGAAAAACTGTAAGGTGTTTCCATAAGGATGAATTTATAGTTCAACTAATTGCATCCTCCGTAATGATGGTGCGATGGAACGTATACGTCGGTGCACCTTCTTTTGTTTGCGGACTATTGTAAATTTACCTGGGAAACCACCGTTGCATCCGCTTCCGCAACTGTCGCAACAGGCCAGCAGGTTATCAGAAGAGATCCTCACGTGGTCATTGCCTTTGGAGTGTATGCAGATTCGGTCGGAGATGGCCTCCACTGCTCCAAAAGCCCAACACGATCCACAAGATCCCTGAAAACATGCCACACGGCTGTCATCGATACTTTTCTGTTATGTAGACTCAAAATTAAAATCGAAAACTGCCATATTTCAAATATATATAAATCAATTTGAAAGTTTCAACGTGTTTTGTACTCTCTCTTTCAAACACAATGATTTTAAACTTATTTACATTACTTGCATCATAAACTTGCTCTACATAATACTTTATACATAGTAGATGAGAGAGGCGGTAGATCTTTCATGCTTTTACAAATGAGCGCTGCATCATCACCATACAACTTTCGGATTGTTCATTTTTCACACCCGAGATCAAACCTTTCAATTCTTGCATACAATATCCATTTGGATTATATAACCACGATGACACTACACAGTCCTGCTTAACAACTTTTAGGATGTTAAACCACTTCGTTAAATCACGGTAATTTCTTTTTAGTGCAAATACCGTACAAGAGTCCCAATTGCCCCAAACCGTCTGGAGCCAGTGAGACTATGGCATAATTGGGGTGTGTTGTGAGGTTGAAGACAGTGAGGAGGGGATGAAGATGGATAATGTTAAGGTGGGGGAGTACTTAGCTTTTCAGATCTGGTCACCAAACACGGCTAAAGCCATTTCAAGCAAAGTTTTAATTCTGAATGATGGTCTTACACCAAGGCCATTCAGAGAGCATCTTCCACTCTGGAGCGTGCCGCAAGTTTACTTTATATTATTTTGAATTAATAAATTTTGAAATAACACACATCAATCACACAAAATGCACTAGCGCAAGCCGGGTTTGAACCCGCAACCTTCGGCTTGCTAGTTAAGAGCTTTACTCCTCAACCCGGTGGCCGTCATAATAAAATTAAAACTTTACCACATGCGAAATTAAAACAAAGAGTTGTTACCTGATCCCTGACCTCCTTAATGGTAGGACAGTCGGGCCACTCGACGCGGCTGTCGAAATTATCTGGAAGAGGAGAGGTCAGCAGGAGCTCCGGCTGGAGCTGAGGCAGTTTCGGTCCACCCTTCTTGACACCCATCAACCTGGAATGGAAAATTTTTCAATCAATACTTTTCATCATTTCAATGAAAAAGATATTTCGAATAAATGTGTTAAAATTTTGGCACACGGAGGTTGTAAATACTAGTGTTCCAAATTCAGTCGTTATTCAAAGATTCTTCCTAAACGGTCTATTAAACCTGTAAAATTTAGAAATCATGTGTCACTGTGTTCGTGCACGCTAATCTCCGAAACCGCCCAACTGATTTCAATGAAATTTTATGAATGTTTTTGTTGAAAAATAGGATAGTTTTGGACCCGATGGATTTCGCTGTTGTCGAGATTTTTTTATTTCAGATTTCTCATCCAAAAATACATACAACCACAAGTTTTAACTTCCCTACACCGAACTACATAGAAGGCGGTCTGTGCCAGGACAAGGTCAAAGACAAAAACTATTTTTTACTTTCTCATTGTAATGTACTTACTACTGCACGTAATACCCATCATATTATTAATTACTTATAAATAACTACAATAATAAACTGTGCAATCCTCTTCCAAACACAAGCTAATGCTTCTATGGAAGAGTAGTGGTCAAATCTCTTAATATGTAAGAACCCAATTTTAATACGATTTTATATGTAATTACTTACTTCTTTAATAAAACTTATTTCTTTAATAAAAAAATATATTTTAAAATGTACGACATACTTTTTGATGTATTTAAAATCGATGTCAGGGTGAAAGTTCCTTCCGGCCGTCCATGTACTCGCGTGGGCATTAATGTGGTCAATCATTTCATCGGACAAAGGGTTATACTTGATTGTACTTCTAGCGGCTAGTAGCTCGGGTAGAACGAACAGGAGCAAGACGAAGCCCTTGCTTAGTGAAGACACCATCTTGATACTGAAAACATAATCACTGCAAATTAGGGTCACATAATGCCAATTCGTTCCGTTATTGTTGGTTATTGCCGTTATTGCACATCTATATGAGTAGGGTTTATTAGGATATCTTGTGTGGAGAGAGTCTAGTTTACAAATATTTTATTTTAACAATAGGTACCTACATTTTCAGTTAATTTGCATTTTGTGCCAGGTGCAAAGGGGTTAATTATTTGCTTAGGTATTTCAAAAGTTCAAGGTAAAATTCAGTTCTCTAACATTCTTTCTTTCAAATACAATTAGTTTTTTTGCACTGACATGGTTAGGCATATTTTTTATGTGATTACAGCACAAGAGTCCCAATTTCTCACATATATTTGTACAGCTCCCTTGAGGTGATTTTGTTCAAAAACGGCGCTATACAAATCATCCAAATATTATTATTATTATTTATTATTAATGGTCTGCAGCCAGTGCGACTATGGCATCTCCAATTGGGGTATGTTGTGAGGCTGATAAATATATATGGTTGTGGGGGGAGAGGAGATGGGCAAGAAGAAGGTGGGTGAGTACCTGGCTATTCAGATCTAGTCTCCAAATACAGCTAAAGCCATTTCAACCTTTCATTAAAAAAAACTAATATTATAAATGCGAAAGTGTGTTTGTTTGTCTTTCTTTCACGACGGAACGGCGCGACCGACCGACGCGATTTTTGTTCTTCCTTCACGTCGGAACGGAGCGACCGATCGACGTGATTTATTGCACGGGGATAGTTGGTGATGTAGGCTATTTTTCACTCCGGGAAAGTATTTCAGTCCCGTGGGAAAATTGTTTTTACAGTAATTTCTCCCTAATACAATGCGAGCAAAGCTGCGGACAAAAGCAAGTAATAAAACCACAAAGCACTCTTTTCAGGGTGAAATGCCTAAATCCAAAAAAAAAAAAAGTTATAAAATATGTTTAAATCTTTATTCTTTTATTTAACTCCCGATTATTTTAACTTTGTCTTTATGTAAACTCTCCTCAAAATATTCTAATGCTAACGTATTTGTTCCGTCACGCCGTTTGCTTTTGACAGGCCGTGTGCTAACCAATAATATGGTCAGAATTTGAACTGTGTAGTTTAAATTCACACACGTCAGCTATAACCACGGAGTGCCGTGAGCCGCACAATCGCACAAAAAACGTTCGTCCTGTAAAAAACCAATGTGTATACTATCGCCGGTTATTTATCGGAATAATCCCTTAATACGTATTTTATCGCAATCCAATTCAAAATAACGAGTGCTACCGTACAACGATCACCGTTCCAGTGCTGACAGATGATTCTCGAGATGCAGATTTCATTCGCCACCCGGTAAGTTGATTGTGAATTAACCATACGAATTGTGTTTTCGCATTCGCCTGTCATAAGCCATAGGCTTCATCCATGCTTTATCTGTGTGGAATAGCCTTGTAAAGTACGGCTATCCCAACCCTTGTTCGTTCCTCGAACAGTATTAATGTAAATGTTAATTTATTATTTTTGTATTTCACATTCATTAATATGTGATATATATTAAATTAAAATGGCCTGCATTATTGCAATTGATTTCATTTCATGTTCCTCATACAGTCACACGAACAGTCACAGAAGTAGCAGATATTTTTAACGATACCGAAAGAAAAAAAAAAAAAATTTAATGCTTAACATTTTGTTTCCTATACCTTGTATTAGTATTCGTAGTGAAAAATTATACTGTTGATTTATTAAAATCCTGTTAAAAAGGTGATAGCGTGCCATTTATCAATAAACTATCAGTACTGCGGTTTTCTTATTATTTATGTTAGGACGAATTACGAAAATAGGAGCATTTTTATGAACACGTGTTCGAATTTCGCCGAAACATATTCGTTTCTTACTGATATTTTACTAAGAAATCTGTCAATTCAATTGTTTTTTTTTTTAAGTTTTTACTCTTGATAAAAGAAAATTACATTTTCACTTATTTAACTAGAAATAACTAATACATTACACATAAATACATTACATGACAATATTATTCACTTACATTGTTTTGTTGATTGAGCATAAAGGTGATTATTTTTTTTTAAATGCACCTACATTTTTTTTCATTTTTAATTTTGTCTGGAAGGCAATTATATATGTTTCCCCCCTCGTTACCAATGGATTGCTTGCCATAGTGAGTATTTATGGGGTTTAAATGTATTTTATCGTGTTGCCGTGTAAAGAGGGTGTGTAGGTACTTGGGACGTTTTAATGAGTTCTGTATTTGTATGCATAAATTTATTATTTATTTTGTAAATGGGGAGACATGTATTGTATTTAGTTACTTTTCTTAATTATTATTTTTTTGGTAAACTATGGTAAAAATGTAACAAGCAGTAATTGTTGAATGAAACACTAGTATATATTGAATTATTTCGCGGATAAGAGATAAGCCGCCATAGCTCAGTGGTCAGAGCTGTCGACCGGAAATCGAAGGGACACGGGTTCGAGTCCCGTTGGCGTCATGTATCTTTTATCAGGAGATTTTTCAATGTGGATGAGTGTTTCAGGCGAATAATTATTGCTTGTAAAATAATTGTTACTTTTCTCAATGGTGGATGTTCTAGGTTTGAAGGGATATAGCTTTTTGATTACTTTGTTTTGTGTTACCTGTAGTTCATTTATATATATTTCATTTGCTTTTCGCCAGATATCAATCAAGTAGCTTAATGTGAATGTACGAGGCTATAATATAGACCTTTTTTAATTTTATTTGATAACAGATATGATTAAAGTCCCGTTATTAACAGGAATACGAATAATTTGAGGAGATTTTCAAAAAATTTGCAATATTTTATATCAGCAAGTTTTCTCCGTGTGTTAAAATCTTTTTTGTAAAAAAATGTTTTACTAAAATTAAATATTTTTTTCATAGTTTGATGAAGATGAAATATTCCCATTATTTCCATAGAGACTTAAGTATTCGTCATATTTACATAAATGTTTAACAAGTTTTACTTATTTATTGTTATCGTTTGTACAGAAAAGCAATTATTGCTGGATTATAAAATTGTTTACCGGAATATCAACGACATGTAAATATTGTTAATATTTATTTCATGCGGTCAAAGATCACTTAAGGTCAATATAGTTTGATACGCGTTACGGAGATACTAATGTATTTCTGCTGTGCTTCTACTGCTTGAAACGAAATATATTTATATCTTGACTAACAGAAAATAACAAAAATAAAATAATAATAAATATAAGCACTGGTTACTTTTGTTATTGAAAAAATGCAGAATAATTGCCGACTATTACAGTAATACAGGTATTAATCGTGACATCTTTATGGCTTCAAAAAATACAAATTATTTAATTAATTATGAAATTGTGGAATATAAAATTATAAATAGCGCTTGGTTTCAACTTAATTACTACAAGAAATAACTATTTATGTCGAGGGAGATTGTAAAAAATGCATTAAAGTTCCCTTTTTTCTCAATCAAGGTTAAGTTTGAAGGTTATGAAATATGCATAAATTATTAAAATAACCCAAAGTAACACCCTAAAACCTATTTTGAGCATGTTTTATAAAACCCCCGACTTTGAGAGACTTTGCACACAGCGAAACTCGACAATTTTACCATAAGTATCAAAAGTGATGTATTTTTAATGCAAATAAATAAATGCCTGAAAAGTTACTTGATTGGGAACGCCAGAAAATTGGTGCTAAAATAAGCAATAATTCTTCATTAAAATTAAGTAATGTATACGATAAATCAGTTTTTGTGAAATATTAGGGATAAATTTAAATGTTAAAAAGGTTGATCTAAATAGTCTTCATACTCCCTTATTATTTAAAAAAAAAATTACTGTTCTATAAAGTATTATCCCATTAAACTACAATGAAGCAGTTTGTCAACAGGATTTACATGATCAATTACAATGTAAATATGTATACATATTATTATTATTGGCCCACATAAGCTAATAAATGACAACAATTGATTGATAGTGATGATTAGTAGAAAGTATTTCTACTCAATAGCCATGTTTTCAGCATATATCTGAATCTATTTGGGAATTTACAACATTTTATGTTACTTGGGTTCGCTGTCTGTATTTATAGTAATATTTTGAAACAAGAATGCCTTCATTCTTCTTGAACCTAACATTGAAGAACAACAGAGAAATAATGCAATTTATTAAATGTCTATTTAATTTATTTTGTAAATATTGGCCCAAGAAACCATTCTAGTATGTTTTTTTAGTGCGTATTGGATGAGGCGCGCCTCTGTATATTTACAAAAATAACATAACATATAAAACACTAGCGAAACCCTTTTGTTTTTCAAAAACAACAAACATCTGAGGGTATTAATTAAATAAATAAATGCAATAAAATTTAAACTTACCGGTTTTAGTTTACTACCGCAACAATAAATCTTCGTTGAATTTATTATGATCAGAACTAGAGTGGTGGGTAGTCGGAGATCAACTGACAACTTCCTTGATAACGGCCCGCCGTCAGCAACTGAGCAACCGAGCAAGTGAGCAACTGTTGTTGGCGAAGGAATGCCCTCATTTATTGTTGCTGGTACCATCTTATAATAATACGAGTGGCTGTGATGTGAAATTGACTAGCGTGGCCCTCTGGTCACTGATAAGATAATTTATGAATGATGATTAAAACTATGTATCCATCATGAGGTCTATGCGCTCCGTTTATCGCGTTCTAATAGTGGAACAAGTTTTGACGAGATATTAATACATATGTAGTTGCGCCTCTAATTCTAGCTCTATGGAATACCGCACATTGGTCCAAACTGTTCTTATTCGCCTGGAGCCAGTGCGGATATGGCATCCCAATTGGGGTACGTTGTGAGGCTGTAGGTAGCGGGGAGAGAAGGTTGATGGGAAAAGAGGAAGGTTTGGAAGTACCTGGCTCTTCAGATATGATTACCAAACACGGCTAAAGCCATTTCAAGCAACGTTTCAATTCAATGGATGGTCGATACTGAGAGTATCTCCCACTCCGGAACACGCCGCAAATGTACTACATATAATTTTTAAAATAAGTTGGGAAATAACACAAATTAAACAAAAAAATACATCAACCCGCGACCACCGGATTGCTTGCCGAGAACCTTACCACTCGACCACGGAAGCCGTCTTACTGTTTATCAACAAGATTATTCATAATTTTATTGATATTTTATTATTCAGATTTTCGGAAATTCAGATTTCCGTTAAGAATTATTACTAGATCTCCGGACACATTTTTTTATATATTCCAAATAGCACTAATTATCTTGAAAATGTATTTATAAGAAGAAGCTTTAGTAGATTATGAACAGATATTATTATGTATTTTACACGAACCTCTCAAAACTGTTAAAAAAATTAACCCGTAAAAAACATTGTTTTTTCCTCTAATAAGAAAAATGGTTGACTTGGGATTGAACCTTCCTACCCAGGAAATGGAGTCGACAACTCTACCAGCCTTACCAAATGCCGACTGGGTAGGACCGACAAGAGAAATTTGTATACGTTCGCATGTGCGATGTGATTGTCACCAAAAGCTGATAAATAAACAAAAGAAAGTGGTTATTTTTTCTATTAAAATATTTTGGTAATAACACAATATTTTTTTATTTTTTATATATTCAATAATATTATTATTGGGTTTATAAAAACAGTTTATTTTTAAACAAGTTCTGCTGTGTAATTATTATTACGCGTTACAGCTGTTTCGCCTTCTGAAGGCATTATCAAACTGTCAGTTGTATATAATGCCTTCAGAAGGCGAAACAGCTGTAACGCGTAATAATAATTACACAGCAGAACTTGTTTAAAAATAAACTGTTTTTATAAACCCAATAATAATATTATTGAATATATAAAAAATAAAAAAATAAAATGGAGTTCTACAAATTAAACTCAATAACAATTAATAATAACACAATATATGTGCCTACCTACAATATATTGCCAATCTAGCATATTTCATGTAATTGTGTTAATTCTACCGGTCTAACAAATAATAACATCTGACGGTGAAAACTAATCAAAACCCGTTCAGAATTTTGGCGTTATTCAAAATTTGCAGTAACCAAGTATTAATTAATACCGCGCGGTAGATTTTGAATATATATCTACTGCCTTTGGTTACTGACATAAAAAACTTTGTTTAATTTTTATTAAGTTACATGTTATAAACTTCGTTCTATATTTTTTTATTGTTTGAAAAAGATTGTTTTTTTTATGATAAGCCGTTCTAAGACCACATTGTAGTTGATTTTATTGACTTTGTGTACCAACAAATGATTTTTTATACGGGTAATATGGTTTTATTTCTGGTATAAGACGACCATTTAGAATCATAACATTGCTTGAAATTTCTTCAGCCATGATTGATGATTAAATCTGAATAGTTAGATACTTCTCCGCTCTCTCTAGCTTCACAATGAAATACCTAACAGTTTCCACTTGATTTCAAATAATAGATATCTCATTTATTTTCCGTAAATTCTGTTTTATATGTACTTACCTTATTTCCTTAATATATTTATTTTTATGATGAAAAATGTGCCCCGTACGGGAATGTCATAGTTCGATTGGCTCCAGACCTAGTTGGGACGCTTGTGCGGTATTACATAAAAATGGAATTTTAATTGATTCTGAGAAATAATAACAGTAACAATAATAATATATAAAATACAGATTTAGATAACTTAGAACGATTAATTAGAACTACGCTAACAAAGTTTAATTGCCATAATCCAATTTCAGCTAAAGAAGGAATTAATTTACCTAGAAATTTAGGAGGTAGAGATATAGTTAAAATAACTTCTTTGAAACATAATCAGGTAGAAATGCTAAAAACTTTTTTTCACAGGAAAGCTAATAGCTCAGAAATGCACAATATAATTTGCAAAGTAGATAGAAACATTACACCTTTAAATTTATACGACGAGAATGATTTTTTATAAATCCCGACAAGGAATTATTAGATTCCTGGTCAAATAAAATTTTACACGCAAAACACTTCAATTATCTCAACCAAACATATATGTTGACAAATTATCGTCAAACAAATGGTTGAGTATTGGAGAGTTAAGCGCAGAAATAGAAGGATTTATGCTTGCTATTCTGGATAGAGTCATTAATACTAAATTTATAGGAAGCATATTATAATAAATACAAAGATACAAATCAAATTGACGATCTAGATGTTCTGTATTAGCGCCGTCCGAGTATACATTTAGGCACAATCAAGTTTTAAAAATAATTCACCAAAGTTTGGTAATTAAACATAACTTGATTGACTGCCGTAATATAGTACCATATTATGAATAGAAACCAAATTCATTTTTAGAAAATGAAATTTATAAAATATATTATGATAAAACTATACTTACAGACCGAACGATTAGTCATAATAGACCGGATATAGTTTTACGTGATAAAATTAAAAAAATAACTTATATTATTTATGTCGCTATTCCAAATTCCTATAATATAAAAAAATCTGTTTCTGAAAAAATTAGAAAATACGCAGATTTAGGAAATGAGATTAAAAGAATTTGGCATTCTCAGACTATAAAAATATTACCATTTGTTATTTTTTATTTGCTACTAGCATAATACCTAGCTCTCTTATTCAAAATTTAGGCGTATTAGATCTGTCAAAGAATTTATATATAAAAATTCAAAAATTTTCAAGTCAATTTAAATACGTGTAAGATTACGATTTTTTTTTAAATATATATATTGAGGGATCAGTAGGATTTATAGGTCCAGTTAGGAGTTCTACCGAGCCTAACCCTCTGATATGAAAATATCTAGAGTCGGTGAATTATTTTCCCATTTGATCTCTGGTGGGTTGACGTGTATTGTTGACTTGTATAGTTTTGTATTTATTTTGCTTATAAAATGCACACAATGCGTAATGTGGACTAACTAGATGATAATTTGTGAAATGTGTGTGGACGGGTTTAGTTTTGCCTGTGGGGAAGATTTAACCCGGTCATAAAGTCGGAAAATAATCATCAAAGTTTTATTTTCAGGAATTCAATGATTTTACTATCGTCAAGTCATCGATATACACAAAAGAACATCAGATTCTGCCACTAGTTCCAAATGACTTCATAAATTCATCACAGCCTTTTTATGATAAATAATCTGATTACATTGCTTACTAACGCTGAATCATTTAAATATTATATAAAAACATGTTTTTGTTCGTCATGGATACATGTACAACAACGCCTTTGTCTGAGTACTCGACCGAAGTTATAATACTATAAGTGTTTGTATTTTCAGAAGAAGTGTGCTGTTTTGTTTGAGTGTAAGCAATTTCTTTTACATCGTTGAACCACTCATGCACGTACGCACGTACAGTACCTACTACCTACCTACTGAAAACACAGAGACTGACGAATCAAAAGATAACAATGTTTACCTATATTTTTTACATTAACTCCACACAGGAGACCATGAAAAAAATAATTTCCCCCGAGGCCCATGTCACCGTTGGGGATGCTGTATGAATGCTATTTTTTAAGGAAATCAAGGAGAAGAAGTTCTGGAGAAAAAAAGTGTGTTCAGGAGCCACGGACGAATGTATTCATTCCTTCTACTGCGGCACAAGGTGATGGGTCGAGAGAGTCCAGTTGGAGTGGTAAAAAGGGTCTCCTGCCTGCCACGCAATTGGTGACATATCCGCTACCGATATCTGAAGAAAAAACCTCACCAAATGAACCCGGCCCCCTGCTAAGACACCAAACGTTGTGACTCACTAGTGGTGACCTACAGTAGAGGGGTTGGTTGTCTAATTTTTTGACGGCCTTCGTGGTCGAGAAGTAACGCTCTCGACTAGCAATGCTGTGATCACAGGTTCAAATCCCGGCGTTCGCAAGTAAATTATATTTGATTAATTTGTTTTATTTCACAATTTATTGATTAAAAATTTAATATGTTATACTCGCGAGACGTTCCGGATTGAAAGATACTCCTGGTTTAAGACAATTATCCAGAATTGAAACGTCGATTGAAATGGCTTTAGCCATGTTTGGTGACCAGAGCTGATACTCAGGTACTTTCCCATCTTCCTTTTCCCCATCCCTTTCCCACTGCCTTCAGCCTCATTGGCATGAGACGGTTAGGAGCAGTTGGGACTCTTATACGGTATTCACATAAAAATAAAACGAAATTAATAATTAATGATTCTCGGGGCGGTGGTACCCGTACTCACTTCCAAAATAACTGTACTGTTATTGCGCCAATTTCAGATTACTGATAGTTGTTTTGGGATAGGTATGTACATTTAAATTTGAAAAGTTGTTTTAATCGGGCATAGTAATAATAACTAGCAGTTAAAAACAAGCTCCGGGTTTGGTTGGGCTTCTCCCAGTTTAAGTGATACTAACAACAGTTACATTTAATAGGTAGATATTAGGTCATTCACAGAGAGAGGGCGAGTATATATTGTTAAAACACGGAACAGGAAGAAGTTAATGAATAAGCTCAATTTAAACATAATAAGAATGACAGTAGTATTAATAAATGAAATTTTACGTATTTGTTATGGATTATTTCAAATGAAACGCTATTATTGACTACATATCTACAACTGATATTAACTGTTATCGTATCTAATATAATTTGCTCATAGGAGACTTGAAATGCTTAAATGCAGTGTCGCCCAAACCTCTAACGGTGTTGGACGCGAGTGAGCGCCGTAAGCGGTGAATAAATAAAATAACACCTTCAATCCAAGACAAATTATATAAATACATAAATTTACGGAAAATATATTTTTTTAACCTGAAAAAATGGAGGAAGCGGTTGATCCGCATGCCTTCATAACAAAGGCGAAACAAAACATAAGTGACTTACATACAATCATGGAAGAAAATAAACTTACCAAAGAAACCAAATCAAAAATGATGAAAGAAATAAATAACATCATGGAAATGATATCGCACATGGCAATAGAATTAGCTAAATTACAAGAAAAGTGTGATATTCAAGAAAAAAACCAAGCACAAAAATACCCATTTTCATACTCTTCTGCAGTAAAAAACTTAATATCAAAAACGCAAGAAAAACGATTTCCTATAATAATTAAAAGCTTAAAAGAAGAAGACACTGAAAAATTAAAAGAGAAAATACAAAAGATTAAAATATCGCAGTTGGGAATTCGAGTATGCGAAATTAAAAAAACAAAAAAAAACCTTATAATAACATGCCCAGAAAAAGAAGACGCAAAAAAATTAAAAGATAAGATAAATGAAGTCGACAAAACCATAATAGCGGAGGTACTTCTGAAAACGGATCCATGCGTAATATTCAAAGGTCTTGACAAAGACTATACCGAAAAAGAATTCTTAGAAGACATCATTGAACAAAACAACGACATCAAAATGATATGTGAAAAATACCAAGACAAAGAAATATTACAAGTTAAGGCCATCATTACAAACAAAAAAACTAACAGCAAAAACTTAATACTACAAACAAATCCCGAAATGAGACTACATCTTGTTAATAAAAAAAAAATTCATCTAGGATTCATGAGAATCTATGTAGAAGACTGCAGTCCTCTTACCCAATGTTTCCACTGTCAAAGATTTGGACACACAGCACAAAAATGCTACAATAGAATGAATAAACCAACATGCAAGCACTGTTCAGAAGATCATCCCATCTCCGAGTGTAAATCCCTGGAACTGCCACCCAAATGCGCTAACTGCAACTCAGCTAACAAGAAGAAAGAAATAAACTCCTTGAACAGTAAAATGAATGAAGTAGACCACCGAACAAACAGCGAAACATGTAAGTTCCGATCTTACATGCTTAAATTAGCCAAAGAAAGAATTAACTACGACATTGAATAAAAACCTTATAAATAATTTTGTAAAATACAACCGAAAATGCATTAAATGGATGATTTCTTAAGTAACGAATTAGAGTTAAATATTAAAATTCAAGAATATGAATGTATATGTACCGATTCGTGTAACAAAATTATTTCTAAAAACATCAATGATATAATTATTATGCACATAAACATCCGTAGCGTTCAAAAAAATTTAGATGAATTAATTCTAAAAATAAATAATTTAATTAAAAAACCGGACTTTATAGTGTTAACCGAAACATTTACGAACGCTGAGTCACCGTCTTACCACTTACCTGAGTACAACTATATTTCTACCAAAGTAGACATCAATAAAAATTCGGGAATAATAATATTTGCAAGCAATAAATTTAGTATTGTTAACATATTAGAACATCCAATACACTTAGTAAACTGCATCGAAGTACATTTCAAACTCGGCAAATCCATATACCATCTAATAGCTATCTATAGAACGCATGGCTCGAGTATTATTACATTTATTAATGACCTCAAATACATATTATTAAAATTAAAAAATAAACTTTGCTTCGTCGTAGGAGATTTTAACGTTAATATTAATGAAAAAATAGAAAATAATAACAAAAATGAATACATCAATTGTATGACTGAACAAAATTTTATATCTTGCATAAATAAAAATACTAGGGAAATAAAAGAACATACTCCATCTTGTTTAGACCACATTTGGACAAATATAAACATTAAAGATCTTCACAAAATAAAATCAATTGTTTGGAAAACTAACATAACTGATCATCACTCATGCTTACTTCTGTATAATAATAATATTAAACATAAAAAACATAATTTATTAACCAAAAAATCAACAATAGATATGACTATTCTCTCTGAAAAATTAAAAAAGGAAGATTGGAATAATGTTTTAAACAGTGATGATACTGAAATTTGTTCGACTAACTTCGAAAATATTATGTCACAACACATTAAAAATTCGACAACTGAGATAACAACACACATAAAATCAAAATTAAGATGTTTAAAACCTTGGATTACCAAAGGACTTATTATATCTATCAGAAATAAAGAAAAACTTTACAAAATAACTTTAAAAAATCCCCAAGATGAAAAAGCATATATTTTCTATAAAAAATATAAAAATAAATTAACATCTTATATTAAAAAAAGTAAAGAAGAGTATTTTAAAAATAAAATATTATCTTCAGAAAATAACCATAAACAAATGTGGAAAACTGTTAATTTCGCCATAGAAAATACAAAAAAAACACAAAACATTAAGTACATTGAACATGATAAAAAAATTATAGATGCCAATATACAGCCTAAACAATGTGCAAACATATTTAATTCCTTCTTTGCAAATGTTGGGAAAAATCTTGCGAAAAATATTCATAAGCCTTCAAACCAAGAAAACCATAAAAATAAAAATATACAGAAACGTAATATACTTTCAATGTTTGAAACAACAACAGAATGTGAAATCTCGAAAATAATAGAAAATATGAAAGGAGGTTCGTCCCCCGGTTTTGATTCTATTACGACACACATGTTAAAAACTATGAAACCTCACTTAATAAAACCTATCACTCATTTAATAAACTTAAGTTTAACAAATGGAATTTTTCCAATGAACTACAAAACCACAATAATCTCACCTATTTACAAATCTGGAGATCCACATCAAGCAACGAATTATCGCCCAATATGTCTAATTTCTAATATAGGAAAGATCTTTGAAAAAATAGTTAAAAAACAATTGGTAAATTTTCTAGATAATAATAAAATATTACACAAAAACCAGTTTGGCTTTATAAAATCACTCAGCACACAAGATGCTATTGCTAACGTAACTTCATACATTTACGAATCACTAGATAAAAGTAAAAAATGTGCGGGTATATTTATTGACCTTAGAAAGGCATTCGATAGCATATCCCATGAGATGCTATTAAAAAAATTGAATAATATCGGCATAAAAGGCAACGCGATTAAATGGATCACCGACTACTTAAAAAACCGTCCTCAATTAGTAAAAATCAATGGTGTTAATAGTGATCAAGAGATTACAAGCTTTGGAATCCCCCAAGGTACAGTGCTTGGACCAATTCTATTTACTATATATGTAAACGATATTTTTTTTCAACCTTTACACGGTCAAATTACGTCATACGCCGATGATACAGTATTAATAATAAGTGATAAGACTTGGGAAAATGTAGAATTAAAGGCCACGGAAGACATCAACACGCTCAAGAATTTTTTCGACACTAATTTACTGTCACTTAATAATGAAAAGACATTTGTAATTCCATTTGCAATACATACAAATGATACTCCTAAAAATTTTAACATTGTCATACATAATAATACTAAAATTCACAGCCAAAACTATTGCAAATCAAACTGTACAGTACTAAAAACAACAAATAAAATTAAATATCTAGGAGTAATTATTGATAAAAATCTGAAATGGAAAGAACAAATAAGTCAAGTAGTAAACAAAATTAGAAAATTAATATATATATTTTTAAGAATTAGAAACTTTCTGTCGATAAAAAATCTATATTTAATTTACTATGCCTTAGTTCAATCCACTTTACAATACGCTATTATTAGTTGGGGATCCGCGTATAAATGTAACCTTCTTCCAATTGAAATTATACAAAGAACAATTATTAAAATTATATTAAAAAAATCCTTTGACTACCCAACAGAACGCCTGTTTGAAGAATTTCAAGTACCTACATTTAAAGACCTATATATTAAAAACTCATTAATCCAAATTATAAAAGAAAAAGATAAATATCAATTTTTAAATGAAAACAGAACGCGACTTAGACATGTTTTTCTATGCCCAAAACTAAATACGTCTTTTGCACAACATCATTATACTTACCAGGGAAGAACTTTTTTCAATCGTTTACCAGAAGAAATCAGAAGCATTAATGATAAAACCCGAATACTGCTCTCTGTCAAGAGACACTTTAAAAATATTCTGAAAAAAAAAAAAACTACTGTCACTTAATTAATCTCACAAATATCCTTAGTTTTCCATAGCTTCCTTTCTTTTTAAAAATTTAATAAATAATATATTATCCTTCACTACTTTCCAAAGAAATATTACAGCAAACATACATTTATGTACAATGAATTATTTAAGTACTAACTAACAACAACATTTATGTACACTCCCCTTCCATACACAAGCAAATGCTTTCAATGGAAGAGTAGTAAAAAACCAATGATGTAAAATGAATTATGTCCCATGTAAAACATATTATTAAAAATAAAAAATAATTATAAAAAAAAAAAAAAAAAAATATGTGTTACAATCGTCAATATCTATAAGTTGAATCAGTTAGATTATATATACACCTTCATCAGGAGAGTAAAATCTATATATAAAGGTAAATTATTACAATATAGCTCCCCTGAGGTGATATCTCACAAAAGGCGGCGCTATGCAAATTGTCCAATAAATAAATAATTATAATGTTTACATTTTATTGTGTACATATGCTTTAATATACAACGGAAATAGATAAAATAATGTAATCTTATTAAACTTTATTTTATTAAGCAAATAACTTTGTTTACATCACGACCTATAAAGGTTGTAAATAACAAAGTGATTTAAACAAAGTTATTTGTGTTTTAATAAAATAAATAATGCCATCACAAAGTGATAAGCTTCCAGAAGAATTTTTTTTATTAAACGCTTATTAATGGTCAAGTAATTTTTCATAAATATGTGTATTTTTACCTGCTTATTTAAAAATTCTCGCCAGTCATTTGGTTTGTTCTTATACCGCCAGAGGTGCGCTCTGTCAGCCATCTATAGCCCCCGTGCGTATCGGTCATATTCAAGGAACGCGTGATTTTTTATCAACGTCAAACATAATCACGTAATTGTGGATAATTTCCATTGTAATGTAATTAATCCAATGGATTACGAACTTTTTAAAACATATTTTCTTCGATATTATCCAAAAATTATATGAGCAGAAACGACGTTTTTTAAAAAATCTCGTATTACATAAGACGATACTATTTCAGTTTGAAATGGGGTCTTATTTTTTTGGATCAGGTCGCCTGCAATCCGAAATGAGCCTTACGGTTGGTTAAAATTGAGGGGCAGAGTGGTAGAATTTTGCCCGCAGACCCTCTATTCGGGATTTACCCGAAACATACGATTTGAATTCGACCAATCAGAAGGCCTAGATCGTCCAGACGCTAGCGTAATAATACTATAAGATAATTCAACAAAGTAGCCGCACGTCTAGACGACAATTTTTAAATGACTGATAGCAAAACGATGTACAAAATAAATAACATGGTTTCCTTCGTTTGTTACAATATAATTCCATACCCAAACAGAATGAATCAACACAAGTTAGTGTAAATCAGTAGTGACTTAAACGTGACCTTTACCCCTTATTGACCTACTTGTAACTTGCTGAGATATCGCCGACCGCGTGTATTGTATTGTGTTAACTATTCCGTGACTAAACGTTAGGGTGAGCCGTCAATATATTATGAAGTTTTTTTTCTTCATTTAAATTGTCACCTAATTTTTTTTTTCAATTCAGTGGTATACAGAAAAAAACTTTGAAAGAGGACACATTCGAATTTATTTGTGCACACTGTTTCGAAAGTTTTTTTTTCGATCTCGTTTGGAACACCCGCCCACAGTTCCCTCTAACCCCGAAAATTCTACGTTTATCAATTCAAAGTCTAGTCAATTTAGACTCGCGATTCGATTCTACAATGTTCTTTTTATTTGCTTTTTGTTTCATTCTTCAAGTTCCTAGCAAGAACATATTAAAGTAAAATGACAAATTTTGTTTATAACACTAATTAAATAAAATTATTAACATCTTTCAAAACTATCCGTTTTGGGTCCACTTCTCTTCATCCTTTTTACAAATGATGTCGCCAAAATAATCGAGTCATTTGATCTCTTGTCTCACTGCTACGCTGACGATCAGCAAGTTTATTTTTACTGCGCTCCAAATGAAATCAATAGTCTCAAGATCCGTATAACTGAATGTCTAGAAGCAATAACTCGTTGGATGTCTTCAAACAAGCTGAAGCTGAATCCATCTAAGACTGAGTTTCTCTGGGCAGCCACAAACAAACGTCAACATTTCATAGACAATTCACCTATTACTATTTCCGGCAGCGATATCATCCCAAAAACAACAGTCAAACTTCTCGGTGTCAATTTAGATTCAGACTTTTCGTTTAAAAGTCAAATAAATAGGGCTGTAAGCACCGGTTTTTTTTCACCTAAGACAACTCAAGTCTGTCCGAAGAAACCTTCCTTCAGAAGCAACAAAACTACTTATCAACTCCTACGTAGTCTCACGTCTCGATTACTGCAACGGCATTTATGCCAGCCTTCCAAAATATCAAATTGACAAACTTCAATCAGTGTTTAATGCAGCAGCACGGCTCATAACCGGGGTTTCAAAATATTCGCACATTTCAGAACACCTTCGTAACCTTCACTGGCTCAAGTGCCCTGAAAGAATCCAGTACAAACTGTGCTGGATGGTGTTTAAATCCATCAATGAAATGGCCCCACCCTACATCTCTGAACTATGCTTCCCGGAAAACACTGGTCTGAGGCAGTCAACGCTTAGATCAGCAACATCAGCAGCTGTAGGCAGACTGATAGAACCTATGCGCAAGCCAAATACTAAGTTTGGTGATCGCGCTTTCGGAGTATCTGGGCCGAAGGCTTGGAATAAACTCCCTCCGGAACTAAGATCCATAACAAGTCCAACAGAATTCAGGTCTAAACTAAAAACTTACCTTTTTAAGCTGTCGTACCCTTAAATTAAATATACCAATCCTAAGAAAAAGTCCAGTTATATTCAATTTTTCAATTAAGTCCTAAATCCTGTATCTAAATTTCGCCAATAAACAATTAGATAATGTTAATTTAAGTGTTAATCTCAAGTGACCTACCAGGTAAGTATTGTACTGTATATTTCCTCCATAAATAGTTAAGTAATAACATAGATCACTGTAGAAATGTATTATAAGTTTATACAGCGCCCTTGAGGTGTTTTTGCACAAAAACGGCGCTATACAAGTCATCCAAGTATTATTATTATTATTAAAGAATACTTTGTATCCTGATGAAGAAACCAAAGATACTTTGCATCCTGATGAAGAAATTAAAGGATACTTTGTATAATGATGATGAAACTAAAGGATACTTTGCACCCTGATGAAGAAATCAAAGGATACTTTTCATTCTGATGAAGAAATCAAAGGATAGTTTGAATAATGATGAAGAAACCAAAGGATACTTTGCATACTGATGAAGAAACATGTTGATAGTTTTTACTAAACAAAGTTTGTTATTTTATTTTATTATTTTGAAGCCACACAGCGGTCTTGCTATTATTAAAAAAAAAAAATATATTTAATTCATTTTTTTTATCCTTGCAGTACCTATACACATGCAAGGATACTTTTAAAGTACTAACTTACACATGACCTCTGCCGCTTGCAGAGATATCGCCGAGTGAGCGTTTTGTGTGTTGTAAGGAACATCGCTACTAAGCATTAGGGTAGGTTGTCGATGTAAGGAAAAATTACAACAATATTAATAAATGTGTGGCGATCATAGATATTCAAATTGATAAATTTGCTCTGACATAAAATCCCGGAATCATTTCGACGAGCTGGAACATATTTTTGCCACCAAGAGAGTTCGAGAAGACTTCGAATAACCTACGACATCAGTCGTACATTGACCGCCAAAAAGCACACATTGAAATAACCGGACCCTGCGCTGAAAAGTCTCACAAAATAGACTGCGCTGTACCTTATTTAAGCGAACTTTACTTTTATGGACCCTGCGTAGAAAAGTAAAGTTCGCTTAAATAAGGTACAGCGCAGTCTATTTTGTGAGACTTTTCAGCGCAGGGTCTAAATTTTCGTTTTTAACTGAACCATACATGATCGGTTTGCGTGTCCAAGTAAAAATAAGTTTGGTACATACATTTTTAAAAGTGTCTGGCTAAATAGTATGACATAATATTTGATCTTAGAAATAAGCCTGAACTTTTGTTTACCCGATTTTGGATTTGTAGTTAAGTTTTAGCGTGCTATTGTAAAAGGACAAGTATTTCAAATGCAGATTTTATTTTAGAGGAATAAATAGTAATACTGTAAAGCGAGTTGCCTGTACACTGTCAGATTCAGTTATTGACAAATCATAGAAAAGGAGACGGTTACTCCCCCTCTCCACTCCTCGTCAGGGACCGGCTGTCTATCAAATTGCAAGTCTATAGTGGCGGTACATCCTCGCTGCCTACCCCTCCAGCGAAAGGGCGTGATGTTTATTTAGTTAGTTCGGTTATAATCTAAATAGTCGTATGCAGCTTTTCGTGTATCTTTGGGAACGATGTCTAAAAAAAAACTTAATCCATTGAAGGCCCTCCCTACTAACTACTTAGTACACGTGGCACTGAGTGTGACTGGTCCCGGATATATCCGGCGGAAGGCTGCGCCGGTTCCGGCTTCCGGCGAAAAGATAAGGCGTCGCTAACGAGGTTGCGGTAGCCAGGATGAAAACTATTTCTATAGACCCTTGTTAGTCTTATTACAGAGATCTTATGGGGAATCATTCAAATTGATAGATGATTCGAACACATTGGCAGGCTGGTCATTTGCTGGGTGCCTTATGTTAGAAAAGGTGGTTCCATAATAAAGCAGAACTGCTCAGTCCTGGATTTTAAACTTTACATACCTACGTAAATCATAATAATTTTCATTGGCTTATTGTGTTCAAAATAGAAATCATTCATGACATGATCTCATACATCAAATGCGTTGCAGTCATTTTATTAACGGACAATATGATGAAAGCGTTTTGAATTTGAATAGAAACGGTATTCAATGTACTGCACGAAGTGTAAATAAAAGAAAAAATAACGAAAAGAAATTAAGACAATGGAAAAACAGGAGACTCATTCCAGTTGCACTCAAATATGTATCTTGCACACGATTGAATATTTTGTTATTGTTTTACTGTTCAATGGGTAATGAATTATAGAGAGCACTATGGTATGTGTTTTGATTACTAGATTTGTTATATGCTGGGTGAGTAATTAACCCCTAGTAGCTTTTTTGGGAGATATGTCTCCCAGCCTGACGTGGACTCTTAAAAGTTATGCTATGTCATTTTGTATTACGGCGCTGTGAAAGAACTGACAACATCGCATTTCGGCATGACGCATGCGTCATGCAAGTCATTTTTCCCGTGTATACCCAGTTTTGCTTTGTTATTTATGATGTGTGATACAATTCATGTTTTGTTCATAATTTCTGGACCAATTATTATATTAGTATAAATCAATACGTTTACTTTTATATGGTTTAGTTTTTGTCAGTTTAAATCCGTTAATAATATCATACTAGCAGTTAAAAATCCGCTCCCCGGGTTTTTTGCTGGTAAGCCCTGCGGGCGACACTTGGTTGGGCTTCGCCCAGCTTAAATGATACTAACAACAGTTACATTTAATAGGCAGATATTATGTCATTCGCTGAGAGAGGGTGAGTATGTATTGTTAAAACACGGAACAGGAAGGAGTTAATGAATAATAAAATATTCAATTTAGGCATAATAACAATGACAGTTGTTCGGGTAAAATTGTACCTTTCCCGAATAATTGCCTAAATGGGTAAAAGTAAATGAATATAGGTAAATATTCGGAATCGCTGGACACAAAAAATTTCCCAAATGCATTCAGATTCCTTTTATATATTATATATTAACTAAGGTAAATCGGAAGGTTTTATTTAAAAATATTTCGTATTATCCGTGTCCAGAGATTCCGAATTATTACCTTAATATATATTATATAAATATATAAACCTGGCAAAATGATTGTTTTACTATACAAATAAGTAAATGTCAGATTAGAGATTTGTTGGCTAATTTTACAGTCAACGAAGCGTTTCTAGCTTCCGATTGTGTTTCATGTTATTTTATTGGGTTGGCATTACCTATACTTCCTACAAACACACGTGTATTATGCGTGAACTTCATTTCGGTGTTCTGTCAAAATGGTGCGAAATTATTATTTACGTAAATAATATTAAATATCAATATTTTCCAAATCTTAAATGCAAGAGTTGTTGTTTATTGTCATAAAGTTGAATAAAATGTTTGTTTTATTTTTAAATGCGTATTAAAACGGTAGTTTTAGGTAAATTATTACCGTTGTTTGAACCAATGAAATTATACGTATTTGTATATCGCTCTTATGCGCTCTGTCGGCCAATAGGGAAACTACTCCAGCGGCCGGTAAAGGAGGGATTGACATTTTCAAGGAACCTTAGATTGTTTGATTCTTGACAAACGTCAAATAAATAAAACGTAAGTGTGGATAATTTTTACTGTAATGTAATTAATCCAATGGATTTAACTTTCTAAAACATATTTTCTTCGATATTATCCAAAAATTATATGAGCAGAAACGATGCTTTTGAAGAAATCTCGTATTACATGAGGCGATCCTATTTCAGTATGAAATCGGGTCTTAATTTTCAAGTTAGCGGAATTTACCAGAAACATACGATTTGAATTCGACCAATCAGAGGGCCGATACCGTCCAGACGCTAGCGTAATGAAACATATATAGATTGATTGTTAATACAGTTTCACGTCACGGAATATTATTTGTGCCGTTAAAAGCCAATTATAAAATTATATTAAATTAAATTATAAATTATATTAATATATATATATATATTTTTAATTGTCTTTTACCACGTGAATTTAATAAAACTTCCATGAAATTAATGTTTTTTCAGTAACATAATGCCTTATGTATATGTATGTAAATAAAAAATTGTAATAATCTACGTTTATACTGTGCAAAAAAGAATCTGAAGTTTGCTGATTGTTTGGTTATCCTGTGGGAATTATTATTTTTCTTTTCGTGAAAACGTGCTCCGACATCATGATCATATATTCGTAATTTACTAAAAGTTTACCAGGAAACCTGTTTATTCATCCGTTAAGGCCTGTTATCCTGTTGTTCCAGATTACCAATAATTTTAAGAGATTCCTTATAAATTAGCTATCTTTTTTCTGCTATCTTTTTTCCGTGCAGGGTATGATTTACAGGACAATTGGAGTAGGGTCAATCCTCCGCAACGAAGTCATGACTTAAGAATAAGATTATTCCAGAAATAAATTTTACTCTGGGAAATGGTGTGTAAATTTATTACCGAATTATTTTCCCTAACTGTCTTAAAGTAATAAAGATACATAGGTGTGCTACGAATGTATTAGATCATAAATTCGTGCATACACTTCCGTTTTATTGCCTGTAAATATTCGCTTTTAACTTCCTACCCTAGTATAGTTCTTTATCATATCGCTAAAGGTTTCATTGGGCGATGATGTCAAATCACTGAAATGGAAAACCCTAGATAAACCGTAAGCTCTAGAATTAAACTAGAACCATTGAAAAGTGCAACGGAAACGGGTGATAAGCTGGCGCATGCGCGAACGTAGATTTAAAGATTGCAACTGTCCTATATTATGTTGATCATAGATCTGTAATTCGTACAATGAAATTATCATTTTCACGTTTTTTCAAAGTGAATAACGCATACTGCTCCCAACCGTCTGGATCCAGTGAGTCTATTGCACCCGAGCATTGAGATGAGGAAGGCTGGGAAGAACCTGGCTATTCAGATCTGGTCACCAAACACGGCCAAAGCTATTTAAAGCAACGTTTCAATTATATTAGTATTTTTCTTTTATAATGATTCTGAATGATGTTCTTACACCAGGGCGATACTGAGAGTATTTTCCACCCTGGAACGTGCCGAAAATTTACTATATATTATTTATTAAATTTTCTATATAAATTTACCTGTGCACCCCGGGATTTATCCCGTGATTTTCAGCTTGCTAGTCGATACCCCTTGACCAAGCAGACCGTCAAAATTTATAATATATTATTTTATAAAAATTGCAGCACTTTCGAGAGTGTAAATTACTTTCAGTATCTGATCAGTAATGAATCTAATAAATTAGTTTCAAATCACAATTTTTTTATTTATATGGAATAAAAATAAATTAATTTTATTTATTTCATTGTCATTTAAAAATGATAAGACTCAAAAACCTAACAAAACTTACGGTATATTATTATTATTATTTTTTTATTCAGTGAAATAGTTATTACAATTATTAGGAATGTTTAGACCACTAAGCTGGGCATGCCTCTAGCTTATGGTTGATGGGCAAGTATATGTGGTTACAGATATTTAAAAATTCCGGCGACGAAGACGTATATTTTGCCAAGAATGTTTTTTTTATAGATGCCTTTAAAATCCAAGTCCAAGGTGGTACCAGCTGGGGTATATTCTGCGGCTGAAGGGAATGAGGAAGGGAAAGAGATGGGGAATAGGAAGGTGAAGAAGTACCTTGCTATTCAGATCTAGTCAACAAATACTGTCAAATCCATTTAAAGCTATTTTTTTAAATTATAAATGGTAATACTGAAAGTATCTTCCAGTCTGGAACATGCCGTGAAATAACACAATTTAATTATTTAAAATTTACTTGCTTACGCATGGACACGTTATGGGATTCAATGAACCCGCAACCTTCGAATCTCTAGTCGAGAGCCTTAGCCCTTGATCGAAAACTTAATTTTCATTGCCTCTTCTGCTTTTATAGTCCGTTTGGTTGTATCTCGGCGAGAGTCGGCACACTTCCGTGCCATATATCCCTTTGATTATATTATCGATGGCTAGGATGCTCATATTCTGTACCGTAAAAGCCAATCTATCCTATTATATTTCAGCGTATCGAATGTTATATTTTAATGGGTTTCCATTAAGCCTCCAAACCCCGTGTTGACATTTCAGAGTTAACCCTCCCCTACCCTTCTAGTCCCCGCCCCGACACATGTTTTCTATAAGTCTATAAACGTTTACAGATTTGCTATTTCCAAATTAACGAGCGCCTTAATGACTCGAATGCTTTACGATCTCGTATAAGTGCTGGATTAATCGCATGTATTGGTTCACTTTATCGCAAAAAAAAATTCATATGATTTGAATTTTTTACTTATATCGTGATTAATTTTAGGAATATTATGCCACACCGTCATCTGCCCGTCTGATGATGGACACTTTAACGTTATCTGAAACATTGGCGAAAAAAAAACCTTTTTTTGGTTGACTGAGCGTAGCGACGTCCTGCTTTAACTCGACCGTTTTGCATTTCGTCTGTCTATACATTTGTTTGTACGTTACGTTTCCGGTACAAGATTGCGGCCTTTTTGATGGTATAATAAAGACTATTTTTTCACATGTGAAATCGTCGTGTTTATTTAGACTTTTTGATTTTTGATAAATTGAAGTAATATTTAGAGGAAGGGAATGGAAAAAAAATTTGATTAGATGGGGACAGGAGATGCATAGTAATAAGTAGATATCGGATTGTACGCATTTTCATATATTATACAGAATGCGTAAACCTTTAATATTTAATATGTGTCACTTTTCCATCATTAATGTCTACTTTAAGCATGTTATAATATATTTAAGGGACGTGGATTTTCTTTGATGAGGGGGTGAAAATATATATTTTTAAGAAACCTGGTTTATGCTGATTTCGCTTTTAATATCTGCTCACGGCAGCATATGCCATTTCGAACAACGCGCAACGTTTCGATTCTAAATGGCGGTATTTTATGCCACCATTATATACGAGATACTTACCAATAGTGTATACCATCACGTGTTTGCAAACAGTGGATAACACAGAACAATAACTTTTCGCTAGGCGCCTTTGTTGGAGTTTTATTTTCCGGATAGTTGTTTTTAGTTGGTCCGAGAAAAGTTGTTATTATAATATATCCACATATAAAATTGTGCTTTATTCGTACGAAAAGAGGAAAATTCGTGCACATCCTTTAGCGTTGTAGGTTTTCTTTTTTACATGATTGCAACAAAAGAGTTCCAGCTGTTCTGGCGACTGAGGAGGGAAATGTACTCTGTGGATGACTTGTATGCACGTAGCACTGAAGGGATAAAACGTTAGAGGTGTGTTATTATCGTTTCTGTTTATCTGAAAAAGCTTAAAATTTTCTCAATTCAGATAAAATTGGACCACCCAATTTCAAATATTGAAATTCTTTCTTGAACGTTAAAATCAACTTCATTGGCCTTTCTATGGTCTGAGAGTTAAAATGTCTTATATAAGTTGTGTAATTTACTTCCGAACTTTCCACTCCTAAGCCCTAGAAGTTCAATGAAGTTGATTATTTGCTCAAGAAAGAACTTGTATGTTTTGATAATTTCGAATTATTTCCAGCAGAAACAGGGAAAAGTTGGGAATATTTCAGGAGCATAGACACCCCAACAACACGCTTTTATTAGTTTATATCTTCAGTCACTATTAATGACCATAAACTCATAACCATTAGGAAGATATTAAATGACATTAGCGACGCAGTTCGAAACTATCTTCAGCGATTGTTTAATGGAATTTAACGGTTGACGGTCGAATCTTCATTGATTATTAATTAATGGAATTTAAATGTCGCCGATCGCATCGTCATTGATCAATGGATTTTAATGGTGCGCCCTTAATTGGATGCAAGCATCACAATGGACGTTTTGATCGGTTTCACGGGGGTATTTGTTTACCCATCAAAGATCTCATTATTCCCGTCAATGGTCATACCGGCGTGTGCAAATAATTTTGTTCGATGAATTTGTGTTATATCACAATTTATATATTAAAAATAATATATATTATATTCGCGACACGTTCCAGTGGAAGATTCTACCAGTATCGCCCGGGTGTAAGACCACCATTCAGAATTGAAATGTTGCTTAATATGGCTTTGGCCTTGTTTTGTGACCAGATCTATGGCCATGTCCCCTCCCCACTACCTTCAGCATCACAGCATACTGCAGTTGGGAATGCCATAGTCTCACTGGCTCCAAGTGGTTGGATGCATTTGGGACGTCTTATTACCTGCCAGTTAAAAGCTACATATCTCATAATAGAATATACCTACATAGCAAGCTACTATTATGAACCAACCGAAAATTATGAAACAAACAATAATATAATAGCCGTGTAATCCTACTCCTTGAGAGTTGCATAGATATTAAAAACCTCAGTTCCCAAGATGCAAATTTCCTTACAAAGCTGTTAGTTGCATTTACGATCTGGAATTCCGCTTCACGTTTATAACGTTCTTCGCTTGAACACTTTACGTTTTTTAAGTAAACAAAATATTTATGTTATCTTTTAAGATATTCTTTATACATTTGCTGAGTTAAATATGTAATTATATGAAATTCCTTAGGAAGAAAAAAAATGTGAAAGTATACTCCGAAAATTATTGAAAACACTTCTGGTCCAGTTATTTGACATATTAAAGGTATATTATTTAACATATTAAAGGTATGTTAAACTTCAGAGCGTTTCTTTAAATGCTACTTAAGATATTTTTCGAGACATTTTTCATAATTTTCAATAAATCGCGCTTTATTAAATATTTTCGCTTACGCCTAGTAACTAGAATCTTCCCTTTGACATTCGTATTTACATATCGCTCTTTCAAACCATATTCTTTTTGAAAGCTTAGCAAGGAGCCTTTACTTAAATTTTTACATGGAGAATAATGATCATTGCTAATTTATTAAGAATCTCTTTGCAAGCCTTATTGTAAGAATTTTCTGATAGACCTTTAGTAAATTACCAATATATTATCAAAATATCGGTGTCCCGAGTTCATGAAAATCCTAATATTTTCGCATTGCATCATCATATATCATCAAGGCAAATGGACGTGCATAAACACGTGTTCAGATGTAAGAATTTACTAAAAGTTTATCGGGTAACGGCCTGCAATCTCTTTTTAACTGGATTACCAATAATTTGAAGAGGTTCGCAATACTCATTTTTCTCCACGTAGACAGAATAAATTTTGACTTTTCATTTTTTTTTATTCAACGGCAATATAAAGTAAAGTAAAAAAGATACAATATTAAGTAAAATAAAAATATATAGTGATGTACTTTGTTCTCAGTCCTCCTCACTAGGTATTTCTGTTCCGAGGCTTTTAAAACTTAAAAGTTTTTTTTTGGAATAACTTAATTAGTAAAACCTCAAATTGTAATATTTAATTATTGAAGACTTTATTAGCAATTCGTAAACGAATATTTGAAACAGAAAAATCAGAAAAAGATACGGTTACATCTAGGGTTGGAACCCAGGATCCTTGCCTTGCCGGGGCACCGCTCTACCATTTGAGCTGGTGGGACCCTATCTCCTTCCCCCGGGGGAATATGTTTCAAATATTTGCTTGGGAATTGCTAATATTGTCTTCAATAATTAAACATTTTTTGTTTTTGTATTTCGAATAAAAGCTATTTATAATAATATTCTCTGGTAAGCCCGACAAAATGACATTTGTTTTCACGCCTGACTAACTCAACATGCGTTGAATTTACAATTTATTCCAAGCGTTGATTTATTTTTCGGCATTAACTATTCCCATTCGGCACATTATTATGATTAGGGTTAGACCATTGACTAATATACATCAATGGCTTAGACATATTATTACTTTGAAAATCAAATGCTCCTCATCCAGTTCTCAAATTGCCATTCGAATAATTCACAGTGACCTTTAAAGTTTATACACGGAATAATATTCGAATTTATGAAGATGTTATGTAATGGGCAGCCCTTTGCAGCAATCTGAAACATTGGAGAAACATCGATGCAATGGTTAAAAACTTTAAATAATGTACGTAAATTAAGAATGAAGATATAAATTGTGTGTAAGTTGGAAAAATATTACAGTTCCTGCTTAGGGATCTTAGAAGCCCTTTATAGGGTTTCGGATCATTGTAGGAACTTCTGGCGCAGTGGCGATGAATTTTCCTTAATACAATTGTACTGCATGGTGCATAATACAGTATTTAGTTTTTTTTGTTTGTTTTAATAGACAGAGAGATTGCATGCGATTAGTCCCTCGGACGTCACCACATTGTCAAAATATTCCATGTTTTATATAAATATCTTTTATCATTAATATCATTAAATATCTACATGTTTCAGAACCAATGGTACTTTTGTCAAGATACAAAGTATGCTCGATTTAAATACCAATAAATTACGACTGTGTCTTTATAACCCGTGTATACACTAAAAAACTAGATTTTTAATGATTATTGTTTCATAACTCTATACTGCACTCAAAATGTTGTATTCTGATAATAATAATTTATTTTTTACAACTTATAAATCATAATGACGCCACTTCCCAACTCAAACACGTGAAATAATTTCCCAATTGAGTTGGGCAGTTTCGTTAAAAAAATATCATTTTTTCGCAATCAGCCTCAAAATATCAACATTTATAAATTATTGTAATGTATTTGTATATTTAATAATAAATTACTAATAATAATAGATTTCCAGAATGTGGGGAGGTAAGTGCAATCCCACACATCCCATAGAGAGTATAAGTACATAGTTATAACATACAGGTATTTGTGAGAACATATTTATAAATAAGAATAAAAATAAAACAAAATCAAAAATAAAAGAAAAGAGGGTGGTATCATTAGAGAATTAATATTCAACCACCTTAGTTTTTATGAGAGCGGTTCGAGGAGGTTTCAATAAATTTTGATAAAAGTTATTTATTTTTATTAAATATGACAAACCACAAAGTGATTGCCTTCTACTGTAATGTTATATCCTATCTTATTTTATAATATGATATCGTGTCTTGATATGACATCTTAAATTACCACCAGAATAAGCTCCATTGAATATTATATTTATTATATATTATTAATTTATTTATTTTTTTTATATGTTGTGTTATTAAAATTTAAACTGTCGATTAATCGAAATTGAATAAATAAACAGAGTTCATTAATTTATTTATTTTTATATTGGAACCATTTTTTTATAACTTTTGATGGTTTTAATCATTAATGTAATATATCATTGAATGAGAACATAATACGTATAAATATAAATAAAACGCAACAAACACAGACAAATAAAAAGATAAAAGTCTCAACTGGGAATCGAACCCAGGATCTCTGTCTTACCGGATCAACGTCTTTAACCACTCGACTATTTAGATTATTATTAATATTGACTATTTTATGATTAGATTTAATAGATTACATCTAGGGGGCGGTTAAAGAATTTCGACAACAATAATTCCCCTCCTGTCTGTGTGTCCTCTACGAAACTTGGCACGAAAATTTCCTTATAATGTTTTTTGTGCTTTTACTCTTTTCCCTTAAAATAAATTTGATTTATAAAACTTCTGTACATTTTTGTGAATATTGGTGGATTTTAAATGAATTCGAATCCAAAATGTCGATAGATTTTCTATGAACATCGGTAGATTTTTGCCGAAATCGGTATATCTACCGAAATTGCTGCAGGAATGGCATCACTGGATGTCGTGTTCGTTCTGCTCACCATTCGAGTGAATTGTCATCTGAGTATTCGGCTTTACTCGGGGGAAATCCATATTTGGTTTTATTTTGGCTATATTACACTTATGTACAAACTGAAATAAATGTAAGCTGTCGATTTACCGAAAAATTAATAAGTAAATAAATAAAAAATTTTAAAAAAACTCTTCGTAAATCCGAATACACACCTCTTGTCAGATTGTTCAAACATTACAATTACTGACATTACCATTTTTTGGCCTTTGACATCTAAACGTACTCAATCAAAAACTCACGAATAAACCAAGTATATTTTTATTTCGGCTTATGATGAGAAAATTATTGTTAGCGAAGGTAAAAGCATTACCACCACATCTTACCTAACCAGGTAAGTATGATGATGACCGCCTCCTTGGTCGAGGGGTAAGGCTTTCGACTAGCAAGCGGGTTCAAATCTGAATCCGGCATGCGCAAGTAAATTTTATTTATTTCATTTTTGTTATTTCACAAATTAATGATTAAAAAACAATAAATAGTACATTTGAGGCTCGTTCTAGAGAGGACGATACTCTCAGTATCGTTCTGGTGTAAGACCACCATTCAAAACTAACACGTTGCTTCAAATGGCTTTGGCCGGGTTTGGTAACCAGATCTGAATAGCCAGGTATTTTCCCACCCTTCTCTCCCCATTACCTTCCCCACCCTACTACCTTCAGCCTCACAACATATCCCAATTGGGGATGCCATATTCTCATTGGCTATAGACGGTTAGGAGCAGTTGGGACTCTTGGAAGGTTTCACATTAGAAAAAAATAATGAAAAAGTAAAAATTTTAAATTAATTATTTTCAGCGGCGAAACTCAAATAATATTACTAACATTTCGAATAGTTAATTATTGTAAATATTAAAAATTAATTTGAATCAATATCATGGGGTGTTTGCAGTACACGCTCAAATGGATTTGACGCGAACAACACTATTAAGGACCGAGTGTAGGGTGTATGTGTATTGTAGCACATTCTATAAAAATGTCTTTTATATAGATATAGTATAATAAAACAAATTTTAATTGCATAGATAAAGTATAAAAAAACAATTATTAATTACTTCCGTATAGATCTCAATGAAAACCAAGATCGCGACATTATTTATTAGGTACTAAAAAATACAATTCCAGAATAATGAATCTTTGACTTTTCAACTGGGAAGGTTTTCAGTTTCAGGACAATCAAATTGAAAGGTTTAATCCATATGAAGTAGGCAATGTAACACTAATACATAACAATAAAATCATATCATTAGAGAAATTACTTTTTACATAACTCTATGGAAATTACTTTCAATTTTACAATATAAGAGGTTAGGTAAGGAAAGCATCTTAATTTTATTGATTGTTTCTATGATGTGTAATAATATATGTGTAAGAATTATTATTTTAACTGATTTAAGATGGGTTTATAGTAGGTACATATTATTTGAGTTTGTGAAGTGTGGTGGGATTTTAGGTCTTGAGGCCAAAAATATTAAATAATTATAGGAACGTACTATTGTTTATCTGTAGGTTAACATATGTTCGCTCTCAACTCTCCCTAAGTCCATGAGCCAATTGTTAACCGATTTATCCAGAATGCGTATACTTTTAGAATTCCATGTATCGGGTATAGGTTAAACATTTTTAACCCTAAGTAGGAGTATTATCTTTGAGCAAGGGATGTCTTAGTAGTAGGTGGAACTACTGGATTAATCTAATGAAGGTTAGAGGTGACGATGTTTTTGTTTACGTAATATAATATTTCTTACATTAGGAACTTGTATCTCTTCGAATAATACACCACAAGGGTATCTAAATGTTTTTTTAAGAATGACCCTTAGAACGGATTTTTGAGCTTTTGCTAAGGGATCTGGTATTGTTTTGGTACATCCATTCCAATCTTAGAATGCATACTTTAGTAAAGAGTTATACATGGCATAGTATATTTGTTTCAGATCTTTTACGCAGAGAATATTTCTAATAGACATGAATAGATGAATAAGTTTTCTGATCTTTGTAAAAGTTGAGTCTATATGTTTGTCCTATCTCAGAAATTTGTCTATAATAAGTTTTACATCTTTTATACTATCAACACATTCTAAGATATTACATTTACAAGAAATTGGGTCATTGCAATGGCTAACAAATTATTATAAGCAATAATTAGTCGCCTGAAATATCAATACAAATAATTCAATATGTACTAGTACTTCAATCAACAATTACTGCTTATTATATTTTTTTCACCGACGTGACTCGGCGACGTGGCTCAGTGGTCCAGACCATCTGACTGGATATCAGAAGGTGCGGGTTCAATTCCCGTAGGCGGCATTTATTTTTACTCGGGAGATATTTTCATTTTGTGTTGATATTTCAAGCGACAAATTATTGCTTATAATAATTTGTTATCCTTTGTGCTATGCATAAAACCTTGTCTTATATACATTAGTTTATCATTAAAAAAATGATATTGCAATGATGTATTTATGTTGTCAATTATTTTACAAGCAATAATTATTAGCCTGAAACACTCATCCACATTGAAAAATCTCCTGATAAAAGATACATGACGCCAACGGGACCTTTCGAGTCCCGTTGGCGTCATGTATCTTTTATCAGGAGATTTTTCAATGTGGATGAGTGTTTCAGGCTAATAATTATTGCTTGTAAAATAATTGTTACCCTTTGTGCTATGCATAAAAAATCTTGTCTTAAACATTAGTTTACCAAAAAAATTATTATTATTTATGTTGTGTATTTATTTTGGCTGTCATTCTTGGGTTGCACTAAAGCGGATGAATCTGAGTTGAATATGAGGAGATTATTTTCTAGTCATTGTTTAACCTTGTTTATACCAACTTCTGCTTTACTATGAACTTAGCTTTTGCCTTCAAATAATAAAACTGTATCATCGGCAAAGGTGCTAATGTGGTCGGCATTGGAACTGTTACATAGTTCATTTATATGAATATTAAACAAAAGTGGTCCTAGAGAGCTTCTTTGAAGTACACCAAATGCTGGATCGCTTAGAGTACCGTTAATAATAATAATAATAATAAAAACATTTATTTGCCAATAGATGAATTTTACTTTTTTTTTCATAAATTCTATTGACAAAAAGGTCACTGCTCAGCTATGCAATCCGGATCTCTCCGGGAATGCAGCTGGTTTTAAGCACTCTTGTTTCGCTCCTGTTTTCTAAATACCTAAACAACCATTTTTAATAATAATGTTTATTTCGTCTGGACAGAGCGGTGTGTGCAATGCTCTGCCTGCCATTAAAGTTTACATTTAAGTTAATACATAAAAAATCAATATAAAAATAAATAAAAAATGAATAAATTGATAAACACATTAGGACTTTATGGTGGCTTGAGTGAAATTCTCCATCTCTGGTGTAGAGGCGCTCCCTGCCACTGGGCAACGGCCTGGACAAGAGTGTTGTCCGATCTCTGGTAGCTCTGACTCGTCCCGGCTATTCTGTGGCACATCAAAGCATCGAACCCATGCACCCTTCCTTCGGTGAACATCTGTGAGGCGCTGCATCGCCAGGGGAGGCCAAATAGGGCTCTGTATGCGTGGTTGTACTGTACTCGGAGTGTGTTCATGACGCCTTGTGTGTATGTCGTCCACAGCTCGCTAGTGTAGAAGCTCATACAGTATGTTTGGAAAAGTTGTTTCTTCACCGGACTAGGTACTGCACTTTTGCAGCTGGCTGGCCCTGAATATCAATGCGCTGTAGTTTTTTCAACAGAATTTTGTGCAAAATAGTGTCAAACGCGTTGGCTAGATCCAAAAAGAGCGAAATTCATTTAATTCCTTTAATTTTCGTGAAGTTGGCAATAGCATTTTCAGTACCTAAACCTGGACCGAAGCCGTATTGTCTATCGGAAAGGATATTATTGTTCTCAAGAAATAGTCTAATACGATTTTTTAGAATTTCCTCAATAATTTTCGATACAGAATTGATCAAAGAAACAGGCCGGTATCTGAGATTTAGCCCATTTTTGTGAAGCAATATAACAATTGAATGTTTTCAATGATTGGGAAATTTATCTGAATTAAAGCTTAGATTAGAAATGCACGATATCGGTGTTACTATGGAGGATTTAATAACTTTTAACAGATTTGATGAGACTAAATCGAGACCGCACGCATTCGATGACTTAAGTTCGTTAATAATTTGTATGACTTCGCTTGAAGTTGTGTGAATATTGTCTGTTTTATGACCGAAATAAGATACAGTTATCTTATCGAGATCGGTTTCGTTGTAATACTTTTATCGAGATTTATTTTTGCAAGTGTGTCTCCCACTGTCGTGAAATAATTATTTGCAAAATTCACCATATTTTTGGGTCGGAATTAATCATTTTTTAACCAACAATGATTTAATTTCGTAAGATTTATTAATTTATGCTTCAGTTACACGAGTATTACAAATTTTTTCCCTTAGACGTTTTGGAGTTTAGTTTAATTCGTAATTATAATAGATTTCCTTAGTAGATTTAATAAAAATTTTGCAAAAGTTACTTTTTAGAGTGAGCTTGTGAAAGCTTTTGGTTCTGTATTCGAAATATATATTTATTAGGGTTAATCGTGACAAGTTCCTACCTGAAGTCAGATTTCTTAATTTTTCAATGTGTGCACTTTTAAGCTAACATGCAGCTATTATAAATTCTCGTAACATCAACGTTATAATGTTCGAAACTTTTACATTTATTTGATAGTTTGTTATTTATAAAACATCATTTTCACTATTCTCTTTCTGCAAGTAATACTTTTTAAATGGGTTTTAATTAATTGTGCACTTTCAGTATATTTTGTTCAATGAATTTATTAAAAATCACTTCAAACTTTTTGTAATCCTGTTAAAAACGGGATTGCAGACCTTAACGAATAAATAAACGGGTTTCCTGATTACTGAAATTTTATTAAATTATAAATATATTATAACTGCGTTGGAACAAGTGTTCAGGAAAATCCGAGTATTTTCTAATTTTGGCCATGATATATTATCAAGGCAAATGAACTTGCATTAATTTATTCGTTTATTCCTGCTATCCCGTTTTTAACCGAAATAACAAAAAATTTAAGAGATTCTTAATAAATCAGCAATACTCATTTTTCTCCGTGCGAGCGCAACATCTTTTAGGTTGTATAACCAACCTACTTCAAAATAAATTAATGGTTTTGGAATAAATATTAAATGAAAGTATTCGAACTGCGCCTGCGGAAAATTTTAAATTTCTTCCACGTTTTCCAGCAGGTAAAATAAAAGCCTCTAGGGCAATAGCCTAAATTATTTCGATCAGATTGGAGAATTCCTCGTAGGCCTACGATTAGATTGCCCGCCGACACGTGTCTAGTTTCCATTCCCCAGTTCAATTACACAAAAAACCGTTTCCCAAACAACCGCCGAAGAATCTGTAATCAAATTAGCTCGTTAAATACCCCTGAAACTGGAATATTCCCTGTTTATTGGGGAGAGTGGGGAACACCGGAGCAAATCAAGGTATTAAAAACTGAAAAGGCAGTGATGTTATATTCATATTTGATACGGTGAGCTTTAATTAGGTAACTTGATAACACTGAAAAATTTATTATAATTTATTACTCCGTGCTAGGTGAGCAAAATACAGGATGTCCCGGGGTAAAGTGCGCAAACTTCGGGAGGTGGTTCTACATGATGGTAGAAGTAAAAAAGATGTATTTCCAATGTTTATTTTCCTCTTCGCAAATATTTTTCCTTAAAGAATATTTATTTTCCAATACAAACAATTCAAGTTTATACCTAACAAAATACCTTAAAACGTTGGAATTTGGATAAAAGTTATGAATCTTTTTTACTTGTACTAAAATGTACAATGACCCTCAATTTTATTTCAATTATTGTAAAACAGATTAATTATCCGTTTACACCAAAGGCTTTCTTATTATAACATTTTACCATTTTGGAAGATAGGTGTACAAAAAAGTTTTTTAAATTTTTAAAGAGTACTTTATAAGTTTTAGCTTTTTTTCAATAACACCATTCCTCTTGCCGTGTGGTATCTATGTTATGGGCGGTTCAGTGTGATAATACATACATTTTTAAATATTGGAATTCTTTCTTAGGCAGCAAATCCATTGCAATCACCTCTCTTGGACCTAGTACTCGAAGCGTGTAATGTATATTGGTGACATGAGTTTTTTTGCGCTGTCAATTGAATTTTTCATTTCAATTAATTGCCTCGTAAACGAAAACCGCTACAAATATATATGATACATTCATATTGTATCGTTTACTTCTAAACATGGGTAAAGGAATAAATGTTTGACGATTTTCGCGAAAAGATCTTAAAATATCTTACAAGGAAGCAAGCGTGGGATTGCTAGATACTACTGAACAACACACGTAAACAAAGTTATCTGAAGATACGACGTATGTTGGTTTCAAGTATTTGTCTGACTTTTCCCCGAAATCGTAGTTCCCCACAATCCCCCACGGCGGAGAACGTTTTACACATTCTTTTACGTCTGTTTCCCCGTGTTTGGTCCGTTTTATATGTGTTCGTATGGACTTCATTATCTCTTGCGACACGCGAGTCGTTTTCTACGAAATGGGTATCACAACAGATTAGCCGATGTATACAAAACAAGGGGAAAAGGAATGTAGACAAAGCTGATACGTTTTATCGTTAAATGCCGGAGATGACTCGAAAAACACCCCTAATAAGCTGTAATGCAAACTGCATTATTTTTTATTGTTAAAAACCTGTTTTCCGAAAAATGTTGTCATGTTTTTTAATTGCTTGCTCTATACGAAAATTAATTAAGTGTTTTACTATTTTTACGTAGTTTTTTAAAAGAGTTTCTATAATTTGATATAAGAAAACCTTTGAAATTTTACGTAAAATTTCATTTCGACTATCTATTTTTTTTTAAACGTAAATACCGCACAAGATTTTACCAGAAACAAACACATAATTCGGATTTTCAAAATTACCCCCAGTCACAAAATAATTATTTTATATTTATAAAATATTTTCCAGCCAATTTCACAAACATAATATATAAAATGCTTAACATATATTTTAAAAATGTGCGAGGTCTTCCCACAAAAACTCATAACTTCTTAAATCAGGTCCTCTTGAACAATTTTGATATTTATCTTGTATGCGAAACTTGGCTAAAGGAATTTATCCTTGAAAATAATTTTTTTTACAATATGTACGAGTATTTAGAAAAGATTGTGATTACTCTTATTTTTCTCACTCTTAGTATACTGACAGATCTTTTAGTTTATAGTAAATACTTAACCGGTTTTTTATCTTTGTATCATTCTATTGCAATCGCTACAAATGTGTATTATTATTGTAAACACGAAAATGTAATGTTTTGGATTTCTAAACTTAGGATCCCTTTAGAATTTTTAATTTTTTTAATACTATTATACATTTTTCAATACCAACATTTCAATTACCTAGTTCTGTCAAAATCTGATACCATAGACAAAATCATTTACCACAAACAAACAAAAAATTCTCCTGTTCAAAATTGCCCCTTTTCAAAGCATAATATAATAACACATAAGTTATTTTCACATCAATTATACAAAAAGACATATTTAATTATGCTTAATATATACTTTCAAAATGCATTCTAGCAAAACGGCAATAACACTTTACTATCAAAATGTTCGTGGTTTGAAAAGCAAACTAAATGATTTGCACTGCGAAGTGCTCAGTTGCAATTATGATTTAATTTGTCTTACAGAAACATGGTTAGACTCCTCAATCTATGATCATGAAATAGTAGATGATCGATATAATATTTACAGACGAGATAGAGACACATCGAGTTCTTTTAAAAAATCAGGTGGTGGAGTTCTAATAGCCATAAAGAAAGAAATGACATCTATCACAGTCCCAACACACAGCTCAAAATTTACAGAAGATTTATGGATTAAATTTAAATTAAATCAAACATCTAGGCAAACCATCAACTTATGTTTGGCGTATTTGCCTCCAGATATACCAATCGAAAATTTCACAGATTTTTTCGAAAAGTGTCAAACAACATATAATAATTTATCATCAGAGGATGTAACAATAATAATGGGTGATTTTAATGTACCATCCATTCAATGCCCACTAAATGTCAACGAAATTCACACCAGACCAGTCATATATAATAGCCATAAATCAAAATCCCTAGTAGACTTTCATAATTTGACTGGACTTAATCAGTTCAATCATGTCTCTAATAATATGGATCGAATTTTAGATTTAGTGTTTTCCAACCATCACCTGGAAATTCAAATTGCTTCACATGTGCTATCTAAAGTTGACTCCTATCATCCTCCCATTGAGTTCGATTTTCTAATGTCTAAATACAGACCCTTACCCACCAACCCAGATCACATCAAATATAACTTCAAAAAAACGGACTACACTAAATGCAATGAAATGCTATCACTAAATAACTGGAACGATCTTAATACTCTGAATTGTAATGATTCCCTACTACATTTTTACAACTTATTATGGCTATCAATTGAAAAACACACTCCGCGCTTAAGAAACAGCAACAAAAGGTTTCCAATTTGGTTCAGCAGTGTTTTGATCCACCAACTTAGAGAAAAAGAAAAGTTTAGAAAGAAGTGGAAAAAATACAAAAATCAATGTGACTATGACAGTTTTTCCATCTTGAGGGCTAGAGTAAAATTATCCATACGTACCTGCCTTAAAGCCTATGTAGATTCAATAGAAAATTCTCTCCCTAACAGTATCAAAAATCTTTCAACCCTCATTAAATCGAAAAGAGTTTCTAATTCTCTCCCAAAAATCATGCATCTCCACGAAAATTCAGCAACAAATGGCAAAGAAATATGCAAACTCTTTTCTACTTACTTCTCTTCTGTATTTAGCTCACCATCTAATTCTAAAAGTGACTCTATACTTTCTTTCCCACTCTATAATTATCCACTATCTCATATCAAAATAACCCTAGACGAGGTCAAGGTGAAGTTGAACACTCTCGATATCAATAAGGGTTCCGGTCCAGATGGTATTCCTCCACTATTCATTCGAAATTGTGCAGATCAACTTGCAGCACCTTTACACAAATTATTCGTCAAAAGTCTGAACGAAGGGGTATTTCCAGATCTGTGGAAAGTTGCCCACGTCATTCCGATCCATAAGTCTGGCAGTAAAAACGATGTAAAGAACTACCGTCCTATCAGCCTTTTATCTTGTTTTGGCAAAATATTTGAGTCCATTGTATATAAAGACATATTTAATCACGTAACACACATACTTAGCCCTTTCCAACATGGCTTTGTAGCTAAACGATCCACAAACACTAATTTAATCGAGTATATGGACTTTCTGTGTAAATCAATGAATAATAAAACACAAGCAGATGCCGTATACACCGATTTCAGTAAGGCTTTCGACAAAGTTAGTCACCCTATCTTAATGAATAAACTGGATAAAATCGGCATACACGGAAATCTGCTTCGTTGGTTAGAATCATATTTATCAAATAGAAGTCAATTAGTTACTGTTAACGGTTTTAACTCTTCCCCAATATTAGTTACGTCGGGCGTTCCACAAGGATCACACCTTGGACCCTTGCTTTTCTTAATCTTCATCAACGACCTTACATGTAAACTCCACTGTAATTTTTCTCTATACGCTGACGACCTCAAGATATATAAAGCAATTAAATCTATGGAAGATTGTGAACTCTTACAACAAGACCTTAACACATTATCTGCCTGGTGTATTGACAATGAAATGGAATTGAATATAGCTAAGTGCAAAGTTATAAATTTCACCAAGAACACCAACAAAACTCTATACTCATATAGCATATGTGGTCACAATCTGGAAACAGTTGAATCGATCAAAGATTTAGGAATTATATTCGACAACAAACTAACGTTCAACCAACACATAGAATACATTGTAAATAAATCAAATAAAGTACTAGGTTTTATTGTAAGATCAACTAAACTGTTCAAGAACTCTAGTAGCCTAATAATTCTATTCAATTTGTTAATCCGTAGTGTTCTTGAGTACGGGTCAACAGTCTGGAATCCACATTACACGACACAGATATCCCGACTTGAATCTGTCCAAAGAAAATTTACACGGATTTTGTCTTATCGATCAGGTGTCTACCATCTTCTAAATGGGTATGAACAAAGACTTACATGTTTCAAATTAGAGAGTTTAGTTAAAAGACGAAATATAAATGACCTCTTAATGCTTTACAAAATTGTGAATAATCGTGTTAATAGTAACTTAGTCAATCAAATCACTTTTTACGCCAGGCCCAAATATACTAGAAATATGAACATATTTTGGACCGAAATTTTTGCCAATAACACTGGATATTTTAATCCTATGTCTAGAATGTCTCGATCATACAATGATCTTGCTAAAATACACACTGTCATAGATATTTTTGCAAATAATATAACGTGTTTCAAGAAATATCTCCACGATTTCTGTACTTAAAAAAAAAAAAAAAAAATGAAAAATAAAAAACTTGTTTAGTGGTTTACAATTTTTTTTTAATATGTACTCTTTAAATTTTTCTACTTATTATGTGCTTCAATCTTTGTAATTAAGTTTTATGTTTTCTATAATAAATACTGTTATTGTTTTACATGTTTGCTTATGTGAATGTGCAAATGTGATTGCTGCAGACACATTAGTCTAGGGATATTTATAATTGTACTTTTTTATTTTGTAAACCATAATTAATGTTTTTATAAATATCCTGTTTGTGTCTCGAATAAAATAAATAAATAAATAAATAAGAGTCCCAGCTGCTCCTAACCGTCTGAAGCCATTAGGTTTATGGTTTATTGGGGTATGATGTGAGGCTGGAGGTGATAGGGAGGACATGGAGATGGGAAGATCTGGTCACCAAATACAGTTAAAGTCGTTTCAAACAACGTATAGAATTTAAATGATGGTCTTTTACCAGGACGATACTAAGAGTTACTTTCACTCTGTACCGATGAATTATCACTTATATACACGGAGAAAACTTACCGGTATAAAATATTGCCATTTTATTAAAAATTTCTTCAAATTATTCGTAATCTTGTTAAAAACGGGACTGAAGGTCCTTAACGAATGAATTGTTAGGTTTCATGTTTTTAATAAAAAATCAATGTATTAACGGTACGTCGGAACACGTGTTCCTAAAAATCATTAAATTTTCGCATTTCGTCATTATATGTTAACAGGGCAAACGCAGGTGCATTAACACGTGTTACAAAATATTCCGAAAGTACTAACATTTTATTAGGAAACGGCCTGCTCTCCCGTTTTTAACAGGATTTTAATCAATCAGCAATACTAATTTTTTCCGTGTAGTTTCAGAAAAAAGGTTAAAGAAATTTGCATGCTGCGGACATATAATTTTCGCGTCCTATGTATTGAACCAACTTTTCTAATGCTTTTCTAAAATGTTAATAACAAACGTTGCTTTAAATGGCTTTAACCATGTTTTTAGACATGATTTACATAACCAGATACTTCCCAACCTTCCTCTACTCATCTCCTGCTCTTTTCCATCTCAAAAAATAGCCCAATTTGGAGTGGCATTGTCCCAATGGCTCCGGACAGTCGGGAGCAGCTGGGACTCATTTGCGGTATTCTTATAAATAAAAACCATAGCCATTTTTAATAATGTACTTCTCCTGAAAACTTAAGCATTATTTTAATATACTTTGTTTGATACTATTATTAAAATATCTTTCCCAGAAGGCTTACAACATTTCCACGAAAACTAAAATGTTTTTAATGTTATCGCAACATCGTAGTAAATTATTTTAGTAAACAAGGCGTCCCTAAAAGTGCTAGATATTCATTTGTACTATTTAAGGGCACGAGGAGTAAATTTCTGTTTAATTTAAAAACGATTCTAAATTAATTAGTATTTCCAAATGAGTTTGGACTGCAGCGCCTCTAAAAGGCTTCTACGGTCAAATATTTTTGCTTCACCGTATGACCTTCTCGAATTTCAGTATTTTCTCATTAAGTTATTCTCGTATAAACCATTCTAGTATATACGAGAATAACTTTTCGATATTCAATGATTGATTTAACGTTTTTTTAAATGGAAATCGGAAAGAGCAGTGAAAGCCCCTAAGGCTATGGCTTCCCAGTTGGGATATTTTGTAAGTCCGAAGTTATTGAGGAAAGGAGACACGGAAAGTACATGGCTATTCAGATCTGATCATCAAACACGGCTAAAGTAATTGAATGGTTGGCGATAATGAGAGTATCTATAACTCTGAAATATATCTAAATCAAAAGCTGGACTGCCTATGAAACCGCTCTCACCACACACGGAGAAAAATTAATATTGCTAAATTATTAAGTATCTCTTCAAATTATTGGTAATCCGGTTAAAAACGGAATTTCAGGCCATTTCCTGATAAACTTTTAGTAAATTCGTAAAAATGTCGGAACCCATGCTCATGCACCTGCGTTTTTATTGACAATTTATAATGACGAAATGCAATGAATTTTTATGAGCAATTGTTCCGACATCGTGATAATATGGTATTTTACTAAAAGTTTATCAGGAAATCTATCAATAAATTCGTTAAAGGCCTGCAATCCAATTTTTAACCAGTTTACGATATTGAAGAGATCCTTAATAAATTAGCAATATTTTACCCAATACCTACAAGAAAAGAAATCGATTTTTCCTTCACGATAAATTAACAGGTCTTACTAATAAACCATCAATTAAAGAATTTTTTATCGATGTCCCTTGAAAATATACCATAACTACACAAATTTTCGTTATAATGTAACACGTGTTCCGACATCATGACAATACATTCGTAATTTACTAAAAATTTATTAGGAAACCTGTTAATTAGTTCTTAACCCTTTCAACCCCAGTGTTAATTCAAATTAACATGAACTTTGTGATTATTTTTACCGTAACGGTAGGGATTTAGAAAAGCCACGATTTTGTTTTCTTACAGCTTGTAATCTTTTCTGTGGCGTCTATTTTTTCTGTTCGGTTGAAATCCTTATTCCCGCCTGTAATGATGTGCCCTTTCTAGTTCAAACTTTTCCTTCTCTTCTTTCTACGATAATTTTTCTTTCAGTCCCATAGGTAACTTTTCCATAAGGCTTTGGTTATGTATATATCCGGGGTAGGAAGGTTCTCCCTGCCGTCTTTCAATCCCTTGCCTCTCTCTTTATTACACACCCCTTCAAGTGTGTACATCCTAGTTTGTCTACGTGACGTACGACCTTGAACGTACTCATTTCACGTGACGGTTCAGTATAAAAAGGCTTCACCGAACGTTGTGTTGGTTTTTTGTTTCTCGGTTTAGAAACCTAGTTATCTATGTATGTGTGGTATCCCTCGGTTCTTTTGAGATAGAGTGAGTTGAATCCATTACCGCTGTGTTTTAAAATCATTTCATAAACCTTATCTTCTAAGTCGCCTGCTCCCCAACTAACTACGTGATTCTACCTGTCATATGGTTATGTGAGTATAATAAAGTGTTAGATTTTATGTGTGTGATAAACATACGATAAATTTATGGTGTTAGTTGTCGGCGCCATCCATGTATATATTTTAGGAGGGGAAGGAGAGGAAAGAAAATGAATTTGATCAAGCTAAGATTGACTCCTCCTCTTTACCAAACAAAACCGATGGATGATAATTTGAGCAAGGCGATCGATATCTGCGTGTCTGGATATCGCAACCGGCCGGGTCTCCCCTTGTTCCAAATCGGCAACCGTCACGCCAGAATAAAGAAAACCAGGTCTCATCACCAATTTCAGAATTGCCCCAATCTCATACACCTCCAGGAAAACTACTTTACTGAGTGTAGAAGGGGAAAACCATGACATCCCTTGTCACGAATCTAGTCGCGAAAATGTGACACGTAAGGTCCTAAGTTACGTGCCACCTCTAGAAAACGTTGTAACTCCCTCGTCGTCGGGGATTTACATCCCTTTCTAGGTCAATAACATAGATAACACACGACGATCTTGTCGACATTTAGCCTGCCTTTAGCGATAGGTTGTGTGCCTACCCATTCAGCCAATTATCATGTGAGATATATGTAAGGTCTACTCGAAATGCCAAATTTAGGATGAGGACTGTCTGTATTTTAATATTTGGTTCCAGTATTTATTTTAGGAGGTTACTAGCACCCTCGTGTATTAGGTATGGGTAACTTCTACTGAATACCTATCCTCTCAAGTAGGTTTAAACGGATAATTGGTTTGATTTTTGCATTTAATTTAAAGAGGCTGCCTACCTCTCGAAAGGTACCTGTTGAGAAAAGTTGTTCGGTTGGTAGTTTTATTTCGGAGATTACCATCTCCCTCTTTTGCCTCTAGATTTGTTTTTGTGCATCCCAATTCGTAACTTAGAAAGTCAAACAATAGATGAAAAGTATTAAATTAGAAAGTAAAAAAAAACAGAAGAAAAGTTTTCATTTTGTTCCGTCTGGTTGCATCCGATCGCTTTCAATTCGGGCGGTCATACGCTAGCAAAACTCCCTCTTTGGCTGACTGTACCTGCGCCTTGTCCTATATATGAAAGGGTCATTGGCCCGTCTCCCCTTTTCAGCTGATAGATAGTCTGATTGACACATTCCCTTTCTGAAACATTATTTGGGCTACAGGTGTCGTAAACTTAGTTCCTGTACCTCGGTTGTATCCGTCTTTTAAAAGGTCCTCTGAAATTTAATAAATAATATAAAAACTCACCCAGTTAGTCATCTCTCATTCTCAGCGTGAAGCTTACCTGGTTACACTATATAGCTAAATCACTTTAATTTTCGATCTCTCCCCTATCGGCTTCTTTCCTCATTTCAGCGAAATCCTTGCAACTTGTTCAAGGTTGGTCCCCTCCCTACGCTTATAAAAGGGTAATTAAATAATTCTGTAAATACAATTGTACCTCCCTAATCTCTGTTGGGATTCGAACCCGAGTTTATAATTTGTTTGATCCTCTGGTTTTCGGTCTCCGTGGATAGATCTCGCCAAATCAATTCCTCCCTAGACCGATTAAAAACTTGCTGCCTTTATATACGTTCACTTTGTTTTAAGACGCAATCAGTATTATTATTATTTTCATGTTTTTAAGACAAGTAATTTAGTTTGAACTACACATTTACGAAATCACGTTTAATTTAACACATTTTATATTATAATCGCGATCGCCCAACCCTTAGCGTCCCTGGGGTGATTTTTCACAAAACGGCGCTCTACAAATTATCCAATTGTTATTATTGTCATTACTATTAATTGTTTTCTCACTGAGTCCAACCACCTTCACTTTACACAACCACCGGTTCAATAATATTTCACTTTAATTCAATATACAACAAAGCTTTCTAACACTATTTGAATTCACTAATCAACTGTAATTTCACACAACACTTCTGATTTGTATTCATTTCTTGGAGCTGCCAACGTACCCACGTTCAAGAACTGACTGCCATGCGATCTCTTTCTTCCTTCCCGTGGGACATATGCACTTCAAGCCCGCCTGTCATAAATCTTATCTGTTAGCTGCCATAAAAAAATTTTTTGGAGCACGTTCGTTTATTATTTATCGTTTATTTATGTGGATATTCAAAACATCACACGCCACAACAACGATAAATATTTTGACATCTGCTGATTGTGAGTTTCATCGAATTTCTGCCGTCATTGATTACTTAATTTAAGATGAGATATCAATATTTTCTACTCGAATTACAAATATTTTAACGCATTAAGATGTGTTCTTTAATAATAACATCAGTTCAATTCACTGTTCACAGTCATTTGCCAGAATATTGTAAATTAATTTCAATGTTCATTCAAATTAACACTGGTAGTGACGGACATGTTTTCGACTAGTATGGCGAAATTTTAAAGATTTATTTTCGTAGATTAGTTCATTATTTCTGAATGAGTTTTACTTAAAATGTTATTGGTTTGTACCTTAGAGATTATCACTACATTGTAAACGTGCATTTTTGACATGAAACAGTTATTTGTATTACTTTTGTGTTATGTTTATTTTACCTTACTATTTAAAAAAATACCCTGTGACATCCAATGTAAATGTAAATTAACATAAAAATACCTAAAAAAAAATAATTTAAATACCAAAAATTGACAAATAATTTTCTGAGGTATTATCAATCAATACATATTTTCTATATGTGTAAACAATAATGCGGGTGTATAAGGGTTAAGGGCTGCAATCCCGCTGTTAACCAGAATTACCAATAATTTGAAGAAATTTTCAATAAATTAACAATAGGCATTTTTCTCAGTTTATCAAGGATTCAACCATTAATCCACTGATAATTCTAACAAATTTAATTTATGTATTACCTTGACCATGAAGAATATTATTTTTTCGTACTGTTATAAAACGATACCCACTTGTAATCACTATCATATGTGCCCAGTAGCTACAAAAACTAATCTATGAGTTTATAGTTAAAAACAAGAAGTTGACCACTATTTCTTTTGATTAATCACTTATATTTCAATATTTGAGATTATATAATGACTTTGTTTGTGAAACCCTAATTTACATACTGTATCTGTATCCTGGTCCATACGTTATCATACTGCATATTCCTAAACGCTGCTTCCTGCACCCCATGACACAATATTCCTTATCTATTATTAGGGGCAACTGCAGTACCTGTGGACAAAATCCCGATTTTTCAATAAAACAATATTTTTAATTTTTTGGGTATAACATTTTAATTAGATTATTTTTTTATTTGGAAAAGAAATAGTTGAGACACAATAATTACTACTAATAATTTATTTTAACCACTTCAGTGTCGAGTTATTAACATTTATAAAAAAACGGCATATTTGTCCATAGGTACAACTACCCAATGTACCTATGGACACACATCATTGTACCTGTGGACGCATTTGTACTTGTGGACAGTAATAATATAAACAAAAAAAAAATAAAGAAATATAAGAAAGAAACCGTCTGAACTTAACAAGTAATAATAATAACATTTTAATGGTGTGCAATCCGTTAAATAGTCTTATTTGTTAGCATCACATGCAGCTCTGTATAACTCTTCCGAATCAATACTATCCTGATCTCCATCAGTATCTTCAGATAGTATATAGCATCTCTGGCATATGAAAGAATTCTCGTCATCTGAATCAGAATAATTCTTATTTTTATAAGCAATAATTATTAGCCTGAAACACTCATCCACATTGAAAAATATCCTGATAAAAGATACATGACGACAACGGGACTTGAACCCGTGTCCTTTCGATTTCCGGTCGACAGCTCTGACCACTGAGCTATTGCGGCTTATCTCTTATCCGCGAAATAATTCAATATATACTAGTGTTTCATTCAACAATTACTGCTTATTACATTTTTTCACCTGAAAACAACCAACTTTATTTTATATGAGAAAGGCATTGTAAGTGCTAACTCTCCCACTAGATGGCGTCGAAACAAATTGTCTACATTTTTGGTGAAGATACTTGAACTTGTCAAATATTAAAATAAAGTTGGTTGTTTAACTTTATTTTAACTTGTCAAATATTAAAATAAAGTTGGTTGTTTTCAGGTGAAAAAATGTAATAAGTAGTAATTGTTGAATGAAACACTAGTAAATATTGAATTATTTCGCGGAAAAGAGATAAGCCGCCATAGCTCAGTGGTCAGAGCTGTCGACCGGAAATCGAAAGGACACGGGTTCAAGTCCCGTTGGCGTCATGTATCTTTTATCAGGAGATTTTTCAATGTGGATGAGTGTTTCAGGCTAATAATTATTGCTTATAAAATAATTGTTACCCTTTGTGCAATGCATAATAAATCTTGTCTTAAACATTAGTTTACCAAAAAATGATAATACAGAATAATTCTCTTTGTGTGCTCTAGAAACACACTTAGAGTGATAATAACCTTGGCATAAGTTACATGTCAGGATGTTAATTTTATTTTCATATTGTCTACAAACTGTGCATATAACAAGCGTAACATGGCTTATTATTTTAATCTTGCTGGTGCTGGGCTTGTCTAAATCAATTAATGTTTTATCTTTGATGCTGGGACCTTTTGAACCCTCTTTAACCCTTGAAACTTAATTTTTTCCTCCCCTTACATTATCCCTTATTTTGTTGTTTTTTCTTTTTATAGCTGCGTTCACTATCTAATTTTTTTCGGGGGTGTCTGTCAGTATTCTAGTCCTACCAGGTTTTCTTCCTCGTTTTTCTGTCTTCCTGGGTGGTGCTTTAGGGAATGGACATATACGCACTATATATGCACTGGAAATAGAAACAAAATAAATTCTTAAACTTTAAAAGATATACCGATTGTACCTGTGGACAGTCCACAGGTACAATCATCGTGTTGTCCACAGGTACAATTTTGACATTATAACCTAAAATTGTTATACTGGCTAAGATAATCTACTAAGAAGGTTCAAATATCGTCAACGGGTATATGATATGTTATTTCTCAAGTAAAACTAAATACATAACGAAATTTGTGATTCGGGTATAAGGAAAAACCGTTTCAATATGGTAATTAACTAACTTTTTATTAAAAAAATATTGTAGTTTGCTGCGCTTTCAGAGTTGGGACAGAAGAGAAATTGCCGTTAGTCAGTGTTGCCATATAACAAAATTACTACATGTTAATATTTTTTTTGTAATTTTAGGTTGTACAGTTTGTGAAATATGCATAGTATCCATAGGTAAAACCGTCCATAGGTACAGCAGTTGCCCCTATATATTCAGTACTAACAACTTCTCTTTGCTCTTTGTTCTTAGTCTAGTTAGCTTTTAGACGGTACAGACGTACCTATCATATTTTTTTATTATTACTTTTTTATTCAGAAAACAAACAGTCGTGCTATTCAGCATAAATAATAATTATTCATATGTTCTAGACCAATAAAGTTCCATGAAGTTTAGTTGTTGATTTAGTATTTGCACCTATGCAATATATTTATAAATGACAAAGAAATATTAAGAATAATCATTAAAAGGAATTACAAAATGTTATAAAAACAATTAAAGACAGTTAGTAGTAATACAGTTTTCGCATGATTATACTAAAACCAATAAAATAAACTTAGATGGTAGAATTATTTCACGAAATAAAAAATTATGTTTTTAGTTTATTAAGCTGCATTTAATATGTTTTCAAGTTACAGTTGAAAATGTGTACATCTCTAGAGGCATTGTGAGTTTTACAGATACGTCCTATTAAAGAGTTTTGCGCATATTTGGATTATCAATGTGGTGTTCTAAATAAGTCGTGTTAATAAATAAATAAATTATTCTATACTTAGTGCATAATGTCATTATTTGACACTCCTAAACCTGAATACAATAGACGGTATTCTGCCAGCAGAAAACGGGAAAACACGCGTGAAGAGAGAAAGCAATTCATATAAGGTCTCTTAAGGGTCAATCACCAAAGAGTTGCCCCCTTGATTGGTGTAACTATTAGTGGCCATCATAAAAACCACCGGGTTCATGCACCTGACAATTAGCAAATTTGATGGACCTCGGACCAGCTTCCAAATAGTCCCAGTAGCCCCCTAACAGTACCATAGGTACTTACCTAAAAATTCGTATCACCACGAATAAATTTCATCTCTCTGTTTTTGTACCAAGCGTAGAATTTCTTTGTGATGAAACAAATATTTTCGTTGAGTATATTTTCGAATTTCGAAGCCTTCTAACCCAGCTTAAAGCAGGCAGAAATAAAGCATTCCTTCGATAAAGTTCTTTTTAAATTGTGATGAAACTACGAAATACCGTATTAGGAAGTGGTTGGCAAATTGTTCGACATTTATAGCTAGAAACTTAAGACAATGTTCATGAATATTAAATTCGGTGTTCGATAAATAAACATGGATAATAATATAGCAATATGCTGTACCTACCCACAACTATTTCAGATTAATCTTTACTACTACAAATCTCATTACATTATGAATACCAAAGAATATGCTTTGGATAAATTGAAGCTTTTCCTATCGTTTTTCTTAAGTATAATTAAAATAATGTCCTAAATAATTTTATAGAAAATATAAACATGAACTACTAAAAAATATATTGTTTTAATTTGGGAGGCGGGTTGGGTACCGCCGCCCCAGAAACCATTTATTGTATAACTTTCCTGCCATAGGTCACCCCAAGTGATTCGCTACGTTCGTTGACTTAGCAGGGCTGCCCGAGTTCATGGGGTGAGGTTTGTCTAGGTCTTGGCAGCGGATGCGTTTGCCCACATACTGCGTGGCGAATAGGATCGGGAGAGACTGGTTAAGGGAGACATTTTGACCTCTCCAGCCGGACTCTCTCAAGCCATCGCCTTGCACCGCAGTGGGAAGGGTGGACTGGACATTGACCGCCAGATTCCTACCCACCTCTCATCTTCATTTCCCTAAAAATACCCTCCACTCTGCATCCTCAAAGATGATATAGGCCTTAAGGCAATATTTTTCCTTGGGACCTTATGTGTGTAGCTAATCTAAAAATAAAAAAGGAAATGTATGAACGCATATAGGTAATAAATAACTTAAGTTAATAATAAAAGGTAATAAAAAAATCAAGTGTCACTATGTTCGTAGACGCTAATCTCCGAAACCGAAAAACCGATTTCTATGAAAGTTTATGGTTGGTTCTAACATGAAATATAGGATAGTTTTGGACCCAAAAAATTTTTTTCGACGAAATAATTTTTTCAGATTTCTCATCCAAAATTACACAAAATTGCACTTTAACTTCGATTCATAGAAGGCGGTCTGTGGCAGGAATATTATAAAATTTATTCCAAATGGTTAATATATAAAAATTCACCCTGTGTATATTTGTGCTCGCAAAACTCGAAAAGTAGTCGCCCGATATAACTGAAATTTTCAAAGTTTGTTGTTAATAGTGCCAGGAGTATTTAAAGATGTTTAAATGGTAGAAGAAGTCGAGGACGCTCGAGGAATACTTAACGCAAAATCTCTGCACCGTAATGAGACACGGAGTCCAATTAAAGTAGATATAATGTAGATTTTTAACAGTAACATTGTTAAATACAGTAGTGAATGGTGGAAGAAGTCGGAGGCGCCTGAGAAAGGCATTAGTAATAGCGAAGCATTGCAGGGGATCCACTAGTTACCTATATATAAATTTCGGATTGATATAAGGCACGGTAAGAATATATTTGGCTTATGTATTCCAGAGGAAGCTACAAGCCAAAAATGTGTATATTTTTGGTATACCGTATATTGTAGGTAATAGGCATTAAAATCGCTTGAAAAACGGAGTCTAGAAACGTTCGATTTCAAGCACTAAACTGGTTTTTATTTACTTTGTAAATAATTTTATAAAAAACCTAAAAAGTTAATCAAATGAAACTGTCACAGATAATCTTAGCTATAATACTGTATTTTTTTAAGTTGTTTCCTTTATGCGTTCATACATTTCTATTGAAAAAAATTGTTTTTAGTACTTTAAATTTATATTTTTTATTGAGTAATTTATTTTTCTATTTCTATTGTACTACTCAAACGAAACTATATGAAAACCTTCAATTTGTCTAAAGTATATATTTTGGAACAGCTGCGCAGCTGTTTTCATACAGAACTTAATTATGTATTTCAGGCCAAAAGTCCCAACCGAGCGTAATATAAATTATTTTTTAAACAAATCTAATTAAATTAAGAAACGTAAAAAGTAGTTTTTTGGGGAGAAATTATAATTTAAATATGATATTCGTGTTCCAACATAAATCAGTTTACAATTTAAATTTAAGCTCATCAATATAATTTTTTCGTAGTAAATTATAATTGTTTATTATTTTGTGTGTATTATTCTTTTAATTTTATTTTATTTTACATTTCACAATAACATTTTAAAATAGATATAGTAAAAAAAAAACTTTTTTTTGCGGGTTGATTATTTTATATTCGAGTATCGCACAAGAGTTCAAACTACATGGAGTCAGTATTGCCCTGGTGTAAGACCACAATTCAGAATTGAAACGATGCTTGAAATGGCTTTGGCCGTGTTTGGTGATCAGATCTGAATAGCCAGGTACTTCACCACCTTCCTCTTCGCCATTTCCTTCCCCGCCCCAATACCTTCAGCCTCACAACATACAACAATTGGGGATCCCATAGTCTCACTGGTACCAGATGGTTAGGCGCAGTTGGGACTCTTGTGTGGTTTCACTTGACTTTGACTTTTTTTATCAAACAGATGAAACCACATGCATTCATTTAGTGAACATGTCTGACCTTTCCATTTATTTTATTTTTTCGTATATCATGAAACGCATAGATTACCCATAAACTGAGGTCTACGACATAAAATTAAAACACTTTTAACTGCCCCGTTTCGTGAAAGCATAGGTGACCAATGGGAAGTAACTTGTGCGATGATGGTGACCTATAAAACATATTTAATGATCTATTAGTCAACATTAAGTTCACCGCAGGAAAGGTTATATTCTGAGAAATGAGCTAGCCATGTTACTGTTACTTAACTTACAACCTAATGAATATGTCGTTACTTACGAATGTGTAACCTACATTTTTCTCTACCTACATCAATTTTTGTATGATCCCCACGTGTGCCATCTTTGGAGATCCTGTGTGGAAGAACTTTGAAAGGAAATAAATTAACAAGGGTATTGAAAATATATTGTAAGAGAGAGGAAACACTGTTTGTGTAACATCATTCCATTGCCAAACTTTTTCAAAAATTTCAAACTTATACAAATGTTGGGCGTGCGTCGACGTTTCTTCTCTACTTATTTGGAGCACCCTTCATTGAAATGCAGGTAGAATAAACACCATTCCCATCGGACGTTTTAAAAAACATAGAAGTTTTGAAGATTGAAGGAGTTACAAATTTTGTTCAGAATATATCTCGTGTATAATACCGGAGGTGACTGCTTTTCCTTTGATGTTCCTTTTCTTCGAATACCAATAATATAATGTCATGAAGTACCTGTCTTAACTCGTATTGAACATGGATAATTGCTTCTCTTATTTCACGTAACTACTTGTCAAGTATTTATAATTATAGTATTAACTGATAATTAACGGTGCGTTCCAGTTTACTCATGTTCAAATCCCCCCTTATGCTAGACACACATGGCAGACCCGACGAGCCAAAAGGCCCCGCAACGATTCAAAACTCATCTTGTGTGGGAAACCTTAGATAGCTCGGCATGACTCGTCACGCTACGCTTTTTATTCAGCCGTCAGTGGCTCGTCAGCTCTGCCGTGCGTGTCCAGCTAAATTCTAAAAAAATTAGTATAAATTCCTAACAAACATTAATTGTAAACTCGGAAATCCCATTGAAAGCATTAACTATAATAAATGCTGACAAACTGCTGCTGCTGACAAACTGCAAAAGCTGTAAAATGATAAAAATACATTTAAAAAACTTGATGAAAGAAACTAATTTACTAAAACACTCAGATCGAAGAATTATAACCGACTTAATATTTTTATTAAAAATTGTAAGTGGTGGTAAATTTAATTAACCTCATTGAGTATTGCATATACCTACGAAAGTTATTTGTTCCAATATTCTGTTTAAATGTAAAAATACCAGGACTGAGCATAACAACACCAGGACTGAGCATTTAAACACTCTCTTGTATCCAGATTACACGAAGATAGTAATAGATACGCAGATGTGGCGGATCCAAAATGCCCCAGTTATTATTTTTTTTAATATTATCTAGTTCTTGCTTATGCTTGTATACTTATTTTTATGGTATATTTATACCGTAGATATTAAATAAATTCAGATCTCAAGTCATAGTACGACCTCTTCAAGCAGACGCGATTTTGTGAATAATAAATATATACATACATTATTAATTTTAAATAATTCTTTTTCGAATATATGTGAAAAATAACATTTTTGCTGTACCCATTCACCTACTTATGTAGTTCACATATTGGAGTTTTTCCTCGATGATTAAAAAGGCCAATCTCGGCATTGATCGGCTCGGTTGTGTTTCCTCATAATTTGGACCGTGTCCAAATTGATCAGACAAATGACTAGGGAGTAGATGATTCTGTCGTGTGTGTCCAGTTTTATAATTATTTCCTGTGTATTTTTGAGCAAAGAAAACTTTTGTTTACTTTGCTTATCATATTTCGAAGGCCTCCATTGAATAGTTTTAAAATAAACAAAACACCCCTTAACAGATTATCTAAGTAAATATACTCACTGGAAAATATAGGTTAAGCTAACACAGTGTAATATAGCAAAGTTGGGGTGAAACATCATTTAAGTGGGCTGTGTAAATGAATTGTTATTACTATTATTTTATTGAATACGAGTATCGTAGTAAGTACAATTTTGTTGGCTCAGTGACAACAGTTCTATTATCCGCTTATTATTTCATGTCTGAAGTTTGTTTAGCGAAATGAGGGTCAACACTTAGAAATACGCACTTTCTATATTGCTAATACAAGCAATACTACAAGTTTAATAATAATAATAAAATTGAAATAAATAACAATAACAGAAAAACGCTTTTATAATCAGAGCGTGTAATTACTTTAGTAAGATCCTTTAAAAAAATAAGTCCTAGCTAACATTGAATAATTTATAATTTTTAATTACATCCTGCAAGTTATCATGTTGTTGCTATGAATCCTGTTTAGTTGCATACCATTCATTTTATAAAAATTTGTTCAGTTTAGTTAGTTAGTGATTATTGTTGTTAAGTGAGGATAATTGACTTTTATATATTGTCGTTTATTTGTGTTCTTATATATTATTAATATTGACAATTTGAATTAATGTAATGTGTGATATCCTTGATATTAGTGTATTACCTCACTCATAGATGGCATTAGATTAGTCTATTGGGTTACCCGTGGCGTTAGCTGTCGGGTATTATAGAGACCGAGTGAATAATAAATAAGGTGGCAACCTCAAGCTCGGGGTCCAGATTATTCCAAACGCCTGCTAATTATGATATCAGAGCCATTGTCAATCTACCACATTAAAAGTCCAAGTGTTTTGTTGAAGCCGGAGTTTTATTTAATAATAGAGTTTATGAGAAGCCCCAGAGATATAGTGCATTTGTTTTTACAAAACAAATGGTTAGGAAAATGTCGTAAGTTTTCAGGTGAACAAATTAGGAGGTTAGGAGTAGTTAGCTGCGTGAAAAAAATTGTTTGATAGTTTTTTTTTGACAGTACTTATTTTTATTTTTAAAACAAATAATACATAGTTATTATATTATATTTATTTGACAAACACTTTATATTTATTGTAGACCAAGTTATCGCCATATTGTTAGACCCCCTCCCACAAGTAGGCTTTGCGGTGACCATAATAACATTTTACCGGTCCATCCATCGAACAAAATAAAGTTTAATAGAAACTTGAAAATTAATACACCCTACAGCCCTCAAAAAAGCGATTGTTATACCAATATTTAAACAAGGATGTAAAAATGACATAAACAATTACCGACCAATAAGCCTACTAAATACATTTTCAAAAATATTGGAAAGAATACTAAAAAAACAACTCTTATCCTACTTAGAAGACAATAAAAAATTATCAAAAACTCAGTATGGATTTAGGGAGAACTTAAGTACTAGTGACGCCATAGAAAAAATTACCGATATGATCACTAAAAGTTTAGACAGTGGAGAAAAAACTTTGGCAATCTTCATAGACTTACAAAAGGCTTTTGACACAATAGATCACAAAATACTTTTTTCAAAACTTTCAAAAATTGGTATGTCATGTACAACACTAAACTTACTAAAAAGCTATATGACGGAGCGTACACAGAGCGTCCAAATTAATAAGAGAAAAAGCAAACCTCTCCTAATCAACCATGGAGTACCACAAGGAAGCGTACTAGGTCCGATATTATTTTTAATATACATTAATGATATCTGTAACCTAGAAACAAGAGGAAAAATCATTAGTTTTGCTGATGACACAGTAATTTTATTTAAAGAAAAAGATTGGATAAATACCTACAAAGAAGCTGAACACGGACTTGGTCTCCTGCAAAACTGGCTTAAAAGAAACTCCCTGACGCTTAATGTCAATAAAACAAAATATCTGACATTTTCTAAAACAGCCAGAGGGCAGCCGTCAGAGGACCTTAATCTCAAATTACATTCATTCCAAGGAATTTATCAAAAAAATCAAGGCTTATCATGCCTCTGTCCCACTATAGCACACTCCAAAAGCATCAAATATCTTGGAATTGAAATTGATGATAATCACCGTTGGAACTCACATATAGATGTAATTACAAAAAAACTAACCAGATACATATACTTCTTTAGAAACATTCGCAATATCCTCAATATAAACGATATTAAAAAAGTATACTATGCTTTGTGTCAATCACAAATAGAGTACGGAATAACTGGATGGGGGTCTGCCTTGAGCACTCACACAGAGCGGCTCAATATAGCACAAAAAGGAGTATTAAAGACTATACTGAAAGTTCCGCTTAGAACTCCGACAGAAGAAATATTCAAAAACTTCAATGTTTACAATGTACAGAAACTATATTCAAAAAATATTTTATTTAAACTGAAAAAAAACATATCCGAATACTCCACTGCCCAACATAAATATACAACCAGGGCAAAAAGCGAAAATATCCTGATTACTCCCAGTTTGAACACATCCATTGGACAGAGAAATAATAAATTCCATGCTATAAAATTGTTCAATGCTCTACCAAATGAAACCAAAAAAATAAACGAAATGAGTATATTTAAAACAAAAGTCAAAACATGGCTTAGAGATCAAAGTAATAATCAACTTACAAACATTATGAAGACAATGTAAAGACAATTCAAAACTAAATACAAAAATTTAAGAAAAACTACAGGCCGCCTCAGAACAGGAAACCCTAGTGAGGAGGACTGTGAAAAAAATACAAAAAATATACTTATATTATACTTTAAACCTACATAATGTACAAATTTTGCTATTGATATTAATAAAAAAAAATAAAAAATAAAATAAAATAAAATGGCGGCCTCTGATAATTTACTCGCAGATTTTCAAGGATAAAAGCGCTAGTTTATTGTTTCTAAATGATTGCAGTTTTAATTATTTTAAATCCTTCGATCAGGCACTATTTTTTATGCTTTCAATAAACAGAAAATTTTCCACTACCATAATACGGACATGTGTCGAGTGTGGTAGTCGAAAAGCATGTAAAAACTGTATTCAAATATATTTTATGAATAAAAAAAAAAATAAAATAAAAAACTTATTAAATTTCATCAGAGTCGTTTAAATAAATTAAACTACTTTCAATTTTTTTTAATTTAAAATACTCATTTTTTTCACGCCGCTGACTGCCGATAGCCCCTTAAACTGTAATCATTTCATTTCTTCATGAAATACAGGTACAATACAGGAATAAACTTTCGAAAATGCTTTTGCCGGTTTCAAAATATAAACATTACAGATATTTTTGTTTTTTTTCTTATAAAATTTAAAAGAGCACAGTTTCAAATAAAACTAACAGTATTGGAAAAAAATGCCCGTTTATGTTTACATTTCTTTTTTAATTTTTAGCTAACTTCGATTCCATGCCTTGCCACGCTTAACTGGCAAGTTATTTGCAACTGCTAATGAAAATAAATAACTCTTCAATCAGGCATAAATGTTTCATTTTTCTAAGGTATCATAGGCACTGTTAATTTATTTTAAAATTTTGAAAAGTGATCAGTAGTATGGCTATTCAGGGTTACGCATAGAATAAAGAATAACACAAGAAGTTCCTTGTGAGAGTGTTTCGTTATTCAAATATTTGACTAATCGAGGATTACATTTCCAATTGGGGATCTACGATGTCAGGCGGGTGTAAGTGAGACGGAGCGCCGGGCTATTGGGTTAAAAGGAATATTTATTTCCACTCATATTTTTATCACTTCTTTATTCTTTTATCTATAAGGTTAAGTAATAGAATTTGAAACATAATTAGAATCTTAGTGTAATTTTCAAGTATACTGGAAAATTATTTTCTTAGAATGGAAGACACGTGATATGTATCCAATAAATGCTTTAATTCGTCAAAGATTACGAGTAATTTACTATCGTAAGATAATTATAATGAATGTCTAACAGGACATACGCCCATTCAAACAAGGCTATGAGTTTTTCTTAAGGGGGAAGCATTTTGAAGTGAGCTCCATACCTACGGATCGGCTAGCATCGTTTGTACTCGTAACCATTCGGATACGACCGACATGCTACCCCTGTCAGATGGTGTAGGTACCACCATCTTTGGAAAAACCCATTGTACCGGACAGCAGGTGGATGGACATAATTATTGAAATAATTAAGGAAATGAATATTTACTGTTATCACGCATTTAACGACGCCGAATCCCTTTTGAAGCTTATCACCGGACACGTATCATGTGTCAAATGGGATTTAACCGTAGTAATTAAAATTTGGCTATTTTTCTTGGTTCCTTAATGCTCTCGTGCATCCTGTTTAGATATAATATAAAATTACATTAACACGTGTTGAATTTGAACTCAATAAATATGAAAACAACTGGCACAACCAGTCAGTTGTCCGACGACATTCGCAAGTTGTGTTTCTTTGAAAATCCTTACCTAAGGTACTCCCGAGAGGAAACCGGCATTTACAGTCGATGTTACTGGCGTAGGTGTCCAGTACACCCATAAAACTATATTAACTTGATAATAATAACGTAGATCTATACACTCTATCGACATCTGGTGGGCGGTATTGAAACTACAACCAAATAACAACACAACGCTTAGAATATTTAATTTTCTAGTTGTGGCAATTGAAAAACTTTTCTAAAGTGACGAATTCCACGAAATTCATAATAGTGCAAATATATCTAAAACTAACGGTTTTAACTAACGTCGAATGTTGATATTGGTCCGTCATGAGTTGGCCTTTCGACCCTTCAATGAATAACGTTGACTTTTGGGACACCCTTTATATATAGCCACCATACTATTATACTATTCGAATAAGAAATATAACGCTAACCCTTTCACCGCGCATCGGTCTTTTTGGATATCCTCAATCGTAATAAGGCCATTATACTACGTAATAAAATGAAGATGATGATTTGGGTTGAAGGCATTCATGGGGAGATCACACGAGGACATTACAGAAGACAATATAACAGTGTCTTGTCCCTGCTCAGGGCAGGACAATGCAATAATTTGAGTTTGCGAAAATTGTTATCTTTCTCTCTGTCTTTTATACCAAGAATTATTATTATTATAGTGTTCCACGCGACATTTTCAGTCGAAATACGAGATCCGAGCGCCGAGAGCTGAGATACGTACGCGCGGAGCGACTGGCTCTTGTCAAAACGTGTTTACACTAGAGGTGTGAATAACGGTTCTTTTCCGATACCTAATATAACAAATAACACCCCAACCCAATAACATAGTATCATACCTGTTATTTAATAACATAGTATTCCAAGAATTTGGATAAGCTTGTAGATACGTAATAACGAACGGCATCGTTATTCGTTGCTGGGGCCGAGCGGCTGAGTCGATAATGAAATGTTATATTCATATTAGGGCAGGAGAGGAGCATAAAATAAATAATGTTTATAATTTCATGATTTTTATTGCTTTGCACTTTTCTAGTGACAGTTAGGTTGCATATACATTATGAAGTACATAAAATTGTTGAATTAATTTTGAATAAATACCCCAAATAAAAAATATATATTTTTACCACTGGAGCGATTACAGAAATAAAAAATATTCTCCTTGATTGCTTGACATTCCTGCGCGAAAAAAGTTCATTCCACATTAAAAATATCTTACCGCCGAATATGAATATGGAGACACACAAAACTGATTAAATTGATATCTAGGCAATGAATCCAACTATATTTTATCATATATTTTTAGGATTTAGCTATTAAAAAATTATAAACTTTTTAATTTTTTTACAAATGTATTCTCAAAGCCACAAATCAATCCGAGACATTTAAAATAGTATCAAAATATGGCAAAAATCGCTCCATTGGATAAGTATGTAATGTAAATGTGTTGTAAAATTATGATAAATTGCACACTTCGTATATCTTCGGTGATCGGGAATTACCCGAATTACGTTCTTACCTTTTTAGAACTTGGAACTTCCAAGTTCCAAGAAGTTAACATTATTTCATAATTTTGTTATTCCGTTCCGTTCGTTATTCGTTATTCGAATTATTTAGTTATTCAGTTATTTTACAAGTCAACCGTTCCATGTCAGAACGGTTATAAAATAACGGGAAGTTATTCAATACTATGTTATGCGGTACTAGAGTAACAGGTATGCCATTATTTGAAGATATTATGTTATCCATACCTGTTAACGTTATATTAGGCACACCTCTAGTTTACACGTCGTGGGGGTAAGACATTATCCTGTGGAGATAGCTTGCCCATCCGGGGACAGTGTCTTAGCTAATTGTCCTGTTTTCCAAACTACTGTTCACACAGGGAAGCTGGGACGAGGCAGTATTGTAATGTCCTCGTGTGATTGCTGCATAAGACATGAAAATATAATCCAGAAGACAATCGGAGCCTCAAGGCTCATAAAAACGAGGAACCGGAAAACGAATATACTGTAAATCGGTTTATTAAGGAGTCGTTTTACACAAGAAGAAATTTGCACTCATTTCATAGTGAATTTTTTTTATATTCAAGTTGTCAAAATTTTATGTCCGACTTCAAATTAATGTAGAGACACAAAGTAACGTCAACTCACAGTATGACAAAAACCTTGTGTTTTGACTTAAGTAAGTTAAGAGTGATTCGTAGTACTGAATTTTATGTATTCATTCATTACTAGCTGAAGTCCCCGGCGTTGCTCGGGCTTTTTGCAGAGTTTTTCGAAATCAGATGTACACAGTAATTTTCCTCTTAATTTGTGTGCAAAATTTCATCAAGAAGTGTCGAGATTTTGCTTTAAAGGATGGGAAAAGTTTTTTTTAATGTCACGTAGACAGCGACTTTTCTCCTTCCTTTAAGATCAAGAAAGAAAAATTTCATACATCTCGGTACAAAACTGTACATTTGTATAAAAATAAAGCCAAGCCGGCCCGCCCGCCACAGACACTCTTCTTTATATATATTTTGAATTTAATTCATCCAATTTTAGTAATGTTAATATTAGGTTTTGTGAATATTTTACTTTTGCTATTATTATGACATATATTTCGGCGTTCAAAGCCAGTTTCAAATTATTGTGGCTGAGCCACACGTAGAAGACCTCCGTGGTCGAGTGGTAAGGCTCTCGATTAGCAATCTGAAGGTCGTGGGTTTCAACTTGGGTTATGTCACAGTTTACTCTTTTAAAATAATATATATCATATTTGTGGCACGTTCCAGAGTGGAACATACTATCAGTATCGCCCTGGTGCAAGACCTTTCAGAATTGAAACGTTGCTTGAAACGACTTCGGCTACGATTGGTGACCAGGTCTGAATAGCTGGGTACCTCGCCACCTTCCTCTCCCCCATCTACTTCTCCTCCTATTTTTAGCCTCACAACTTACCCCGATTGGGGATGCCATAGTCTCACTAGATCCAGACGGTTGGACGATATATTTACATGATTTTAATTACCTAAAAAAAATATTTTTTTGTTTAATTCTTACTGAGAAGTACATTTGAAAATGTATACCTTCGAAAAAACACCCAGCACATACCACACCTCAAACTAGCATGACTTATACACTTAACAAAATTAAAAGATTACAATACACTCCCCAGAAAAAGTAACATTTTCTCACGTCCAAAAATTAGAAAGCCTTAAAGATGATTTACAAATACAGTTTTCATTGGTTGATAAAAATGCGAGGAATGTAAATTGACATTAGAAACACGCAAACCAAAAGTTCGTTTAAAAGTAAAATCATTGATTACCTCCAATAAACATATCCATTACGATATTTCATAACATATTTATATTTGTGCCTACTGTGTATGTATGTACATTATGTACTACATGTATGTATATTTGACTAATGTTTCACCTATTTTTTTCTTTTCATTTATCACTATGCTATACTATATTACCTTTTTGTCAAACTGAAATTTAATTACTTCAAAATTATTCTCGATTTGTTTTAAGTTTCTACATTCATACTTGAATTGTATAGTTAAAAAGCACAACATGATGGTTAGTTATTAAATGTAAATAAATTTATCTAGAGGTTTTTTTATTGGGTTGCAGATATTTTCATATTCGATATGTCATTATTCGATGTCTGTTTATAATGGCCAGATCTAAACAGTCATCTCTTTCCGCTACACATTTTTCTGCGGCTTCACAACATTCCCCAATATTGGGGATGCATCAGATTCACTGGTTCCGAGTAGTTCGGATACTTTCACGGAATCGCACACAAACAAAATGTACCTACCCATATTTTGAACGTCAAACATTTTGCTTAAATTATTTAAAAGTATAATGGAAGTATCTTTTGCCTGAAAATGTGAGAGTTGAGTTATTTTTTTCCATTTTTTAAGATGATTTTCCAGCGCGGGATGATAATATTTTACACTAGCTGAAGTCCCCGATGTTGCTCGGGTTTTTCGAAATCAGTTGTAGACAGTAATTTTCCTCTTATTTTACAATATGCACAGGCATAGTCAAGTTCAAAACATTGAAATAACCTAATATCGAAATCTCACTACGGTTTTAGAAAAAACTTGAGTACTGCCGACGCCATAGACGATATCATAAATACGATCACGAAAAGCTTAGACCAGGGAAATAAATCTTTGGCAATTTTTATAGACCTGCAAAAGGCCTTTGACATGATAGACCATAAAATCCTTTTCAAGAAACTTAAAACAATTGGGATGTCAAACACAACTCTAAATCTACTGATAAGTTACATGTCAGAACGTTCACAGTGTGTTAAAATTGATAAGTGTAAAAGTAAACCTCTCCCAATCAATTACGGTGTACCGCAAGGAAGTGTCCTAGGACCTTTATTATTTCTGATATATATAAATGATATCTGCAACTTACACACCAACGGAAAAATCATTAGTTTTGCCGACGACACTGTCATTTTATTTAATGAAAGTGATTGGATAACCACCTACAAAGAAGCTGAAAACGGGCTTATCCTTCTGCAAAAATGGCTTATGCAAAACTCACTCACACTTAATGTTAACAAAACTAAATATTTAACGTTTTCTATAACGGCTAGAGGACAACCAGCTGAGGATTATGCTCTCAAATTACATGATTGTCAAGGAAAAAACGAAACGCAATCATGCCACTGCCCCACCATAATACACTCTAGAAGTATAAAATATCTCGGCATTGAAATTGATGAAAATCTTCGATGGGACTCCCACATAAATACTATTACAAAGAAACTCACAAAGCTCATGTACTACTTTAGAAATATACGCAATATACTAAGTATAAATGATTTATATAAGGTATACTATGCTCTCTGTCAATCACGCATAGAATATGGGATTATTGGATGGGGATCTGCCTCAAACATCCACATGAAGCAGCTTATTAAAACTCAAAAAGCAATAATAAAATAATCCTGAAAGTACCCATAAGAACTCCATCAAAAGACATTTTTTTACATTTTAAAGTGTTCAGTATTATAAAACTATACTCAAAAAATGAACTTATCAAATTTACAGAAAAATATGAGTACCCTGCTGACCAACACAACTATATTACAAGGAAGAAATCCTCAAAACTACTGAACATCCCAAAATTAAATACGTCTTTTGGCCAGAAAAATCATCATTTCCATGCTACAAAACTATATAATGCCCTCCCAATTGAACTCAAAAACACAACGGAGACACAAAAGTTTAAAAACGAAATCAAATTATGGCTAAGTAAACATAAAGATGAGGAAATCAATAAAATTATGAACTGAACAAATGTGAAGACAATTTTTTAATTTTTTTTTTGTAGAAATTAACAAGGAAATCACGATCTACACCTATACAAAAACCTACAGTCCGCCTCTGAACAGGAATACCTAGTGAGGAGGACTGCGAATAATATACTTAACTTTGTAATTATAATTGTCGTTAATAAAAAAAAAATTAAAAAAAACTTAATAAATAAACTAATAAACCAATAGGGCAGTTAACCCCACACTCGGAATAAAACTGTAAATTTCTATTTTAAAGCAACCCATTCCGGGACACTTTTTATTCGATTCCTAGCTATTAAAAAATACAGGTTGGCTTGGTGTTTTCATCCGTTGTCATATTATATAACTAACTAGCTATAAATGGATAGCAAATATTATCTTTGTCCACATTTAAACATTTCTGTAGATAACGCAGCAAACATAAAACTGGCCCATTCCAATTTGTGCTTACCCGGTAAAACGGTTTACCCAAGTCCTGCGTCATCCTCGGCCTAATGGCTATTGGCTAATGCCATGGTAATGACATGTAAACTGCGCGGCGCTCGGGGGCCACTTACCTGCCTGATGACCTCGTAGCCTCATCACCCCATATTCTCATGGGGACACAATGACACTTTGTCAATAAGGTGGCGCTCTCTAGGGAATTGACCATTTAAACTTGAACAGAAGTATGTGATTTGCTCTTACCAGTGCTGGATTCCCTTCAGTAATAGAGAGGCCTCTAAAAAAGTTGTTAATTACCTTAAAATTGTTGATATATTATGTATACGTAATACTTTTTTTTTCTCTACCTTGTCATCATTTCTTTAATTGTTTTACGTTATTTCAAAAAACAGTTTTTTTTATTATTTAAAGTTTAGATTCCAAAAATCAATGTGTTTTCTATAGCAATAACTTTTCGTTATTTTTTTATTTCTGACATTTTCACACAAAACTGAACCTTTTTTCAGTTACGCCAAAGAATGTGTAAATTACAGTTATATTACTTGTTACTTATCTGAGCAAAATAAATTTCATTAATTCTAAATAAAGTTATTTAACAGTTCTCAAGCGTTCTCGTATTTGCTGGATCGCAAAAATTGGTCTAAAAATAGTACTTAATCAATAATTGAACCATTCTAGTTGTCTTATAGTTCTGCGGTTTGTATTCTCAAGGTCCCGAAAAATTTTGTGAAAATTTCTCAAGTAAATATTCTGTTGAACACCTGGAGTATTTACCTGTTTAGATTTGGGGACAATGCGAGTTTGAGGACATAGTTTGTGGCTGTGAAATGCCCGAAACTTCTGTCGGCAAGAATTAAGTTAATTGTAGCTACTCCTACGTCCTACACAACCAAAAATACATAATATATCAAAATGAGTTATTATATGTATCCTTTGCAATTCTTTATAGATATCGTAATTGAGGTGGCTTGTTCACCTATTAAGAATGCCAAAAGACCAAATTCTACAAAATATTCTGAGTGCGATTTCAGATGGAAGACGTCCAGTAAACCGCCCCAATAAGATTTGGTGAGAAGTAACTTCAAGGCTATACGAGGAGAGGTTGGGTGAACTGTGGTCGAAGTTAACCGAAGTAGGCTAAGACAGGGTCGCCTGGAGAACTCGAATAGATCAAGGGAAAAGGATAGGATGAGATAAACTCAGTTTTCTCGGCAAAAGTTTCTCCGTGTATTTATGGTGTTTAAATAGTAATTGTCGAATCAAATTGTGGTTTTATAAAGTGGACTACAATCAATAATTACAACCTTTCAAATTGACAACTATTTGGGTAAGGTGGTGAACAGTTAGAATTGTGAAGGCATTCTGACTTACCCCTGGTCTTCTGACACACGTCTTGTTGCTAATCGATATAATGGGTCTGAGGAACACCGCGGGAGTTAATCACTGGACAAGTTTCCGTAATTAAAAAAAAAAATTATTCAGTGCACTGTTTATTACAAGTCATTAAGAATGTTTAGATCACCAAGCTACGCACATGCCCGTGTTGTGGTGGTTGATCATAAATAAGTACACTAAAGGAATATATCATGTATGAATTATAGAAGAAATTAAAAGAAATATATAAAGTATTCAATGTAAAAGAAAATATAGAGTATAGAGTTTAAGAGAATATACGAAACTAGCTAAAGTGTACCCGGCGTTGATGGGGATTATCCTCATGACATAGACATATACCATCGTGGACTTTTATGTAGGCCTTTTTAAGATATATAGATTTATATGGATATTTATATTTATATTTTATTTTTATTTATATTTTTATTTTTATTTCTACGGATTCGTAGACCATCATTTTTATGTATCTCATAAGGTTAATCCAGCGTTAACAATGTAGTGCCCTATAATATATGTATACGACTTGAATATAATACATCGACTTTTCTCTACTTTCTATAAATATAATATGTATTTATTATATATGTTAACCTTCCGGGAGAAATTCTCTAAATGATAGTGAAAACCCTATCAAAACCCATTTCGAGGTTAAGAAGAACTAAGCGCACAAACAGATAGACGCTGATAGCGACTTTATTTTATACTATTTAAAGATTTAGAAAATAAAATCAATTCACGAAGTCAATATAGCTACTAATAAGAAAAAATAATTTATTCGATATTGTGCACACTGAAGGATCACTTGGGATGTTCACGGCACAAGCTTTCTTAATAGACTGGTAATGTACAATTGTTTTAATGTCACTGATGTGGGTATATACTCCATACTGTCAGACAGGGACAGGTAAATGGGCGGAGGAATGCAGAAACATATGCTAGAGGAAGTTGCATTTAGTTGCGTCAACAGTAATAGTTTCTCTGAGTTTGCTTATCATTTATCGGAGACACACCATACTTTTGATTATAAAAATGTTACAGAGCTTTTACACTGTAATATACCCCTTCCCCCTTCCCCCCACCCATTCCCGTCCACTCATCCTATTCACATTTGTAATTTAGTTTTAAGTAAGCCCTGAAGAAGTAAGCATTGGCGAAACATGTCCATTGCTTTTAAACAATAAAAGTGCTTAAAACTATGTCTTGATTATTTTTAATCAAGAAATATTAATATATATATATATTTTAATGTTTATAAGACAGGGTTTTTTATGTATGACACAAAAGATAACAAATTATTATAATCAGTCGCCCTAACTATTTCTTTACTAGGCGACTAATTATTGTTTATAGTAATTTGTTATCCTTTGCGATAAACATAAAAAACCTTGTCTATAAACACAAGTTTATAATTTTTAAAAAATAATAATATTTGACAAGTCAAAATATTTCACCAAAAAATGTAGATATAATATGTATCGACGCCATCTAGTGGGAAATTTAGCACTAACAAAGTCTTTCCTACAAAAATAAAATTCATTGTTTACAGGTGAAAAAATATTATAAGCAGTAATTGTTGATTGAAGCACTAATACATATTGAATTATTTGGAGTGTTGGAAATAAGCCGAACTAGCTCAGTGGTCCAGAGCATCTGACCGGACATCAGAATTCCCGTCGGCGGAATTTATTTTTACTCAGAAGATATTTTCATTTTGTATTGATATTTCAGGCGACTAATTATTGCTTATAATAATAAAAAAGTGCTTCCATGGAAATAGCGTGTGATGGAAACCTCATTCATTTTCCAAGTGCTCTGATTTATTTCTAACTGAAATTTTGAAATCGATAAATCCATTTTCAAAGCGGAAAACTAAACAGCCCTCATTTCGCACTAGACCAAATAAAATGCGCCATTTCTCGATAAAATGGAAGCCATAATTCTCGTGTCGGGGACGGTTTTGTCACCATCAAACTGTGTAGCCATAAAGCTGCGGTCACACGGCGTAAATAAGCAAAAAGCCGAGAAAAGCTGTGTGAACAATGCTTTATATACTCGCTCGAGTTTTATATTATGCTCGTTCGACGCCCCAGCTTTTCTATGACCCGGATTATAGGGGAAATTGCGAAGTCGAACTTGCCTGAGAGCTTTTTTATGTTTTTTTTTAGTTGCCGTAAAAATCAACAGATGTCATTCGGGTGCGTACTTGTACACGTGTGTGGAAACTTCTTTTTATTGGCTATGTTATTATAACGCTTTGTTTTTGCCTTTCCTATGAAGTTGTCAGAACAAAAAGATTTTTTCTTCTTGTCAATAGTATAATTCATATTGACAAAGAAATGTGGGTTCTTTACGGAGTGACGGACCAACCCTTGCTTGATTCATATTTAAAAGCTCTAACTCTAGTTGCCTTTTTAAGATTCTCACGTAAACTATTAAAAAATTAACTGCGAACTCCTACATCTAATGCTCTGTTTATCACAGTTCGTTTTTTTTTATTTTGTTAACTAGCGCTGACCCATGAAAAGTCGAGAGGTATTATAATTCAAATTTTGAAAAAAATAAATTTTATTAAAATATTTTTTCACAGGTAGGTACCTACATTATAGCATGTTTTAATTTTATCATTTAAACTGTTAAAACCATATAAAGCGTTCCAATTTTTAAAAACACATAAATTCTAAACAATTACGAATTCTAGAGTTTATTAAACCGAATTTTTTTACATTAACCTCACAAAACAGTATCTACATTATTAGAAAAAATTAATTTCCCTCCGGGCCTGTGTCATGCTTGTGAAGGGTGTTTTTAAGGGAAGGAGGGAGAGTAAGTTCTGGGAAGGAAAATGGTATGAGGGCTGAGTAAGAATCTAGGGATCAGTGTGTCCAGGAGTGACGGAATGAGAGACCAGTTGACGAGGTCAATGAGTCTACCCAAACCCGCCTCTCCCGATCTGGCAAGCTACGCAGCTGGTGGGCAGGCGCACCCTGAACACACCTCACACGGTGAACCCAGGCACCCCTGCTAAGTCACAAAACGTAGCGAACCACCTGGGGTGACCTATGGCAGAGGTGTTGGTGTTCCAATAAATGGTTCCCGGGGCGGCGGTAACCGAACCCGCCTCACAAAATTGAGACACACAACCGAAATTAGTATTAAGTTCTCCATTTGTGTATGTAACATAAATTATTTTTAATCCAACGTTTTCTTTGAATTCTCTCGACCACCATTCTAGGCTCATGTCCATATCATGATAGTCGTAAATAAGTTATATTTTGCAATAACTATAAATAGCTGTAATAATTAATAGCTGTTCCGCCACTCACGGAGAAATCCAATTGTACCACCTACAACTAAAACATCTCTCGCTCAAAGACATTTCTCATTCTTAGGTCAAAAACTATACAACTTCATGCCTGATGCTTGGAAAAAGGAAAACACAGCTATCGTTAATCTTATGTTTAATTGGATATTTTATTTTATTGTATTTCTTCTCTTTGTTATTCATATTTATACAAAATATGTTAGTAGGTTTAGGCACCAGTTAAAAGTACAAATACCTATTATTTCATTATTATTTTAATACTATAATTATCAAACAACTTATCAAAATGTTAATACTCATCCTAATTTGACTGTCTTAAAACGGGAATCCTCCTAGTTGGGCAGTCAAAACATTTCTTAAATAATGTATATAAATGTATAATCTTTTACAAAATTAAAAAATATATATATATTGTGTGGATTAAAACTACTATAGCTATATTTGAGTTTTCTCCCCTCTCTTCTTATGTATACCAATGGATTTAACTTACTCTCAAATGATAGAGAAAGTACAAAAAAAAGTTTCTGAGATATTTATATCTTAGAGCCTTCGGATATTATCCCCGGTTATATCCATCAGTCTTTTGGTCCGGCATGCTGGGTATTAATAACCTCACCGATAGAAGGAAAACTGCTTTGCTGGCAATAGCATATAAACTTCTAAACGGTAACATCTGTATAACCGATGTAATAGAAAAAATTGAGTTTTATGTTCCCGACAATTACACAAGAGCGCGCAGGCACAGAACCTTTGTCGTTCCAAAATGCAGAACTAACTTACCATTAGTAATGCCGATCGGAAAAAAGATTCTGTTACTGAATTACCTGTCCCCTGATATAAATATTTTCCAATTTATAGCACCATATTATACATTTTTTTAGTATAAACGTGTTGCCACATTATTTATTCTCGGTAGTTAAAATGACAGCATTTTACGGTATAATATTTCACCACCTGTGTCCACCGTCCGTGTTCTGCGAAATTAAACTGTCATAATAACGGCGGACCATTAAATATATGTCTGTCACGTGTGTATGTTTTTTTAACGTACCGAACAGATAAAATTACTCTTGATTATTCTTTATTGTTCTTTGCGTTGGATGTATTGAAAGCGTTGGATGTATTGAAACTCGTAAAAGGCAAACACATTATGATGTGACGTTACGAATGGTGTTAAAAATTTTTATTGGAACTAAAATGAAAATAAGCAAATAATAATATGATTCAAATTCTAGAAATAATAGACACACCCAGAATTGACAACTATTTAGAATCATGGTGTTAATTGCTCGAAATGGCTTCGTGGTTGAGTGGTTATGATCCTTGGCTACGAATCAGGATGTCGCGGATTCAAATACCGACGTGCGAAAGTAAATTTTTTGTCATTTCTCAATTTTTCGATAAGAGTAGATAGACAGTCATTTTCGTTCTGGTGAAACACTACAACTAAGAATAGAAACTTCGTTTGAAATGGCGCTAGCCGTATTTGGTGACCAGATTTGACTACCCCTGTACCCCTCCCTCTACCACTCATCTCCTTCTCTTCCCGACTACCTTTAACCTCACAACATAAACGAATTAGGGATGCCATAGTCTCACTAGATCCACACTACATACTACATACCCCATTCGGAGATAGTTTGAACTCTTGTGCTGTACTCACAAAAAATAATTACAAAAAAAACTACGCTTGCACAAATAAGAATAATGAATATCAAAAACGAAAAGCCTTCATTAAGTAATTGATTTTTGTTGAATTCATTTCTGTATTTTTGGACATAGAAGAAAAGATAATGTAAATCAATGCATTGCAAAAAGATAAATGCTCATAAGATAAAATCATTTGGTCTTTATTAGGAAAATATCAAAATCTTCTGTTTGAATAGAACAGATATGTTTTGTTAAAATCTTCTTTCTTCCATTACCTACCGCCGAGCACGCAGGATCCTTGCGACTACCTACGAGACACCGGGCCTTTTTAAGTGTGAATATTGTAAAATAGAACTCAGTAAAGTTCAAAAGAGTGTTTTTATTGAAGAGACCCGAAAACTTACAATTCAGTTTCTGTGTAATGTCCAACTTCAGTTTCTCCGTGCGCCTGAGGTAAGCTTTATTTATCCTTACCTCTGATGAAGTTGACCTAACCTAACATTTTCAAATATCAAAATTCTTTCTTGAACTGATAATTAATTTAATTTGTCCATCTGGGCGGCCTAATCTTGTATTAATTTGGCAACGTCAGTTTTCTTTCAGATGGTATCGATCACATTTCTTCCTGGGATTATCTGTTCAGTAGCTAAGGAGAAATCAAGGATCTTACGCTTAACAGATTCAAATATTTTAATAGAAACAAAAAAAACAGGGCAGCATACTCGTCATTACCTATTAGACATTCGTTTTTACAAGGCTTTTCAATACCGAATTATCACTGAACCACAAGCGCGTATCTAGGATATTTGTAGCAATGCATTATTTTCCATTTCCCCGTACATGCAAAACCAAACAAGAGAAGAGTTAATTTGTATTTTTTGCCGTAACTCTCGGATTTGTATCCATTCTCTGATTTAAAATTACGTCCGATGTATCTCATTCCGCCCCTACAAAGATAAATAATGATATATTTGAGCAAAATTGACAGCACTAGAAGATAACCTAGTGAAAGCCACGCAAGAAATAGAGTAATTTAATCCAGAAAATAAAGGGATAGCTTATCCGTTATAAATACAGACTCTAAAATATTAGAACAGTTTCTGTTTTTTTTTGTTTGGGAATTCAGAAAGCGGCCTCAAAGTAAAATATTAGCATATTGGTTCTTTGCGGTAATCATACGTTTTCTTCTCTTTGTGCTGTTCTCTCCATAGATAAAATACTTCTACTAGTTTAGCATTTGAATTTACTTGCAGTGTTATTTAGTAATAGGTTTCCGAATCTTCCTTTCATCTTATCTTTCCCTTTTGTGCTGTCCATGGTATGTTCCATAGTTCCTCACATCAGAATTATACATGAGCTGATTCGCTAACGGTCATACACACATGTTTGGTAATGCCTATCCATTAGGTACTTTTAAATAGCTAGCTAACCGAGTGGTTAGAGTTGTTGTCCCGGTAAGACAGAGATCCTGGATTCGTTTCCCAGCTACGATAGTTACCTTTTTATTATCTTATTCTGTTTTAGTTGACTTATTCTGTTTCATGTTTCGTTTAGATTTATTAGTATTATCTTCTTCCTCAATGATAAACCTAACATACTAACCATCAAGCCATTCCTGTAGGAACAAGGCAGAGAGGATGAACCGCCACACCACTCCGTATTTGCACAAGCTCTTTGTTTCACCCACATTCATACATCATCTCATACACACTCTTCTGTAATGAATTATAAATTTTTGTATCGTTTTTTTACCATTCTTTTTTAAAATAATAAATAATACAAATAAAATAGCAAATCAAAATCAAAACCAAATAAAATTGGTAAATAGAACAAGCAAATATTTTTAAAGAGTACACGTTTAAATATGTTTGAGCAAACCGACAGTGTCGAAAGTTTTTCGAGCTAGTTTTGAACACCGGCTCGCAGTCCTTCTTACCAAGCAATTTACCAAAGTAACCTTTAAATTTATACTCGCGATTATATCCGATAATTTTTTATTGATCCACCCAGTACACCACTACATAAGCAAGGGTCTTCTCTTTAAGATTATTTACCTGTTTTTACTATGTATGTATGTGTTATAACGTTATGACTTAATAAACTTTTAGAAAATTACAAACTTATAAAAGATACGTCAAAATGTGTTGTACTAATTGCACAGGATTTTAGTTAGTGAATTCTCGTGAATGTTTATAAATAGGCGGAAAAAATTTTTAAAAATTTACGTGATATTTAAAACTCAATTTTGATTGATAAAAAAAATTCTGGAAAAATGGTTCCACGGTATGAAAAGGGTAAAAAAGGGTTTCACGGTAAAAAAAAGTATCACGGATGTGCAACCAAGTACACGTTTAACATTAGAGAGCATCCAAAAGACAAAAAGATTGAAAAAATTTCGAATACAATTTCCGCGCCCGAATAATTCTACACAGCAAAAAAACCTTGAATCCACTTCTCCGGAAGCTAACATTGTTGCACGGTGCTATTCGAGGCTCTCTGGCTGCATTTATATAGCTTTACCGCTTTTAATGCATGCATTTCCATGCATATCGTAGTGAGTCACCACGATTAAAATATTTACATCCACCGGTAGCGCGGATTTGAAACCCGAGCAAATAGTAATAAAATTTTACCTCATACACCCACAATTTTCATCGGAAGGCTGCGTTATAGTGCAATTTCTATTTATGCGAAGCATCAATTATTTTATGGAAGTAGTCTACAGTGGCATTAACAGGACTATAACTGAATTAATGGTGGTCGATAGAGAACGTAATCTAGGATACTTAAAATGACTTCAGTACTTAACGAGCTGCACGAGCTAAGGGATATTTAACCACCTTTGAATACACTGTTTAAGTAACTACTATTCAAGTAAATTCAATCATAGGATTAATCTGGTGGTGTAAAGCGAACCAATACCCTAAAATAATAAAATCACAATCTTAACGACGTAAGTAAAGAAGCCGTGTACAAAAATACGCGAAGCGCGACCAACGTGTATTGGACAGATCTGCGGTCAAATTTGCCCTAGCAAATGCTCTAATGAAATAAAGTTGAAATCTTAACGACGTAAGTGAAGAAATCGTGTAAAAAAATATTCGACGTAATGGATAGACCTGCGGTCGAATTTTCCCTTGCGGGTCTAGAAAATTGATCTTTCCTCGAGATTTATTTTAATTAAATCGGAAAAATTTATTACTAAAATCTCAGATTTTTCTAACGAATATCTCGAGAACATACTAATTCATCGTCTAGAAAAATAAAATCTGGTGCTTACCGCTTGTATTTTATAGTTGAAAAACGTTCAATAAATTTTTCATACCGTTTTACGTAAAATATTATTTGTTTTTATTAATCTTAAATATAAATAATTCACATCCGTGCGTATCGGTCTGGAAAAGAAAGATATTACAGTTACGATTTCGTCTGAATTAATTCTCGAGCAAACCCTCGTTATTGGAGTCTTTCTGGCATTAAACTGTCATTTTCTTGTCGGGTTGCGTTACTCGGCGGTGGTGAACTAGATATTATTTAACGCTAATCGACAGTTTACTAAGATGTTAAGAAATACTCCTAGTATTAGCTAGTCGGGTTTCAAACTCAATGATATTATCGACTATCGGTGCCAATTGGAATTTTGACATTTTCAATGTCTCGACCCTTTTTAGCCGTTGATCCAATTATTCATTCAATTTATGTTTAATTATAACTTCTTTTTTTTATGACTGGCCTTGTCTTCGCAATAAAACTAATATCTTGATTGTTGTTCTGTTAGTAGTGATTAGTGATGGCATAATGGGATGTCCAAAGTCCATTGTTAAATACTCGAAATATTTTAATCGATCTTCATTTTCTTGAACATTTCGAATTTGTGATGATTTGAATACTTACATAAAATAAACGAGACGAACGTACTCCAAAAAAATTTTTGTTTAGACTAGGAGAAGATTTATTGACAGGCGGGCCTTGAAGTAAACACGTTCCTACGGGAAGGGAGCAGAGATCGCAGGACAAACAGTCGGTTTTTGAACTTGGATACGTTGACAGCTCCGAGAAATCGATACAAATCAGAAGTGATGTGTGAAATTACAGTTAATTAGTGAATTCAGATGGTGTTAGAAAGCATTGTTGAATATTGAATTAAAGTGAAATATTATTGAACCGGTGTTTGTGTGAAGTGAAAGTGGTTGTACTCAGTGAGGGTAGAAATAATTGGATAATTTGTAGAGCGCCGTTTTGTGAAAAAACCACCTCAGGGGCGCTAAGAGTTGTGCGATCGCGATTATAATATAAAATGTGTTAAATTAAACGTGATTTCGTAAATAGTTCAAACTAAATTACTTCTTTTAAAAACATAGAAAAAACAATAATAATAATAATAATAATAGCGTTTTAAAAATAAAGTGAACGTATTTAGCAGCAGGAAGTGTTTATCATATCGGTTGATCGAGCTATGGAGGAATAAAATAATTGGCGAGATGGTGTTCTATCCACGGAGACCGTAAACCAGAGAATCAAACAAATCATAAAACTCGGGTTCGAATCCTGACAGAGATTAGGGAGGTACAATTTTGGTTACAGAATTTCTTAATTACCCTTTTATAGGCGTAGGGAGGGTATCAAAATTGAACAAATTGCAAGGATTTCGCTAAAAGGAGGAAGGAATGCCGGTAGGGAGGAGACCGTAAAACTAAACTGATTTAGCTATATAGTGTAACCAGGTAAGCTTCACGCTGAGAGTGGGAGATGACTAACTGGGTGAGTTTTTTATATTATTTATTAAATTCCAGAGGACCCTTTAAAAGACGGATAAAACCGAAGTACAAGAACCAAGTTTGCAACGCCTGCCACCCAAATAACGTTCCCATAAAAAGGAATGCGCTAGGCGAATTGTCTATCAGCTGTGAGCGGGGGACGGGCCAACGACCTTTTCATATGTAGGCCGATAAAATTTGTTTTAGGGGAATGCCTAGGACCGAGGGTCATATTGAGAATTTACCTACTGCCGTTCTGCTATTCTTTTAAAAACTTTACGAATCAAATCGTGGCGTTATCCCTGCGATAGGTATTGAATAGCCGACGAAAACATTAAATACTTATTACAAATTAGGCCATCCAATATAAACTCGCAGTATAAAAAAAAACACCTACCAACAGAGTACCTACCAAAACACTGGCGTACCATTTAAACAGCGATCACCACCAGCCGGGAACAGGACGCAGGTACAGTCAGTCGAAGGGGAAGTTTTGCTAGCGCATGACCGCCCGAATAGAAAGCGATCGGATGCAACCAGACAGAACAAAAATAAATACTTTTCTTCTGTTATTTGACTTTCTAATTTGATACTTTTCATCTATTGTTTGACTTTCTAATTTACAAATTGAGATGCACAAAAACAAATTTAGAGTCAAAAGAGGGAGATGGTAAACTCCGAAATAAAACTACCAACCGAACAACTTTTCTCAACAGGTCCCTTTCGAGAGGTAGGCAGCCTCATAAAATTAAATGCCAAAATCAAACCAATTATCCGTTTATACCTACCTGAGAGGATAGGTATTCAATAGAAGTTACCCATACCTAATACACGAGGATGCTAGTAAGCTTATATAATAATTACTGGAACCAAATAATAAAATACAGACAGTCCTCATCCTAAATTTGGCATTTCGAGTAAACCTTACATATATCTCACATGATAATTGGCTGAATGGATAGGCACACAACCTATCGATAGAAGCAGGCTAAATGTCGACAAGATCGTCGTGTGTTATCTATGTTATTGACCTAGAAAGGGATGTAAATTCCCGACGACGAGGAATTTACAGCGTTTTCTGGAGGTGGCATGTAACTTAGGACCTTACGTGTCACATTTTTGCGACTAGATTCGTGTCAAGGGATGTCATGGTTTTCCCCTTCTACATTCAGTAAAGTAGATTTTCCTGGAGGTGCAATGAGGTTGGGGCATTTCTGAAATTGGTGAGGAGACCTGGTTTTCTTTATTCTGGCGTGACGGTTGCCAACTTGGAACAAGGAGAGGCCAAGCGAAAGCTCGTCAGACCCGGCCGGTTCGGATATCCAGACACGCAGATATCGATCGCCTTGTTCAAATTATCATCCATCGGTTTTGTTTGGTAAAAAAGAGGAGCCAACTTTAGCTTGAACAAATTCATTCTCGTTCCTCTCCCTTCCCTCCCAAAATATATACATGGATGGCGCCGATAACTAACACCATAAATTTATCGTATGTTTATCACATAAATAAAATCTAACACTTTATTATACTCACATTACCCTATGACAGGTAGAATCACGTAGCTAGTTGAAGAGCAGGCGACTCAGAAAAATAAGGTTTATGAAATGGCTTTAAAACACAGCGGTAATGGATTCAACTCACTCTATCTCAAAAGAACCGAGGGGTACCACACACATACAAAGATAACTAGGTTTCTATACCGAGAAACAAAAAACCAACACAACTTTCGGTGAAACCTTTTTATACTGAACCGTCACGAGAAATAATTACGTTCAAGGTCGTAAAACACGTAGACAAACTAGGGTGCACACACTTGAAGGGGTGTGTAGTAAAGAGAGGGGCAAAGGCTTGTAAAGACGGCAGGGAGGATATTCCTACCCCGGATATATACATTACCAAAGCCTTATGGAAAAGTTACCTATGGGACTTAAAGAAAATTTATCGTAGAAAGAAGAGAAGGAAAAGTTTGAAAAGTGCAAATCATTACAAATTCAATAATTTTATGTTTATATATATATGTAGAATGATGTTCTCGGTTTACCCGCGTAACGTAGTCCTTAAAAGGACTTTTTAATTTCTGACGTTTCGGACAGATCTCACTGTCCATCTTCAGAGGCCTTATGTCCTGAATTTTGTCTCAAACTGAACGCTTTCGCGTGTCTGTTCGGTCCAGAAGTCAAGAGAATTGATAAGTGGGTGCTTATCAATTCTTATATCTAGGACGAAGTATGCGTGTTGATAGTGATTTGACGGTAGAGGGGGTGGGGGCGGGGTTGGCAATATCAAGCAGTATGCGTGTAGCGACCTGATTGGGTTGCTTTGAACTTGTTGGAAGTACTTCTGAGAATTTCGGAAAAGCCGGTTTTGTGTTATTTTGGTCAATTATAACTTTCCAGGTGTTGGGAATTCTAATTGAGTCATTTCTGGTATTCATATTATTTTTATGTTTATGAATTTCAATTGCTTCGCGCTAAATTCTTTTTGGCTCATTGTATATGCTAGCTATTGTTGTGGTATTACTAAAGTCTATTTTCTGACCTTCATTAAGGACGTGTTGAACTATGGATGAAGTTAGCGTTTATTAGTGACATCCACCTTATGTTCTGCAATTCTACATGATATTTTTCTATTAGGTTATAAGGTATTGTATAAATACCTTGTGACTCGAGTGGAATGTGGTCTTCCGGACTTCTCAATAGAGATCAGATTTTATTTTCCGATTTATAAATGGTTTTCATTTTATTGCTTTTGAGGATGCGACTAATTTTATCTGTTGAGCCTTTGATGTATGGGAGAATTGCTAGAGAAAGGGGGGGTTCTTCTTCCGTTTCAGGATTAGTTTTTTTGCGTCTATTTATGGATTTGTCAATTAAATATTTGGAGAAGCCATTTGCTTGAAGAGCGCTACTAAGAAGATCTAGTTCTTCGTGAATATGATCTTTGTCCGCTAGTCGTTGTGATCGGGTAACTAAGATATTTATAACTGATGACAATTGAGATGGATTGTGATTTGAGTTATCGTTTAAGTATCTATTTGTATGTGTCGGTTTACGATAATATCGAGAAATGGGAGACAATCGTTTTCTTCGATTTCCATGCTAAATTTATCATTATTCTTATTTCATGGTAAATATCTTCGTGGATGCTGTTCAAATGAATAAAAAAGTTATTCAGTTCTTCAATTCCGTGTTGCCAAATAATGAAGGTAATAATAATAAAAATACGATTTATTTAGAATACCACATTGTAAATCCAAATACGCGCAAAACTCTGTAATAGTACGTATCTGTGAAACTTACAATGCCTTACGAGATGTAGACATTTTCAACCATAACTTGATATCATATAAAATTCAGCTTAATAAATTAATAAATAAAAATACTTTTATTTTATTCGATTTTTTTTGTAGTTGTGAAAATTACATTATTATCACCCGTAGTGAATAGTATAGCTATGCGAAAAGTTGTATTTTTTCTATTTGTTTTTAATTTTATGTATTTATTTATTATGTTTATTTTTTTGCCATTTAATATGTTGTGTAGGTAAAAAATACTAAATCAACATTTAACTCAATGGAACTTAATTGGTCTAGATAGAACATATGAATGTTTATTGTTATAATTTTTTACTGTACGACTGTTTGCTTGCTAAATAAAAAGAAATAAAAAATATATTTTTAAATAAGTTCTGCTTTGTAATCATTATTGAAATTAAATTGGAGTTTTAAAAACTGAACTGAATAACAATTTTTTTAAACTATCTATAATTAATAAGAATACATTGTAATTAATTCAATGCTGTGAAATTAATAAATTATTACATATGTTTGGTGTATAGTAAAATGTGTGGTTCAATTGAATCTATATAATATGCTGATTCATATTACTGATGGTTCGCGGCCCATTTCCCCTGTTTCGATTTTTTTTCATAAATAGTCTCTTTTTTATCAAATTATAAAAGAACCCTTGAACTCCCGACTCACTCCTCTGAATAATTCACCCATTTCTTTACACTGTAAGCATCACCCCTCTAATGTACGGGTACTAACTGTACGGGGCACCCTCTCAAACGCCTCCTTCAGGGCATAATTTAATGGGCACTTTTTGCTACCACCTGCTTAGTGCTTAATGCTCCATTTTAAACCATCTTAGTTATGTTCACTTCCTTATCCCATACGATTTCTACTTGACTACAATTTAATTTTTTAAGCATCTCTCTTTCAAATCACATATATCTGATATAGTCTCCCACGCTAACAAAATGCTTGGATTTGTTCTTCGTGATGCGAGATCATTTACCAACTAAATCGCAATACGGAGAACATATTAAGCCCTTTTTCGCAATATCATGGAATATAGCTTCATTATTTGAACCTCTCCTAAACAAAATCATATCCCAGAAATAGAAAAAAATGATTTTATAGATTATAAATTTTATAGATTTCATATACGACGTTACCTATATATACATACTATCCATCCTTGTACTTAACAGGAATGTTTGATTTCAACACCTTAGGAGCACGCCAAAAATATTATTGGCAAACATTTTTTCTATTAATTTCTGGAACTATACTTAATCCACTTATATTGAATGAGATTAACTTATATGTGCCTAATACACTCCCACTTTTTTATACTCCGAAAGCGAGGACTTTTGCCTAACTGAACGCGCCAACCAACAGAGCGACTCAACTGATTAACGATTGTGCATTGACCATTAACGTTTTCAACTTCACTTACAAACAGTTCAGCAACTATCTTTTGACATGTCACAAAATGGTGAAACTTCCCCCCATGACCTTTTATACTTACATGTATCTTGAGAGCATAACCATTTTATGGATAACTATAATAAATAAATAAATGAGATTCTCTTTTCAATATTCAATGTACCCACAATAGACAATATATATAAAAAATATTCAATTCTACAAATTTATAAAGAAGTACAGTTAAATAACTTACAATTCAATTCATCAGCAAGATATCAAAAAACTATCAAAATCCCAAAACTTAATACAAAGCACACACAAAATACCTATCTCTATCTAGGTATATCATATTTCAACATCCTTCCATTATATCTAAAAAATATTGAAGATATTCAGGAATTTAAAATAAAATTAAAAAATTACCTAAAACTACTATAAAAATCCATATCTTACTCTTATTATTATTTCCTTCAAATCTTGAAACTGTATTATTGATAAATCTTGCCTATTTCTTACTTATCCCTTTGGTTTTGCAAATATATTATTTACTTACTTACATGATTACATATAATTGAGCTAGGATTCACTCACCAAACACAAGAGCCTCGTCTCTTTATGGTGAGGAAAAGCTATTATTATTTACCTTTATAACACTGTATAATATGTATAAATTGTATATTTATTGTAAAAAACATACAAATATTAAATAAATTTAAAAAAAAATAAAAAATACGACGCGAGCATCTAACCTTTCTGCAGAATAAAATAAATGCTTATCTGCTCTTTCGAATGTGTTCGATCGATTCATTCTGAACAACGTTCGATTATTTCAGTGTTTCGAATATGCCCATCGCTATTTGTATTAAGACAATGTTGTGTTTAGTTTATATGGGAATAATATAATTTGATGTAGTCACGATATCAGCAGCCACATCATGTCATTTCTGAATATTAATGGGATTTCCTTTATTAATGTCACGTAAAAACGAATTAAGTCAAGTTGCTTGGAAAACGCCCAAGGCGAAACTTCTAATATTCTTTATTGGTTCATTATAAAATACATATATCGATTATTTCAACATTTTCATAATTTTACGTGTAACGTTCTTCGTTATTTTACGTGAAATCCGACCTTTTGCTGGCTGCCTAAATTTCTTAGCGATACGAACAAAGGTTCACTATCGCCAATCGAAACTGAGCAATTACTAAGTAAAGTTTAAAAAATACCATCTCTAGGGTAAGAGCTCAAGGAAGTGCCTTTAGATAACTTTAAAGTAAGATATGATTTTCATGGCCAACAGTTGATATTGATATTTATTTTTGGGGTATTTTGCTGTACTGCGCTACCTTATTCTTCATTCAACGTTTCGGACAGAGTTACAGTGTCCATCATCAGGGCGGACTTATAAATATTCTGTTTTAAGGAAAATTCTCTAGGAGGATTATCGCACGTGACACAGTATTACTTCTACGTACATAAACAGACACATCACCACAATCTACACATCTGCCCTCATGATGGAAACTGTAACGCTGTCCGAAACGTTGGCTAACGAAGATATAATAAATCACGATAAAACTTTTAACTATTTGTTTGGCTCATTAAAAACACTTATATTATTGTAGAAAGCAATCACTTTGTGGTTTGACATATTTAATAAAATAAAATATTTTTTGTTTTAAAAAAGCACAATTTTAATTTAATAATTAATTATTACAGTAATAATTTGTACCCTGGTGATGCTTGAGTAAATCGAAACCGGTGAGTTTTTAAAATTATTAAAATCTCGTGGTTTTTTAAAACAAAAAGTATTTTATTTTATTAAAAACACTTATGTTTTAATGTGAATACCCCACAAGCGTCATAGGAGCCACAAGAGTCATTGGGTAAATAAATTGATTAGAGGTAAAAATCAAGGTCCACCCCTGTTATCCTACTTTTTAAAACACCGCAAAAGGGTAATCTAGGAAATCTAGATTAACGTAAGCACGATCACAACATATTCGTGAAACCTGGAAAATTTTGCCAACCCTTAGACCAATCTAGGGATGAAATCCAATTATGGATACCACATATCCAATTCCAAGTTATAATCTGTACATGGTCATTATAATCCACTTGTGAAAAGTTTTTCCAACCTTGTTAATAGTTTTTTCCATCCTTGTTAATATGATGTGGATTCATCATATTAACAAGGATGGAAAAAACTATTAACAAGGTTGGAAAAACTTTTCACAAGTGGATTATAATGACCATGTAAAGATAATCCGATGGAGATGTTTCTTCCATGTGACAGAAGTCAGTTCAATTTCGCCTTACTTCCGCCGAAAATGATTGGAAAGGTTTTCAAATATCGACATTCGTTCTATGATTAATTTAATTATTGGCCTTTCTCGGGCCTCAAATCAAGTAAATTGTGATATCAAATTTTCATTCAAGTTAGGTTTTTAAGTTCAGTTGAATATGTCAGTTAGTATACCGTGGCTCCTACGTCAAAGGAACAGAATATCAGTTTAAATTTCAATAATTATTTTGATCTCCGTGATAAAATGTGATAAATGTAATTTACTACGCGAAAGAAAGAATTTTTTAAATAAAAGTATTGTATCTTTTTTTGAAATGTGTTCTGATTTCACATATTACATAAATATACTTTTTTTTTCAAATTTTCGTTCGATAGTCTCTAAAATTGTGTTCAATGATTTTTACATATATTCAAACAGGAATTATAACAACCAACTAATGGTTTTACCGATGGTAAAGAAAAATAAATAAATAATTTATGGCGCCGTTTATACTGAAATTCACCTCAAGGGCGACTTACAATAATAATTAAGCGATTAACCTAAAGACATTAATTAAGAAATTAAATCTAAACACATAAATAACTAACATTTAGCCTGTAAACCTTTTTAGTACTTCGGTCATAACATTGATGAGTTGAGCGATTTAGCAGTTGTAACTACATACTAATATTAAGAAGCATGTACACCGGTAGCACCGGTTAGTGAAATCTCACCTAAAAATAGACATGCATAAAACTGGAGTATCTTAAAACTGTACTTAAATTACCTTGAAAATACTCTAATAATCACGTGGATTAAATAAAGAATTTTGTCTTTTTTATTATTTACTAGCTGTACCCCGCCACGCGTTGCTGTTTCTCTGTCGGTGCAGATAGAGAAACAATAGCGCGTGTTGCTTTTACGTCCAACAAATGGCACTGTTTTAATAAAAAAACATGTTTTTTCAAAAAAGCATGTTTCCAAAGTTTCAAAGCAATCGTCTTAATTTTGTAAGATAGTTGCCAATAAAAGATGTGCAGTGAAAAAATTAAGAAAATGTTGGTAGTTCTTATTCGAAGTATGATACAGTTAAATATGGCCGAAGGAGATAGGGTCCCATTAGATCAGTGGTAGAGCAGTGCCCCGGCAAGGCGAGTGACCGTTTCCCTTTTCTCATTTTTCTGTTTCAGATTTTAGTTTAAAAATCGCTAATATTGTCTTCAATAATTAAATATTACAATTTGAGGTTTTACTTAATAAAGTTATTCCAAAAAATAAATAATTAATTTATATTTTTTTATGTAAAAGCCCGATTGTAAAATTAATATTTATCAGTGGGTTTTCTCCGTGTGCGACAATCTAATTCTATTTAGTTGTTTTCTGATTCCAAAATTATAAGTATTTTTATTTAACAGTTCATCCTTAAAGTATTTTCGCATTTTATTATTCATTTTCATTTTGTCTCTTTTTTTCCTGATATCCAATTTAGGTCTTCCCCCATTTAAGTCTTTTTTTAATTATTTGCTATTCATTAGTATACATATCATAGCTCTGTTTTGAATAATTTGTAGATTGTTTGGGTATCTTTCATTGATCAAATATAATATCCTGCAGCCGTAAATTAAATGTGGACCAACTATCTTGTATTATCATCTTTACAACTGTCGTGTACTATGAAAAGTGTTTCGATTTGTTATGAATTTATTATTTCATAACAAATCATTTGAATAATTTCTAGTTTGTTTGGGTTTCCTTCGTTAACCAAATATAATATCATGGAGTCGTAATCTAAATGTGGAGCAACTATCTTATATTATCATCTTTACAACTGTCGTGTAATACGAAAGGGGTTTAGATTTGTTTTGTTTTTATTATTTCATAACAAATTATTTGAATAATTTCTAGTTTATTGCGTTTCCTTCATTGGACAAATATAATATCGTGGAGCCGTAAACTAAATCTGGACCAACTATCTTGTATTATCATCTTTAAAACTGTCGTGTACTATGAAAAGGCTTTCGATTTATTATGATTTTTTTGTTTATTTCTTATTTCATAACAAACTATTGAATAATTTCTAGTTTGTTTGGGTTTCGTTAGTTAGCCATATATAATATTGTGGAGCCGTCATCTAAATGTGGAGCAACTATCTTGTATTATCATATTTACTACTGTCGTGTACTATGAAAGGGTTTCGATCTGTTATTAATTTATTGTGAATATATTGAGAATTTATTTTTTCATAACAAATTATTGTTGACTAATAATACCTTTACGTACGAGTACCATAAATTATTTGATATCACTAACGTAAGTTCCGTTGATTATTATTTATTAATAAGTTTGGTACCTGGCATGTTGGTATTTTAAAAGATTTACGATTTTTGATGAATTGCCGACAGATGTTAAAGAAGCTAAAAGCCTTGCTGCTTTTGTGGATTGTGGTATTGTAAAGTGTCCTTAATGTCATAGAAATACGTTATTAAAAGGTTTTTACTAGATATAAAAATGTAATTTTTTTATAACTAAATAAAAACATACGAACAAAATACTTACTACAATTATAAATTAAATATAATTGAATTCATAATTTCTTTCTTATGTTCAACAACCGTCTGATAGATATTTTGATTAATTAACGCTTCTGAACGCTATGGAAATAAATAATAACTTCAATTCAAGAGAAAGAGAGCGTTACATTTATTTTAAATCAAAATAAAAGTCGTATATTATTGAAAACCTTGCGTGATTACACAGCCTGTGAAAAATCACGTTTAAAAAAATTTATTATAAATAACAATAAAAATATACGAATTTAAACTAAAAAAAACTTCTACTACCGAGAATCGAATCCTGATCAACAGCTTGGAAGGCAACTATGCTGACCTAACATTAGACCACCCAACTATAAATTGGAAGAACGGCAGCATAAATTTATTTTATGTATTGAAAATTAAAATAATTATGTATTTTTTTATTGATTTTCAGAATGTTGCTTACTCTCACATTACATCACAACCGAAATTATAGTGCTTAATTTAATTCATATTTTCGCAAAATTATGTCAAGATGCAACATGAACAACGTTTGAAAAAGATTATAAAGACAGATGAATTTACAGAACTTAATATAATTTTACAAGCGTTTTCGTAATTTATTCGTGCAAACAAAAATAAGGTTGTTTTTACCTAAATCAAGATTTGTTTTCGCGTTTTATAAACCTAGCGAGATCAATTGTAAGAATCTAATATAAATCTTGTAATATAAAATAATAATTGCAATTTCACGGATTTTCCATATTTTTCCAATATAAAAGTAAAAGAATGAAAGAAAAATACGTATTTTTAAGATTTTCCGCCAAACGTGAGTTTAAAACCGATACTAACTGCAAAAACTGATGTTTTTAGTTAAGCTTGGTTTCGGTAATGCCATAATCATATTGACTGCCCATGCCTAGAACAAGCAATCAATATCAAATATCTAGGACTAACCTTTGACACACACCTAAACTGGAAACAACATATCTATAACATTACAAACAAAATCCGTTTAATCTATTTACTTTTTCAAACAAACACGTAATTTCCTTGACCCTAAACTTTTAAAATCAGTGTATTTCTCACTATGCCAATCACACATAGAATACGGAATTTTAGCTTGGGGTAATACTTCTTCTAGTGCCCTCGACCCCATTATTAAAGCACAAAAATTAATCATAAAAATAATTCTCAAACTTCCTCTTTCTACCAGCAATGATACTATCTTCAATACTATTAACGTTTTGGACATAAAACAGCTCTTTGCAAGATTCATCTTGATTAATTTACACCAAAACAGCAAAACACTATACAAACCAACTCAAACGATACACAATACCTGAGTCAAAAACAAAGAACTTCTCCAAACTCCTTTTGCTAAAACCACCTTTGGGCAAAGACATTTTAAATACATAGCTTGCAAACTATACAATATACTACCAGCCACTATTAGACGAACAGATTCAATGACTAAATTCAAACATGAAATAAAGAAATGGATAGCAAGTATTGGGCGTCCCACTATCACAAACATATGTAAACCAAATTACACGTAAACAGTAACAACAATTCACATTCAAAATAAAATAATGTATTCAATAATTTTATAATAGCCCCTTTGTAAGTAATCTTTAAGTACCTGAATACGTCTGTCTCGACACAGGTGTACCCTAGTGAGACAGATGTCGAAAAATTTGTGTAAAAAACTTTATATTGATAAATAAATAAAAATATATTTGTTAGTGACACGAAGCTCTATCTCGTTCATACAGCCATTTAATAGATACAGTTGAGCATATAAGCATTCCGTTCTTTATTTGCGTTTATCACAAAACTATGTTTTTGTAGATAGGCCCATGTGATCCTAAACCCCCGAAATGATCATCTATAATATAAGGATATTGTGTCCAAAGTCGTGCGGGCTTTAATTGCACCTTAGCCGATAGATATTACCAGTTCTCGAGAACTCCTGACCACGTCCCAGAATAGGGGCTTGTTTAAGCATCCTTTCACAAAGGGAGCCCATCACTGCTGTGGTAGTTGAATTAACACAAGTAGTCCACTTTGAAAGCAGGGTTCGGTCACCCATGTAATGCGAACGCTTTGATCCATTACACAATACACATAGTTAATTGTTGGCATTGCTGAAAGTGGTTTCAGCGGATTCAAATCTTCTAATTCTCTAAATTGTTAAGTACGTACGCTTGTGAAGTGAAACTTTTTGAAGTGAGACGGTACAATCTATCACCGAACAGGTAATCTATCACGTTTTAATTGCAATTCATCTAATTCAACATTTGAAGTGAGACGGTACAATCTATCGCCGAACAGGTAATCTATCACGTTTTAATTGCAATTCATCTAATTCAACATTTGAAGTGAGACGGTACAATCTATCGCCGAACAGGTAATCTATCACGTTTTAATTGCAATTCATCTAATTCAACATTTGAAGTGAGACGGTACAATCTATCGCCGAACACGTAATCTATCACGTTTTAATTGCAATTCATCTAATTCAACTTTTTGAAGTGAGACGATACAATCTACCACCGAACAGGTAGTATATCACGTTTTTATTGCAATTCATCTATTTAGCAAAAACCACTATATACCAATATACAGGGTGTCCGGGGGTAAACTTCGAGAGGTGATTTTACATGATAGTAGAAGTAAAAAAGATAAATTAGTTTTTTCAAAATTGCAGTGTTTATTTTCCCACGCAAAAATATATATTTTCTCATACAAATAATTAAACTTTTTTTCCTAAAAACTACCAATATTGAAATTTCTCTTATTAACTTCTAAAATCATGTAGAATCACTCCCTACACCTCCGAACACCCTGTATAATTAGCATAATACACAAGGTGTCCGGGGCTAAGTTTTAAAGTAAGAAATTTTGAAAATATCTATTTCTAAATTCCGTTGTTTTTTTTTCATACAAATATATTTTTCCATAGAAGTTTTTTTTCCGTACATGCAATTTAACTATTTAACCTAAGAACTGCCTTAGAACGTTGGAATTTTGAAGTTATTATTTATCTTTTTTACTTCTACCGTTATGTACAAATTTCATTCCGTTATTCCTGACTGGTGATCGACGCGACGGAGCAATAATTACAACTTACTCCCGATGCTCAACTTCATTTCAGGATGTGATTCGCCCATTATTCTTAAAACCATAACATACGCTGTTGCTGTTCTTGATGATCACCATACATTACGTGGCGACTTGTCTGACAATGGTATTGTACACATATACGATGTACGTAAAAAGAACTATTGTAATCTACTGCCTGAAAGAGCGTACTAGACTTTTTGCCACCAAGCTTGAGGGGGATTAGTAAGAGATTTAATGCTAGATTTACACGAAACTTATTTCCATACCGAACGCTATATGGAAACCATATCGGTATCAATGTAACAATAATAATCAATATACCCGCATTGAATTTTTTTGTTTTAAACAATCATTACTTCCATAAGTACGATTTCATATAGATACTGTGTAGATATAATTTTCATTAAACAAGAAATAAATTTTTGGACAGTATTTAATGCTCAAAAAAATGGCTTAGCAAAAACACTATTTTTTACATTAGCTCCACACAAGAGGACCTGAGGAAAAATATTTTCCCCAGGGCCTATGCGTCCTTGGGGATGTTTTGTGGAGGGTCTTCTAGGGAAAGGAAGGAGAGAAAATTTTGGGACGGAAAATGTATGAGGGGTGTGTAGGAATCTGGGATCATTGAAGGGGACCCACCCCACCTTTTTCCAACAGCTGTGTGAGGAAACTGATTGTTTAACCTCCTTTTTGTTGGTTGATTGTTTAGCCGCACACGTCAGGACTCTATTTTTTTGTAAAAAGAAGCTATATTTATTTTAAAACCATTCTAGACCCTCCACTGTCTCTGCATGCATGATTGTTTGTACGAAATAATGTATGCATACTTACATTAATAGTAACACAAAATAAGAACACATCAGAGATGTGTTCGCCTGGTGGTTTGGCATATAAAATTAAATAATAAAGAAGGAAAACAATATTTACAAGTGGAAGTATGATTGAAACATAAAAATATACAAGCCGCGTATCGAGGGCAGTTTAGCCCACTATCACGGGTCAGTCCCGGCAAGAAGGAGCGTGGCAAGCAGCCTGGCCATAACGAGCCCAAGCACCCGCGTCCCTTAGCCAGTTTTCCGAGAGTACCCTCGAGGAAATTTAAATGAAGGGGGGAGATACTCCCAAAGACTCTAGGGAATGAAGTGAGCATCAGGTCACCGGAGGCAGGACGGAAGGGGACCGGGCTCGCGCAAACATTCCCCAGGCCCGCTCATGATGCCGGGGGAGGCACCCGTGGTTCGTGGGACGGCCGCACCGGATTAATGTCACCTTGCTGGATGCAGGAACAGGGTCTATCCTCCCCCATGGTGGGGAAATGAACAACGCACTGCAAGGAATTTTAGAGATAACCGGGTGCTTATAGTTTTATTTAATTCCTTAGTTAGGAGTAGACTTGAAAGTGGGTCAGTGATTTGGAGTCCACACCAGGTAAAGTATTATCTCATGTTGGAGAGAGTTCAGAAGAAATTCTTGAGATTTCTCTACATGAGGGAGTATGGCTACTACCCGTGGCTCTATCCCACTGACTTTCTTTTGGGTATGCTCGGAATGAACTATCTACGGGTCAGGAGGGATGTGCGCATTGCTACACATTTCTTTAGACTTATTCGTGGGTGGTTTGAAAACTCGGTCATCATGGAGAGCATTCACTTCTATGTTCCCGATGGTTATCTACGTCACCGACAACATAGACTTTTTTATCTCCCGGCCTGCAGAACTAACTTGCCAATGCTCATGCCTGTGGGGAGAGCAATCTTGCTGTTGAACAGAATCAATTCAGATATCGACATTTTTAGCATCAATGAAGCTTCCTTTAAATGGCAAGCTCTATTGTCACTGGTGTAGTTAATATACACACTGTTAATATTAATCTAAGAATTCTTATTATAAAAATATTTTAAATACGCATTGAAATTAACAATTTTGTAATGTTTTTGAAATGAATACACAAAATTGAATTGAATTTAATTGAACACAGTACGATAGAGTTCAGTTCGACAACCTAATCATAAACCAATTTGTTAGTAACAAATAAAAAGGTAAATAATAAACGTAGAAAATAAGTTGTGATCAAGAACAAATTGACCGTTCATAATAGAAAAAAAGGAAGGGAAAATGATTAACATAGTAGTAAAGAGCTAAAAACATAAAAATAAACATTATTATAACTATGCGTTACGCGTTCCTAATAAATAGGGCTCAAAATCAACAGTAAAAGGAAGAATATGCATAAATAAACATTGTTAAGAACGGGCAAAAACGGTGTAAAAAGCCAATATACACAATAAATTAATAAAACAAACAAAATAAAATAATAAATGTATTGCGATCATGCCATAAGACAAAGAAGGTAAAACCAAAGAGTATATAAAAATAAAATAAATAAATAAAACACGAAGCAATCGTGCATAAACAATATCAAAGTTGTGATAGAGGAGTAACCGTGGAGTGACAGGAACAATACGCTTGGCACCTGAAACAAAGATGATTTTAATCTAAATCAGCAACTCTAAGCACATGCCATCTCTCTACCCAGGACTTTACAAACTTTTTGAAGCATTCAAAATTATCTCTGTTCAACACGAGATCGGCATTCCATGCCGGTCTTGTAATCCCTCTCAAGCCATCCAACATTTCCTCTCGGGCATCCTTCATCAACTCGCAGTGCCACAGAATGTGCTCGGCTGTTTGGTTAGTGTCACCACATGAACAGTTCGGATGAGGAGACAAGGCAAGACTATGTAGCCACCCCCTGAGCTCCCCATGACCGGACACCAATTGCGTCATATAGTGATCCAGTTTTACGTTCGCCCCTTCCATTCTGCTTTTAACTGAAGGTAAGAAAGAGAAAGTCAATCTACCCTTCGTCGATCTATCCCATCGCTCTTCATCGCTCATCTCAACTCAGCGTTCTATCTCGCATGGCTTTCAATAAGCCAGGAAGGGACACCGCTCCACCCGGTGTCAGTTCGACTCCCAGGTGGACAGCAACCCTACCTCTTGTCAATGCCTTTTTTTGTCAAAACTTCTCTAATTTCCAAATCAATCGGCAGTGTACTGGCCAGAACCGGTAATGCATCATTAGCCACAGTCCTATATGCGCCCGAAAGCGCCAACAGGGAAGTCCGTTGGCCCCGCTTGAGGGCCAAGTGGATTAATGCATTATCCAGCCGGTGCTCCCACACAGAAGTGGCATACGAGACATGCGTCACGTAAACACCCCTATATATGAGGCGAAGTGCCGGAGTCCGCAATCCCCACCCAGCCATTGAGAGCCTTCTTAATTTCAAGAATAGGGCCTGGGCCCTGCTATAAAGCTCTTGACGTGCGCTAAGAACGAAGAAGATCTATCTAAAGTGACGCCTAAATACCTGATGCTTTCAACGAAACGAATAGTGGAGCCTCCCATTCTGATGGAAGGGTTTCTGGCACGACTGAGCATACCCTTCATCAATAGTCCCACGGTGTTATGGGGAGCGAAGTTCAGCCTGTTTCTCTTACCCCATTCAACAATTTCACGCAGACCCTGTTCTGCAATCAATGCAACGAATGCTCTTCTGCAACGAATCTGGGATCAATGTGTCAAGGAGTGACGGACGTATGAATCCATCCATCCCACTACGGTGCTAAGTGATCTCAACCAGTCTCACCCGATCCAACCCGCCACGCAGTAGGTGGGTAGACGCAACCGCCGCTAAGACCTAGATAAACCAAACTCCATGAGCCCGGGCACCCATGCTAATTCACCAAAAGTAGCGAACCACTTGATGTGACCTGTGGCAGGGGTGTTGGTTATCCAATAAATGGTTCCCGGGACAGCGGTACCCATACCCGCCTCCCACATTGAAATTAAGTAACTACTTAATTTCGTTTGAAATGTTACTCCTGCGTGAAATCTGGTTCAAAATAATACTCAAATTTTATTTGAATTTATGTGACATTTTCTGGAATCAAATGAGTGAAGAATTCAGAAAAGCTATAAATTAGGTACCTACCTATAATATAATACAATATTTAGACAAAAAAATATTTTAGTTGGTGTTTTCGAAAACGGAACTGATTTGTTCAGAATTTATTTATTTAATTATTTAAACGCCCTGATGGGCTCTTACATGATATATATTTTACATCATTTACTGCATAATACAGTGACAACAGATCGTTTTTATTTTTTAAAACATCAACAAACAAAAAAAGCAATTTTTTTTAGGTTCACAACATATCTACACGAAAACAACAAATATACGCAATCGCTCTTTAAATATGCCACATATAAATGTCAGGTATCTCTTGAATACAGGCAAACTTATATTAAATATGTCGATATTTGAGGTGAATTTGTTTCCAAGTGTGTGAAAGCTAGAAATAGGTGCATGTATGTGCTAGTTGGTACCGAAGTTATTGTTGCAGAATAATATATTTTGCCTAGTTGCTCGAGTAGGTACTCTGAAATCTATGAGTTGCAGGAGTTCACAACAGTCTAGTTTGGAGTGAATAATCTTAAATAAAAAAGTTAGGTCAATTATTTTTCTTCTATTTTCTAGGGAATGTATTTTATGTGTATTTATTAAGAATGTATAGTTTATGTGTTGATTAGGTATGTGCAATTTGATGTTGATAAATCGTAAAAATTTGTGCTGCACACGTTCAATATTTTTTATATGAATCTGGTAGTATGGGGACCACATTATTGAATTGTACGAGTATTCTAACAAGTTCCGTACCAGCGACAGATACACGATTTTTATAACCTCCGAAGAGTCGAAGTCTTTGATGGTTCTGATTATAAATCCCAGTGTCTTCATACCTTTTTTAGTTATTTGTTGTGTGTGATTTACAAAATTTAATTGAGTGTCAAACATAACTAAATAGTGGGGTCTTTGTTGGACAAAATGTTAATGTCTTACATTTATCGATATTGAGGAATAAGTTGTTAGCTATACACCAATTATGTAATTTGTCGATGTTTGACTGTAAGATTAAGCCGTCGCTTATATTAGATTTTTTTTGTATAATTTGATATCATCAGCAAAAAGCAGAACATCTACATCGTCAAAACAATTTATGATATCATTTATAAATATAATAAAGAGAATTGGGCCAAGGTGACTCCCGTGAGGTAGGCCACTAGTTGCATGAAATAACTTATATTTGGAATATTTAATTTTGACAAATAAAATTCTGTTACAAAAGTAATTCGAGAACCAATCCAACAACTTGCCTCTCACTCCCAATGCATACAGTTTATGAAGCAATAATTTGTGGGATACTTTGTCGAAACCTTTTGAAAACGTCTGTATAGATACTGTCCACTTGTTTTTTGTTGGAAGAAGATTCCGTAATATAGTTGTGGTAAAGTAGCAGGTTAGTAGCAGTTGACTTTCCAGTAACGAATACATGTTCAATTACTTTGAGTATTGATGGATAAATTAAATCGAGAACAAGGGATTCAAAAATTTTTGGAAGTGTTGATTGTATACATATAGGACGGTAGTTTTTTCATGTCTGTGTCATCACCTTTTTTTGAAAATAGGGGTAGTAAAACTAGATTTCCAACGGGTTGGAAAATGTCCAGAAGAAAGTAAGTGGTTAAATAGTGCGGCAAGTGGACCTGATATTGCATGTTTGAGAAATATTGGCGGTATGTTATCTGGGCCCACAGATTTGTTCGAAAGGATTGTTTTGAGACAAAATTTGACAAAAAACCATAGGGAATATTATGAAAGTATCACAAAATTTCAATAATTAACGAAAAATACACGCGAATTTCACAAAAATGATCCGTGACACACATTCAAAATCAGTAATTAAGACGGTCAAGCCTATTTGTGAGTCTTTTTAAGAATGTTTTATATATACAGTATATACCGAAATAAACACGTAATATTTCCGCATAATATGCCTATGTGCTGTGTAATTACGCAAAATAATGACGACTATCAAATAATGACTGGAAAAAAATCGATGTCAAAGTAGAGCATGGCCTATTTTTCATGCAGAAACCATATGGAAATACGATCTGTAAGAAAAAATGTGCCGTCTAAACAAAGCGCCCATTAATAAGACCGTATGCCTATCTGTGCCTTTGTGTAGCTGTGATAAGGCTTGGGGTAGGGGGTATTACGTATGACGTGCAAGCTACCCCATGAGCCTTTGTGGCCGGGTTTATATAGCAACCCTCGCGTAACTTCTGCTCTATACTCTCTCTCTGCTTACTGCTACCCTGGCTGGATGCAAGAATCCCGAGTTGCTCACTTGGAAACTCTCACAGCAGTGGCGCACCTTTAAAAATGAAAGAAAATATAAATTTATTTTTGATGTGTAATTTCTTTTGTCACTTGCGTAGGAAGCGTGGCAAGACGGGGCGGGGCTCTTTCACTGAAACTGGACGACGCTTTTGCACGAAACGACGCTACATTCCGCCAGCCTTGTGACTTGTCAGCTCTTTTCTCCTGGCCCCCTAAAACTCTATTTATAAATCGCACAGAGTTTTATGATTTATATATTTAAATCATTCTCTACGATCTATATATTCACGTGGTATCAAAATAAATTTCAAAACCCAAAAATAGTTCATTTTAACTTATCGACGGAATTTGATTAGGTTTTCACTGTCATTTAGAGATTTTCTTCCGGAAGGTTTATATATATAATATATGCATATTATATTCATATAAAGTAGAGAAAAGTCTGAGTCAAAAGTCAGAGAATTTTTTTTTTTTTTTTTTTTTTAATGATATAATATAAAAATTAGTAATCACATTTTTTTTTTAATATGATATAATATAAAAATTAGTAATCACAATTTTTTTGAATATAATCAAGTCGCAAAACAATATTTTTTGGCCCTTACATTTCTAACCTTGAGATGCATCAAAATAATATACTACGAATTTGTAAATCTTTAAAAGACCTACAGAAAAGTCGTTGATGACCGAATTTGAATAGGCGGGTATTTCTTAACCTTATTCCTATTGATATCTATCTCCTTCACTTTCCCACTCCCTTCAGCTTCACAAAATATCCCAATAGTCAGCGATGTCATCGTCCCACTTGCTCCGGACAGTTGAGAGTAATAGTCCTCGAAATAAATACTTTCCAAAAATTCACACGCCACTGTGCTAATAACATAGCAGGAAGCATTCGAGCAAAAGTGGCACTGTTTGAACAGACTAGCGTACTGGCGTCCCTATGGAAATATCTGTGTTGCGCCACTGTTTACGCCATAGAATAAAGAATAATGCAAGAAATTTCATGAGAGCGTGTTTTGTGATCCAAAAGTCTAACTGTAATTAATAAAGAACTGTGTTTCACCATCGTTATTAAATTCAATGGGATGGTGACATGTGATGTCAGGCAAGTGTAAGAGAGACAGAGCGCGTATTGAATGGGCTAGAAACAAAAGTAATCAGTCAGTCGTGACACTGGTCCGCGTGTAAACGCTTTTTGACAAAACAGTAGGACAATAGCCGGTCGCTCCGCTCCGTACGTATCTCGGCTCTCGCGCTCGGATCTCCTACTTCGGCTTATAAGTGTCGCGTAAATGGAACACTACATTACATCTCGGTATGAAAGACAGAAGACAGATAGAATGGTAATCTTTTTCGTGAACTCGCTCATAACGCGCGTCGTCGTGTATCCATCTTTACAGGTTCCGCACTAGAACTACGGTAGAATTGTGGAATTGTCCCATTGTCCTGGGCTGTGCGGTCAAGACTGTTCACGGAGCATGGACTATTGTATTTTCTTCTATATTGTCCTCGTGGAATCCCGACATAAATAATGCTAATGCTCCTTCTAGTCAGTCACACTAATTTGCTGATATGACTTCACAAGGAAGAGGGCAGATCTTCAAATGTTGTTTTCATTGTATCCATTTTTTCACAAACCTTTTAGAAATTCAAAATTAATAATATTTTATCTTTATTTATTTTTGGGATAACTTAATAAGTAAAAACTCAAATTGTAATATTTAATTATGGAAGACAATGTTAGCGATTTTTAAGCGAAAGTTTGAAACAGAAAAATCAGATAAAAGATACGATCGCATTTAGGATTGAACCCAGGACCTTCGCCTTGCCAGGGCGCTGCTCTGCCAACTGTGCTATCGGGACCCTATTCCTTATGGTCATATTTAACTATATCACTTCGAATAAGTACTACCAACACTATCTTCGATAATTATTCAGGATAGCTGGTCACGCTTAATACGAAATTTTTAGCAGCCAATAACAATGTGCGATCAGAAAATGAAGATAAGGTAAATATTCGGCATCGCTGGCCATTCTTAATACGATTTTTTTTAAATAAAACCTTTTGATTCAACTTAATTATTAACTATCTGCATTTGGTATTTCTTTTTATTTTAAGATTCCAATTTTTAATTACGTAAAATGAAAATTCGCATTTGTTGTATGGGATGACAACCATTTCCAATCATTTTTGTCAATGATATGTTGGTGTTCTTGATTCTACACGATTAAATTTTACACAGCTGATAAATAACCGTTTATCAGTTGTTTGAAATTTAAATCAGTTTTATTAGTAAGGGGGTAAAGTACCGTAGCACTTGATAACTAATAAATAAAGAATGAACACTAATAATTTCTTACAGGTAAGCTTTATTATTAGTGACTTAAAACTAAGATAAATAACTAACTTAGTTTTGAAAAAAAACCTTTAATGATAATATTGCTTTTTCAATAAAATCTATCTATTTATACGAATAAACGTGTCTGTGGCGTGGTGTGGGTTTAAGATGAACAAATCTACAGTTTTATTCCGAGGTTGATGACATTTTGTTGATGACACTCGGCCTTCAAAACAAGACGATGTCACTGTCTATGTCTGATTTCGAATGACTCTGTCCAAAGCGCGGGCAACGCCGGGCACCTCTGCTTGTATTTATAAAAAGCTTCATATCGCTGAAATATGATTTAAGATTTTTACGGCCAAAAGTATTTTTGCTATTTGTTTTTGGGGTGTTATGCCGTGTTACGCTAACTCCTTCTTTAGCCAACGTTTCGGACAGCATTGCAGTGTCCATCATCAGGGCAAATGTGTTATTAGAGGTTGTGGTGAAATGTGAGCTTATGTATGAGGATGTGATACCGTGTTGCCAGCTCTCCACAACCTCTAATAACACATCTGCCCTGATGATGGACACTGCAATGCTGTCCGAAACGTTGGCTAAAGAAGGAATTATCGTAACACGGCATAACACCCCAAAAACAAATAGCAAAAATTCATATCGCTGGTTTATTATCCCCCTGGAAAGATGCCAAATTATAATTAATATAACTTTCCCAAGCGAAGATTCTCATCGACGCCGTACTAACAAACCTATGACACTATCACCGTATTATAATTTGCAAGCATCGCCGTTTTATTGTTATATTTACTTTCTCGGTAACGTTTGAACTACCCGTAACTATTGATAAAAATTATTGGCAAGGATTTAATCGATCTTGGCAAACGTCGCCGTCAATAATATCACGTGTCACTGACATTGAATACTCGAGCCAATGTGATCCGCTACCCGTGAAATACAATGCGCAAGGTGATCCTTCAAGCCTAGTATTTGTACATAAATTAATCAAACGATCTGTTTCAAAAGCACTCGGCTATATTATTATTATTATTACAAAAGCCCTTTTCTTAGATTATCTTGACAATGAATATGATATTTGTCGTCATATGATGTGAAGTTGTAATTAGAATTGTCATGGAAATGGTCTGCATTGTTCACGTGGGCGATAAGATCTAAGGTACATTGTGCTATCTCTCAGATTCCGTTGATGATAGGAAAGTTTAATTCTCATCTCGGGGTGTGTCGTACAATCCCATACAATCAATAATATAATAAGTAGATAAATAAGATTTAACATAATAATAATAGAAAAAGATAAAAGTTAAATGAAATATAAATATGGTAATAACAGAATAGAAATAAATAATGTTAAATTTTATAAGTAATATTTCAAAACAGTAAAAAAAAACAAACCTAGCGTTGTTTCAAGACATTAGCAATTGACACTGTTGGAAGCGAACACAGCAGGGATCTTACGATAGAGAACCTTCTATTGCTGGCTCGTCCACCAACTGATTCATTCCGGATTACGACAGTTCTCGTTAAAATATCCAAATTTAATTTTGAGTTTCAATCAATTGTAAATATTCTATAATTAAATGTAAGTAACTTTATAAGCGCTATTATTTGATGTGATACGACGTAAACACGCCCTGCAAGAAAACCAACGCCACGATCGCAGTTTTTCGCTAGTTGCTGGTTTTGTAGTTAGCGATAAGTTTTCTTATTAGGGCACTGATTCTGGGAACCTATAAACATTTCTGAGATACTGCAATACCGGGACAGCCCTAAAAACATCCGATACGAATGTTGTACCGTAACCTCCTTTAATTCATCTAAGACTGTACTTCTATTACTGTCAATTGTTTTGATTGAAGTTTGTCCACAGCTTGATATGAGTATATATTCAGGCTGTCACTGTGAAGAAGATGCATGAACTAATTTACATTAATTATACTTTGTAATCTTGTGATCCGTGAGTACCATTCTCGGGTATTGCGCACCGACGGTCACAATTAGTTTCACGTCGCGGTGTCACCAGTCAGCAGTGACATGTGACACTATTGTGGCTGCTGAAATAATGCTGCCAAATACTAGTACTCACGTTCGAGCACCTCAAATGTTGCTATTGACAGTTCAATTAGCATCCCTCAAACGGACGCTCGGATGAAATAACAGTTATGTTGTGAGGCGGTATATGATTCGTTAAACATATTTCACTTTATGACTCCCGTTCAATTCTATTGCGGTTTTGCTACGTTCAAAATGAGCTCAATTGTCCCTTACTTCTGGCGAAATGAATCAAACTTCTGATTATCAATTATATTGTTATGACTGGTTTAGCAGTCGAGTTTTCTTGATATAAATCAATTGCATCACACTTCTTTAAATTATATGTTCAGTGATTAATACTTGATATTCAATAATATTAAGTTATTTCTGATTATGTCATAAACTAAAGTGAAGTATGAAGTCATTTTTTGTTTTGGATTTTGCGGAAAATCTGTGTTGGATTTAAATTTTTTAGAAATATTATAATATTTTGTGAATTTTAATAATATACTGTGTCGGAATTTGTCAGAAGGTGAAATTTTGAACAATGGACTTATTGGGAATTAACTTCGATGGTGAGGTAAGGATGAAACGCAATCTGCATCAGTTTAAATTAAAAAAAGGTTTAAAAAATATGGGTTAGGTAACTTCTCTATATATGGCAAATATCTCCATTTTTGATTACCTCGTTATCAGAGTCACGAGTGTCAATGTTATCTCCTAATTTCTGGTTGTTCAAATCTGACCACCAAATATAGCCAAAGTAATTGCAAGCAACGTTTCTATTCTAAATGGTGGTCCTTCGCCAGGGCGATACTGAGAGTATCTACCACCATGATTTCTCAATTTAACGTACTAAGCCACTTGCCACGAAGATCAGAGATGCGTTTGACGGCGCTACATTTTCTCAGTTTGCAGAAATTGACTGTAAAAAAATATTTGCCCCAGGATGCCTTTCAAAAAACGATTCGAAATTTACCTTTTTGAACACCGTTTTAGTAAAGTTGGCATTTATTCTTGGGGTTTATACCATGTTGCGCTACATCATTCTATGCAGTTTCTATCATCAGACGTGTAATTAAATCACACCATTGCAAATATAAATAATTATAAAATGTCACCGGTGCAACTGAGCAATTTTTTCGCTCTACGCAAGTCATTTTTCTGCATGGAACAACCCCGCTAAGCGATAAATCGTCATTCGTATATCTGTAAAAGATAAACCTACGAAAGTGCGTTGTGGGCGTGTTCGTGTCCAAAAAGAAGCTCAGTTTGTCCTTACTTATTGTGAAATATATATCTCAAAATATTTTGACATGTTGAAATTATTTCACGAGAAGTTAACCAATTTCAATGGCCTGTCTTAGGTATAGTAGTCTAAAGAAAGGTTTTATGTAAATTGACGAAATCAGTTTTCTTTCAATTTGGTATAGATCAGAATTCTAAGGAATATCTATAAATTCCAGAATCTAATTGAGCCACATTATATTTTTTTTATTTGGTTTTACGCCCAGCTGGGCTTTTACATCGATTATGAGAACAGAATATACCTAATGAGCTATCGAAAATTATGCACAGAGTTTTTAAAGCATGAAATAACATTTAACTGATTAGTGAAACGTGTAACAATAACATTAAAAAATAGAAACTAGAAAAATACTTCATAAAAGACAAATCATTAAAACTACCTAAACCTCTATAATTTTTAGGATTCAAAAAATTGCTGGTACAGACTACGCTTAATTTTATAAATGGTGTTATTAAATATATTCCTCGGCTGGCTAAGTCCTCCATCACAACACAAGCAACATTTTCAGCTTACTGTGGTGGTAGTAGGAGATTTTCAAATATTGTCATGTTATTCGTAACCCGGGAATGTTTGTCTTTCTTTTTGAAAAAATAAAATATATATATATATAAATAGTATCCCCAAACTTGTTCCCCAGATTATGCATCCTATTGGTTAGTGAGTGTATCTAATAATTGGTTGTGTATGAATTGCAGAAAAAATTTTACATTTTGTCTTGTGTTCCAAGACAGTACATGGAATTTAATAGTAGCGACGATGACAGGACTGTCAATTAACTTGTTAATGACTCTGTATAATACAACCATGTCAGACAGCAATATTAGATGTAATTAATTCGATAAATTGACATAATTAATGTATTCAATTGTAATTTTGAGCTTAAAATTAATTTACTTCAGAAATATGTTCTTTTCTGTTCAGAACTCATGTTCGCCTTAAGTTCAATATTAACCAACATTACAATATTCAAGTACAAGCTATTGAGAGAATACAAAATAATGTTTAAGCTTTCTAAGTTTTAAAATGTGGTATTCCAGCAATTCTGTTGAACTATATATAACACTGTATTAAATTATATGAATTTGCTTAAATTGTCGGACTGGAGGATTTTCACTGACTTGATTTCTCTATATAAAATTCTGAGTGCTGCATTTAATATTACAAAAATTGCTTGCGCTGATAAGCTTTCGGATTCCACTTGATACTACAAGTCGGGTTTTATTTCAGTGCAGATATTCTGGGACTAACTACCATATATTCATGTACTTCTCATTGCCCAAAACACTAATGGAGGGAAATAATTATGCCGAGTCAGTTGACATCTTCAATTTATCACTAAATAAGAACAAAAGATGGATACAGTTATTGGGGTAGTTCAGTTTGTAATGATCTGCCCTTTCTACTTCAAATTTTTCCTTCGTCTTTCTACGATAAATTTTCTTTAAGTCCCATAGGTAACTTTTCCATAAGGCTTTGGTTATGTATATATCCGGGGTAGGAAGGTTCTCCCTGCCATCTTTCAAGCCCTTGCCTCTCTCTTTATTACACACCCCTTCAAGTGTGTACATCCTAGTTTGTCTACGTGACGTACGACCTTGAACGTACTCATTTCACGTGACGGTTCAGTATAAAAAGGCTTCACCGAACGTTGTGTTGGTTTTTTGTTTCTCGGTTTAGAAACCTAGTTATCTATGTATGTGTGGTATCCCTTGGTTCTTTTGAGATAGAGTGAGTTGAATCCATTACCGCTGTGTTTTAAAGCCATTTTATAAACCTTATCTTCTAAGTCGCCTGCTCCCCCAACTAGCTACGCGATTCTATCTATCGTAGGGTAATGTGAACATAATAAAGTGTTAGATTTTATATGTGTGATATACATACGATAAATTTATGGTGTTAGTTGTCGGCGCCATCCATGTATATATTTTGGGAGGGGAAGGAGAGGAAAGGAAATGAATTTTTTTAAAGTTAAGATTGGCTCCTCCTCTTTACCAAACAAAACCGATGGATGATAATTTGAGCAAGGCGATCGATATCTGCGTGTCTGGATATCACAACCGGCCGGGTCTCCCCTTGTTCCAAATCGGCAACCGTCACGCCAGAATAAAGAAAACCAGGTCTCATCACCAATTTCAGAATTGCCCCAATCTCATACACCTCCAGGAAAAACTACTTTACTGAGTGTAGAAGGGGAAAACCATGACATCCCTTGTCACGAATCTAGTCGCGAAAATGTGACACGTAAGGTCCTAAGTTACGTGCCACCTCTAGAAAACGTTGTAACTCCCTCGTTGTCGGGGATTTACATCCCTTTCTAGGTCAATAACATAGATAACACACGACGATCTTGTCGACATTTAGCCTGCTTATTAACGATAGGTTGTGTGCCTACCCATTCAGCCAATTATCATGTGAGATATATGTAAGGTCTACTCGAAATGCCAAATTTAGGATGAGGACTGTCTGTACTTTAATATTTGGTTCTAGTAATTATTTTATGAGGTTACTAGCATCCTCGTGTATTAGGTATGGGTAACTTCTATTGAATACCTATCCTCTCAGGTAGGTATAAACGGGTAATTGGTTTGATTTTTGCATTTAATTTAAAGAGGCTGCCTACCTCTCGAAAGGTACCTGTTGAGAAAAGTTGTTCGGTTGGTAGTTTTATTTCGGAGATTATCATCTCCCTCTTCTGACTCTAGATTTGTTTTGTGCATCCCAATTCGCAGCTTAGAAAGTCAAACAATAAATGAAAAGTATTAAATTAGAAAGTCAAATAACAGAAGAAAAGTATTCATTTTGTTTTGTCTGGTTGCATCCGAACCCTTTCTATTCGGGCGGTCATACGCTAGCAAAACTTCCCCTTTGATTGACTGTACCTGCGTCTTGTCCTATATATGAAAAGGTCATTGGCCCGTCTCCCACTCACAGCTGATTTACAACTCGCCTAGCACATTCATTTTAATGAGAACATTATTTGGGTTGCAGGCGTTGTAAACTCGGTTCCTGTACTTTGGTTGTACCCGTCCTTTAAAAAGGGTCCTCTGGAATTTAATAAATAATATAAAACTCACCCTGTTAGTCACCTCCAAATCCTAGTGTGAAACTTACCTGGTTACACTATATAGCTAAATCATTTTAGTTTTTGATCTCCTCCCTATCGGCTTCTTTCATCATTTTAGCGAAACCCTTGCAATCTGTTCAATTTTGTTCCCCTCCCTACACCTTTAAAAGGGTAATTAAATAACTCTGTAAATAAAATTGTACCTTCCTAATTTAACCTAATCTCTGTCAGGATTCGAACCCGAGTTTTTATGATTTGTTTGGATTCCCTGGTTTACGGTCTCAATGTGGTCAACGTGTTAGAACACCACCTGAATCAAACACTTCCTGCCTTTAAATACGTTCACTCTGTTTTAAACGCAATCATTATCGTTATTATTTCCATGTTTTTAAGACGAGTAATTTAGTTGGAACCGTATACACGTTTAATTTAACACATTTTATATTATAATCGCGATCGCACAACCCTTAGCGCCCCTGGGGTGATTTTTCACAAAACGGCGCTCTACAAATTATCCAATTATTATCATTATTATTATTATTCTCACTGAGTCCAATCACTTTTTCACTTTAATTCAATATTCAGGAAAGCTTTCTAACACCATCTGAATTCTCTAATTAACTGTAATACACAACACTTCTGATTTGTACCGATTTCACGGAGCTGTCAACGTACACAAGTTCAAAACCCGACTGCCTTTATTTTGAATCCTGTGGGAATGTGTTTCTTCAAGGCCCGCCTGTCAATAAATCTTATGTTCTTATCCCAAACAAAAAATTTTTTGGAGCATGTTCGTTTCGTTTGTTTATTTTACGTGAGTATTCAAACCATCACAGCCTCCCTTTAGTTCTAAGCCCAGCGGGTAATCTCGCTTCCACGTGTTAGTCGATGGGATTAGAAATAACTATAGGTAATTTACGTTTCTCGAATACCTCTGTATTTATTTTTTATTTTAAATTTTAAATTTTATTTTAATTCTTCCAAAATGTTGAGCGCCCCTGTTCTTCGGTTTTTTCTTCGCAACCTACCATCTGTTTACATTTTGGTTCCCGTGATTATCGGCTTGTTCTACTGGTGAGTTTTTTTCCGCCCTCAGCTTTTTCAAGTGTTTCGTGTCTCTATGGGTAGAAATTCAATATGTCATGTCACACTTGTTTATTTTCGAATTTTAAACTCTGAGTTAATTGTTTAAACAGTGTTGTTTCATCTCAATACGTTATTTGTATTATGTTCGAGTGTTATTTATTTTCATGTTGATTTGTTTTTATTTTGTGTCCTCGGCGGTGATCCGATGGTTTTTTGTCCGTCTGTGTTATTTATGACTCCAACATTCTCTGTCTTTTAGATCTGAAATAAACAATAATTGTTTACAGTTATTCTAATGTCAACGGTATAAAATATGCCATATACTTCACGATATCCGAATGCAATGTTTATTTTAGATTTGTCCCAGCTATCTTATTCTTGTGTTATTATTAATCCGATTTCGATGTTTGTTTATCCTTTGGCTTCGTTGTTTATGAACATTTTAGATGTCTTTTGTCTTCACAATAAATTCGATGTTTTCCGGGTTTGTCTGTTTATTCTATTTGCCTTTGAAGTACGGTGTCTCTGTTATCATTTTTGACGATAGGTACCATTTCTTTCGCTGTTAATGTGAATTAATAAGGTTTATGAAATCCATTTTTTTTTTAACAACAGTAATGAATTCAAGCCAGCTTTTAGATCTATCTCTCCTGGTCACGGCACCAGATATTATATTAAACAATATAAAATTTTCTTCTCTCTTGGCTATGACCGATACTTCTTTTTTTTCTAAGGCTGTGCATATGTGTTCGCAGGGATGGAAAATTCCTCCCCTACAACACATAAGCCTCCATGAAAATTGGACCCTTAATTTCTTTGATAACTTCAGAAAGCTACTTAAAGCCCTCTTGTACTGTATATCTTTATAGACATATGTACTTAACTAATTAATACGTTATTTACGAAATTGAACGCAAATATTTTCGTATTTATATTGTAATTAAATTCCATCAAACGTTGTGTATTTTTTTGATTTTTGATATAGGATTTTAATTACTTTCATTTTTTTGTGGTAACCCTCTTGGTTCTGATCGAGGCGTTGAGTTTCAAAATTTACTTGGTCTTTCCATTGCAAACCTAGACTTAAATGATTTCTCAGAATGAGCTAGCTTTCCTATTGTAACTATTCTGATTTCCTACACCCTAACAAAGTCGTAGTTAAACGCTGATAAATGATGTTATACATGTTTATTTGGACAGGTAATTTAATATAACTCAAATGGTTAATTGTTAGTAAATTTGATTTTGATTAACTATTGTGTCTGTTTGGCGCCACTCCTTTATGATCCTGCTGCTATAAGGTACATGTAAAATTTATTTAGTAGGTTAATGTAATTAGTTAATTGTATATTTGACGAACTCAGAATAACCCTTTGCTAGCAAAATTTGGCTCCTTCCTCCTGCAAGTAAACGAGATGATCGTGAGTCAACGAGAAATTCGCACAATCTTTTGACACGGTTCATTGATTGATACCTAAGTTATCGCGTCCCAATGAACCTTCCACGTCATTATGCACTGCCTTCAAGTTTCCCCTCGGGTCCCGATACCTCCAAATTCCAACCCCTCCTTGGACTACAATTTACTTAGGGCGAACCGGTTTCGTCCTACATACAATCATATACTCACGGTTGGTGTGGACTTACGGGTCGTGAATCCTCATTCCACGTTTAAAAGAGAATGCGAGAGTGGTCTACCGACCTAAATGCAAGCTGTATGCAGGTCCGCATTCTCCAGTAAACAGTACATAAGAAGATATATATGTATACATACGTTTTTGGGAAGGGTTTATAACTTGCAAGGCTATTTACCTCGCATCCCAAGCTCGGATCTCGTGCCAAGAACTCTGCGAAGCTCTAAGTTTGGTTACCGAATAAATACGTACTAATAAGGTGATACTAATAGATACTAGTAAAATAAGATCTTATTTGATAGTTTGTTTTGGAGAGCTATCGAACTCCAGGCTTTTGTTTGTTTGGTTTTGACGTTTTTATTTAAGAGAATCGTCATCTCTATTTTGTTTGGTTAATGGTCTTGTTATAGGAGCGACCACTGCCTCCTATTTGATGAACTGTATTTGTTTTAAATTTTACCTCCAGGGTTCAACATTAATTTTTGTTCATCCTATCCCGTGATTTCTCAATTGTTTCAAGTAGTTGATTGCCGCATTAGAGAGTACTCGACTCTCAAATGTCTCAGGCAACTGATGGGGTTTTGTATGAGCACCCAATCAATAACATTCAAATGTTTTGTATAATTATTCGATATAAATCTTACTAACCCGTGATTTTTCAATTGTAGATTGTGAATGATAGGTACTTGTAAACACGCGGCTCCCAGCTGTTTCAAGTAACTAATAAAAATCTATGCGACTATCTAATCAATGGTATTCAAATGTTTCATGTAATATTTCGATATAAATTTGGCTAGCCCGTGATTTTTCAATCGTCGTTTGCGAACGATAGGCATTTGTGAATGACCCAAATCGCTGCACATTGCACAATGACATCCTGATGATTATCCTTATAACCCTGATAAATTATCTAGTTACGGCCAAGGTCGTTTTCAAACTATGCGGTTGACCCAGAACTCCAGTGACTTTATTTGTAAATAAATCGATAATGTAAACATCTCTTGACACACTAACCCGAATGTGAGATTGTTTATTTAAGAAATATTTCTACCTCTCCCTATAATTCAGTTATGTTACCTTTTATTGTGCATAATTAATTTCAATATTTTTAATTCCTTTTTGAGTTAAACTATTTATTTCACTTTTTGAACACAAATTTACTAAGAGGTTAAGTGAAGAATAAATATAAATATAAGTACACATATATCGATTGTCAAAATATGTTAAATAAGAGTACATATATTAATAAATAAATATAAAATATATGAATCTACATAGTCTTGAATATTAATAAATACATATTTTCTTTTTCAATAATATAGATATGTCCATGAGTAGGTATTTTAAATCGTTACCATTCCGATGTTTTGATTAATAAATAAAATACATATATATAAATACATTACTCATATATATATTCTTTATATACAATATATTACTTTATTTTATATAAATAAATACATAATATACATATATTAATGTGTAATGCTTTGTTTTGTTGTTTTTTAATAATTTAATTGATATACCATAATCAGCTGTATCTCCTCACTCCTAGGTCCTGAAAATTATTTATAAAAGGAAAACTCACCCCACCAAGGTTTTTCCGATTGGGTTCTACACAACAACCTTGCCGAAGAAAATTCTACCTAATTAACTGTATTTTCCAACCAATTTCAAAATAAATCTTTTCGACTATTTATTCCTATTTAATTTTTATTCTTGCTTGATTCATATAAATTAGCTGATATTTAATATTTGTGATATAGATGTGCCGGAAAATTATAAATTATTTAGGTCGAACTATTTTTGTTGTTTTCACTCTTTTTATTTATTTATTTTTTTTTATTTATATAAATTTATAAGAAAATTCATCCCGAATTGCGCAAACTTTTAAATATTTCGATTCTGAATAAATTAAAAATCTGTTTAAAACTTTCTTCTAAATTTCACTGTTTTCACCAATATTTTAAAGTATCTACAATTATTTTTTTTTTCGAATTGTTGCTTTTAGAACAAAGGTTTGAGCGTTTATTATTATTGAATCCCTTTTTTGTTTTTGTTTTTGTGTTTGATTGATGCAAAATTATAATCTATTTTTAAATATCAATCCGCGAACCCGTTCACTCTAGATTAACGATAAAAACTCTCCATTAAATTCTAATGTTTTCACTTTGAATGAAATAATTATTTTTAAATTTTAATAATTCACTTTTAACACTTTTTGCACTATTCACTTTTAACACTTTTAAGCACTTCACACTTTACTTTTAAAGCACTCAGTTTAAACTGTATTTATTTTCACTGTTTGATTTAATTTAACTGACTTATTAAATTTCACTGACTCTAGCACTTGTACTTTTCACAAAATTTTCCTAAGTCCCAGGGACTTATTCAAAATTTAACACTTAAAGATTTTTCACTGTTAATCCTACCAAAGACGTAGTACTGCCACGTAACAACTTTTCGAATCCTCGGCGCGACTGTCTCCTGACTGATGTGTACCCTCTTTTATACCCCTCTCAGGTTCCAAAAGACGTATCTGAATTTCTCTTGATGCTTAATTCTATCTCCTATCAACTCGTAACCTTGAACATCCCTCTCACTAATATTGATTGTACATCCATACGATCTTTTGTCGTCCAGCTCTGGGCGGCAGTTAGTTTTTCTCTCACGTCGCTAGATCGATAGGGTCCGAATCGGGTAAGTCTGCGTTCATTGCCCAAGCTTCCTTTGTTCCATGGTTCATACAAAATGTAGTTAAAATATCATGATTTTGCGTTCCTTTTTTTTCTCAATTCGCGATAGGTCCGTCCCCAGTAACATATATATAGATCTCAATTTTATGCATCTTGTGCGAAAAATGATCAAATAGATGTCGAAATCTTTACTATGCATTTTTGAATTTCGATTTGTCTAAAATCTACTTAATTTTATTGTCACCTATATGAGATTTTCCATTTTCACCCGTACCTTCTCTCTTTATGTCGCAGATTTGAGTTTCCCCTTTTTGTTTGAATTTTATATTATTCGCGACGTTTTCTTCCAAAAATTTCTTCTTTATTCTTATGTTATTTCTCATAACTCTATAACTACTTATTCTCCAAGTCGTATTTATTTATTTCATGGATAAATTAGAATTGTATCGCTTTTCTCCACTTGGGTCATTCCTTATCACCGTTCTTTACCCTTCCTTTTATCTTTTTCTCACTTTTCCCGATGTGTGTGGTCTCCAGGAAAATTTCATACTTCATTTATAATTAATTAATATATATTTTTCCACACTTCTGTGGGAGATATACCTAATTTGACTCTGGGATATCTGTCACTTTTATTGCCTGACCCAATCTCCGCCCCATCCTCCATCTTTGTCATACAAGATTTCACATAAATTATATGTCTGGTAACCTGTTTACGTCTCGAATTTATGTACTACAGTCGTAAATTTCATTTAATTTCAAACCTATTAATTTTAATCTCTTTTGAGTTATCTAAATATCCCATAAGCCCCACATTAAAATTAATCGCTTTTCTAATGGATTATCACCTTAACGTAAACAAAAATCATGTTCGAATTTCGATTGTTTATCCTTTAAAATACACATGAGACTGTCAACCTTTTATCTCATGTCACTTCTTCTGCAGTCTTGTGTAACTCTAATATCTATCTACCCTGATAAATATGTAAAATGTCTACTTTTCCTGAATCTAATCTATCGCTATATGTTTAGTTTTATTGCCTTCCTTTGGTACTCTATTATCATATTCCTAGGACCTTTGTGGTAGCTCAAAATCTCTGTATTTTCCTTCGCCCAGTCTCTGCACTGTTTCTAAAATGTCTATTTTAATGCGAGATTTTCATTCCCAAATTGATTTTCCAATATGTCCGCTTCATCTTAAATTGATAACGATTAGTTTCCATTGTTTCCAACACTCTCACCTCTCTTTAGTACGATTTTTATCGAACTTGACACCCTATCTCTATCATAAATAATTGCACTACAGTTGAAAATTCTGCCAGCAACTTTCTTTCGTTTTACCCGTCCTTTTTTATACTATCACGTTTATAGTTTTTTCATTGCATTTTCGTGTGTGTGTTTTTCCAACATGAAAGGCCAAAAGCCCTCGATGTCAATGGTTCGCTATCACCTAAAGGTCTCAGTTATTGTAAACATTCCCAGGATTTGTTCCCTTGAACGTCGATTGTTTACTCTATAGTGCGTTCGCCTCTAATTTCTGTGGGAATGGAAATGTCGTTAATTATCTATTTTATCGCCCGGTCCAAAGTTCAATCCTTTGTCTGTAGTTGATGCACGCCTCTCCGTTCACTGATTGGTTATTCAAAATTTTATAGCTTTTTGTTCAGATCTATTGGTTGACAAAATTCAATGTTTACTTTCAGGCCTAGACAGGGGGTTCCTAGTCGTTCCTAGACGATTTTAATGACCTCTGTGTTTATGCTATAGAATCTCGACATAATTCCAACTATTACAGGTGTCTACTGCCAACAAACTGAATCAATTTTAAATCAACAGATGTCGCTAGAATGACGGTTTTCATAAATAATTTGCATATTTTTAGCAGCTATGGTTTATCTGTTTTTCACTGTGATTTAAACCTTTCATCACAAGTTGTATATAAAAAGAGAGAAAAAACTGTATAATTTATACTATTCCTGTGTAAAAAAGTCCCTAAAACGGGTGTTAATATTTAATTAGTTAAATATATAAATAATTGCATATATATATAATTCATTCAGACCCATGATAACTCCTCAAAATGACAATTTAACACATCTTTAAAAAGTTATTTATAAAGTCATTAAAAGTGATGAAACAAAAACTAGGTTAAATAGTTATTTATGTAACCTATTTATCCTAGTTTTTGTTCAATCACTTTTCATAACTTTATAACACATAGGTGTGTTGAATTTTCATTTTGGTGAGTTTTCCGGTCATCCATTCAGACAACTACCTAATGAATTTGTGCACGTTAAAAATGAGTATTGCTATTTTATTAAGAATCTCTCCGGTTAAAATCTGGAATGCAAGCCGTTTACTGATATTTTTTTAGTAAATTCCTAATATATCGGAACACGTGTTCATGCACCTGCCTTTTTTGACAATTTATAATGACGCAATGCAATGAATTTTTATGAACACTTGTTTCGACATCCTGATAATATTTTGGTATTTTACTAAAAGTTTGTCAGAAAACCTATCCATTTATTCGTTAAGGGCCTGCGATCCCATTTCAACCGGATTACCAATATTTGAAGAGATTCTTAATAAATTAACAATATTCATTTTTCTTCGTGCGCTAGTCAAATGTTTTTATTCGTGCCTGTTTTGATGTCTACATTATCATTTAGTGAAGCTCACTCAAAAAAAAATTCCAAAAAAGAAAAAGTAAACTCTCACTCAACCTTCGAAAGAGATATTTTTTTAAACTTATTTATTACCTTTCATAACAGAGCGATCGCTCAGTTGTGATTGATGGTAATTTGAATATTTTGAATGTGATTGGCACCTGGAGGTTATATTCTGATAAATTCGTCATCAAATTAAAGTACCTAACAATAATTACGTTTTAGGATAATTTGATTATTCGAGGAACTAGCGATAATATTGCTTGTAATGGTCATTCTCTACTCACTTGTCAAATTCACCTGCCGAACGATGAAAATTATGGTAATGACAAAATTTTAACATCTGCATGTTTGATATCGAGTAACTTCTCGTATGTTAATAAACCAGTGGTAAACATTTTTATAATAGTTTTAGACCCGGTATATTAGTCGGTCCGTATCCTCGCTATGCGCGACATTCCACGCTCAAAGTTAAGCGGTCTAAGTCGGCCGCTGAAGCCTTTGTAAACCGCAGAATAGTTTCTTATTTAGACGCCGAGGCGCTAGCAGTAACTAATGACAAATATAACATTTACGTGAGTAATTACGTACTTGCGTCTCAACGAAAGTTACTTAAATTGTGTAATTTTATCAGTTTACACTATTATATTAATCAAACGTTTCGGGATATTGATTTTATGAATTGATAATCAATTAAAAATAGACAAATAGCCTGGTAAGGTATTATAAGAGGGATTTTTCATTATCATTACAGTGTTTTTATCGGTTTGTTCATCATAATTTCACGAATAGTGCATGGACTCCAGCAAAACAAATACCATTAAAAATTAATATCCTCGCATATAGCACCATGGTGATTGAAGTGAGGAACTTTATTTTTAAATCAACTCGTAAAATAAGCCCGCCTAAAATTTTTTTAATTTTCATTGCTCTCGATCTCCTGATGACAGTAGAGAGCATAGATATATAACTCGCGTAGACAGTAATTTTATTTTACATCCCTCTATTAATATTTGAAGCACATTCCTCTATTCAAGTCATAGACAATAGTGTAATCTTTCTGATATCAAAGCTTACGACCTTTACACGGATTATGTTCCAAGCTGCGCCAAGCTCGACATGCTTATAAGCCGTGCTTAAAATCATCTGGTTTACCCAGCCTAAGTGCGTAATTATTTACTTAGGACCAATATTTAGAATATATATACATCCCAGGCGAAATTTATGTTTAACCGTATAATTATATAAATATACTCGTACCTTATCACTTACACCATAATGCACGGCGGACGTCTAAATAAATTATATATATTAATTGAATATTTACCTACATATTACGTAGGTAGGTAGGTTACTTTTATAAAACTTTTGAATATACGTTTTTTATTTATTTTAAATTTATAGAACCCAAAAATATGTAAAAACTAGATGAATTCATTGGCTTTACCCCAGTACGCAGTTTTAGTTTTGCGTATTAATATTTTGAGGAATTGTATTAATTAAATAATAGGGCCGATGTATGTGTATAGTACAATAAATTGCTCGAGTGGATAAGCGGAAAAATTATCTTGTGCGATGATGGTGAACCATAAGAGCATGGATATTGTACCCACGGCGCCCGGGTGGAAAACCAACGCATTTGTGCACTTCGCTAAAAACCTAGTTTTTTTACAACTCGGCTCACTTAGACACACTTACTGATAATTTTTTGCTGTGATTATTTTTTTCTAAAGATATATCTGAGAGTTTTTTTTATTTATTTATTGCAAACTAAAATGATAATCGATCTTAAATGCTTCTAGTTTGAGGCATGTTTTATTTTTTAAATGTATTTGCCATATTTCTAAAGACGGTTTTTTCTCATATTTTCAGAGCCCCCTTTTCGATGAGATAGAGTTAATCGATCCCAGCTTCGCCGAATGCAGCATCAAGAACGTGAATCACAGCTTCCAGGCAAGTTTCTAACTCTGTTCTCAACCAAAACACAAAATCAAACAAAAGGTTTCGGTCCGGATCAAAACAAAAGGTACACATTTTTCCAAAACTAAAATAACATCAAACAAAAAAAGGTGTATCTATATATAACGGTAAAACAGTACGGGAAACCAATACTAAAGTGACGGTACATTTTAATTTAATTTGGATGGTCCCTATTTCTAAGCCTTTCGTTGTTTTCTGCAAACCTTTGATTAAAGTATTTTTATATTAGACTAGAAGAATAGCTGGTCCGGGCAATAAACACGGGAAGTCTAGGGTCAAAAGCTGGCAGTGTTTTTTTTTTGTTTCCTGTATGTTTTATTAATTGTCATTGATGAACTTTGATTTGCTTTGAGTTTTAGTATCGTTTTCAAATTTGGAGCTGATTGTGCGAAGAATTTAGACTAGCAATAAAATACCTATCTATTTTATATAATATTTTGAACAGAACATTATTTTAACTGTCTTTTTTCAAAATTGGAAGTGATTTGTCTAGAATTATGACTATCCGTGGCTTTGCTACCAAGATACAGTGAGAATGTGGCATCCCCAATCGGGGTACGCTGCGAGGCTGTAGGTAGATGGGAGGGGAAGGAGATGGATAAGAGGAAGGTGGCGAAGTATCTGGCTATTCAGATGTGGTCACCAAGCACGGCCAAAGCCATTTCAAGCAGCGTTTCAATTCTGAATGTTGGACTTCCAATATATCTTCCTTTAGTTCTTCCAATCCGGAACGTGTCGCGAATATACTTTGTATTATTTTAAATGAGAAAATCGAAAAATAACACAAATTAATCCATTAAAATATACTTGCGCTGACGCGACCTCTAGCTTGCAAGTCGACAGTCTTACCCATCGACCACGGAGGCCGAAAAAAAGGGCCACCGTGTTCTAGCTGTTAAAAATGTACCTACTGTGTTTAAAACCCATAATTAAATAAAACTAATAGCGTTTTTTTTTATATTACAACACAAACACAATATATTCAACATAAACAGTACAGAGCTGGTAACAGTAGGTAATTAAAAAATTATAAAAATAGTAACCTGTGTAGAACAATAGTGGGCGTTTTTCGTTATTTAACAAAACAGATTTTTCAAAATTAGTAGTATTTTTTTTTAAACAGAACTATTAAATAGACAAACTTATAAATAAGTACAGCAAATAGGAGTGTATATATATTACAGATGATTAATTATAGACGATTATGCAGATACAACATAAAGATAAATAAACATAACATAACATAAACATTCTTAACAAAAACAATGCAGAGCTAAATTAATAACTTGTTATAGGCCAATATTTATTCTTTCTATTCCAACTAGCAATACTGCGGCTTATCAAAAAGTTTTCTCATACCTGGGACCAAAAATATACAACAAAATCCCCTCCCAATTTAAACTGTGTGAATTATCAGCCTTCGGTACTAAAATTACTAAATGGTTATTAGACTTAGGTAGGACAGATTCCGAAAAATTATTAAAAAACGTAGTCTGAGTTGATTTCTTCGATTTTGTATTTTGTATTTACCTAAAAAATATATTTTTATTTCTCTTTCTTACATTGATATATTATATTTTTATTTTATATTTTACATGTACCTATCTGGATTTTATTGTTTATTACTGCTAAATTGTATTTTCCTAAAAAAATATTTTCTTTCTATTTTTCTTTCTTACATTTATATGTTATATTTTAATTTTATTTTATATTTTACATGTACCTACCTGGAATTATGTACACGCAACCTGCCAATTTGACTGTCCTAAAACGGGAAACTTCCTAGTTGGACAGTCAAAGCTTCCTTTTATATTTGTATATCTTGTATGTAATAAATGTAATAATAATAAATAAATAAATAAATAAATATGCCAAACAAAAGGTCTGTAACCAAGTGGGTCATCCGACGACCCCATGCATTTTTCTGTCCATGGTAACTTATGTATTTGCGCAGAAATACGTAAAATACTAAAATAATATGTCAAGTATTTAATAGAATTAAAATTAAAAAAACTTTTTCACTTTGTTCCACTTATTTATTATTACCAGGACCGGTTTCATCCTACTACGGACATTTTCAGACTGGTCAAAAGTATTTAAGCTAATATAAGGAGGATAATAATTTTGGGTACTACCTACTCCCCCACTTGGCTGCGGGATAGTTAAATTTACTGTAAACTGAATAGATAAAACTCTTTATTAGAGCGAAGCAAGGATTAAGTTGAAGTGAAACGATACTGCTTCACTCGGAGACTCGTGAAGTGGAAGTTTCCGCGAAGCACTCGTGAAGACCAGGACAATAGCTGGTCCGGGCACTAAGCACGGGAAGTCTAGATTCAAAAGCTGGCATTGTCCTTTGTTACCTTTGAAAGCGAATATTATGTCGAATCATTTTATAATATATCTAGTCCCCGGCGTGGCCCGGGCTCTAAATCTAGTTTTTAGATATCATAAGTAACTATCCTCTATTTTGAATTAATGAATTTTTGAAAATACCTTATTTTATATACAATATTTCAAATCAAAATACGCCCAAAACTCTGTACTCGGACTTATCTGCAAAACTTACAATAACTTGGTATTGATATTTTCCACTGTACCCTAAAACAATTAAAAACAAATTAACTTTACAATGTACCTTAACCATAACGATTATTTTTTATTGTTCGTCTATTCTTTTCATTCATTTTTTACCAACTAATTAGCTCTCTGACTAAACATTACGCCGTTTCCCCGAAGGGGTAGGCAGAGAGGACGGATCGCCAAACAACTCGGTCTTGGCACACACTTCTTGCCTCATTCACATTCATAAATCGTCCATACATACTCTTTTATATTCTGACTCTTGACATGGCCCGACTCAAGTATCTAATTCACTTGATCGTGCCATGTCTTTCTCAGGCATCCCCGACTTCTGCTACCATTTACGTTTGCGTCATATATTCTCCTTACACTCCTTTCTTCGCTCATTCGCTCTACTTGTCCAAGCCATGTAAGCGTACCTTTCTTAATCTTACTCATTACGCTTACATCAGCCTTGCACTCTTTGTGGATATCCACATTTCTCTCGTGATCTTGATGTTTACACACATACGCCTCAGGGATCTCATTTCTGCAGCATTCAGTATTTTTAACCAATAACTTTAAATATCTACTCTACCTATAACAATAAAAAAGATTGTAAATGGAACTTAACTGGTTTATTTTATATTTAACTTAAATGTAAAATTAATTCACATGTACAACTGTATGTTTACTAAATAAACTTAAATAAAAAAAGTGGGGAAAATTTCATCAAGAAGTATCAAAATTCTACTCTAGAGGGTGGAAAAGGTGAGGGGGTGGATTTTCGAATGTAGACAGTTAACTTGCTCTTGTGTTGAAGGTCAATTGTGCAAAATTTCACCAATCTCGGATTAAAACTGTAGATTTGTATAAAAAACATATGGACGCCGCCAGCCACAAATGTGAACTAGGAGGTCTAACGTATAACTTAACGTAACGTAACGTCTAACGTAACGGAGGTCTACTAGCTTAAGTCAGTTGCGGCCAGCGAGCGAGCACCGGGCGGACACGCTGGGCGGGAGCGTGGATTTGATTTTTACATAAATCTACAGTTTTTTTTTAAAGATTGATGAAATTTCGCACACTCGACCTTCAAAAAAAGCGGAGGCTCACTGTTGCATCTGATTTCGAAAAACTCTGCGAAAGCAACGTCGGACACTCTTCTTTATATACAGAAGATATAGACATTATTATTATACTAATAATTCTGTGATTACTTAATACAACTTATACATTCGCGTAATGTTGATTACTCTGACTAGACAGCTCGCAACAGTCGCAAAGCTCATTCGCTCTGGCTGGATAAAAAGCCACTATCAAATGCGGCTACCATCTTCACAGAATCGAGGAAATTTACAGACAGATGTAATGCAAAGTAATCAAAAAAGTACAGTTAATAATTAATATATCTAATTATTCTATGGAATCTCCTAATTATATTTAATTTATTTAACTTTTCCTTTCTGACCATGAAATATTATCGTAAACACCGTCATCATTTATTATTTTTTTTTAAATTCCCTTACTTTTACTGATAGCAAGAAAATGATAATTTTAGCCGTCAAAGATATAATAAATTGTGTCAAAAAGGAACGTCTGATTCTTGTCAATTTTTCTGGTGAGGCAAGGTCATTAAACCGGCCACTAAAATTTATGCTCTTTTCTGTACAAATTTTACTCGGTAAAAGCTATGATGACCTAAACTGGGCGTGTTTTAGGATGTGGAAAGTAAAAAATTCTTGGATTGAAAAAGATGCAAGGAATAGCAAATTTATTGGGAATTTTATTGCATTCGCTATCAACTTCAGCCTTCAATTGTTGCCGATTTTTACAGGTAAACCTTTTCCCAAACAGTTCCCAAACATTGAAAAATTTTGTGGCGTGCGGTTTGGAGACCGCGGGAGGCATATAGTGTGGATGTGCTCCACATTGCTGAAAATAATAGTCTTCTTCATCCTCACACTGCTCACAAATACTTGGCATGACATTTTCCTGCAGCAAATTCAAGTCAACGGCACCAACCACTGTGATTTAAAAAAATAAACCCGGCGCTGACAATCTACACCATACTGTACCACTCCTGGTAAATTTAAATGATATTCTTCTGTAACATAAGGATTCTATGGTACCCAGTAGCTGCAATTGTGATGATCAATTTAAGGTTTGCCTCATCGCTCTAAACAATCTTGTATGAAAACTGTAGGTTCTCTGCACATTTTGCAACCACAGAACACAAAGTACCACTCACAAAACTCCATGCTCCGATCATAATCATTTTCATTAATAGCGTTCTTGCAGTTTCGCGATATAATTCCAATAATTCTTCTTCTCTTGCGGCGCTTGTAATCTCCCAGAACGTTGTTTGTGGACATCTTGAACAGTCCCGTCTCTTTTAAACTTACCCCTTATGCGAGTAATGGTGACTCTCGGAGGTGGATCGATCTGAATCTCCCTTCTAAACAGTATTTGCACCTCCACTACGTTTTCACACTTCGGAGTTTAGGATCACAGGGGCCTACCTTCAAAAACATAGTTTTGAGGTAAATGCAGATAAAGATTGCAATGCTCATATGCCTGACTGTACGCCCAACGAAAATGCCCATTCGATATGCCCAACTGTATTTTTTAAACGGCTGTATGTACAAGATACAGCTTCGTTTCAATAATAAATGTGGTGATTTGCCGTGCCGATCAACCAGATTTCTTCATAATGAAAGAATGTGGGTACTCCGTTACAATGCGATTTTATTTAGGTAGTACAAGTATTGGTACAAGTGAACAATAGAAGAGCTTGATATTGAAAAGAGGACGAGTTACAACAGACATGCCTTTTTATATGTCTCGGTCATGCTGTCTCACTCAGATATGCCTGTCTCTTTCATACCGACAGACATACGTTCACCGCAATAAACATGATTATAGAATTACTAAAACCAAGCTTAACTCAAAACACCAGTTTTTGTAGCTAGGCCCATGTGATCTTAAGCCACCGACTAATGGTAGCACTTATAAATAAAGTTACACACTCGAAGTCTAGCCTGATATCAGCCAATATTTTAAATGACTGTACCTGGAAAAAAATAATTAGGAAGAATGAGATATTCAAGGGTGTTTAGATTTTTGGGACAACTGCTTGTATTTTTAACAACGTTGCAATATTTCAATAAATGAGATATTAGCCTTTTTTCTGCATCCCTTATAGCTCGGAATTCATTGGATTAATCACTCCCCTTTCAGTTAAATAAAGCCTCATTATCTGGCTAAAGAAAGTAATAACCTTTTCCGTTTTCCGTAAGTAAAAATAAAAATCTATTAAAATTTCAAATGGGGCAAGAGCGGTATTCAATGAATGAAATATTTTTTTATGATTCATTAATAATTTCTTTGGTCATTAGGGAGCAATTTAACTTACGATTTTTCCTTCGTTTTTAGTGACACTACATCCTACTGGATGATCTCCGTAATAGATTTTTTTTATCCATGCAAGTTTAATATTATTATTTTCTAAATATGTTTATAATCGCTTTATTTATTTATTTATAATATAATATTGATTACATTTTATGATTTTGACTGTCCAACTAGGAAGGATTCCCGTTTCAGGACAGTCAAATTTACAAGTTTCAAGTTATCCTAGACGAATACAGGATTTAATACTAGCTAAAATAAGTATGTTTAAACGAAGCTTCATAAAAAGATACATAAAAAAGATGCATAAAGATACATAGAGACGTTCGTGATTTCAAATTACATTTTTTAGTATCAGTTCGGAATCAGTCCTGGCTAGATCCAACAACCATTTTGTCACTCTTGGACCGAAGGATGGCAATTCACACAGTTTCAGCTGAGAGGGGATTTTATTATATATTTTAGGACCGAGATATGAAAATATTTTTTGATAAGCCGCTCTGTTGCTTGTTGGAACGGAAAGGTCATTCCTTCCCTTACTTCTGGTTTGATGTTTGTGTTCGGCTGTTTTCATTTTGTTTTTATTTTTATGAACATGGATTACCATTTTTTTATATAGCACTGTCGGACATCTAGTACATTAAATTCATTGAAGAGAGCGTCACTCGAATATCTGAAAGGTTTCTTCATAATAACACGTAAAATAGATTTCTGTGCCTTCAATAACGGGTTTAATGTTGTTCTTCCTGCACCTCCCCACCCAATGCAACTGTAGGTTATGATTGAGTTACACAGCCCGTAGTATATGGTTTTTAGTCTTGTTTTTTTTAAATTTCCCAATATATATAATTTGTCAATATATATTGCCTAAATACTTTCAGATTTTTTTTTTTTTTTTTTTATTTTTTATTTTTTTATTTCATATATATCCTGTTAAACTACAGTTAAGTAGTTTGTCAAACAGGATTTTTATTACAACTTTTTACAGATTACAACTTAGACCTTAGTTTATACAATAACAATAAACTTACACATTAAATCGCCTAATACAAATTATTTCTACCTAGTAGCCACGTTTTCAGCAAATATCTGACTCTATTTGGAAATTCGCATTTCTTAATATTACCAGGTAACATATTATATATTTTAGGCACATTATACTCAAGGGTTTGCTGTCCGTATTTATTATTATGTTTAGATACAAGCATGCCTTCATTCTTTGTGAACCTAGTATTGTGCCCATGTTCAACTTTCCTCTTATACTCAGAGTCAGATATGTGCTGAATCAATATTTTATACCACAATAAGGCCTGCACCGGCAAAACTGTTTAATTTTGATACAAAAGTGAAATGTTTCGTCTCTGCGAAAAAATATTTTTTTTAACTAGTAATTTAACGATAGAATTTTGTATTGATTGTGCGTAATTTAAATTTGTTTTGCAAGAATGTCCCCAAGTGGTTATTCCATATCTCAAAGTTGATTCCGCGAGTGACATGTAAATAATTCTTAAGGTATTCACAGGAACGAAACACTTCAATTTGTATATTCTATCCACTATCGCCCGCAGCCGTTTACAAATTTTGTGTATTTGTATGTCCCATTTAAAGTAGCAATCAACAGTCACGCCCAAATAAACGTATTCGTTTACTAGCTCAATCGTTTCGCATGAGCAGGGCTGCACAATATTTTGATGGATGCAGGTAAAGTTATGAGAAATTATTTCAGGCATGATGGAAACTTTTGCATGTGGAGATCTTATTTTTTTTATTTTTTATAGTGAATACCTCACAAGAGTCCCAACTGCTCCCGTCTGGAGCCAGTGAGACTATGGCATCCCCAATTGGGGGATGTTGTGAGGCTGAAGGTAAGTGGGGAAGGGAAAGAGGAAGGTGGGGAAGTACCTGGCTATTCAGATCTAGTCACTAAACACGGCTAAAGCCATTTGGAGCAACGTTTCAATTCTGAATGGTGGTCTTACACCAGGGCGATACTGGTAGTATCTTCCACTCTGGAACGTGCCGCAAATATACTATATATTATTTTAATTAATTAATTGTGAAATAACACAAATTAATCAAATAAAATTTATTTGCACACGCCGGGTTCGAACCCGCGACCTTCGGAATGGCAATCCAATGCGTTACCACTGGACTATGCCGGCCGTTATGTGCATCAGTTTGGTTTTTTTTTGTATTTATAATTAATCCTACGTCATGACACCATTTAATCAGAGATATAAAGTCTTCTTGCATATATTTAATCGCAGTATATAATTGTTCATCCGATATGACCAGTGCCGTGTCGTCAGCATATACAAAGTGTTTAACATGTGAGAATAGTTTACTCATTATTGATACAAATATTATATACAGGGTGGGTCCCAAAATTGACCCCTGCGGGACACCGGTGTACATATTTTTTTTCCCACTCAGTTTTTCAAATATTTTCACACAGATATGTCTATTAGATAGATAATTTTTAAACAAATTTAGTAGATTTCCTCTGATTCCTATTGCTTCTAGAATATTTAATAATTTTTGCGGATTAATTGTGTCAAACGCCATGGAATTATCGATAAATAATACTAAAACATGCATTTTTTTATTTAATGATAATTAATTTATTAACAAATAATAGCAAGTTAGTTCCCCGTTTCCTGACGGCTGGTCTACAAATTGAATTTCTATCGGTTAAATGCTTTTTAGAACGATCCAGAAAAGACGTCCCGTCCGCATCGGCAATATCCAATTGAGTATTGTTTTAAAATACAATCACCGTTGCTTGGAACGTTGGCGAATTACAATTGTATTTTATTTTCTGTTCTTTTTTTACACAAGTTTTATTGTCACCTCACTAGGCTGGGAGAACCTGTCCTGAGGTGTTTGCATGTATTGGGAAAATGCTATTATGCCGTCATAAGTAAAAACACTGCATCGTCCTTGATGTATTCAAGGTGGGTTCTGTGGTTTCATCCATGGCGGAAGTAATGTATACATAATTAATAATTAATAGTTGTTACATCATAACATATTACATAGACGTAGTTTCGTGAAAAGAAAGGGATACTACATGAAGTGTAGTTAAAGATACAGTTATGACGAAATATAGTAAAACAAAACAGAAGTAGATGATAATCAATGGAAATATTTAAAATGCAGGGCATTTAAAACATGACCAAATAATAATACTACAATAATCTATTTAGTAGAACGTAAACATGATAATTAATATGTGTGAAACAATGCACCCACACATATGATAACCAGTACACCACGACTTTCTTATTAAACGATAGATGAATCATTTGGTTTAAACTGTGATGTTAAGACCTGGCTGACATCGTACCTGGCCAACCGTTTACAAGCCGTAAAAGTGGAAAAAAACCAATCAAATTATGCAACCCTTTCATCTGGAGTACCCCAAGGGTCCGTTCTGGGCCCACTACTCTTCATCCTCTTCACAAATGATGTCGCTAAAATAATAGAATCATTCGGCCTTCTATCTCACTGCTACGCTCATGACCAGCAAGTTTATTTTTACTGCTTACCAGAAGAAATAAACAGTTTAAAAATTCGTATAACTGAGTGTATAGAAGCAATTACTCGCTGGATGACCTCAAATAGATTGAAACTGAATCCCACAAAGACTGAGTTTCTGTGGACTGCTACAAGCAGACGTCAGCATAACATTGAAAACTCCCCAATAACCATTTCCGGAAGTGACATCACTCCAAAAACGTGCATCAAATTACTGGGTGTCAATCTAGACGCTAATTTTTCCCTTAAAACTCAGGTGAACAGAACTGTAAGCACGGGGTTCTTTCAATTAAGGCAAATTAAAGCAGTGCGGAGAAACCTGCCAACAGAGGCGACTAAATTGCTAGTCAATTCCTATGTTGTTTCACGTCTAGATTATTGCAACGGAATATATGCAAGTCTCCCTAAATGTCAAATCAACAAATTACAATCCGTTTTCAACGCCGCGGCAAGGCTTATCACCGGAGTATCTAAATACTCCCACATTTCAGAGCATCTCAAAAATCTGCACTGGCTCAAATGTCCTGAAAGAATCCAGTTCAAGGTATGCTGGATGGTATTTAAGTCACTTAACGGAATGGCTCCGGCTTATTTATCAGAATTGTGTATTCCAGAAGATTCCAATTCCCGACAGTCAACCCTTAGGTCAGCAACGTCATCAGCTATCGGAAGGTTGAAGGAACCAAAGCGCACACCAGATACTAAGTTCGGTGAGCGTGCTTTTGCCGTGTCAGGACCTAAAGCCTGGAATGGACTGCCACATGATTTAAGAATGATCGCAGACTCGACAGAATTTAGGTCTAAACTTAAAACGCACCTTTTCAGACAGTCGTATCCATAATTTCAGAAACCTCCACTTTCACAGTTGACGGCAATTTAAATTTAAATTAACAAAATGTTAAAAATACTAAAAATAAAATAAAATAAATAAAAATAATAATTAAAAATAAATAAATAAAAATGATAACAAGTAACAATTTGTAGGCTTTTAAGACAGTTAAAATACATTTAAATTAAAATAAAAACTATAGCAGACTTAAGATCATGCGACGACCAGTGTTTTTTGATATAGTGTCCTCTGCGTGCAGTTCTATCTTTTATAAGCATAAACTTTTTAATATAAGTGTGTTTGTTGGAAGTGACTTGCCAGGTAAGTATGTTTTGGTATCTTTTCTAAATAACAAATGTAGATCCTAGGAAATAAATTGTACAGCGCCCTTGAGGTGATTTTTCACAAAAACGGCGCTCTACAAATTATCCAATTATTATTATTATTATTATTATTACATAGCAGATAACCAAGGGGAATATTTTTGGAAGACGTTGTAGAGGAAAACGACTAAGACCTAATTGCTTAGAAAAAAATGTACGAGTGCAGCTCCGCTGAATTATGCACTAAGAAGAATAAGTAGTGTATTTTTGGATAATCAATCTTAGCACTAAGCTTGGTAAATAATGTACTGTCGAACCCTTTGTACACGCTCAAATTATTTTATCTTATCATATTCCCAAAATAATATCAATGAAGTAATTTATTTAGATTAAATTTCTACCCAAATTTGTATTTGGTAGAAAGGTTGCCCTTTTCCGATAGACTTACTGGTAAGGTATAGAATTTCCAACTACCTAAATCAGTCTTCCTTTTCAACCCATTTGATATCCTCAAGGTAAGGACACTCGAGTATCTCATTATTTTCATTAGAAAGCATATATGTTTTCAACCTGAACGTTGGTAAAGGTTGGCGAGTTTACCATATAAAATGCAATCGTTCAAAAATTTGTATTGGAATTTCCAGCAGGAATTTTCCTAAATGCATCTCTAATCTAACAGATTTTGTAAGCAACCTAATAGCATACTGTCTATCTTCAAGAGGTTTTATATTCTTCAACTATTGGGAATAATATTAATAATATTCAAACAGTATTATACTTAACATAAAATTGACCACTACAACACGGGCATGTGCCTAGTGTGGTGGCCAAAAATTTACCCGTTTACTGTAATGTATAAACATTACTGAATAAAGAACATATAAAAAAAAGTATGAATTAGAAATACGCTAAAATTTCGACTTCGTTACATTTTTTGTGAAATCTTTTCGTTATCACTACCATTTACTTTAAAAAATTGGTAAAGAGCAACCTCCATCTTTTTGGTTTTTGTTGTTTTGCAAAGCGTGTCAGCATCATTATAAAATGTCTATGTTGTTGTGTTGTTTTTAGTAAGAGGTAGTAGATACATTATCGTGCCAAAAGTGGCACGTTCTGCCTTCGGTTTCATACTATAATGATTGCTCGTGGCCCTGCTATTTTTTTCTACATTTTTTTTATTTTTTTTACTGTACGATAGATTGATCATCCATTTACAGTACAATGTTTACTAATTTAATTATTAAAGCCTTTTTGGGTGCTTTTCCATATGTTTTCCATATTTATACAGTATTATACGAGTATATAACTGAACTGCCTCAGTGACAATTTATTGTATTTATTTAGTGATAAATGAAAGATGTCCACTGACTCAGCATAATTATTAGTATTCTGGACAATCAGGAGTTCATATAGTATTTATTATTAGTATTAGTATGGTAGTTAGTCTCAAAATTTCTTCCCTAGCTTATGTATTGGAATCCGAAAGCTTATCAATGCAAGCAATTCTATTCTATTTCTTATTCTAAGGTTCTAACATTTCTGAAAATAGGTATACAAAATGTTTTAAGGTTATTTACACAGTAATTAAGTATATCTAATTAGAATTGGTAAGGTTATTAAATAAGTAATGAAATAATTTCATTAAATAGCTCCATTGCTCTTGTCATGTTATGCTGTGCTAGAACATCTTTTTAATGCCATGTGGTATCTAGAACAAGTGGTGGTGACGACTATATTATGGTCTGTACTAACGTTAGAAAAAGGACAATATATAATAATAAACAAATAATAATTGTGTGGTTTAGTGCTTGTTAATCACAACTATGTTATTCATAATGCGGCATATACTATACACCAACCATAGCTTCCCATTTTGGTACGCAATCCCTAAATTAATTACAAATTTCTAAACGTTGGTGAACACCCCACCACCCCATCGAGCAGGCTTCACCCGAGAGGAATAATATTAAATTGTTGTCTGTCATTGTTATTATCACGGAGGAGTTAAACTGATAATAATGTGTCCTCGTATCCTTGGGCCAAAAGTAAGATCATGTTGTCCTTACTTCTCTACCAACTAATTTTCGAAATACAAACTCCGTGACGGAGTGGTTAAAATTTTTGGCATTGAGAATAGAAGTAACGGGTTCGTAACCTGGTGCGCACAAACTAATTTTGTTGTGTATGTATTATTTCATATTTATTAAATAATATATATACTTTAAAGTCACAAAAGGGGGGCACTTATGCAATAATTGGATTTTCAGTACAACGCTTTTTGACTGTTCGTGAGGAGAAAAAAATCACGTGTAGGTTGTTTTGATTATTTTGAAAGGAAGTTTAGCATTCTTGTGATATATTTCTTAAAGATTCAATAAAAAAAAATTTCAAACAATTCTGAATCTAAACGTTGCTTCATAACATATTAACCGTGACCAGATCTGAATAGCCAGGAATATTCCAATCTTCTTCTTGCCTATCTCTTCCCTCCTCCCCCCTCCACCACCGTTCTGCCTCACATAATACCCTATTTGAGGATGCCATAATTTTCCGGACAGTTGGGAAATTAAAAATTGTCTATTTCATTTGACAATCTTGGAGAAGTCTATAGGTCAGTTTTCTTTCAAATCGGTATGCACCTGTGTAATAAAGTAATAAGACTGGTAGCATAGCGTTCAATACGGCAATACTGGTTGCTTCCTGTTAGGGAGAGGTAGGCAGGCCAACATCTCACGCGCCTTCAGTGCAAGTGCTACAGTGCAAGTGCTCGTCAGTAGCAAAAATGACTAACAACATTTTTTCTAGCAACGCCATAAAGCTTTGTTTTATACTTAGACACGGTGCAATAGAAACTTTTTCAAAACTTCAACATGCCTATGTAGACAGTATTTTGTCAAGGGCCTAGGTTTTCAGGTGGTCTCGGTAATTCTTAGAAAGCAGTGACTCGATAGCAGAAAACCTTCAACTGCAAGAACTGAGAAAATTTCCAAAGAATCCGGTAAATTATGTAGGTCACATTTCTAGAATTTTTCTGTTCAGTGGTTATTATAATGTACAGAAGTGACGTTTTAATGTAAGATGATAATATTGTCATACTGAAAGATGATAAATGTTAGATTGGAGGAAAGCTTACGTCGCGTCGCGTGGTTTTAACCGCTGACGACGGTTTGGCCCGGGGAGAAGAGACTGGTGATAATTCTCAGAAACTTGAAACAAGATGGAATTGTTTGTTATTATTGCTGTGTAAACACGTGTCTTGAATAAATTTACGTAAGATGAGGTTTAAGAGGATTGTCTGTTCATTACATAGGAACTTTCATTTTAAAACAGGGTAGTTCTTGAAACATTGTTGTATATTTTTTAATATTTCTATTTTTGAGACCGATAATTCGTGGTGGAATTCCATTATAATATATTATAATAAAACAAATAAAAAACTTTATTCCACTTAATTTTATTTTGACCGTAACCGGTTTCAGCTCGTCAAAGCCATCTTCAGACTGGTACACAAAATTCTTAGTCTACGGTTTATATACACAACATATCGGGGAGGGGGGAGAGGGGTAGTTTAAAGGGTTATAATCAATTTTATTTGTTACTAAGTCGTTTAAGATTGTGGTATTTCTAAATATTTGGTAATTCCAGTAAGCTAATTACCTTGGGTTTGTAGCTCATTTCAATATTTATTAGGGAAAAAACCTCACAGGTAATATGCATTATTAATGACCTAATTTCATTGTCAAATCATAAATAATGATTTGACAATGAAATTAGGTCATTAATAATGCATATTACCTGTGAGGTTTTTTCCCTAATAAATATTGAAATGAGCTACAAACCCAAGGTAATTAGCTTACTGGAATTACCAAATATTTAGAAATACCACAATCTTAAACGACTTAGTAACAAATAAAATTGATTATAACCCTTTAAACTACCCCTCTCCCCCCTCCCCGATATGTTGTGTATATAAACCGTAGACTAAGAATTTTGTGTACCAGTCTGAAGATGGCTTTGACGAGCTGAAACCGGTTACGGTCAAAATAAAATTAAGTGGAATAAAGTTTTTTATTTGTTTTATTATAATAAATTGTTGTATACGTCCTTTTTCGAGAAAAATAATACTATCACTTTGAGTTGAAGTGCATTTTGGAATGTATGCCCAATGCACTGATGTATTATTTACACAAGAGTCTGTCTGGAGCCGGTAAGACTATGACATCGTCACTTGGTTTATATTGTGGGACTGAAGTAGTAGGTAGGATCTAGTGCTGTCGATGACGTGGAAAGCTTTATTCAAATAGATGTCATGATCGTGTAACTGAAGTCTTGTAAGAGAGACGCCATGAAAGCACGATAAGTGTTGTAGGTATATAAAGAATTGGTTGTCTATTTCTTTCATTGAGATAACCATTACCAATGATTTCTCTTCTGCTCCGGCTGCGCCAGTATGTTGGGAATATAAAATCTAATAAATACATCTTCTTCACAGCAAAGCAAATGTAATCAGTAACAAGTGTGTAGGACGGTTTAGAGGCCAGAGTCATCTCTATTATGCTCTCAAAATTTCCCTTCGAAAAAAAACCTCGGTTATGAACATGGCGGAGCAAACCTATATACCACCGACATCTGTCGGATAAGTCTGCCTTTCGAATGCCGCAATTTCATTATTATCATTATGCTCACTTTAAAAATAATGCAGCCATAAAGTCAAAGCTCTGGGGGGTAGCAAATTGCCTTCGTGCAAGCATTTACCACGACTAAGTACCCTGCACGATGGTCCGATGGCCCGATACATTTAGGGTCGTGCGCTAATAGCACCCCGTGGAAATGTGGACAGGTATATATTGCAGTATGGGTATACGATTAATAGTGGTATAGGATTATTATAGTGTTAGGGGTAGTAAAATGATGGCACTGCACAATCAACCTGAGTACTTGGTGATATCTAACGGATAGGGTGGACTCAAAATCGAATCAGGCCTGCAAAATAAAAAATGCCTTTTCTGAAAAATTGTTGGGTTGCTGGTAAGTCGCGAACCAAAACATATTTATACTGAGGAAGACTGTTAAAATGTGCGTAGTATCAAAAGCTTATTTTTCTGGTCACACATTTGACGTACAACTTTCATCATCAAACACAGGTAGGTTATATCAGTTAAGTGTGACGATGTGCGTGTTTGAAATATTTCTGCGCAATGAACTAAAATTTATTTGAAATTTTCAACATTAGAATTGATGATTATGTCAATTCAGCCAAGCGTTAAAGTACTTAGGTACCTACCTGCCTGTAATAAGAAAATTATTTTATTTTATTATAATTCTATATTTAAAATGTCTATTTCTTTCGTTTAAGTTATTTGACAGGTGGTTTTGAAGTTTACTAACGGTATTATATTTTCAGTCGATACATTTTTTACGTATATCCTATCTGAAAAGTATAATTATGATGTGTATAAAGAAAGTTGCAATATTTTGTTTTTATAGGCAATATGATCCGGAGATAAATATTTTATAAATACTTTCAGATTCGCAATTCTTACAACTACAATATCCCATGATTTTTACGGATCTGCGCTAGTGTTATAGTTACTAATTTAAAAACTATCTAGTATCACGTATTTCTCAACGGTTCTAATGGTGCTTAGGTAACGCTAATACCTACTAAGATAGGTATCACCGGTACCCGGGACTGCCTGCAAACGTTAGCTGGTGTGACGTCACAAACGCCCTTCGCGCGAACATACTGTTTTGGAAGTAAGTACCGTTGTTTTTTTTTTTTCTAGAATAAAAGATAGAATTAATACAATTTTAATCAGTTCAATTTCGCTCCTCTCATCTCCACTAACGAAAGATTGACACCGAACTGACCCTACACTCGCTCTTTCTGAGACTTAAATCGCGTAATGTTCTCATGAGAGCGTCAACCCTGTGTCTGTATTGCTATTAAATAAACGACATCCGAATCGCATCTAGAAGCTTTCAATGTAATGAAACAACTCCAAATGACAACATCAACGGAATGGATACACAATACAACTTTGTTTAAGTACAAATGAATATAATTTTACTACATGTCACACTAGTTTTATGCTATTTCGCATATTGTGTATTTGTTTGTTATATCGAGGTTTTCAAAGTATCTGTGGCAAGTTTCTGGGCTGACTACCAGGACAGAAATCTCAAATCTACTTAACATTTCAAAATAAATACATTCTTTGGCCAGGAAAAATGTTAGTTACTCGTCCATGCAATAAAGTTATATAATGTCCTTCCAATTGAAATTAAATTGCCACGAAGATGAGGAATTTATGAAAATTACAAAGACCGGATGAGTACATATATGCCATGAAGATAAACAAATTTTCAAAACAATATCAAAATGTGACTAAGTAAACATGAAGATGAGGAATTTATGAAAATTACAAATACCGGATAAGTACATAAATGCCATGAAGATAAATAAATTTTAAAAACAACATCAAAATATGGATAAGTAAATAATATGAAGAATAGAAATTTTCAAAAATTATGAAGAAAGCTTTTTTCACATTAACCCCACACAGAAGGCCCTAAGGAAAATAATTTCCCTCAGGGCCTGTCATCTTTTGGGATTCTGTGTGGAGGGTTTTTTAATGGAGAGGAGGTTCTGGAAAGGTAAACTTTATTAGGGTTGGGTATGAATGTATGGATCGGTGTGTCCAGGAGTGACGTATAAATGTAGCCTCTCCCGATCTGGTACCCCACGCAGCTGGTGGGCAGGCGTATCCTGAACACACCTTACCCCATGAACCCGGGCACCCCTGCTAAATCACCAAACGTAGCGAACCACTTGGGGTGACCTATGGCAGAGATGTTGGTTATCCAACAATGGTTCCTGGGGCAGCAAATTGTGATCACTACATGAATACATTCTCTTATAGCATGATACATCCAATAAATTATTATACACGTTTCCAAAATATACCTAATAGTTGTGGGTAGAACAAAAGGTCGGGTCGACCCCGACCACGGTACATGAGACACGAGCTAATAAATTATTTTATTAAATGTAAACTGGGACATGTATACGAATATATAATATAATATGTTGCATGGGACCCAAGTCATTTTATAATATTATCGTACTCTCGTTTCCTACACTCACAATACCGGATCCCGCCCGCTAGGATCGAATATTGACATACGATACATCAGACCGTCCCTTAGGCGAAATTCTGACGCAGAAAGCAAATAATGCAGATTGCAGCGGCGGCTGTGCGAGCAGAAAGAGTCAGCGATAGACGGAGGTCACTGAACTAGTAAGGGTAAGATAGAGATACTCCTGAGGGGTCGGAGACTAAGAGATGTTGTCAAATATGTTCCTGATAAGACACTTCTTCCGTTTAAAGTGTAAAGAATTGGTGTTAGCGGTTTTCCCACTGCACCCAATGGAGATTATTAAATTGTATTATTTTTCCGAAATACTCGTTCAAATTTTATTCGTCCGTAATTTTCCTATGTTTATATTGTGTAACCTGTATTTTATTTATTATTGATTATAAGTATCTATTTTTTTGCCTACAAAACTTCTGCCCAACCCAACCGAAACCAACCCAACCCACAACAACCCAAATCAACTCAACCCAACTCAATCCAACCTAACATAACATAACCTAAACTACATCCAAGGTTATTAACTAAAGACTTACTAACTAACGACTAACGAAAGGACGGACTCTTTGCTTCATTCGTCGTCTCATATACCCCCTTCTGTCTATTTTATGTATCGAATTTAACGAGTTTTTACTGTGTTAACCAGTGAAATTTCCGCTGTATGTAATAATATTTATTTGCATCTTTTTCTTAGTGCGTGTGTGGTTTTTCAAGGACAAGCGTCCAGTGTATCTAAAGAATCCCCAATTTATTTAGGGTAGGTAAATTATGAACCTAAAGGGAGCGAGGAGGATATGGAGATGGAGAAGTGAAAGAAGAAGGTTAGGAATTATCAAGCACCGCAACGTTTCGAATCTGAATAATTGTATTTCACGGGGGCGGTCTAAAAGTAGTTACCTTCCAGATCTGAGAAAGTTCTGAAAATATCAAATTAATTTTTTTATTTTATTTACATGTGAAATAATGGACGTGAATAAAATGTTATTTAATTATTGAAGACAATATTAGCGACTCTCAAACGAAAAATTGAAACAGAAAAAAAAAGGATTCGGTCGCACCAGGAATTGAACCCGTGACTTCAGCCCAGACCATGGCCTCCGCTAAGGTCTTGGGTTTAATTCTTAAATTCAGTGATTAAATATTACAATGTGAGGTCTTACTCATTGACTTACACATACCAAAAATAAATTATTTACTCACATGTATTATGAGCTTCGAACTCGCGACCTCTGGATTCGGAGCCGATGTTTTTTACCGCCCGGCCAAGGAGGTCAGCAAAAAAATGATAAATGCTCTAAGGTTTGTCATTGGGCGTAATTTTTAGGATGCCCTGAAGGAAACAATCATTTCCCGCGGGGCCCATGTCACCTTTGGGATGCTGTGAGGCGGAACTGCTGTCTTGATTTTAATACAAATAGGATCATATTGGTATTGTAGAGTCCTATCTAACGTATTGTAAAACAATGACCAATATATTATAAAATAAGGGTTGAATTAATTGGCTCGTTTTTTGTTACCGAGGGTTGTAATTTTGGCCTGAGGCAGGGCATTGTCCAAGTTTTACCCTAAGGCCTTAGAAAACTCGCTCTCTCTCTCTTGTGCGTTTGAATTAATAACTGTCCAAAATAATGGGACCATAAAATAATAAGTGCACAGTAAATGGGTGGGAAAGTGTAATAATTTAAACAGAATAAACGGGAATGATCAAGTTAAACTTTTGAAATTCATATTTATAGTTGTTGTGGGTATTGCCTTTGTGTGCTCTGACAGAGCAAAATAAAATAATAAGTAATAAAATGTGAAGCAACAAAATTAATGTCCACTTTTTACCCATTCTAGATGAAATAAGTCAAGTAAATTTCTCTCTATTTACAAAGTAAGTAATCTTAGTAATGCTTTTCAAACCACGTAATTGTTTTTTTCTTAAAACTGCACATAACACGAGTGTGCGCTAGGCCATCGTTATATAGTTAAGACTAGTGGGAGATATTCACAGTATCGCCTTGGTCACCATTCAGAATTGAAACATGTTGGTTGAAACATCTTTAGCCGTGTCTGGCGACGAGATCTGAACATCCAGGAACTTCGCCACCTACACTTTCCCCGTCTCTTTCTTCTCTCTTTACCCCTGCACTTGTATAATTATTATGAAAAAAAAAAATAATCTCCACGAATGATTATTCCAAAGAACTGGGTATTTTCTCAAACTTCTTTGAGATGCCCAAAAAACATTTAAATATCCGATATTTCCAAGCTTAGTTCAAATATGAATACCACACAAGGATCCCAATTTCTCCCATCCGTCTGGAGGTATTGAGATTATGATTATGAGATTATACCCCATTTGGGATATGTTGTAAGTCTGAATATAGTGGTGAGAGGAATGAGACGGGGAAGGGGAAGGTTGGGCAGTACATGGCTCTCCAAACATTGCTAAATCAATTTCAAGCTACGTTTCTATTTTGAGTGGTGGTTTTTACAGGACGATACAGAGAATATCTTCCATCTGAAATTATCTGTTTGTTTGCTTAGATGTGTCCTACTTTCTACTCTATATTTTACTAACTTACCTAGAATAGTTACTAATTACTCATTGCAGTGAGGTATAAGCAAAGATGAAAGTAGACCATATTATAACCGTGTTAAAAATGTAGAGGTCCAGAAACAACTCAAGGCTTAATGAATAATATTAAGAAAGGGACGCTTAAATGGTTTGTGCATGTACACCAGAGGAATGAAGAAAGGAGTATAAGGAGAACATATAACGCGAAAGAGAATAGTAGAAAAAGTTAGGGATACTTAGGGAAGAAATGGCACACTCAAGTCAATCACATACTTGACTCGGGACATTTCAAGAGTCAGAATAACAGAACAGTATTTACGAGACGATTTATGAATGTGAACGAAGCAAAGAGTGTGTGATGGTTAATTAGTTCATGTTTTAGCACCTGATAAAACCCACTATCAAAAAAATCATTCTTTAAAGTTTAAAGCATTGAATTATTTTTTCTAATAATAATTTGTCATCCTTTGTGCTATGCACAAAAAAATTATATTTGACAATGCAAAATATTTCACCAACAAATGTAGACATAATATGTTTTGACGCCATCTAGTGGTAAATTCAGAACTAACAAAGCCTATCCTACAAAAATAAAGCTGAAAAAAATTAAAAATGCAATAATTGTTGAATGAAATACTAGTACTGTTGAATTATTTGGCGGGTTGATAATAATTCGACGTAGCTTAGTGGTCTAGAGCACCTGACTGGCAATCAGAAGGGTGCGGGTTCAATTCCCGTCGGCGGCATTTATTTTTACTCTGGAGATACTTTCAATTTGTATGGGTATTTCAGTCGAATAATTATTGTTTATAATAATTAAATAAAGCATTTGGGTTTACAAACGATAAGTCCTTAAGTATGCCAGGGCGGTCGAGGATCCGATATGACTATAATATTGAATCCTGTGTTTTCAAAACACTTATTTCTCACGCTCTGTGGAATCACCCATCGTGCTGTCATAGTACATAATCTCCGTACCATTCCATGTAAAAGCTTTTTCTCGGTAAAAGAAATTTCTAACGCAGTGGTCCTAAAACTTTTGAAGTGCTAATAGAAAACGGGACGCGGAACACTCGAGGGTCAGCACTAAAAAATACTCACTTTGTAAATTGCTAGCACATACCATATCTTCCCAACAAGCCTTCCATTGATATGCTTGGTGTAACTCTAAGTGACCAGCTCAGGCACGGAGGCTCCATTGAAGTCAGAGTCGTTAGCCGCTCGATATTCGGCAGCCACCTCTGGTCTGGAGCCTCAAGGTATTTTAAAAAACCCTCGACTCTTTTAGAGCGCGTACGTCAGGTGGGAATGCCGTCCTTATCCTACAGGTGTTTCGATGAAAGATGCTCCGAGGGACTAACGTCAATGATCCCTTCGGCACCGGTGCACAGTCGGGAAACACGCCAAACGCGCGCCTAACATTTGTATACCATTGACATTTGTCACTTGAGAACTTACGGGCCGCTTCTACGACACAGCTCGGATGTGGAACGATTTGCCGACCTCTATGTTCTCTCCCTCCTGCAACATGGGTCTTAGTGCCCCAACGGAAATTATTTTTCTCAATTCCTCTTATGTGCAATTTTCCAAACTTTTATTTTCTTTATTCTTCATTTCAAGCACCCGCTAAACTGCCAAAGCAGTTTTTCAGCTGGTCAATTTCACAATATTAATTGTATAAATAAAGCACACATAAAAATAGTAGCCACAATATAGAAAATAGATACAGAAGAATAACAAGTGACTGCAAAACAAAGATATAAAATATATCTATATAGATATGATACAGTCAACACACACTCAACATACATAAACACGCTCACATATTTATACAATTACACGCAAACAATCAGTATAAAAAAAATTATCTATTTAAAAAAATGCTTTTTTCAGTTCAGTTCAGTTGATTTGATTTTTATACAAATCTACAGTTTTATAACGAGATTGATGAAATTTTTCAAACAAGAGGAAGATAACTGTCTATACCTGATTTCAAAGAACTCTGGGTTAAGTCCAACCACATATTTAAAAATATATGCATAAACTGCTAATAAGGGTTGCTTTCCTTCACAGATCAAACCTGATTTTTTTTTCAAATTGACATAACCGACCAAATTATTATTTTTATATTTTTTCTAGCGCAAACTGTCAAAATTCACAGTATGTTGTAATAACGACTTTGAAAATACAATTATGTACAGTATTTTTCTATTAAAATGTAGGTACTTTATCGCCTGTCTGAAAATCTGATTGTTTCAAGCAAAAAACGTTTAAGGACCACTGCATCTCGAGCAAAACCGGTGGTTTTTGCAAAACACGCCATTTGGCTGATTTATTCTACTAAAGCTCTTTGTAAGTTTGGCCATTATTGTTTTTTCAGAATGATAGCTACGACCTAAGAAGACGACACGCAATCTTTACAATTTTTTGTTTAATGATTTTTTTAAGCTTTTCTAATAGTCAGTCTTTAGTGTTAATCTTTTTTGTGCTCTGATGCAGTAATTCTTCATAAATTAAACGTGAAAAACAGAGGATTTAAAGTGGTCATTGGCCCCACCAGACGTGTCTGCTTCGCGTAGGTCATAGTTTATCCTGCAGCACTTTGTTTCAGCCGGGTTTATTTTTCCTTGTACAATTTATAGTTTTGTAAGCTTAAGACTTGACCTGGGTTCAAAAAAACATAAAAGTTCCCCCAAAATCAGGTGAAAAACCGTGCAGAAAATCTCAAAAACATATGTTTTTAAATTGATTATAGAGTAATTGAATGCTGATTTTTTAGCCCGGAGAAAAGCATCCTTTTTTGACTTCCGACAGGAGGTCTTGAAGTTTCCGTGTGGAATATTAATTATCATACTGGGGAATGCTGTGTGAAGTGTCTTTTTAGGAAAAACTGATCCTGGCTCTTCAATCGACTTGTTTTGTTGTTGGGAGAAACTTAGAAGAAGACTAATCATTTAATTAAAACATATTCATTAGTCGTAAAATTACTTTTGATTATATATAAGTGGAATATTTTGTTTACTCCACTTTTTAATCAGTAATAATCTACATGTTTCAAAGCTAATTGCTTCTTCGTCGGGATAATGAAGTAAAAAAATTAATTAGTCAGTTAATTTCCACTATCCTGACGATGAAGCCACCATTGGATTTGAAACATGTCGATTGTTATCGTTTAAAAAGTGGTGTAAACGAAGTATTTCATTTATATATAATTTAATTAAAGATCATATTAAATATGGTTTTAATCTCTCTATCCTGAATCCTGAGGATGGAGAAATTCTTCAGATTCTCCAGAAGACAGCCCAACAGATATTTAGCACTGTTGGTGGGGCAATAGACATGCCTGGAATGGATTTGACGAGCCAGACTTCACGCTCCTTTAGTAACATAAATTTCTTACAGTTCTCATCTTGAGTAACATTGCTCTCAAATGTTGTTTGTATATGTGATTCTTGGAAAACTACTTCCGGAGACAGCCGGACCCGAAAATGGAGTTTGCTAGCCAGACTGCTAATGTTACGTTTGTAACGCAGGAAAGGAGTGTCCCGTAGGGACAGCCTTACATCTATCTAACACTGTTGATGTGGCAAATGATTGGTCGGGAATGGAGTTTCATTTCCAGACTACTGATGGTGCGTGTGTGTTGCAGGTCATAACACCGTGCCGGTCGCTCGTGCTGTGCGCTGAAACCCGCAGGGACATGGAGGAGTGGCTCTCCGCCCTGAAGGGGGCCTCCCCCGGGGGGCAACCGGACATGCTGACTGGGGACCATCACTGGTAATTATTACTCCATCATTATTTGTATCATACGTGTGTTTTCGTTGTGTTTTCTCAGAGTGTATGTTGGAGTAAGTAGAATTTATATCATACGTCTACACGTTCCTCTGTTTGTGCTTATGACGGAGACTACATTCAGTTGCTAAGTGAATTATGAAGTTTACTTTATCCCGAAAGACGAAAATCCAATAGCTAACTCATAACGCGGTATACCGAGTCTTGAAATTCACATAAGTTTGTGCTTATTAAATTTCCGATTGTGTTTTAAAAGGGCAAAATCCCAAAACACGTAATCTGTTTTATGAAATTCATAAATTTGATGGAGAGACTTATAAATAACTTATTTTGACTAAGCTGAATTTAAATTGATAAATTGAACAAAAAATTCTTTATTTTTTTAGTGAATTCGTAAAAATAACCCAAGTCTAGTTCACACTCCACCGTCCGTAACGCAAGCAAAGTTTTCAGAAAGCTCTTTTGAAGTCTAAAGCACTTCGAGGCGTTCTCGCACTTTGTCTATTGGTGCGAATTTACAGCTGGAACTAATGTGTACGTCACTCTGCTGATGCTGCTTTCATTGCGGAGACTTAACTATGCGGATAAAGAAGAAATAATATTAGAGTCGCTGAGTCACGGAATATAACTTTAAACATTGCCTACTTAAAACTTTGAACCTTACTTGTGTGTCCTGTTCTTAATTTTATAAAAACACCACTGAAGTTTGGTCGTATAATACAATATTCGACGGAAAAAGGTGAGTGTTGCTAATTTATTAAAAATCTCTTCAAAGTATTGGTTATCCTGTTTCCAGGTAAACTTTTAGTAAATTTGTAATATATCGGAACATGTTTTCATGCAGCTGCATTTTACTTGAAAATATACTACAGCGAAATGCGAAAATATTAGAATTTTTATGAACATGTGTTCCGACATCGTGATCATACATTCGTATTTTACTCAAAGTTTATTAGGAAACCTATCAATTCATTCGTTAAGGGCCTGATTTCCTGTTTTGAACCGGATTACGAATAATTTGAAGAGTTTCCTAATAAATTGGCAATATTGTATTTTAGTAATATTACTCCGTATATGATCAAGAAAAACGGAATACGTTTTAATTCCAATATCAATTGCAAACAAAATTGGTGATCCAGTTATTACTAAATAACAACATTACTGACCAATTGTCTTTATTACTCCGCAACTTGGAAAGGGTCATGGAGATGTAACCTTTACCGATTTTAGAAATAAAACAGACCTCTCAAATTTACATCAAACTTTTCGACTCGTAGACCTCAAGTAAGCCAATGAAAGTGTTTTGAAATTAAGACTTATTAAAAGTACTTTGAGATTTAATCCATATTTTAATATAACCACTCGAGCGATATCTACCCAAATTTGGTTGTATGTTTAATGCTACGTACACTTTTGCGAGCCGAAGTCCGAGCCGAAGCGGGAATTATGGGAAAGGATCGAAGCAACCGCAAACGGCGCTATTACGTGATTTCTTTAACTTTAAAACAATACTTATGAGAGTAGTAAATAGCTGACGTATCGTCACGAGACGTGGCCGCCGAAATGTCCTGATTGGATAACTTGTGGGGTATTTACGAATTTGTCTCCGGGCGCCGACTTGTCGAAGCCCCAAGGAGCTAAAGAGTCCAGGCGAAATACAGCGCCCTAACACAGAGCCCATGAGGTTTGTACTAGCGCCACCCCCGACCTAAGGCCTGCGGAACTATCTCATCCCCAATAATTGGGGTACCATATTGTGTAGCTGTAACATAGAATAAAGAAGACAAAAAGTGCGGGGCGCGTTTCGTAATCCAAAAGTCTGACCATTATTTGCATAAATTAACTGTTTTATGATCAGTAAGAAATTTTCTTTTCGATCAAATAAGATGGTGATATTCAAAAAATTAAATCCAAACTTAACAGTAAATGTAAGTCAGTGACGAGTTTGGTTTTCATTCAAATCTACATGGAAGGCATTTATATGTGTTATCTACTCGGAGAAAACTTACTGATATGAAAAATTGTTAATTTATTAAAAATCTGGTCAAATTATTCGTTTTCCTGTTAAAAATGAAACTGGAGGTCTATAGCAAATGATTTGACAAATTTTGTAACCAACTATCAAGTTCGAATGCGTTATGAGGAAGTAGGGACACGTGTTCTTCAAAATAATAATAGTTTCGCATCTCGTCAATTATATTTATTCGGACAAGGGCACCTGCGTGAACACGTGTTCAGATGTATTCTGAATGACTATTTTTTTTTGGCAATTGATCATGAAGTCACATTTTTAACAGTATCTTGATTAAAAAAAGTCGTACTCATTTTTCTACTTGTATTAAGTGGGTTGATAGGAGCGGGGACGTGAAAGATATGAGAAAAAGGTTGGGAAGTACCTGGCTATTCAGATTTGGTCATCATAGGCGCAATTTCAAGCAATGTTCCGATTCGGAATGGTAGTCGGAATTCACCAGGAGAAACTGAGAATACGCTCTGCCGCCCAAAGAGCATCGATCATACCATTTACAATTATATTAACTTTTTTTAAAGATTCAGTCACATTGCTTTGGTAACAGGGTTTCTTGCAATTAGAATTTTTTTCTTTTTCTTCATTAAAATTCATCTTTCCCTTATCTACAGACGTTCTTAGAAATGTGTTCCGGAACATTATAACGTTTCCTTGTTTTCAATTCATTGTCGTCATTATTAAGAGTTCACATTCTGTTATTGGATTTTATTCCAATCTTTACCTTTTTAATGATGACATAAATAAATTCCGAGCCATTTAGCAAACTGTAGGGTCGATTCTCCAATGTTATCTACAATTCAAATGAGATTTTTATAAAATATTAACTGACGTGTACCGACGTTGCTCGGGGTGATGCAGATGGTGGGGGGGGGGTAAATTTTAACTAGTGTACCTGAAGATTCTTTGATTTAATATTTTTAAGTTGAAGATAAAATTATTCTAAAAAATTTAAAAATTTACTTTTTAAGTAAGTTTTTGTTTCACTTGATCGTGCCAGGTCATCCTCGGGCGTGCCTTTGTTACTAAATTATATCGACTTTTATTCGACTCCGTATCTTTATTTATTTATTTCACATATACGGCACAACATGTGCCATTCACATACTAATTTACAGAGAATAGTACAGCAACATAAGGAATGCAACAATATAAATGTAAGTATAATGGTATAATCAGTAAATAGTAAGTAACGTTAAAAGTATGAAAAAAAAGAAATATAAATATAACATAAGTAGCAATCTGTAGTATAGTAATAAGTCAAAGTAAGAAATTATATGTAATGATATACAATAAAGTAGTATAAGGAAGAATGAAGTGCTTATAAAATGTCTAAAAGGCATTAAGAGTTTGTAAAAAAATAAAATAAAATATATTAGAAAGGTATATACTATTAGAAAATGAAAGGAATAAAATAAATACTATTATAATATGAAAAGGTTACGTAACCGGACACTCGCGTATATAATAATAATGTGCAACACTGCTTGATAGTCCGATAAAGTTTTACATAGTACCTATGATGACTATGATATATAATGCACTGATATCAGCTTCTACCGATCGAGTACTAGTAGTTTTTAATCTGAAGTACATAATCATTATGATGGTATGGTATTACTTGACAATTTTTGTTTTATGCATCTTTTATATGATAATAGACAATCAGCGTGATCGATGTTGGAATATTCATTGCCTAATCTGTGCAAGATTGGGATTTAATTTTTTTATTAATTAATCATTTATTCCATTACAGAAATAATGCGTTAAGTCTTCCTCGGACGTCCCCGACATTTTCTACCATTCAAACCGTTCTCTAAACACTCCTGACACTAATAAGAACAATGTTGAAATCTTCAGCGAAATCTTTCCAGTAGTTTTTGAGTCTATACGGGACGTACAAACAAACAAACATTTGTTTTTATATACATAGATATAGATTTCATCTGAATTTTCGGACCGAAACATTCTAATGTTTTCATTATTAAGGCCCAGTTGTTTCACAAAAATTCAAATGTAACATTGTTATCAAATTGAAATTCAGCTCCATTTTTTTCTACATTTGTATTGTTAAATGCCGACTCTGGGAGCGTTTTAGCTGACTCTCAAATTGTAATAAGCTGACAAGCTTTAACATGATAGTAGTCGTCTTCTGCTAATCACAATTTTTTCAAAAGCTCAAACGAACTTAGAATCGGCATTTAACGGAAACCTTTCAAAAAAACAATGGCGTTGAGTGGCCATTTGATTACTTTGTTAAACGAGAATTTCCGCAAACAACTGGGTATTGTTATTCTTATCTAATTATAAATTATTTTTTTTATTTTCAAACACATCATTGATGTTCAAAGTCAACTGATTTCTGACCAAATTATTTATTATTGTGTGTTACAATAAAATTAATATTATTTCAAAACTCCACAATATCAAGGACAGTTAAAATTGCAGGCATTTCACGTCATCAAAGCTCACCGTTCGAGAGTTTTTGCTGCTTCACACGTAAAGATTTTCTGCTTTATTGTAAAGATTAACTACCTGCCTAAAAACTTTTTTCTTTGTTTTATATGAATGCTGCACAAGAGTCCAAATTGCTCGAATGCAGTAGGACTGTGTCATCCCCAATTTGGGTATATGTTGAAGCTGGAAGGATTCAATTTCATTTGACCCACCGGGTTTCGTACACGCGACAACTATAAATAAAAAGAAGGCTATCTTTCGATTAGTGTTATTATTATTTTGTATTTCTACCTTTTGCTTTGCTCCAGACCGAAACCTCTTTTTTTCTACCTTTTTTCACGGATATGGTGACTTATTTATCACCGTCTAGGGTTTTCTTGTTTTAATCAATGTAACACCGCCATGTTCCATAAACAATATACCATATACCGCTAGAAATAATACAAAAACTTAATCCAACAATTCAACACTATATTATTTCTATTGTTTTTTCTTCCACCAAACTTTCATTAGATATTATTTTCTCTCAATTCTTTTCGTCTCCCCTTCTCCTTCTGCTGATCTATCTCTCCCATCGTTTCTTTTTCCTCGCGTCGACCTAACTAAAGTGCTAAATCATCTGTTATTTCAATTTTCCTCTGCGGAATATATTCTCCCAATTCATCACAGTTTCACTTGGAAAATCTTTCGCTTTTCACTACTACTCGTACAGTCGATAAGCACAGAAAATAAATTGCAAATCGGTAGTGTAATGACCCCGCTTTTTAAAGTTAAAATGTCAAATACAGCGAAGAGATAAAAGCGATAGAAATGTATTGTAAGCGTGTTCACGTGCCTGAAAACGTCTCAATAACACCCTTACATTCCCCCGCAGTAAAAAATAGTAATTTCGGTTTTGCCTCTATCTCTTTTTTCGGTGTCATCTCGGTGTTTTTTTTTTATTCGTGTGATGTTATATTATTAATTGACAAAACGTTTTTAATTTTCAAAATATGAACAAGGAGGAACGAGATGCTTGATGAAGATATGCTGCCAGGGATTATTACGATTATTAATATATTTTTAACATTTCTATTTTGATCAAAGTGAACCATCATCCAGCGTGGAGCTTCGAATGTCCAGTATACAAAAGGAAATTGGAATTGGAGAAGAAAAAGGTAAATTTTTTATAAAAAGCAACCAACTGCAAGGAATCATTTATTTAAATATTCAGAGTCTGATAGCGAATAATGAAGAAATCCAGATACTGATTGAACGAAATGATCCTGCACTTGTAATGTTAAGCGAGACTCACATAACATGCGATATTGAAGACAGCGAAGTTACTTTTCAAGGATATACAACAATACGCTGTTATTCCTACAGTAGACACACAGGGGGAGCAATAATAATTATCAAAAAAGACATAATATATGAAGTTATTTCTAACACAAAATACGAAAAGAACTGCTGGATACTAGCGATCAGGATAACTTCTGGATATAAGAAAGGAGTATACGGAGTAATTTACCATTCTCCAAATGCAAGTACCAAAGACTTTTTATCATTTATAGATAACTGGTGCACCCAAAACCTAGAAGAGGAAGAAGATAATATCCTAACTGGTGACTTTAATATAAATTTCAAAAATTTGAATGATACATATACTAAAAGACTTAAAAAAATTATCCAAGCATCGGGAATGAAACAACTTGTTAAAAGTGAGACACGAATAACGGATAAATCTAGGACGTTAATTGACCTTGTCATATCCAACAGATTAGATTTGAATGTAAAAGTTCTAGATGAGCCAAAAATAACCGACCATAACCTTATCCACATTACAGATAACACAAAAAGAACTTATACGAAAACCAGTAAAGTAATAAAATACAGAAATTATAAAAAATATAACAGTGAAAGGTTAATTGAACTTCTGGGTGATATGAATGAACTTCATCAAATGGAATTTAATGAAAAGTCTAAATCATTAATAAATAACCTTCAAGAAGTAATCGACCAGTTAATACCAATCCAAACTACTAAAATAAGAGGAACAAATAAATGGTATAACATAGAACTACAATCAATATAATATGAAAAAGATAGACTGTACAAAATTTCAAAAATCTCAAGAAACTCCCAAGACTGGAAAGCATTAAAAAATGCAAGAAATAAATACTCAAAACAACTGAAAATTTGTAAGAACGATTACTTCAAAAATGAAATTATCTGTGAAAAAGGAGACACTAAAAAAATGTGGAAAACCATAAAAGGATTAATGCAAACTGAAGATAAAGGGATGAAACATGACATTGAATTTCCACATCAGATACAGGGTAGCATACAGAACTGCTTCAACAAATCTTTTGTAAATAGCATAACGGAATTACATCAGAGTATACCAATACTCAAGGAAGACAACCGCGTGAGAAATTTTCCCCTAAACCGAGAAAAACTTGTGTTTAAAGAGATTGATGAAACATATCTTTTACAGATTCTAAACAGCACCAAATCAAAAGAGAGTCCAGATGGAATAAGTTTTACAGTTTTAAAGGATGCAATGCCAGTGATAGGACCTCATCTACTGAAAATAATAAATGAATCGTTAAGAAGTGGAAAATTTCCAAACACATGGAAAACATCTATTGTGATCCCGATTCCAAAAGTTGTTAATACCAGAAAGTGTGAAGAATTTAGACCTATTTTTTTTTTTTTTTTATAGTGAATACCTCACAAGAGTCCCAACTGCTCCCGTCTGGAGCCAGTGAGACTATGGCATCCCCAATTGGGGGATGTTGTGAGGCTGAAGGTAAGTGGGGAAGGGAAAGAGGAAGGTGGGGAAGTGCCTGGCTATTCAGATCTAGTCACTAAACACGGCTAAAGCCATTTGGAGCAAAGTTTCAATTCTGAATGGTGGTCTTACACCAGGGCGATACTGGTAGTATCTTCCACTCTGGAACGTGCCGCAAATATACTATATATTATTTTAATTAATTAATTGTGAAATAACACAAATCAATCAAATAAAATTTATTTGCGCACGCCGGGTACGAACCCGCGACCTTCGGAATGGCAGTCCAATGCGTTACCACTGGACTATGCCGGCCGTCGATATAATATGTTACCAAAATACGAACAGGTACTAGAAATTGTAATAAAGAAACAACTCATTGAGTATTTGGAAAAACATCATATATTATGTGACGAACAATCAGGATTCCGTAATAATAACTCTTGTGAAGCTGCAATAAACATTGTGATTGATACATGGAAGAAAGAAACAGATAATAAAAAAATCACCATTGCAACATTCTCAGATTTTAAAAGAGCATTTGAAACGGTAGAAAGGAAAAAACTTTTGGAAAAATTAGAAGATATAGGTCTTTCTGAAGTAGCTCTAAATCTTTTCAAAGAATATCTCCATGAAAGAAAACAGGTAACAAAAGTGGAAAGCTCAGAATCAGAACCGATAGAAAACAACCTCGGTGTTCCACAAGGGTCGGTATTAGGTCCAATTCTATTCATTATTTACATTAATGATATAATTAAAACCATAAAACATTGCAAAATTAGATTATTTGCAGACGATACATTAATCTATATTTCATGTGAAGAGTACATAGATGCAATCAATAAATTAAATGAAGACCTACAAAATATAGCGAAATGGCTGAAATTAAACAAATTAAAACTGAATGTCAACAAAACAAAATATATGGAAATAGGCAACAAAACGCATAACACAGAGTTAAAATTGACAATTAATGACGAAAAAATTGAAAAAGTAAATGAAATTAAGTACCTGGGTGTGATACTAGATTCAAAACTAACTTTCGCAGCAAATTTTGAATATGTGCTAAAGAAGGTATCTAAAAAAGTCAATTTTCTTAGAAGATTAAGAAATAAACTAAATGGAAACACTACAGAGCTGATTTATAAAACTATAGTTGCTCCACATTAAGATTATTGCTCTACTTTGTTGTATTTGGCCAATGAAGGAAACTTGAACAAGCTAGATGTTATACAGAATAGAGCTATGAGATGTATACTAGGAAAAGGAAAATACGCAAGCAAAGATCAAATGAGAGAACAGCTAAATTGGATTTATATTAAAAAGAGACTATTATTTAATGTGTTAATTTTTGTACATAAAATCATGAAGAACCAAATGCCAAAATATTTTAAGGATGAAATTGTTTTTAATAGAGAAGTTCATAATTACGAAACCAGAAATGTAAATAGGATTAGATTGCCACATATGAAAAAAACAAAATCACAGAACTGCCTAATGTACAAAGGACTAAAAATGTATGATGAAATGCCTGAAAGTCTGAAGAATGAAGGAAGAATGAATGTATTTAAAAAGAAATGTTATATTTATTGTAAAAATATGTAAAATTACAAAATGAAATATGATCTTGTTTATATTAGTTTATATTCAAATGTATAAACTAACTCAATAAATAATAAAAAAATAAAAATAAAAAAAAGATACTTGAGTCGGGCCATGTCCACAATCAGAACAACAGAAGAGTATGCATTAGACGATGTATGAATTAAGGAATAAAGCAATAAAGCAAGGAGTTTCGTGTGCCAATAAAGAGTTGTTTGGCGTTCGGTCCTCTCTACCTACCCCTGCGGGGAAACGGCGTATCAACATTTTGTGTACGGTGTGCGATGTGCGGTGTGCGGTGTGCGGTGTGCGGTGTGCGGTGTGCGGTGTGCGGTGTGTGGTGTGCGGTGTGCGGTGTGCGGTGTGCGGTGTGCGGTGTGCGGTGTGCGGTGTGCGGTGTGCGGTGTGCGGTGTGCGGTGTGCGGTGTGTGGTGTGCTCTCATGTTGGTGTCATCTCTGCTTTTTTTACATACGTATGATGTTATATTGATACTGGACAATTTTTCCGTAAAATAATGAATAAATTTCAGAAAAATATAACGCATTTGCCTGAGGCCATAAATTGAACTACGTAAACGATTTATCGAAAAAATATTATCAAAGCGTTCGGTTTTAAAAATCGAACATTTCACGCAAATTTTTCAAATTCTTTTACATTCATAATTTGAAATTCCTTTTATCATTCCGTGAAGTGATATTTTTAATCGCAAAATAGCCTCTAGTTATAATAAGGTTTAAACTTTAAATTCGCGATTTAGTTGATTCCAGTAAAAAAACAATATAATAGAAAAATTGAAGAAGAAAAAAATCAGTAAGTCTGGCCCTGACCATCTCACCGGCTCCAGATGGTTGGGAGCAGTTGGGACTCTTTTGCGATATTCACACATAAAAAAATAATGAACATTTAATCCCTAAAAGTGTATCCATGCCGATTTGAAATAAAACTGATTTCGCCATTTTAAATCCTAGGCAGGCAAATGAACTTGATTATAAGCTCACCAAATAATAACTTATAAGATCACCTCTTACAATCGGACACGCCTACAGCTCACTTCTTTCCATGTATCTATTCATTGGTCCATAATATAAAAATGTAATATGTAAGTCTAACATTCAAGCATTTTCTCTTTTCGCGTTACAAAGTTACGAAAATTCTTTTTCACGGATGCGCGAACAATTTAATCAGGAGAACGAATCACTTGTTCGCGTATGGGATGTGTAATAATCTTGCATAATACTTTTCTTCATCAAAAAAATCCTGAAGGCGATTTATTCATATAAATACTACCAATTTATGTACGATGAGGTGACTCAGCAGAGGTTTTTTTACATTAATTCCACACAGGAGAGTGTGAGAAAATAATTTTCCTCAGAGATAAAGGGAGGAGAGGATGTTCTGGCAAGTAAAAGGTATGAGGGGTGTGTCTAGGAGTGACGGGCGTACGAATCCATCCCTTCTACTGCGGTTCAAGACGATGGGTCAAGAGTCCGGGGTGACCTATGACAGCGTTGTCGTTTGTCCAATAAATGGTTCCTGGGACGACAGTACTCAAACCCGCCTCCCAAATTGTATAATAGTACTGAGGTGTTCACGAAACGTACAATGTTCTATACCTTCTCGAACCTACCTACACTCCACATTTTAAAACATCACGCGAAGAACCGTTATTAACTATGTAAAATGCTTACCGCATTATTTATGGAAATAAAATTCAAGTAATTGATTCGGGACATGTCAAGTATCAGACGATGCAGGGCCGGCCCTATGCGGGCGCAATTGGAGCAGTCCAATAACCAGGCGAATAACCAAGGCGCCAAGGCGCTGATCATACCTAACACCTAATAGTCGCCTTGATTTTCATACGGCCCTACACAAAAATACAAATCATCGGAATATTATTGATTACAGTGATCACCTACCTAGGCGTCTACTGGTTTTGACAAGGGACGCCAAAAGTTGCTCGCGCCAGGCGCCGTTTGGCTCAGAGTCGGCTATGAGACGATGTATGAATGTGAATGAAGCAAGGGTTGTATGCCAAGACAGGTTTGCTTTTCTATTCATTCTCTATTAACTAATATCCTGTACTAACCAGTGGTTACAAAGTGGGGGTCGCAAGACATCAATAAATCAAATTAGAAAAACGTAACAAGCGAACAATGGTTATAATTTTTACTGTATAACTTGGTCACTAAAAGAAATAATATTTGTATATGCAAATGAATGCGACGTGTGCGCTATTAATTAATTTGCTAAACCTTTGTCCTGTGTTCGAGACACTTATCACAGAGCTTATCATCTTATGTTGGTTTGTTTCTATATTTCGTTTTTACTACGTATTCTGATATGTATGAGAAGTGCGCATAAACTTTATCTCTCTCTTATCTTATCTAACATATCTGCCCTGATGACGGACAATTTAATGCTGTCCGAAACGTTGGCTAAAGAAGGAGGTAGCGCAACACGGCATAATACCACAAAAATAAATCACTATAATTCTTTTGCCCGCTAAAATCTCAAAACAAATCACTCGGGAGCTCAGGAGTTTTTACTTGTTTGTATCAACTTTGAACGTCATTCGGAAATACAAACGTTTCATACTTCTTTTCTTCTCCAAGGAACATTGTTGTATGTGTTGGCTCTTTTGTACAGTGAACACAATATCTAAACTTTTCCCCAGAATTAATAGAGAACGATTATTTCATGATGGTTTTTGTAAGGAAAAAATATAAAAAAACAATCTTGAATAGGGTCTATTTCCTACAAATACATTTTTATGATGTATATTCTATCAATTGCTATTTTTGTCCCGAAAACACTAGTAGTTCTGCGAACAATAGACTTCGCGTGCAATAAAGTATGTTACAAATTTATGTAATAATAATAATAATAATAATAAATAAATCAAAATCAAAAATTCCTCTAAAATCATAATTACTAACTACTTTATCAAATACTAGGTACTTAATTACCTGCCTACATAATTATAAATCATATATTTTAAGTAAAAAAAAATGGTTCCATGATAACTCAACAAAATGACAATTCAACATACCTTTAAAAAGTTATATGAAATCATTTAACTTTTAAACGTGTATTGAATTGTCATTTTGATGATTTAGCCGGTCACCATCTATTACTTACTTTTCTTGAATAATTAAAAAATACATTTTTTTAAATTTATTTTTTTTTATAAAATATAATACAATTATTTAATTTTACTTTAAGAATATATTTCAGATTACAACTAAACAATATAAGTTTTTTTTCAATATAAGTTGTATTTACATATAATCTCCCTTTTAAACCTTCTCCTTTTTGAACCCTTATTTTGGAGAATTTTAAAGGGCAATTTAGCTCGATGTTGTGCCGCGTGGACTCGCACACTGGTCACCATTTCGGTATTCAAATTATTTCAATTGTAGGAATTGATGTATTTTTAATAATATTTTTAAAACATGTGCAGGTACGCGACGTCGCACGCTCGGCCCACCTACTGCAACGTATGCCGCGAGGCGCTGCACGGCGTGCCGCCGCACGGGCTGTCGTGCGAGGTGTGCAAGTGCAAGGCGCACAAGCGCTGCGCGGCGCGCGCGCCCCCCAACTGCAAGTGGACCACCCTCGCCTCCATCGGCTCCGACATCATCGAAGACGGGGATGGGGTGAGCGACCTACCAATCTATCATACATTATACTGCAATCATGGAATACAGCCTTTTTATGGTTACAAATCATACTGCAATCATGAAATACAACCTTTTTATGTTTACAAATCATACTGCAATCATGAAATACAACCTTTTTATGTTTACAAATCATACTGCAATCATGAAATACAACCTTTTTATGTTTACAAATCATACTGCAATCATGAAATACAACCTTTTTATGTTTACAAATCGTACTGCAATCATGAAATACAACATTTTTATGATTATAAATCGTACTGCAATCATGGAATACAACCTTTTTATGGTTACAAATCATACTGCAATCATGAAATACAACCTTTTTATGTTTACAAATCATACTGCAATCATGAAATACAACCTTTTTATGTTTACAAATCATACTGCAATCATGAAATACAACCTTTTTATGTTTACAAATCATACTGCAATCATGAAATACAACCTTTTTATGTTTACAAATCATACTGCAATCATGAAATACAACCTTTTTATGTTTACAAATCGTACTGCAATCATGAAATACAACATTTTTATGATTATAAATCGTACTGCAATCATGGAATACAACCTTTTTATGGTTACAAATCATACTGCAATCATGAAATACAACCTTTTTATGTTTACAAATCATACTGCAATCATGAAATACAACCTTTTTATGTTTACAAATCATACTGCAATCATGAAATACAACCTTTTTATGTTTACAAATCATACTGCAATCATGAAATACAACCTTTTTATGTTTACAAATCGTACTGCAATCATGAAATACAACATTTTTATGATTATAAATCGTACTGCAATCATGGAATACAACCTTTTTATGGTTACAAATCATACTGCAATCATGAAATACAACCTTTTTATGTTTACAAATCATACTGCAATCATGAAATACAACCTTTTTATGTTTACAAATCGTACTGCAATCATGAAATACAACATTTTTATGATTATAAATCGTACTGCAATCATGGAATACAACCTTTTTATGGTTACAAATCATACTGCAATCATGAAATACAACCTTTTTATGTTTACAAATCGTACTGCAATCATGAAATACAACATTTTTATGATTATAAATCGTACTGCAATCATGGAATACAACTTTTTTATGTTTACAAATCATACTGCAATCATGAAATACAACCTTTTTATGTTTACAAATCGTACTGCAATCATGAAATACAACCTTTTTATGATTATAAATCGTACTGAAATCATGGAATACAACCTTTTTATGGTTACAAATCTAATAATTTTACTAACTAACTAACAAACTGACCATCACGCCGTTTCTCTGCAGGGGTAGGCAGAGAGGACGGACCTCCAAACAATTCGGTTTTGGCACACACTTCTTGCCTCATTCACATTAATGTATGGTCTCATACATACTCTTCTATTATTCTGACCTAACTAACATAACCTCACTTATTATTTTATTATATTCTGTTTTCTTCGCTTACGAATGGTTGAATCTCCACACAGCATCCCCAAAGCTGACAGGCTCTGAGAAAAACAATTCCATCCCATCCCATGATAATATATATATATATATGTGTTATATTTTCTGAGATGTTAAGTTATTATAATTGTATGTAATTATTGTATTTTTTATTAAAATGTTAAATCATCGTAGGTTTGATTTTTCACTATAAACCTAACCTAACCATTAGCTGTTGTTTGTATATTTAATTGTGATTAGATTTGTATTGTTGTCTCCCTCCCACTTATTAATTATCAATTTGCTCTCTCTTTGAAATATTTTGTCTCCGTCTAGAATTTTTCTTTTATGGTATGTAATATTCTTTCTCCCTCTGTCTGTTTACCTATTATACACTCGATAACTCTCTCTTAGAATTTAGTTATTATTATATCCTGAAGAAACTTGGTTTAAACGAAACCATAAAATAATAAAAAGTGTATAGTGTTTTATAGTGATTTATTTTTAGGGTATTATGCCGTGTTGCGCTATCTCCTTCTTTAGCCAACGTTTCGGACAGCATTGCAGTGTCCATCAGCAGGGCAGATGTGTAATGATGTGTAAAAATTACTTTTGGCCGTGAAAATCTCAAATCATACCTACATGGTGAAAATACCCTATTTAACGATGTACGGTTAAAAATTGTAGGTTCATGTATAATGTAGAATTGACTGACGGAGACCGGGGTTTCAAGAGTACCTACGTATTATGCGCAAGTGGGTGTATAAAGATGTCGGGGGTAACCTAGGAAATCATTGCGTGGTCATTGGTCCAAATGTGTCATATATTTGAGTCGGGTGATGTCACTTATGTTAAGAGTCGGAACAACAGGAAAGCATGGATGTGACAAGATATTACATTGCTTCACATTATTTTCTTTTTTCTCTTTTTGTGTATGCCACACACATAATAATGTCCCACTCAATCTGTGCGAGCTGTGGTGTTATCAACTTCGTTTTGTTCTGATGGAATGTACAGTCATCCCTAAAGGTTTGAAGAAAGGTCTGGAAAATATATTCCGAGTACCTGACAACTTCAATGTAAAAACAAACCTCGACTCAATATGCTTAGATATAACATGAGTCCCCAGAGAAATGCTAAGTCCCTTTCGGAATTAATAAATAAATACGTATTTAAGAAAGCCTGTTTTTAATATTTGAGTCTTGTTGAAGGTATTTCTTCTGCAATAAATCAAACAGAGGCAATTATTGAAATAGATTGCTTTTTATTCATAAATTATAGATATTTTAATAGCGCTGTTTTGGTGAGAATGACCCAATGTGCGCATTACAATGTATATAACAAAATGAAGATCCCCAACAGGGCGAGGATAATCAGGTAACCGGGCAAATCATAATACTACCCCCTATCTTCAGGACGCACTATGGTCCCCTTAGAGGAAACTAGCTAGACAAAAAGATTTCAACGATGTTTTTATTTATGTACAAAAATATTCTCACAACATTGAAAAATGTCCATAGTATTAGGTTCACATCGGTAAAAAAATTAAAACAATACGCGCGATACGTGGCAACGTTGTAAACACGACACTTCGGATGTGCCAATCGTTCGCCCAGCGGTCAGTCGCTTTCGGGTGTGCACGCTGTTCGATCGTTAGTGTTGTTATTTGAATTCGGAGAGAAATTACACAAACATGGAAATTGAAGTATATTGTATGTTCTTTTAAATTGTTTTAATTATTTTATAATTTGTCTATTCAACATTACTTTCATTATTAATTAAAAATCGTGAAAAAAGTATCAATATTTACAATTATTTGCCAAAGTTTGATTAAACTTTCAAAATTGTGTACCGATTTATACCAACAAAGAAAACTAGTTTCATATAAAACCTTTTTCTATGTATAATATCTTATAAAATTTGTTTGCTCAAACTTGCTCTTTTGTCATTTACAGAGCCTCTACCTACAATCTATCGTTTTTATATTTTGGAGATTCTAGAAGTAAAGAGCACGTCAAAGTTGAATTGTGCTGTAATACGGCAGTGTTTTTATGAACATATAAAATATTTATTGAAGAAAAACAGTTTTAAAAGTCTCGAGGACAGTTTACTTAAGAAAAAAATCCCTTCGTTTATATTAATATTTTGAAAAATGGTTGAAGTCGGAAAAAGTACTTTAAAATTGAAGTTTAAAAACGCAAAATGGCTTAACACAGTTTTTATTCTTCCTGTAGACACGCGTGATGAGGGACTACGTGGTAGACCAGAAAAATAATTTGGTTTATGCTCGTCAAAAAGCAAAACAAGAAAAATTAAATGTCTTCTGAACTCTCGAAGTCCACAAGAACTCTCTCATACTACTCAAATTAGCTTGAGGTCACATGGAAAACGGGATGCTGCCAAAATATCAACAACACATTGCGATGTCTTACCTAGTGGTGTCTTAAAATTATTATCGATTCCGGAAGTTCTAGCGAAGAAAACACAGAAGTCTGTTAACAAAACCAATGTTGGAAGATTAGTATTTGATAATACTGATGATAGCGACTCAGCCAGTAATTCATAAACAAAAAATGTCATTTGGTTTTGTTCTTATATTATGTTAAAAAAATATTTTTAATTAATCACTTAAAATAAGTACTTCGTTATGACTTAACCGAACCATTATACCATAGGCATTTTATTAGTAATTAATTTTATTTAAAAAAATCTTTAACAATGGCTAAAATAAATGTATATTTTTTTAAGTATTTTTTTTATTACATTGTAACCCTCTTGCATCAAATGCCATGAAAAAATATTTTTGTCTAGCTAGATCAGGATTTGGGACCACTGTGGGACGGTGGCAATTCAACACACTCTTGAAAAGTGATGTGAAGTCATGAAACATTTTATTTCGGATGGTGAAAATGCTTCTATAGGTTTGAGACCGGACTGAGATCTATCGATTGTGAGCTTAAAAAATGTTACTTAAAAAATATTATTAGCTGGGTAAATTATATACTGTATGACTAGAAGGATGTTCAAAGCGATTTTGCACCAAATGCGTAAAATGTTATTATCAATTATCAAAAGATGTCAACTGTTTATTGAAATTTCATCACAAGTAATCAATGATTTTTGTTAACTTACCTATAAGTATTTTGCTCTACCGATACTGTTGAGACCCAGTACTCACAATTGTGCGTATTGCTCTTCTAAAAAAAAAAAACGATCATTCAAAAATATATTTTGTTTACTATTACAACAAAAAATAAAAACTGTTTTTTATAAAGCTCGGGTCTGAAAGGGTTATAGTTATAAAAATTATTTTTATTGGTCGGTTTTTTATTATCTTTTTTTCATGCATTTAAGTTAAAAGAAATTATAAAATTTATATTGCTTAGCTAGTTTATATTATTTAATTACAGCGCATTATTCTTGAACATTAATTAATTATTGTTTGTTGTAAAATATATTCGAATCGTTAATCAATGAAATAAATTCTTCGCAACGATAATTTAATAAAATTATATTTAATTACAGCGTATTTTCAATTCATTGTCTTGGTTTTTATGAATCCATCACCGTGCGTGGGTTGAATTGCATGCGATCATCGGGAAATATTTAATTACAGTAAAAGTGCTTTCACCGCGGGATCCATAATAAATACAGTAGGGGAAGTGAAAAGGTTTTCTCCAAATAGAAATTATTATAATATGTGCAGAGCTTTAACGTATTGAACGATATATTTAATACGAGTTTTCATGATTTCTGTGAATGTAGGAAAATGTATTGCTTTTGTAATATTCTAAAGTTCTTCATCTTTATTCTTAATTTTAATTTCATTTTAAAAACCACTCGATTGATTTTCAACATATTATGCCGACTTCGCGAAACGTCTTGAGGGATTGCACGCCATAATATGCCATTTTTTACAAAAAAAATTCGCGCATTTAAGTTTTTTTTTCATAAATCTTAAAAATATAGGATAAACAGTAAAATATAAATAACATTAAAACATAAATATAACATTTTTAAGTAAAGTTTTTAGTTTGTAAGTATTTAATCTGTATATTAAATTACATGTTTCCACAATATTTTTTCAGTTTGGAATACATATTTAAAGTTTTTCTACAATATATTACGTAAATTCAGTGCAACTGGTGGCGGAAAACATAAAAAGTTCTCGCATCAAACCTACATGATTACACAAAAATTGGTTTTCAGAAATCGCCACCTGCAATCTGCATTGCGTAAATTGATCAAACAGTGATTTACCAAGAGGTTCGAAACAAATGTAACTGTATTTTCTGGCTGTATACTATAAATAAATTTTGTTTTTCATACCTAAATTCATTCCTAAAATGTGTGCATAAAACACATAACTCTATCCTGTCATACCAGTTGAAATGGAAAGTTTTCTGCATACAAATTAATACAGCTCAGGCAAATATTTTTTTCGATGGTGGTTCGTGGGCATCTTCTTTTGAGTCAATATATATATATTTTTTTGATAAACTTGTAGAATTCCGCAGAACGCTTATTACGTAAAAAAATAACACTTGGTTTCACCTTAATTATTACAAGAGGTAACTATTTATGTGGTAGGAGATGGTAAAAGATGCATTAGAGTTCCATTTTTCTCAATCAAAGTTATGTTTGAAGGTTAGGAAATAGGCATAAATTATTAAAATAGCCCAAACTAATGCCTCAAAAATCTATTTTGTACATGTTTACCTAAACCACCGACTTGAGGTGATTTTGCACTAAAACGGCGCTATACAAATCATCCAGATATTATTATTACATAAGTGTATCCGTTAGATATTTAAGTTGAAATCGAGATTTTTTTTTAAATAGTCTGCTTTCAGCGGAAATCGACAAGTTAACCATTTTTTTCATTTAACTAATACCAAAAATGATTATGTTGCTTTTTGAAACTAGTCCCCGGCTTTTCCCGGTCTTTAAATAGAGTTTTTCGAAATCAGATATAGATAGTGATCTTCTTTTTTTATTTTGAAGGTCAAGTGTGTAAAATTTCATCAGTCTCGAAATAAAACTGTAGTTTTGAATAAAAATCAAATAATCGCTGCCCGCTACAGATAATCTTCTTTATATAAATAGATGAACAGCTTTTCAATCAAAAAATGTATTGGTCGATGAATGTATGCTGTATTTACGTAAGTTGAACCCGCAACCTGTGGAATCTCAGGCGTTGTTTTTCTCCTAGGCCACGGACTGTATTATAAGATTATTTTCTTGTTGATTGGTTCATAAATTTATCAATTCATAGATTTGGCGTCTCATAAATAACGGCATGAAATTTGAAAACTTTGGACACAGACAGGTCCTGTTTATCTTTGTCAAAGAATTTCAACCATCTTTGAAACCCAAATTATCGGCAAAACTGTCAATTTCATGAGGCAATGATTTCCGACTGTAAGAACAAAAGGTTTTCATGGTGCCAAAACATTTTCTAATTCACGATAGTAAAATTTCATTCGTGCCCTCGAGCAACGTCGTACAGGTATAGATAATAGAAACAAATGGAGATCAGGTATAGAAGTGTGCCAACAGTCGTAAAGATACGACTAAACTTTACGGATTATTGAAGCGGCTTAGCCAATGAAAGTTATTCTTTTGGTGTGTATGTAGAACGAAAGGCGGGGCGTCTCACCGCATTGCAAAGATGCGATTTGTAATAGTGATTTTATAAAAGACTAGATGAAGTCTCTGGCGTTACCAGGGCTCTACGCAGAGTTTTTTTTTTCTGAAATCAGATGTAGACAGTTGTTTAGTATTGAAAGAGTTTTGGATAATACCTACCATTTTTACTATCATACCTACTATCCATTTCCTTCCTTAAAAACAGCCTTACCCACACTCGGAAAAAAGAAGATGATTTGTTGCATTGTAAATTGTCGCAAGTACAACATTCGAATTCGTGTCGTGTAACAAGAAGGTGTAATGGTCGTATCCTCGTCGTGCTCTGTTCGCAAATATCAAAATCATATTAAAGGTTATTTCGTTTTGGAGGAAATTTCACCCCGTGAACAGTGCAAGTTCGTTGAGAGCCCTATTGCCGGGATTCTTGGGAATTCAAGGTAGGCTGTTCCTTCATTCCACTTTTCCCGTGATTTTTCAAACACAATTGAATGAGCTTAATAGTGTCGTATTCTTATTCTGTAATGTATGTAAAATATGGAACAACAGTATTTTTCATATTATTTTGAACGTCAAGTGTGTAATTTGGTAGTACCAAAATTCTGCTTTAACCCCTAGTGTGCCGGCGTATCCACCGTGGAGTTAGTTCAACGCACTTGCCTTGATTTTGTTGTTGTTGAATGTTAAAAAATGCTTCTTGCATGCAATTGTTTTTAATTACTTGGCAAGGAAATAATGTATCTTTAAATTATTCTTACCTTTCCTTTCGTCACTAACAAACATGTTTATTTTAACTGCAAAAAAGTGCGTTATATCATAATATATGTTTTCATTTTTAAAGTCATAGTAGGTACTGTACCTATTTTCAGGAGAGCCTCCTACGACTTACCTTTATTGTAAAGAAAGCTTATTGAGCTGGAAAATATAATATCAAGAATATTTTTGCATGTCTTCATGACATTACACTTTTTATAACAATAAAGAGAAGAAAATAACGTTTATTTGAATGTAAATGTAATGAATGTAACTGGGGAAACTTCGTGCAAAGAATAGAATATATAAACACAATAAGGGCCCTGACGAACAATGACGGATGTTCAAATATGTAGTTTTGCAATAGAGCTAAAGTTTCGTTTCTGCATTTTTACTGTTTTCGATAATATTTTTTTTTTTTTTTATTATTTTAATATAGATCATAGTTACATTAATACATACATTTTTTTGCAAAATATAATATTTAGGTACATAATTGGTCATGTATACCTTATCAGAAAAGAGGAGCTCTTGTGCCTGATAAGGGAGCCACGATTGTTACTTCAGTGATTCAATGTTATGTGTAAAATATAAATATAATATATCCATATATTTTTTTTAATATAAGTTTTTTTTGAAAAAAAGTTTGATTTTATTGATTTGTTCTTGTTGGTTCGTAATATATTTCTCCAATTAAATAAATAGGGGTATAAAATGTAAAATAATAATGTAAAATGTCAAACATCATATTTCTTGATCTCAAAAAGGGGAAAAATGCAGAAACGATACTTTAAACAGCTCTACAGATAAACTGCATCTTTACACATCCGAAATTGTTCTTCAGAACTGTCGAAATTATCTGGTAAGACGTCATAATTTACAAAAACATAATTTAGCAAGAAACAAGATTTTTATTACAAGTACGGTGTACGGCGGGCTATTGGCATTTTGCAGCAGCATCTTAAGGGTTAAGGGGTAGGAAAAGGAGATGGGTGGGTGGCGAAAACTTATGTATATAATGACCTTCCTCTTGTTTGCAGAGTGTGGAAAATATCCTTAATCTCGGAATAAAATAATAATGTTATATATTTCAAGTGCCTTCATTTAAAGATCTTTATACTAAAAATGCATTAATTCAAATCATAAAAGAAAAAGGCAAGTATCTATTTCTAAGTGAAAACCGTACTCGACTTAAATATATTTTCCCATGCCCAAAATTAAACACTTCCTTTGCACAAAATTATTACACTTACCGGGCAAGAATTTTTTTCAATCGACTACCTGAAGAAATTAGAAACATTAATGATAACTTCCAAATAATAAACACTGTGAAAAAATATTTTAAAGACAAACTTACAAAAAATAAAAATGTTTCCAATTGAATTAATCTTAAGAATAACTCACTTCAAATAAGTTTAAAATCATTTTATTTTTAATTACTTACTTATTGTAATAAAACAATGTACACTCCTCTTCCAGCCACAAGCTAATGCTTCTATGGAAGAGGGGTCTTGAAATATTTGATCATATATTGTAACAAATAAACAAAAATGTACTTATACAATAAATAATAAAAAATAAATAAAAAATAAAATAAAACAAAACAAAAAACAAAAAAAAAAAAACTGTAGATTTGTATAAAAAATAAACCGACAAACCCCGCCGCGACATTCTTCTTCATATATGTAAGATAAATTGTCTTCCTTTATAGTTTTCGATATTTCCTCGTGTCAAGCATGATGTGTGTGTGTATAAATAACATAACCTCTGACAACAGGCGTCACTAAAGCAGGGCAATGAACTCTGCTACATTGCCTCATCGTGTGAATTTTACATGAAGACTTCAACTCAATGAAGACATAAAATGATAGAAGTATACTGTTGGCGTGTCGGTGTGTAAGCATAGAATAAATCAGAACACAAGAAATGCCATGTGAATATGTTTTGTGATCCAAAAGTCATTTATCGACAATTAATTGCTTAAATTTTATATGCAGAACTATTTCTTCAAAATTCCGCCAGGATAGTTCTGAAATTCAAATGATATGGCAATATGTGTCAGGCAGGTGTAAAAGGGACACAGCGCTCGCTAAATGGGCTAGAACTATAAGGTATTAAGTCAGTGGCGATATTGGTTGCCATTCTAATCTACGTGGAAGGCAATTTTCTATTGTGTATTATCTATTCAGAGGTTGTGACGCTGAAGAAGATAGGGAAGAGGAAGGTTGGGAAATATTTGGCTATCCAGATCTAAACTAAACCCTGCTAAACCATTCCAAAAAAATCCTGTTATAAATGTGACTAATAAAATATTAGTCATTCAGAATATATCTGAACATGTGTTTGCGCAGGTGGCCTTGTTCTAATAGATAATAGACGAAATGCGAAAACATTATAATTTTTGAGAACACGTGTTCCGATTTCCCCATAACATATTCGTGCTTCACTGATAGTTTGTTACGAAACCAGTCAACTCATTCTTTATGGACATGCAGTCCCATTTTTAACCGCATACTGCTCTATATATATCGAACAGTTTTATTTTTCTGCCTGTGTCCTAGGAGTTGAAAGGTTTTGGAAGCATCGATTTTTTGTTCTGTATTGATTCATTCGATTTTTCTCTTCATTGATTCAACCCGTGTGAGTTTTTCCTGTATTACGAATGCTGACGAATTTATTAACTAGTTTCCGAAAAGCCAGCTCCTTTATTATCCTGAACCGTGAATTGTTAACGAATCGGAAAGTAACCTCGCCTCGTCTTAATTATTCGGGCACCAAGTTGGGCGGGAATTAGTGATTCAGCTAATGGCCCCGGTTCCGGATGATTAAATATGCAACTAATCAGAGAAATGGAAGTAACCTAGTAATACTGCATTTACATTGTGGTAAAGATGAAACAAATATTACTATAGTACTGGCTGAAGTCCCCGGCGTTGCCTGAGCTTTACACAGAGTTTTTCAAAATCAGATGAAAAAAGTTATTTTTATTGAACGTCAAATGTGCAAAATGTCATCAAGAAGGTTCCACGATATCTCCTCAAAATGACAATTCAACACACATTTAAAAAGTGATATAAAGTCATTAAAAGTGAAAACAAGGTTAAATAATTACATATATAACCTAGTTTTTGTTTCATCACTTTTCGTTAATTTACAACACTTTTTATAGGTGTGTTGAATTGTAATTTTGATGAGTTAGTTATCCGGTCACCTTATAAGTCGGTAGAAATTGAGTATGCGGGGGCTTAAGGGTCGGGCAAAGAGGGCGTGGTAGTTGTTCTCTTTCCTTGAGTGTCATGTGTGCAAAATTTCATCAATCTCAAAATAAAACATTAGATTTGAATACGAATTAAATCTATGCTACCTGCCATAGACACTAACTAAATATTAAAAAAAAAAATGTTTCTTTGTTTGACAATGGACGTATTTAAGTGGGTGGTAAATAAATTTCGTTAGGTTATAATTTATTTTTTTTTGAAATTCAAACGAAACGAAAACATCTTTCAGGTGTCGTTACTGGTTTTTCGAGTATTTGCCCAACCACCGACCCTAACTGTCCAATGCTCACTGAAGAACAAAATGCAATCTACATTACTCCAAATAAGCTCAGGAATCACTGGTTAAGGCTTCGTATGCGTATACGTATAAGTAGTATGCGTGTAAGTAGTATGAGTATAAGTTGTATGCGTTATTTGCGTATGCGTATAAGTAATATGCGTAAGTAGCGTACTACGTGTGCGTATAAGTAGTATGCGTTCAAAAACAAGAAAAAGAAGATAGTTCAAAAGGGGGATATGCAAATATGAATATAGAGGTAGCGCTTTAATATTAAATAAACGATTATAATTAATAGACGTAAGCAAAAATACTTAATAAATCCTGACTTATTTTAATATAGAAAAACCACTCGACAAATATCTTAAGAAGGCCTTTAAAGAAAACCTATGATTTTTTTCATACATATAACATGTTAAATAACATAACCATATATACTTTGCGATTTTTCAAGGGTAATTTCATGTAATTATTCAACTCTGCAAATGTGTAGAGATTATACTTATAAAATAACATTTTTGACAATGACATTCAAAATGACATTCCACCAGCACACAAATGACTTATGCAACAGAGCATTAAACTGCTGGGCTTTGTCATTCGCAATTCACGCTCATTTCAAAACCCACTAACAATTAGGCTACTTTACAACTCACTGGTGCTAAGTGTACTGAAGTCGAATTGTATTATCTGGGCCCCATTTGAAGCATCCTATATTTTAAACATTGAAAGAGTTCATAAAAAATTCCTACGTTTCTTATTTTTACGCCTCTATGGAACATATCCATATTTATATCCATCTAGATTTATTCTAGGTATGACTAACTACCATTCTCTAGAAACTCGTAGATGTTTTGCGTTGCTAAAATATTTCTTTAAATTAATCAATGGCCTCGTCTCTAACGGTGAGATTCTGGCGCAAATCAATTTATTTGTCCCAGAGTCTCACTCTCGGGCACGTCACCATAACATATTATATTTCCGATTGAGTCGTACAAATCTGTACCCGAATTCACCCGTGGGAAGAGCGATATGCTATTTAAATATATTAGATAAAATTTTTGACATATTTTTCGGAAAATTCAATGAGTTTGTAAGGTTTTTGGCACTACATTCTCACTGTGAAAATGGTACTTTTACAATTAGTTAGATAAAATATCTGTAATGTTGTAAAATTTTTGTACACAAATAAAATAAAATAAATCCAGGGTCTGAAAGTTTGTCGTGCACGTGCTGATACACCCTGTATATACACGTTTGTTCTGCAAATACGCAACTGCAATCAAGCTTAAAATAATACATTTCTATATTTGCAACATTAAATCAGCACTAGGTTATTTATTCAAAATGGACCGTTTCAATGAAAAATAAATTCAATTTACTTTCTTTCCCACTGTTTTTTTGCATAAATATCAATATGAGTCAAATATCAAAGGTATTTTTCCAGCTGAAAATACGCCGCAGGATTTTTTTTGCTGAAAACAAACAGTCAGTATTTCAGTGGAGGATGAATTTATGAGGATGTTTCATGGTGGAGACATTTGTTTGTCCTTTTTTATGGAAATACCGTACAAGAGTCCCAACTGCTCCCAACCGTCTGGAGCCAGTGAGACAATGGCATTCCCAACATTTGGGGTATGTTGTAAGGCTGAAGGTAGGGGGATGGGAAGCATATGTGGAAGATGATGGTAGAGAGTACCTGGCTATTCCGATCTGGTCTCCAAACACGAATAAAGCCATTTGAAGCAACGTTTCAATTCTGAACGGGGGCGATACGAGAATATCTTCCACTCCGAAACGTGTCGTAAATATACAATATATTATTTTAAATTAATAAGTCATGAAAAAACACAAAATAAATTTACTTGCGCGCACCGGGATTTGAAACCTCCGGATTGCTAGTCGATAGCCTTACCCTTCGACCATGGCCGTTAAGCCCACGCTTTCCGAATTTCAATCGATTTATAACGTTTTTCTCTTGAACATTTTAACTGTTTTAGTTCCTATATTTATATGAAAATACCTCTACAAAAAAAATCTTAAAGAATGCTCCAAAAATTATTAAAAACACATTTTTCTATTATTTAACATGTTATAGGTATGAACAAAATCACATCATACCTTTAAATGCAACTTAGGCATTTATCGAAAGATTTTTGCTCTTTTTTAAACGAATCTATTTTTTTAAATAATATTACATTTTTCGCTTTAATATATTTTCAATTATTATCATTTTTTTTATATTAGCGCGCTTCCTCTAACATTCGCATTAACATATCTCCCTTTTGAACCACCTTCTTCTTCTTTTTGAACGCTTACTATGGAGCCTTAAATCGACTAAACTTATTTTATAGACGGTTCCGGGACTCAATGACACTTGTGGTAGTAACCAGTAGCGTTATAGGTTGTAGTCATTTTCAGACCATTTAACCCTTTCATCCCCAGTGTTAATTCAAATTAACATGAACTTTGTGAATTTTTTTTCCGTAACGGTAGCGATTTAGAAAAGTCATATTTTTGTTTTCTTATAGCTTGTAATCTTTTCTGTGGGCTCTATTTTTTCCGCTCTGTTGAAATCATTATTCCCGCTACAATAATGATAAATATTTTTACATCTGCTGATGGTGAGTTTCAACGAATTTCTGCCGTCATTGATTACTTAATTTAAGGTAAGATATCAATATTTTCTACTCGAATTACAAATATTTTAACGTATTAAGATGTGTTCTATAATAATAACATCAGTTCAATTCACTGTTCACAGTCATTTGCCAGAATATTGTAAATGAATTTCAATGTTCATTCAAATTAACACTGGTAGTGACGGACATGTTTTCTACTAGTATGGCGAATTTTTAAAGATTTATTATCCTAGATTATTTCTTTATTTCTGAATGAATTATAGTTAAAATTTTATTTGTTTGTACCTTAGAGATTATCACTACATTGTAAATGTGCATTTTTGACATGAAAAAGTTATTTGTATTACTTTTGGGTTATGTTTATTATACCGTACTATTTAAAAAAAATACCCTCTGACATCCAATGTTAATCCAAATCAACATAGAAAATTTTCTAAAAAAAAATAAAAAATTTCAATACCAAAAATTTTCAAATAATTTTCTGAGGTATTATCAAGCATTACGTATTTTATATATGTGGAAACAATAATGCGGGTGTGAAAGGGTTAAGAAGTTACAATTTTTGAGCGTTTTTAAAATCAATAAGAATTTTTTCATCTTTAGTGAGACGATCAGACCCAAGCAAAATAAAATATCTGATGTATCTCATTCTGATAATGACAAAAATAACTGTGTTTGTGTCACAAAATATGCCATTTGTAATAATTGTACGATTCGACCAATCTTCATGGTTATTTATATATCTTTTATTTTTAAAGATACATTACATTATATGGGAGGAAGCTTTTTGACTGTCTAACTAGGAATGTTTCCTGTTTTTTTTTTTTTTTTGGTTTTCTAATTTATTTTAAATATTTATTGTCGATTTCCTTTGTAATTTTTTTTTGCATTGCCACGCAGAAGTTTTAGACGCCGACAAACAACCTTTTCCCCCGCCATGCAAAGATCGTTTTTCGAGAGTGTCTGGAAAACCATGGACCTGATAGGTCCATATTAAAAGGCTTATAGGAATTCGAGGAAAATTTTAAGCCGCGGGGTGTTTGAAAAATGCCAAAACCTAATTAATTTTTTTATTAACTTATCCCATTTCTTGTTTCATCAAATACCCGAAAAAATCATAAGCCGTTATAACTGCATTAACGACACAAAAATAAAATTATAATACTTCATTATGCACCACTTAGTATACAAATCATTAAAAAGTTTGTCATACAAGTTGGCTGCCAAGCAATTTCCCCTCATCCTAGATATGACAAGAGGTATGACATTGCTAAATGCCCTACCAGCGGATATAGATGTGTTTAATATCACTATACCATGTTTTAAAAAAAATAAGCACATGTATTGTTAGTTTTAATAAAATTGTACCATAATTGGACTTACCTGTCTGTCGTACAATAAAAAATAAATACAAAAATTAAAAAATAAAAATATGGCTTGCCATTCACACGAAATTGCACTAATGCTCTGTCCAGATTGAAAACATTAGAAATTATGCATTGCTTATTCATTTGCTAGTCAAATAGAAAATGTACACATTTTGTGAAAACAAATACTCCTTTGGACCGTTAGTATTTACTATTTGCAATTTTGTTCAATATTTACAATATTCCATGGTCAAATTACTCTTACAAAGCTGAATACAACCAAATACATGATGTACATAAATCATCGTTATACAATGATCTGTATATTTATTACCTATTCTTGCTATAATGTGGCATAAAGTTAACGCACATCTCAATCTGAATATTATAACAAAACAGTAGAACATGCTCATAACACAAGATTAACTGCAAACGATGGACTTATTATTGCCAGTTTTCTAAATAAATATGGTTGAAGAACCTTAGAATACAATCACTCTAATATTTTCAACATGTGTAACTCAACTATCAGATTGTTAAAAACTGTCGATAATCACCTTTGTGAAAGAGTTGAAACGTTGCCTTGCTTGAAATTACTTTTTTTTTGCTGACCAGGTCAGGATATTCCGCTACATTTTCACCTTCCTCTCTCTCATCTCCTTCCATTCTCCACTCCCTTCATCCTCAAGACTTACCCCGATAGAGAATGGCATAATCGCAATTGCTCCGGACATTTGAGGAAGCTAGTGCGGTATTCAAATAGAAAAAAAACTTTATAAATCAGGAGAAATAGTCTAATAGGACTGGGGATAGCAGAGATGCTTTGCTTTGATCCATACCTGGAATCATTGGCACTCTTGCTTGATGTAAATTACAAAACTTAATATGTAAAAGGCTCGAAATACATATTATTACATCAATACGATTTTCACCAGATTTCCCTTGGGAGCGTACTCAACCAGATTTCAGCAATTACCTAAGAGATTACGTACATCGCGTTACACGGGCAATCTAATCCGTGAATCCGTTCCGTGGATTTCATTCACTTCAGATTACCTCGTTTTCTTTCCGTTGATTCCGTTAAGTTTCCGTTCACGATCCGTGTCGGGTAATTTCACTTCAATTTTGTATAGGCGCAATGAAATAAAAGCTGAATTTGCAAAAAGATGGTCAAATTCAGTTTTAATGTTCAATTGAATTGAAGAAATCACGATTCTGTATCCCAAGGAAAAAGGTTTGCACACTAACGAGGTAATTCATTTTGAATTTGCAATCTTGGGTCCTACCATTTTTGCTGATTTTACATCTAGTGGTGCGTCATTTTTTTCGTAATCACGGTCACTTAATGAAAAATAAAAGCTTTTACAGTTTTACTTACCACTACTGGCGCTCTTCGTAGTTCGTTAACGATTATTTGGTGGAGCGGTCCAAAGCGTAGGGTTTCCACACAGGCGTAGCGGGTTCAATCTTCTGCTAGCTAAGTCACCCATCATTTCAAAAGCAGTATTTTCATCTTATTGTGATGGCAGTAGAAGGAGTACAAACATTGTTAGATTATTCCTTACCTGGTAATAATGCCTCTCTTTCTTTAAGAGAGAGAGAAAGAAAGCAGTTTTTTTAGTGAACAACGCAATGCATTGTTTCAGGATTGGAAGCAGAATTCCCTTATGAACTTGTAGCCTATATTTCATTGAGCGCACTTCGAGAAATCATAAATTATTATTAATATTAGAACATAACTATGTAGTTTGGTCGCCCTTCTACAAAATTCATATTCATTATTTTGAAAGAATTCAAAGAAAATTTATCAGCTTCGTTAATCATTCATTTAGAGCACATTAATTACCTGTCGTTATTGAATATTTTAAATACTTCAACTTTAGAAAACTGAGGAAAAATAAACGACCTAACCTTTTTATTGAAATTGTTAAGCTCTGAATTCAATTGTTGTGAACTTTTAATAAATCTACGCGTACTTATACGAACAGCTAGACAAGCATTAAAATTAGTATACATGGTATAGATTATATACTATACAACATCTATTCAAACTATAGTTTGCATTCCCCAATACAACGTTTACATAGTCTTGGTAACAAATAATAAACCAAATTGTTGTACGGGTATTTGACAATAATTTGAACTTCAAAAACCGTATATGCAAATTTCAAACACCCTATATGCGAACTATTTCTAATTTTTTTATAAATTAATATTAACAATCATTTTATACATTTTTAATTAGGAGTATATTGGCAGATTATTTATTTTTATGTTACTTTGTTTATTTTTATTATTTATTTCGATGTTATTTTTCAAATAAGTTGTACTGCATTGTAAGTAAACGCCCTTTGGGCATTTAAATAAATGAATAATTTGTTAATCTTTTTGAAAATATTAGAAAAACTTACACAATAATTTTCTTCGCATTTTCCTGAGAAAAATAATCTGAATAACTTATTAACTTCAAGTAAATTGATAAGAGACGTATAAATGTAACAAAATAATTAACTTAAATTATTACAGGTAAACAGACAATGTAATGAAATTTAATGTTATTCAAGCCAGAGGCTTTTGGTACATTTTAAATTAGGCGTTGTTCTATCAGGCCTTCAGGACTTCAAAGAAGATCATTCCGTCTTAATTCACGCCACTCCACTTGAAGTAATTTCTATTAATATTTTAATTCCAGAGATAAATATTGAACAAACTTTTGCTTATTATTCGAGTCGCAATGGCAGTGGCGTACCGATTCGTATACCGACTCCGGGCAAAGATGGCTTTTAATCAAACGTTTTCTTAAACAGCATTGAATAAATATATTTTTTAAATTTGGTGTAAGTATTTGTGGATACACCTCAATGCTTTGAGTTAAATTCCTTCACAAAAAACATTTTTTGTGGTAACAATGCCTACCAATAAACATATTTGCTCACTCTTCCTTGATACGGTCTAGACCCTTGAAAAATCACGGGATGGTCTAAATTCTTGTTAGTAAATAAAACTTTCTTGAAAACGGAACAAGCGCAGAGCCTTGAAAATCACATTATTCATCTTAAGGATAAACGGAACGTACTTTATAATCTACGCGGTCATAGGTGGTGTCAATTTAATTATTTTAATAAAATATGCTTTTTGCAAGTTATGCTTTACAATATTAAGACTACTTTTTGTTTGCGCCCGTACATACGCAATATGAATATGAATAAATAGTTTAGTCCATATAAAAACTCAATTCCTTCAAGAAATGCATACAAATACTATCTATAGTATTTGTATGCATTTACTACTATAATTATATCGGTGATTTCATCAAATGTTGTATTTGTATGCCTCTCTTGAAGTCCTGAAGACGACAACAGAAAGATGTAGCGATACATTGATGAAGGCGATTTCTGAAATTTTCCACCGCATTTTGGCACATCTCGACCGGTATAGCGGCGATTTCCTCCCGAAATAGATCCTTGAGTTCTTCCAAGGTGTGAGGCCGATGTTTAAAAACATTTTCCTTCAAGTAGCCCCACAGAAAGTAGTCAAATTGCAGCCGGAAGGCCCGCGGGGTGGCTACGAAAGAACGGCCATTTTCAAGAAATGCGCGGATAGCGAAGCCCAGGTGTTGTCTGAACTAATTTATGGTAACGACTGAAAACGGCACGACCTTCTCGACACAATGAAACCCTTCCCAGGTTCTTACCCCCATCATACGAAATGTACCGGCCCTTCAAAATTGCACTGTCTGTTGTTTTGCTGCAACCTGTACTTACATGTTCCTAATATTTGTAATTTTCGCTGTAATATATTGGTGTATAACTGTGTTATGGAGAACGTGAAGAAAAAGACAAATTAATAAATAATACACTTTTCTAATTATTGTTGTTCAAAATGATATTTGTATTTTATCTGGCAATTATATTCTTAATAGGGGATTTAATTCAAGCTTTGATATGAATGCCTTAAGTCTCTGGAGACCGCCTTTGAGAGCGTCTGAAAATAAACACTATCATTCCGAATATAATTACTATTTTGATTAGAATCTGCCCCGCTGGTAAATAAATCGTTACGCCCGCCCGGATTCATGATAACAACGCAATATCAACGCAATCGTGTTAAGCCCCTGTTGAGGCAACGTGCAATTTACAGATTATTATACTGGTGTTCTCCAACTTATCACATTAGGCTTGAAAAAATTATTATATGTTTTCGTTAGTCGATCTAAAATTATTTGGTTGTATAATTGAATTTTTGGTCTTGAACAGTCTGAATTAAACTGTAAGTGTTTTAATATTATATTTAATCGTTAATGACAATATTAATTGATCTCGAAAATTAACGAAAAAGACAGAAAAAGATTCGATCTAGGAAATGATTTTATATTAAATTAACTTCGTAAATCTGTTCCCCATATTTATTTGGTGCCGATTTGGTCTCATTATGTTTTAAATACTCGATTTAAATTTCTTTTTTTTTTAAATGAATGTATGAAGTAAATGGAATCTTCGAAGTTGAAATTAACCTACTTCCCGACTTCCGATCGAGCTGAAACTCGGCAGATAGACTCGTGGTATTCACACATGCACACGTATTCATAGTATAGGCATTTCTCTGAAATTGGATGACATTACAGCAGTTAATATGTGAAACAAACGCTGGTACTACCCAATTGCGATTTGATTTAGTTGTTAGTACGGTTGACTCCAGTCTCTGGAGAGGAAGGTTCAATCATCAGTTAAACCAAAAAAATATTTTTAAATTATATTATATTAAAAAAAAACTTTTTTTCCGGCTGATTTTTTACAATCATTATCGTATCACCGAAACTATCCTTATAACTTTCAAAAACTTCTGTTCATTTTTTTTGCTGTCGATGTTTTTTCCAGAACACAATTTAAATAATTACCTCAGTTTCTTATCACCACAAAATAATAATAATAATAATAATTGGATGACTTGTATAGCGCCGTTTTTGTGCAAAATCACCTCAAGGGCGCTGTAAATAAGTAAGTATTGAATATTAATCCTAGACTTGTAAAAATTCAACAGATGAGGAATTCAAAAAATAAATGGATGTATTAAGGCGATGCACTACGTCGTGTAATATTTTAAATTGAGCCGCTATCAATAACAACCCTTACCTAGATGGCGATAAGGTTTAAATTCCCGCTTAACACCATCCGCCTGTTTTGATTTATGCAAGAAAAAAACATGGCCGAAAAGTGCCTTTTATTTAATTTTGTGGATGTTCAGGCTTAAATATAAATTTTTTTTCCGATCATTTTATAAATAACTTAATTTGCCACATTACACAATAAAATCATAACCGAAAATGGGTTCGTAAGTAGGAGATTTTGAACTTTAAAGCAGTGTTCATAGGCCTATACATTATTTTTTTCTGGGCTTATAAAAAGACTTATCTAAAAAATATTCGATTATTTCAAAGGCCAAGATGTATTCTACTCACAGTATTTAATTAAAGCATCTGAAACATTTCTAGGCGACCAAATTTTCAAACCAAAAACACATGATTTTGCATTACTACGTATGGCATCGCCTTAATCCATAACATTATCTAGATTACAATTTAATTCGTGTGGAATCTATATGTTTTTCTTTATTAAATAATTAATCAATTTACAGAGTATAATAATGTATGTTAATTAAGATAATCCATAATACTAGTTTTCACTGCTTTTGCTTTTTTTAATGTTTCTCTTCTATAGAAGCTGGCGCTTGTGTTTAAAAGAGTGTTGAACATCAGGATGAAGAAAATTTAGTGTTTATAATTATGATTCAAGGAAATTTGAATATTAAATAATATATGTAAATGAACAAAACTTAAAATTAAAATTTATAATTTGTTAAGAAGATAGTTTCATCATTGTGGTATTTTTACATTGGACTTCTCTTTAATCGCTTTTAGTAGGTGTTAATCGTTTTCGATTGATCTGATGTTTTCAGGTAGACTGTTGGAATTATTTTTTCCCTAGATAGATGTAATGATGCTGAGCAAGAGTGGTGTTACATTTTTGTGTTGGAAATATATGTCTTTGACGAGTACGATTTTCAGTTAAAAAGCTGTGATTTTGTTTTTCTTTTATTATGTGTTTTCGGAAAAGGTCATTAAATTTTAATACTTCAAATTCTTCAAAGATTAGGTGTGTTGGATGATAGTAAGCAATAATTGTTGATTGAAATATTAGTACACATTGAATTGTTTGGCAGGTTGGGAATAAGCTGACATAGCTTAGTGTTTCAGAGCACGTGACTGGCAATCAGAACTTGCGGGTTCATTTACCGTCAGCGGCATTTATTTTTACTCGGGAGATATTTTCAATTAGATGGATATTTAAGGCAAGTAGTTATTGCTTATAATAATTTGTTATCCTTTGTACTAAATAATATCATTATTAATACTTTCAAATTATGGTACACAGATATATCTGTACGTACACAGTGAAGTCAACTTCAAGGAGCATTATCTCAGTTTAATATATTTTCACTTACGACATTATAGTTGTGGGAGTGCGATAATAATATATCTCGTATTACTACCCCAGTTAAATATTTTAGTTATCATCAATATAACAGACTTGTCGACAATACAAAACAAGAATATCAAATTATCGTTATAAGAAAAATAAATTTTACTTAAAAAATATATCACGTTTCAATAAAAAAAGTGATTGATATCCGTCCAGTATTGACTTTAAATTCACTGAAAAAATATTTTCTGGCTGCTCGAAAAAACATTGTTATTTGTACAGGCAGAATCACTGAACAAATAATCTCTAGAAGTGAGATCTAAACTGATTTGAATGAAGGTCTTTTCATCTCCTGCGTGTAGAGGCAAATGAAATTTTATTGCTCATCTGTTCAAGAAAGAATTTGAATTTTTGATCAATTTCATCCAGTGGCGGTTCGGAATCGAAATGAATAGTAGCTGACACGACTGCGCGTTGTTTAGTTTGAGGCGCGCCTCCAACACTTCGAAGCAGCAATTGATGGTTTATAGTTTATAACATGGTTTCGGATTTTTTAACTTCCATAGTAGGCACATGCCTGCCCGGAGAAAATTTACTGTTATAAAATATTGCTAATTTATTAAAAATCTGGTCAAATTATTCCTATTCCTGTTAAAAACGGGACTGCAAGCCTTGACAGGTTTCCTAACAAACTGTCGGTAAAACTCGAATGTGTTATGGGGATGTCGAAACACGTGTTCATAAAATTTTAATATTTTCGCATTACGTTATTGTATTTTTTAGGATAAACGCAACTACATGAACACATGTTCCGATATATTCTGAATGTACTGATAGTTTGTTAGGAAATGGCCTGCCATCACGTTTTTAACAGGATTTAAATAAATCAGCAATACTTATTTTTCTCCGTGCATTAAGTGGGCTGAAAGCAGTGAAAGATATGCGAAAGAGGAAAGTCGGGAAGTACCTGGCTATTCAGATGTGGCAGTCATATTATTTTGGTATTTAATTAGATTAAATCACCGATTATTTTGCTGCCATGAAAGATCGTTGCGTCGACTCGATCTTCTGCTAACATGGTATGTTGGTACCCATATTAGTATGTATATGTGATACTTTAAATATGTTTGTAACTCCCCACTTTTCAATCCGCCCACAAACCGCCATTGATTTCACCTGCGTTACCCTGGACATGCAGACTTGCACACAACATACTTCGGTTTATCGTCTTCAGTGGACAGAATCGATCTATTGTATATGACGAAACAAATAAAGCTTTTGTAAATATTCTTCTGTTTATATTTGCAGACTACAAATATGGATATAGTCTACACTTTAAGAGTAAGAAAGAGTCTATATGGCTGAGATTGAATTTCTATCCTACGATATCGTATTTCCTTTGTCGTTCGTAAGATAATAATGTACTTCTTGATGTAAGGTTTCGTTAATTTCTTGATTTGTGGAAGCGGCGGTTTTCTCTAAGGTTCGTTTGTACAATGGACTCCCTTAAAATAAATAAGAAAATAAGATAACCAGGTATTTTAATTTTACCAAACTTTAAATAACGCATCATTCAAGTTCCGTCTTCAAAAATTCGCCCGTGCGAATACTACTGCGGCCACAAATAGCTGAGCACGACGTCCACCGCCACGATTGACTCGAAAGCTACGTGGCTTGATACACGTGAATTGATGTGGTCACAGATTTCTAGCTGAGCTACGCCACGAAAAGCCCATTTTCTGGATGCAAATGAAAAAGTAAATTGGTTCAAGCGCTTGCGACGGTTTAAAGGCGGGGGGAGAAACGTGCGTAACGTGGCCACTGTGGGCCAAGCAAGCTACGCATTCGCTGCAGCCCACGCGTGTGCCCATGACGTCACATACCCATGCAGCCATGTGCCCGTGGCCCGCTATGTGTGATATCGAAGCTAAAGCCACGTGTGAAACGTAATCTTGCGCAGCTGTCTGTGGCCCGCCTAAAGTGAGTCCGAAATGAATCCCATTTTTGTGCGTTATGAATGTCAGCGACCATGTGACTTCTGTTAAAATAAATTATTAGTAAATACAAAATACCAGTGACGCTAGAGCGGGGTTTTGGAGAACATTGGGTTTTTACTACGTGACCGTGTGCGCCGCGAATAAGATTATTGTGACAGATCGACACTAACTTCTCCTCCGGCATCTAGCTCAGAATAATACTTTAATATATTGCTGTTTTATAATTACCTCTTCAGCCGTATACTCTGCCTTCTCACCAATTCGGGTTGCTTGGGTGGGGACTAGGGAGGTGAATTTAATTAAGAACATCTAATAATTATAAGTCTCGATTTTAATTGGGTTTGTCAAGTTTTAATACTAAATCTAAATTATGCTTATGTCTACTTACATCTAAATCTTAACTAATTGTCATATGGATCGGATACAACTAACTTCGTGAAATCTTCTGCGTTCCGCGGAGGCGTTTCCGGGCGCGGTGTCGCCCGAATGCAACAATGGGGCTGTGGCGGTTGGCAGTGGGTGGCGCGCTGTGTTATTATTTTGATTTATCACTGTTTAATGTTCACAAGATACATCGGCACTTTGCAGCACTATTCGTTGAACTGTTATTTTTGCAATGTTCGGTTGACACTTTAAATCGCAACAGCACTTTGCAATACGTTCGTTTATTATCGTGTTTTAGTAATGTCCACTTCACTTTTTAGTTTAACCGTCGATATCGATTGTCCACTTTATACAACTCACTTTCTTTGTTTCTTAGGAACCTCTTCCTAACTAGCTCGTCTCTCTCGTGTCTCCCTATTGACTGTCCTCCTCCTGAGCTCGTAGGACCTGTCGCCCTACCCCGCACTTCTCACTTACTTCTTTAAACCCCCCGTCTGTCAACACTTGTCTTTGGGCGCACACTGCGGGACACTCTCAGTTTATATCTCAAATTTATTTGTGACGAAATTTGATTCGTCACATTATCTATCACCAAATATGTACGGAATAGTATTTTGCAGAAATCAACAGTTTCTGTTGCTAGGTCACTAATCCCTGGTGCAATGATGTGATGATTTCCTTTAGATCTAGGGAAAAATGTGTAAGTTTAAGATCGAAATGACCAACATAAAAATTTTTCATATTTCTGAAGTTATTTTTTCCCCTTCTTTTGATCTCCGATTGAACTCCCAATGCGATAGACCAGGAACCGCCACCAGTTCGTTGTATTATTTAACAAAATACCATTTCCAAATAAGTGTGTAGATACTACTTTATCTGTGTCACTATCTTTTGAATAGTTATCATTTCAAAAGACAGTGAAATGTTAGTTTCAAGGAAGTTATTTATTCGATGCTTTCAAGCATGGCAGTATGATTGTTATTTTTGGGGATATGGATCACCTCGGGGTCACCACTTTGGGAATGTGGTAATGAGAGGAATGAAATAGGGTATGAAGTCACAGCGTTTATTGAGTCAGTGTAGTTGTGAGAGATGGTGACCGGATAAATCATCACAATGATAATTCATCACATTTAAATAGTTATATAAAGTCATGGAAAGTTATGAAACATAAACTTTATTAACTGGGTTAAGTAGGTTAGGTTAGGTTAGATTAGGTTAGTTTAACAAAAAATCATTGTTTCTAATGACTTTATATCACTTTTTAAAAGTGTGTCGAATTGTCACTGTGTTGAGTTATCATGGAACCGTGAGAGATGACTCCAGACAGATGCTCACGCAGTTGGTAGATGTAGTCGACGGTGAATTACCAGGGCCGAAGATCGACACCGCGTCGATGGATAAGTGGCGAATTCTCCAGGCTGATGGTCGACATCAGATGTAAGCGCAGATGAACGGTGGTGGAATGGTCGAGGCGATGAAGTCGGTGGCTCAACACAGCGTTGGTGGAGACCGGACTAGTAGATGTTGTTCAGCACTGGGGAAGACGTTGAGTCTTCCTGGTACTCCAGTGTGAAGTAAGAGAGCAGTACTCACTTAGTAATGTACGATTGAGCTGGTCGGCAGATGATACGAGTGCGGATGGGCTCGCTGCGCGGAAGATGCAGACCGGCGAAGATGTCACAGGGCCAAGGCGCAGACCAGTGAAAATGTCGCAGAGCCTATGCGCGTGGGGGGCACAGGCCAGGGAAGATGTCACAAGGCCAAGGCGCTGTTGTAATCCTGTGGAGTCGATGATAATTTGTAGCCTCTCCTTTAAGGTCGTGCAACGCCGGGCGTAGTACAAAGCCCGGGGGGTGGAATGCGGGACGGGCGACCGCCCGTCTCAGTTGTGGCTTGCCGTTCGTATGGTACTGACTTATAAGACTAAGGGGGTATTTCACCAACTTTAAGTAAGTTTCGAATAGCAATACTCGGCAAGTAAATTACAAAATCCATCCCACCATCCTCGAAGAGCGTTGTTCGTCAAGTAAATAGCTGTATAAACTACTCGGAAGTAATCCTTGCGAATAGCTCTTACTTTAATACCTACTACCAGTGCAAAATGGCGCCAAAGCTTTTTGACAGCTCAGAAGTTAGGTTGTGTTTTTAGTTACGTTGAAGAAGTGTCGATTTTTAACGAAATATGGAGATCTCAGACATTTTAGACGATATTTATTCAGATGAAATGGCGGAGAGACGAAGAAAAAGAGTTTATAGGCAAAGAGTGAATTATTTAAATGTACTAGACGATGTCGAATTTAGATCGAGATTTCGTTTAACAAAGAAGGCTGTCATTGAAATTCACGACACGATAAAAGATAAAATATGTTCCAGGAGCAATCGGTATGTAGTGTTCTAATTTACATCTATACAATACATATTTTATGGAATATTCACAATGCATATTTTGCCTATAGATCGTAACTGGTTCACATAATGTTTTCACCATTTCAGGAATAAAGCTGTGCCAACCATCATCAAACTTTTACTGACATTAAGATATTTCGCAACCGGTTCATATCTGATATCTGCTGGAGACTTCAGTGGTGTCAGTAGATCATCCGCGTGTCGATTTATCAAGGAAGTCTCCGAGGCAATAGCATACCTTCGCCCTGTCTTCATTTGCTTTCCTGAGGATCTAGCTCCCTTGAAACAGGGCTTTTATAATCTGGCTTGTTTTCCAAAGGTCATTGGTGCTATAGACTGCACCCATGTTGCATTGTCTCCAAGTAAGTACATAACGTTATTGTATTTGATTCTGCACTGTAAATCTAAAGAGAGTAGTGATATAAAATTATGAAGATTTTGAAAACATGAATAATGAAAAGTAATTTTACATAATAAATATGTAGGTGTGCTATTGTAAAAATATTGTAATATAAAGTGTTAAATACATGTAAAAGTATATGTTTGTATACCTACCTGTATTTATATGAAAAACTATTTCAATACAAGTTTTATAAAATATATATCTTTGCGCTACATAACAACTAGTAAAGCTATATTTTTCTGTTTTAGATGGAGAAGATGCCGAGGTTTACCGTAATCGGAAAGGGATATTCTCCATGAATGTCCAAGCTATTTGCGACGCAGACCTCATCATCAGAGACATCGTTGCCCGCTGGCCTGGATCCAGCCACGACCAAACTATTTTTAACAATTCGCTGATTAAAGCAAAGTTTGAGGCTGGACATTTTAATGGCAGCATTTTGTTAGGGGACAGTGGGTATCAAAGCCAACATTATTTGTTCACACCATTACCACAGACCAACACCCCAGCCGAAAACCTATATAACGAATCACAAATTCGCAGCAGGAATGTTGTTGAAAGGTGTTTTGGTGTTCTGAAGAGCAGATTCCCTGTTCTGCGAAGACGTATTACGTTATCTATGGAGCGCACCACAGCAATTATTGTGGCATGCGCAGTGTTGCATAATATAGCAGTAAAAATGAATGATGCACCCTTTGTGGTAGAGGAAGTACAAGAAGTTGCTGTGGAATATGATGAAGAGCTAAATGATGAAAACCCAGGTACTAATGCAAGAAGAAACCTCATTCTTGGTTATTTCACCCACCTTTTAGACAATCGAGCCCGTCGCTAACAAAGTTTTCATACATTTTTCTTACTTAAACATTTATAATTTTTTAATATCTTCTCCTGTTTCCTTTTAATTGTAATAATACTACTATTGTAAATAAATCCTTACCTTTATGCACATACATTTTTAATTACTACTACTATTACATATTAGCACATAATTCTGTACTTTAATTTATAAATTTGAGTAGTAAACTATAAGGCAGGTTTGTGTAGGTGATGTGATAGTGTGAGTGGATGATCAAATGTTTTGTGAACACCTCACTAGGAAACCTTTATTAATAGTTTCATATTACGATAACTTTCTATTCTACTAGATGCTAAAAACATATCATTTTTATGAGCCTTGCGAGCCGAAGACCAGTAATAATACCTACATTATAGGTATATATGTGGGACATATTAATTTATAAAATATAATACAGTTACAGAAGGAAGCAAATAAATAGCCAAATATTGGTAAAAACCTTTAAAATTTATTCAACTCTAAATTTGGTCTTCAATAATTTAATTTTAATCTTTCTTTTGCCTTTCACGTTCCCGAAAAGCCCATTCTTTTTCCTTTTCCTTCCTTTCCCGTTCCCTAAATGCCCATTCCTTTTCAATTTCTTTTCTTTCACGTTCCCTGAACGCCCATTCCTTTTTCTTTTCCTCAAATTCCTCGATTAAAATTTTTTTTTGTATGAACATAATATCCTTCCGGATATCTACCACTTTCTTTGCCCCTTTCCGTAAGGCTGGGTGGCTTGCGGTACGGAGTTGCGGGACACTCCACCTGTCCCACTGCTGCGGCTCAGGAGGAGCAGCCACCTTGTTTGATGAGCAGGAAGGAATGGGCTCATCGGTGTTCAGCTCATCTATGATGATTTCAGGTTCTGCATGGGCTTCTACGGCTTTGGAGGTGCTCGGCTCACACGGATCGTCCGGGTCCAGGAAGATTATCTGCCGGATTGGCTGTGACACGATTCTGCACGGTGTCGCCGGCACCTCCTCAATTGACACCTCCATTGCAGAAATTTGGTTATCTGAAATAAATGATAAAATGATATGAAACATCATAGATACTTGGTACTTAAATATGTGTAGATATTCCTACACTATATTCTTCTTACACTACTCTCTCTGTTCATTCGCTCTACATGCACAAACCACCTGAGGGTCCCTTTCTTAATTTTATTCATTGCGCTTACATCAGCCTTGCATTCTTTGCGGATCTCCACATTTCTCACACGATCATACATGGTTTTACCACAGATATGCCTCTGAGATCTCATTTCAACAATTTTCAGTCTGCGTTCATCCTTCTTCTGCCACACATAATATGATTTGCAAAGATGTAACATTATAATACAGCGACTGCATCTTGTAAGATGATTTATCATTATTAGGTCCTACCTTTATGAAATAAATAATTATTATACATAAAAGTGATAGTGGTTTGAGCCAGAAGTCTGAATTTTATTAAAACAATATCGACTTACCAATGGTTCCAGCATCACTGTCGATGCTATTCATGTTTCCCTGGACGCTTAAGGTGATTAGGTCCTTAACTTTCAGCTCCATCGTGTCCAGGGGAACTGCTTTGCTGGGCCCTCCACCTGTGCTATAGTGCTCAGTCCTGATCAGCGCACTCTTTTTTCGGACAGACCTCTTGAAGCCCTCGTACTTTATTTTTAAAGTCTTTGATGAACGAAAGCACGAGGACGACGAAGAGTTGAACTCCTTTTCAATTCGAAGCCAGGCGGCATCCTTCTCTCTCCACAGCGCAGTGTCACTTTGTTTATTTTCAATAATGTCTTTGTATTTGTGAATCAAGTTCACGAGACTTTCACATTCTTCCCTGCTAAAATTGATGCTACGCACCCGTTTTTCCATAATTGAACTATACTAAAATACAAAAAAACTAACAAAATAACACAAATACACGTAATATTGTTTTTATGAACAAAACTTATTATAACCTTAAACCCATGTGACCAATTATTATCTATATTAACAGCAAAAAACACTACTAGAATTTAAAAAAGAAACGTATTAACTATTTAAAACAGGAGACGAATAAAATAAACTATGTAAATAACGAATTAAAAAGTAAAAACAGTTAAACAATTATATCTCGGGCGCTTGGCGGAAGAATGTGGGTGACAGCGACGTAAACAACATTCCGGTGTTTTGAAAATATGCATAGACAAGCGGCGGGGCGATAGAGCGGCGTGAACGCAGACGGGATAAATGCAGCGTTGCCACACGAAGTATCGAATATTTGTCGGGTAGGTGCTTGCAAGATGTTTGTAGGTCGTGGGAAGTTTGTTGTTTACTTGTCATTTTAATCATTCGATTATCTTAATCAGACAAGTTGTTACTCGGAGTTTACTTGGACGTTAGTGAAATACCCCCTAAGTGACCCGGACTGACCTAAGTACCTCGATGTAGCCCCTTTTTATAGCTTATATGTACTGAGCGCGCTCTGAAAGATCTCGAGCGTTCGATGTACCATGAATCATTCTAGTAGCTACCGCTACATATTATAAAACATCTGTTCTATTGTGTGGTATCTTGAACAAGTAGTCGTAGCGATGACAATGGCTGAAGTTGAAAGATAACATCCTGTGCGGAGCTAATGAATATACTGGTTCCCGACGGTAGGTAATAAACGCTAACATAGGTTAGGCTAGGTTTATTTTCTTTTCTTCGTTTTTCATCAACGTTCTTTTTCGTCACTGTTCTGTTTTGTCATGGAACCGTTGCAGACGGACCCGAGGTGAGATGAGCACGGTGTATTAATACCATAAGCATTCATGGGTTTTTTGTTATGTTTCAGAACATCACAATGCCCCACCAGTGGATGGAAGGAAACCTACCAGTAGCCTCCAAGTGCGCCATCTGTGATAAAACGTGCGGCTCTGTGCTTAGGTAAGTCAACTAAACTAACTAACTAACCATCACGCCGTTTCAAACAACTCGGTCACACCACACACTCCTTGCCTCATTCACATTCATAGATCGCCTCATACATACTCTTTTATTATTCTGACTCTTGACATGGCCCGACTCAAGCATTTGATTCACTTGGCCGTGCCATGTCTTCCTCGGGCGTCCCCGACTTCTGCATATCAACTACACATTATATAATTATCTTGTTATTTAAACATCACAAGAAGAAACCTAAGTTGCTTAGATACTGATCTACATGTAAATAAAATATTCTTTTATGGATGAATTCAGAAACATTATTTTATCAAAAAAGAATAAATAGAACATAACAATAATTGACGATTTCAATATTGACGTATAGAACGAAAATAAAAACTGATTTTATTAATTTCATTTCGGAAACGTTACAGCAATTTATTAAGCACTCCAATTAAATTTATTAAATATTTAGGCGTTATAATTGATAATAACAACCTCAAATGGAAGAACCAGATTGAAAATGTAGCTAAAAGAGTGCGCACCCTGATTCACATATTTATTTCATTACGGGAAATTTAAAAAAAACAAGACTTAAAAACCATATACTACGGGCTGTGTAACTCAATCATAACCTACGGTTGCATTGGGTGGGGAGGTGCAGGAAGAACAACATTAAACCCGTTATTGAAGGCACAGAAATCCATTTTACGTGTTATTATGGAGAAACCTTTCAGATATTCGAGTGACGCTCTCTTCAAGGAATTTAATGTACTAGATGTCCGACAGCGCTAAATAAAAAAATGGTAATCCATGTTCATAAAAATAAAAACAAAATGAAAACATCCGAACACAAACATCAAACCAGAAGTAAGGGAAGGAATGACCTCTCCGTTCCAACAAGCAACAGAGCAGCTTATCAAAAAAAACTCACATCTCGGTCCTAAAATATATAATAAAATCCCCTCTCAACTGAAACTGTGTGAATTGTCATCCTTCGGTCCAAGAGTGACAAAATGGTTGTTGGAACTAGGCAGGACTGATTCCGAAATGATACTAAAAAATGTAATTTGAAATCACGAACGCCTCTATGTATCTTTATGTATCTTTTTGTGTATCTTTTTTATGTGTCTTTTTTTGTATCTTCGTTTTAACATAGGTACTTATTTTAGCTAGTCTTAAATCCTGTATTCGTCTAGGACAAGGCTGCCCAACCTTTTTAGCAGTTGGGCGAAATTGACGATTTTGAATCACTGGCGGGCCACTGAATAAGTGCTCCCCACAAAATATTTGAAATCCATGGGGGGGGGGGTTGTTACGGAACTTCGCTGAGAAAAAATTCCGCACACCCGAACATCATATGTGATACCCCACAGCAATTTTTCGAATTCCATGGGGGGGGGTGGCTACAGAATTCCATTTCGACGCAAAGAATATTATGTCGAAAACCGGTGTATTTTTGTTTCAAAAGTAAGTTCAACAGGTTAGATTTTTTCGTCGCTGATTCTCGTTCTGAGTAGCCTAAATAGCGATAAATCGCCGTCGTTGGCAACACTGGTGACCGCGCGCAAGCTGCATTGTTTGTTTTACCGCGGGCCCGCGACACTTTTTCAAATTGGCGGATTGGCGGGTTTTTTGAAAATGTTTCACGCGGGCCACTTATAATTCGTTCGCGGGCAACATTGTGGCCCGCGGGCCTGGGGTTGGGCAGCCTTGGTCTAGGATAACTTGAAACTTGTAAATTTGACTGTCCTGAAACGGGAATCCTTCCTAGTTGGACAGTCAAAATCATAAAATGTAATCGATATTATATTATAAAAAAAAAAAAAAAAAAAATTACACACATATGCATAAATATTCCCATCAGTTTATAAAAGAAAATGTATCGTAACACCTGTTTTTAAATCAGGCAGCCCTGGCGAAATATCAAATTATCGGCCTATATCGCTTATCTCAAACATTATATTGAAATTAATAAAATACTTGCAGAACTAACTCCAACCATGCATTGGTTAAAAAATGAATAATTTGTGAAATAATAAAAATGAATTAAATAAAATTTACTTGCGCACGCCGGGATTTGAACCCGCGACCTTCAGCTTGCTAGTCGAGAGCCCTACCACTCGACCACGAGGACGTCAAAATATAACAAAAATAAGCGATTTGTAACTCTTTTTCAAAATAATAAAAATTAGTGATGTACGTATTGTGTGCAGATTGCAGGACTGGCGATGTCTGTGGTGCCGCAGCACCGTGCACGCCACGTGCCGGCCCGGCTGGCGTGCGCCGTGCCCGCTGCCCCCGTGGCGCGTGTCTCTCGTGCCGCCCACGGCACTGCACGCCTCGTCGGACGACGCGTGGCGGCCGTCACGCCCGCCGCACGCCAGTCCGCTACTCGTCTTCGTCAACTCTAAGAGTGGTGAGTTGAAAATTAAAATAATAATAGGTTTTTTTTAGTTTCGTTTATTTTTACAGTTCATAACTAACTATATAAAAATATAGAAGTTCATAACTTTAATATTTTTAATTCCACTTATATTTTTAATTCCAGTACGCATATGTTTCGATCGCTCTTGGAATGTTCGTCTCGAGCCGCGAGTTTCTTGTGGACGAAATAATAGAAAGGGGAACGGAATGGATCTACGAGAGTATGCCACCAGAATATTGAAAAGCCCTGCCTTGTATTTGGTACCCTCTATGTTCCCTCCCTCTAGCACAAAAACTCTTGCAAAATTGCACGTAACGAATTGAACTCGCAACCTGTGGTCGGTTGCGCGGTAGAAATGGTACTGACCGGTATTTTCCGTCTCCTGGTGACAAAGGATCGGACGGGTACAGGAGTTAGATAAGGATTAAGCTAAATCGTAAATAATAATGACTGACTATATGGCCGAACGGCATATATTATGTCTATTGTAATATTAAAATCTGAAAAAGTTTTTAATCTGCTTGCAAAAACAGTACCTATTTGATTTTGGGATTCGTTCTAAAAAAGCGAATCTATTTGAAAATTAATGTCAACCGAGTTTATTTCTAAATAAATCTTCAATCTGACTGGTCATTTAAAGGGACTTGAAGACAAAATCTCTAAATGTCCAAAGGGGTAAAGTAAACGTTGGTGAAATGTTGAACAGGTGACAACCAGGGCGTGAAGTTCCTCCGTCGCTTCAAACAGCTGCTGAACCCGGCGCAGGTGTTCGACCTGACGGCGGGAGGCGGGCCGGGCCCCGGGCTGAAGCTGTTCCGCCACATGGACCCCTTCCGCGTGCTGGTCTGCAGCGGAGACGGCTCCGTTGGCTGGGTGCTGGCCGAGATCGACAACCTCAACATGCATGTGAGTACTGCTTCTATCATGAAATAGGACAGTGATATAACAGGACAGTGACAAAACAGGAGAGTGACAAAATAGGACAGTACCAAAACAGGACAGTGGCAAAAAAGACTGTTTAACAGGACAGTTTCATAACAAGACAGTGGCAAAACAGACAATAAATAAACAGGACTGTGGAAAATCTGAACAGTTACAAAATAGTACAGTTGCAAAACAAGAAATATGACAGTGGCAAAACAGGACAGTGACATAACAGAACAATGACAAAACAGAACAGCAACAATTTAGAACAATTGCTAATCAGAAGAGTGACAAAACAGAACATTGATTCAAAATTAATAAAAATATCAAAACAAACTGCAAATCTAATCAAACCTAACCTATCCAAACCTAACATATTCTGTTCAATTTTATCCGTTTATCGGTTATTTCATATTAACTATGGGTAATAATTTTATATGACTATTACCTTCATCATGACGGCAGTTCCTTCGAGGAACATAATATATTTGGCTTCTTCTACAAATATTGTTCCTCACCAGTTCCTTTCGGAAAGCTGTTATTCTTCCACGTGACTATGAGTTTCTGCAGGTTTGAGTTCTCAGTGCAGGCGAGAAAAGTATCTCAACTATCGGGATGCTTTTTAGGCAGATAGTTGATTCTATTATTAACCTACTTTGGATTGTATTAGTGCGCCTGGCTGTCCATGAATCCTGAACATTATACCTGAGCGGTAATTTAATAACCTCACTGACAATGGAGACCCTTGCGCTTATGCCCTTTGATCCCTCCCCAGAAGCAGTGCCAGGTGGCCGTGCTGCCGCTGGGAACTGGCAATGACCTGGCGCGCGTGCTGGGGTGGGGCGCGGCCTGCGACGATGACGCACACCTCCCCTTGCTGCTGGAGCGGTACGAACAGGCGTCCGCCAAGATGCTGGACAGGTAAACAAGCAAACTAACGCAGTTCTTGCATGCATTATTATAATGCCTCTTATTTATACCATGAATTGGGATATAAGTCAACTGTGGTAATACACAATCTATTATCTCGAATATCAGGTGATGAAGATGAGACATTGGAAAATCGGTCACTCTTTCATGGTCTTTTTTACTCGTTGTCTCATGCCGTTCCTTTTATACATAAAATAAAATCAAATACTGTAATTCAGTCACACAATTAGTATGAGCTCTCCCAAAAAAAGTCAGGAACAGTAGCGATTGTATGTTGCGCTTAAAATATTGACATCTCTCAATTCCTCGGCTGTGGTGGTAGTAGGAGATTTTAAAATATTGTCAGGTTATTCGTAATCCGGGATTGTATTTCTTTTAAAATTAAAAAATAAACATTTAAAATAAGACAATAACTTAGTAAACACCACATTTAAAAAATAATAATAATATGTTATAATTATATTTAAAATAATGGTTGGAAACCAAATAAACTAATTATCAAACAAGCACGCCTAGCCTTTGGCTAGTGTGCATAAGGTGACCGAGATTAAAACCAAAATATATTCTTGAAACATCACCTGCATTCACAAAGAGACATTTTCTTATTTTGCTGACGTTTTAGATGGAGCATAATGGCATTTGAGCGGCCTCTTCCAACCACCACCGGCCCAGAGACCAAAGAAACCCTCGGAAGACCACTGGCTATTGAAGAAACCATCTACACGCACCTGGATTCCATCAACCTGGTACCTAATTGATTACGACTTCAGTATTCAAATTGTACTTTTTTTTTACTATTAAGCCGTTCACAATATATCGCAGTACATAATTATATTGTTTTCATGAAATATCTAGAAAAATATACATTCACCAAGATTTTTATATGTAATTTCTCACTAACGGAAATCAAACTTACAATCTTGAATCCTGCAATTTCAAATAGGCACTTCGATAATTTGCAATAGTTGTCCAGCGTTGGACATAGGCCTTCCTAAAATGTGTTCATTTGTGGATTCTTGGAGGCTCTCACCCCTCCGAAACCGGCAGTTCTCTTTGGTCTGCAGTAACTAATGATTATAAAATATTCCTTCTAATTCAGAGCATAGAGTGTGGATCAGCCTGCACCCATGCCACTGAGTTATTGAGGGCGGCCGTACGTGAACTAGCTGCCAATACAGGGGGAGAGAGAGGCAGGGAAACTAGGGCCAAACTAGCGGCCTTGCTGGATGCCGTGAGGGAACTACAACCACAGAAAGCGCCGATGAAAGACAAGACGGAAAAGGTATGCCCCATCTAACACTCCACTTTGTAATGTACTAATAGCTAGAAGCATGTACCTGCCATGCCAAGGGCCACAATGACTGATATAGAATGCATTTTTAGGAAAATTAAAAGCTCTTCTCCGAGAATCGGTAATGTCAGAATTAGCCAAATTTAAAAAACAAATATAAATTATCTTTAGGTCCATTACTAATAATCCTTTTTTAAAATTGAATCTTATTCCAAGCAAAAATTCCAGATGAAATAAAATGTAGTATTTTTAGACCCATGTATTTATTTATAAAAGAGGTGTTTGCTCCTAATTGGATAATTACAGATCAATTTGTATTTTGCCACCACTTGAATAATTTCCTACAAAATACGTTCAGATAAAATTAATAAAGTAATTAGAAGATTTGAATACAATTTTTTTTAAATAATGTTGTGATTACCCTTACTAAATAGGATGATTTTAAAACAGGTCTGAACTCCGAACCTTGCGTGGAAAGATTTAACCTAACTAACAACAAATGTGAATTGCAGGAAGAGGTCAATCAAAAGGCACGACTTGGCTGGAGCAGCAGAGGGGCGGAAGTAAGGAAGAGGGCTGACAGTTTGAGACTGGCGGTTGCCGCTGCACTTCATCCCGCTGACTCCCTAAAGGTAGTGAGTACAATTCTAAATTGTATTCATTAACCATATTAAATGTAATAAGTGTATTATAACAATAAACACACTAAATCTCAAATCAACTTCAGGTACCAAAAAATGAAATCAACTTTTTCCAAAAAGCATGAATCCTACGTCACATCTCTCATTTTTAACATCTTCCTAAAAGAAACCTCTTATTACACAACCTAAAATCGTTATTTCAATACAATGTCAATACTCAAAAAAGGACTTGCATCACAAAGTTACTGGCAATCTCTTCTATCGCTAATTTTTATGAAATCTAAACATATTTTTCTCGTCTCTTATACCCTATTTATGTTTTTTTAATTAATTTAATTTTTTATTTAGATTTTTTTTTTTGCTTTTTTTAAAATTTAGGTTTAGATGCAAAGATATTAGAAGAACGAGATATGCTATGTTGGCCGCCGGACCGTAGGCGGAGTACTACCTAATTAGGGTACTTTGAATACTATCGGGACGTGTACGCACAGAAATCTGTTCTATGTATTAGTGCGGATACCTTAGCGTAAGCGAAGGTGTGCAGTAGTATTGGTGAACAAAACCGGTGACACTGGGCAAAACAATTCCGCACAGTATGAACTGCTCATAGCACATCTCGTTCTTCTAATATCTTTGTTTAGATGCTTTGATGGATTTTTATGTTCATTTATATGAAGTATTTTAAGAACTTTCCAAAGTTTAACCAAGTATTATTTAATTATGTGTTTACCTTGTTTTTTCGTTATTTTTTTATTTTTTATTTGTGAATTTCTTAAATCTCACTTACTAACGAAATATTTTATGTATTATTCTAAAAAAAATTCTTATGCTTTATGTACTTTTGTATTTTCATATTTATTTATTTTATTTTTTTATTAAAGAGGAGACGGTTGACGTAAAGTTCCCGTTGTGCTATCTCCCATTTTACCTCATTCCTTTAACAGTAACCCGGTTCCTTTTATAAATATTTGCAAGTTCTTCAAGAATGGTCCTGCATTCCATTACCAGTCTAGAATCACATCAGTTACTTTTTAATGCCATTAAGACTGCCTGGCTATCAGAGCATATGCCTATGTTCTTATTCCTGTACCCAATGTGTACATTCTCCTGTGCGAAGGCTAAGATGGCCTCCATCTCAGCTTGAAACACAGAACAATGTGTTCCTAGAGGTATACTAAGTTTCCTGTTGGATCCCTGTAGACAGACCCCGGCTCCTGCTCCCTCCACCATCTTGGACCCACCTGTGAACCTGATTAGTTCCTGTTTGGAGGTTGGACCTGGAATTGTGTCCCATTCCTCCCTCGTGGGGTGCATCACTCTAATGTAATGTCCGAAGAAGTATTCAGCTTGTTTGCCGTCCTGCCTCATTCCAGCTATTGGACTAATTGCCTTCAGTCTTGTTCCGATATCCGTGTGACTGTTTTTGGACAACTTACCTCTCCATTGACTTTATCATTGTAATCTGTGTTATTTAATTTACTCAATTGTAATATTATTTTTTTACATTTATTAAAATTACATTTTATTACCCGTCTCAGAACAGATATCGTCTAGTGAGGCAGGTAATGTACTAAATTTATCATATTTATTACAAAAAAAGCCCAGGTTCCCGGCAATTAAATAATTAATTGTAGCGATTCGGGATATTTATTAACCATGGTCTTCTGATTACTCAGATATCAACGAATACTTCAGACACTCGATGCTCTTGGGAACTCCTCCCAGCGCCTAAGGAATTTGCTGATCCGAGCAGAAGGTCTTCTGCCGTCTCTGATGCTGGAAACCTTGCAGAAGATGGGTGAGTTGTAATTTAATGCTCGAAAAGAGATTTTTCTTAATCATTTACATTGTGTTATACTGAGGTTTTTTTTTCTCTTTCAGAGTGCCACCTGTTGACTCGGATATAGCCAGACTTTTCCCTCTTTGCAGTAGCCAAAATAGCAAATCTCCCGACTTAGCGAGCAGCAAATGTAGTTCTCATAACCTGAATCTTCTCGGTCCTGCAACTAACATGGAGCTGGTCAACTCCAACTCGTGTAGCAATCTCACCAAGTTAAAAGACCTCATCAATCCAGACGGTGATATCTGTGATGTTAATTTATTTAGAGTTCCAAGCTTTGTCATCTCAGATGAAGGCACACCAACCCACGTCTCAGTAGATATACCAATTCATATAGGAGATACTTATGAATCTGATAAAATGACAATAATCGATACTGACACACCATACACTGAAGAACAGTTCAAAATCAACGAAGATTCGATTTCCAACGAAAAGATACCAGTTGATTCCCCTGCTAAAAGAGTCCATAGTCCGGAAGAAGAAGATAAAGATCTCTCGGATGTTCTTTCCGCTATGAGCAATGAAGAATGTAGTCTAGCCTCCGAACCTAATGACCCTAAACCATTTGAAACTTCGAAAGAAGCAGATATTGAAGAGTACATTAACCACATAGACTCGCCAGAAACATCAGACACAACCTGTCCAAATTCTGAAACCATTCATGGTGAATCCATCATGGATGATATGAGTTCTGTTTTGGGCCAAGATTTAGTCATGGCAATGGTCGGAAGAAATGGCGATATAGAAAGCACATTTACTGATGAAACTACATTGTTTACTTCAGAAACAACATCGGAGATTCCTTTGGATAGCAGAAACCCAAGTTTAGAAAAATATGATGATAGGATATTTAACTTCTTGAGAAGAGTGAGAAAATCAAGTAAAGAGCTTGAAGAGAAATTTGGCTTTGAAAACAAAGTGTTCAATCTAGCAACTGGAACAGAACCAATCAAATACTGCAGCTTGGCGCAGTTCGTAGAAGGAAATGACATTGCGAGAAAATCGTTCAAAAGACACTTACGGCACAGCAAAAAAAGTGGTAAACCAGACACAAATTTACTACCTGCTTTGACATTGAACGAAGAGCTAGAAACACTTGAAATCATTAACAAAATTGAATCCATGAAAGGATCCTGCAGTAACCTATCTTCTTCAATGGGTGCCGAAACTGTCATCCTGGACAAAGAGGCCGGAAAAGGTTTACTGAATGCGAGACTTAAAGAAGATTTTGACATGGAACCAAATGCTTCACCGAAAGAAATTAACATAGATATTGAAAACGACATTAGATTGCACGGAGAGATTCTACCAAAGATGGACTCACTATTTGTAGATCACGGGGAAGACGTGCGTCGATTGAATCCGAACAACATTTACTTGGAGATGGATGATGATGATGACGACTTACCCAAAGGAGGAAGGATGTTTCCAAGGGTTTCAGTAGTTGTGGAGCCTCCTTCTCCCTCCAGCAGCGATGGTAAGAGGGGGCTAGGTGGGACGGGGCTCGCAGCGGGACTGGGGCTGGGTGGAGGACTTGGTCCACCGTGGCCCAGGGAAAGAAGGTGCTCAGACAATGGACCACGAACTTCGCTGGACGTGGAAAGGTGCTCTTCGGCCACCAGACGTATAAGTTGCGGCAGCTTGTTCCAACCAGGAGAAGCAGACCGGTTAGAATAATTTTCACGCCATATTCTAATTCACTCTCATTTTACCTAATATGGTACTAGACCTACTTCTTCTATCGTTTTCTTCTTTACCCTCATTTTACCTGATCTAGTAAAATTCAACCTTCATACCAGATTCTTATTTACTCTATTTTAATACTAACTGAATCTGGGTAATCTGAATTATTGGTCAGAAAGTTTTATTTAAAACTGTCAGTGATTTTTTGACATTCTTGACAAATGTCTTTGGCAAATGGCCCTTGAATTGGTACCCCTTCAAGGTATTATTCTGGAAAATTGAAGTCAAACCTTTGAATTTTAATCTACAATTTTATAACTTTTTAAAAATATTAATCTCGTAGATTATCAAAATCTGCTTCCTCGCTGTGGGGCCCAGGCGTCAAGAGTGCTCTGGTGGAAGGCCGGCGCCAGCTGCCCATCATCAACCCGCTGGTGCGCTTGCCTGCCTGGCCACACGTGTCAGGCGGTCTGGTGGGGCGATGTCTGCTCGCTAACGCGGACGCCCTGTGCGCAGCAGTCAGTCCGCTGATGGACCCACAGGTGAGAAATTGTTTTAATCCCTACTGTAGCAAATTGGAATGGACAGCGGCACAGGCACAGCTCTGCAGTCTGCTGCTATGGGTTTATCTGTTCAGTTGATATTGTTTTTTAGCCCACTGATTAACCCACATGAAAGAAGGTGTTTTGGTCGCTACCAAAATTCTTTCCAAAATATAAAGTGGGAATGGACTGCGGCAGAGACACACTGTGTTCTAGAAGTTTGCTGGAACCTGTGTACTTTTCACGCGGCACGTTTGTGGCAAAGGTGAAATTCATTATGTAGTTTAATTCTATAAAAAACTTTAACAAATAAAGCATTATGAACTAAGTACATATGTTTTCCGCAGGGTGATTGATTTTTTACTCACCATGTGATGCGTAGATAAATTATAAACCATCATTGTCCATTGTCACCTTCGTAGTTGGTGGTCATTACCCTCCAGAACAACTTTCGATTTCCTTCCAATCTTTCTTTGATACCTTTTTTATCCTCCAAAAACATATTTGAAGTTTTGAGGTGTCATTACTAAGCGGTATTTGGCCACAGCTAAGAGCGTGTTTGTTTTCTGCCAGGAAACTCTGCTGGAGGGCTTCTACGAGCGCTCCGTGATGAACAACTACTTCGGCATCGGCATCGATGCCAAGATCTCACTGGACTTCCACCAGAAGCGAGAGGAGCACCCGGAGAAGTGCCGTTCGCGCGCCCGTAATTACATGTGGTACGGTGTGCTGGGCTCCAGAGAGTGGCTACAAAGAACCTACAGGTAAACACATGGATATATCCACCTTCATTTTTTACAAGATAAAAATCTTAAATATTGTTGTTAAGGCCTTTTCTTTTAGTATGCCCCATGTTTAAACCTTTTGGTTTCCAGCATTGGATTTAGGCCACCCTCGAAATGTCTACAGTTTTCCCAATTTTTGGTGGCTCTCACCCATTTAAAATCGAAAATTGTTCTCTTCATATTTATATAACTACCCCATATCGTCTGTGATCAACGTCTATTTCCTTTACTCAATCCGTTGACGCCATCCAATAAAAGGCATTGGAAATCCATGTGAAACTTTATTATGTAACATTCCCCTTCACCTCTAAAAATTTTTATGTTTTAACATGTATCACAAAGAATTATGAGTCAATATTATCTTATTAAAAATTAAAAATAATTATTATTAAAAACAATTTTAATAAAATCAGGTGTCCCTCGGGATCAAATCTAAGACCACGTTTATTTTATATTTAGAAACAAAAGTATCGAAAGGAAGTTTGATAACTGTAAGAGTTATTGTTCATAAGCTCTAACCCTTTGTGGCAAATCTTTCGTGATATTCCTGTAAAATTTTAAACTTGTAATGTAAAAAAAAAATTCTCATCATACATTACAGACATCTCGGCCAGCGCGTGCAACTAGAGTGTGATGGCCAACGCATCCCCCTACCCGAGCTGCAGGGCATCGTAGTCCTGAACATCCCCAGCTTCATGGGCGGCACCAACTTCTGGGGCGGCGAGGGAGGGCCCGGCAGTCCCTTCCTGGCGCCCAGTTTTGATGACCGCGTACTCGAGGTGGTGGCCGTCTTCGGATCCGCACAGATGGCGGCTTCTCGCCTCATTAACCTGCAGAGACACAGGATCGCGCAGTGCAGGAATGTGCAGATCAACATACTAGGTAAGGATTTTAAGAAAATCAGAAAAAGATATCTAGGACACATCTAGGACTCGAACCCAGGACTTGCCTTGCTGGGGCATCAGCAAGACAAGGGTCATGGGTTGGAGTCCTAGATGTGACCGTATCTTTTTCTGTTTCAAATTTTCGTTTAGGAATCGCTAATATTGTCTTCAATAATTAAATATTACAATTTGAGGTTTTACTCACTTAGTTATTCAAAAAAATAAAAAGAATTTCGCTAGAAAATCGGTTGAGATAAAGGATCGAGTTAAAATTGAGGAATTGCGAAAAAGACCAGTGAGAAAACAGGACAGTGGAGAAATATAATTTAAAACAAACCAAATCCAACCTAACCTAACCTAACCTGTTTCTTTATCATGTTTTGACCCATAATTCTGGGAGAAGATTGATTAGAAAATTGGTTGAGAAAACATAATCTTTGATGAAAAATTAAATATAACGATGGCTTTAAGCACATAGAATAACTAGCTCCTTTTACAATTTTGAACTAAAATTAAAATGACTAAAGTAGAGGCAGAGGTAAAGTACATGGCTTTAAAAAATATGTATCGTTAATTGTGATATTGTCAGTGCATCTGTACATTTCGCCTCCAACTCTAGAAATATTTATGTTTAATGAACTTTACTCGAAAAATTTTACAATAAAATGTGGTATCTCTCAGGGATCAAATCTAGGACCACTTTTATTGTCTTCTCTGATTCAAGCAGTATTCATTTTTATTTTGGCTAATTTTTCACTTGTTTGTCAACAGAGCACTTCTATTTTTGCTCCCAAGCTTACCACAAAGTTACAGACCGGTAGCGATCTTATCGTCATTTACAAAAAATTTTAAACATTATTGCGTGAAAAATTGACAAATTAAATAAAACAAAATACAAAACTTGGAGAAAATCAGCATGGTTTCCTATCAAAAAAAATCAACTTTATCCAATCTTCTCGAACCTTCACAGAAAGTAGGAAAAGGATTGGATGCTCAATATAAATAGTCGTGGTTTATAAGGACTTTGCAAAGGCATTTGACCGTGTAGACCATGACATACTAAAGATCCACAGAATAAGCTAGCTAAAGTTTTTTTATGACTTATTTAAGAAACAGAATATATGTATGTATTTTCGGTCATGAGTGCAGGGAATTCCCTGCATTTGCAGGAATACCTCAGGGGTCAACTCAGGACCTCTATTATTCTTTATATTGATTGATGATATTGATGCATCCAAAGTACCACTAGTTTGCTTTTTGCTGACAATTTTAAATTTCTCCAGGTGATATGTGACATTCAAGGTTGTATTAAAGTACAACTTGATTTAGACGCAATATCTTTATGGGCCTATAATAATAAACTTTTCTTTAATGTAAAAAAAAACGCACTACGAAATTCTCCAATCTAGGAGGAATGGGGCCCTTACAGTAACAGCGTTTAAAATAATAAACTACTTCATTGACAGCCCATACCTCTTGGAATGCTATAAATTGTTCAGTAGAACTACTGAACAATTTATAGCAACAATTTATAGCATAATTTATGGCAACCTCAACACAAGCTTGTCCTAGTGAGGTTAAAAATTATACAATGTAAAGAAACAATAAACAAATACAACTACCGCTAGGGTCGACATCACAACTTGCTATATATTCCACATGGCAGAACGGACATTCTGGCCCAGCATAGCATGACAAGAGGTCTGGTGCTGCTAAATGAAATCTCTAGGTCTCTTGTCTTTTTTAACATTGACCTCGAAGGTTTCAAGAGTCATTTTAGGCAAGAACTCTAAACTATTATATTGTTAAGTATTAAAGTTATGTCTTTTGTATTTTGTGTATTGTAATAGGATTATGTAAATGTGTAATACACAAAAATATTTACTTTCATGTCGGTATATTTATGGAGTATAGTGCATGAAATTTGTATGAATTTAAATTAATTTTGTATGATTTTTAATGATTTTTTCGGTTTCCAGGAACAGAAGGAGTTCCCGTACAGGTGGACGGAGAGGCCTGGCTCCAACCTCCAGGAATGATCAGGATTATGCACAAGAACCGGGCACAAGTCTTGTGCCGCTCCAGAGCTCTGGAAACCTCCCTAAAGTGAGTTAAATTCATAAATAAATTTATGTAAAATGTCCTTTTTGGTTCCGGCCCTACCTTGTTTGATTGTTACCTTATCAACAATCCTAGTATTTATATTAAAGAAATGTTGAAACTTTTCTTGGACATTACTCATTTAGAAACTGAATAGTAACTAAAGACTTTAGAAATTAAATGTGTGCCCAACTTTAGATTGCCCAATTTTTGTGAAAAGAAATGTTTAAAAAAATAACTTTATTTTTGCCCTCAGAACATTCAACATTAATAGCTCCCGGCATCAAAGATCACTTCCATAGTTGCTCCATGTATTTTCTTTTTGAAATCGATCGGTTCCTGATAGCTAATGTTTTCTGACAAGTATCGACTCTTTATAAATTTTAATTCTATATTTGGATTCATAGCATATCATATTTTGCGTATTATATCTGGTCTCAAAGCCAAAACTTATATCCCTCTGCCACAGTCCTAGTCACACTTACATTGTAGCATGAAATCTTGGAGTTGTCTGCATCAAATTACAGTGTCCCTCGCATCAAAGGGCTCATTTCATCAAATGATTGAGTAGGTTCCCGAAGATCTGCATTTAGAAATTATTGTTTTACCCCAACTTAATATTAGTGGTTCAGTACCTATTAAGTGATTGAGTTTCCCCCAAATCTACATTATTTAGTGGTTTAATATCTCCTATCAAGTGGTTCAATATCTCCCATCAAGTGATAGAATTCCTCTCATATAGTGTGAGTTCCCCCCCCCCCTCCCCCCGACATGCAACTAGCCATTCAGTGTGAGTAGTCCCTGCACTCCCCCTATTACGAGTTCCCCTACTAACTTTGCAGGACCTGGGGCGAGAAGCAGAAGCTGGGCCCACCCGGGGGCCCCCCGCAGGCCCCGCTGCCCCCCGCTCCGCCCCCCGACGAACTGCCGGCTGCTGAGCTCGCCCAACTGCTCATATTCATTGAGACCTCCAACACTCTGGTTAAATGGGTAAGAAGAGACCTTAAAGTCATTAATAGCTGAGTGGAAAAATGCGTCGGGTTCCCACTCAGGAATCGTGGGTTCAATTCCTTTGTTAGCTAAATCCTTTATCATTACACAAGGAACATTTTTCGCTTCTAATGATAGTAGTAGAAGGTTTTCAAATATTCTTAAGATTATTTTTGTAACCTGGGGGTTTAGCACAGTGAAATCGATAACTTTATAATGTCTTATCGATAGATAGATAACTACCGATGATTTTATACCGATCCATAAAGCCCTATATCAATATGATATTGATAAAATCTGTAATTTGTGGTCAGTTAGCGATATTTAGCGATAGCGAGATTCTGACAGTTGGTAGACAAATTCTGCTGCTTTTAGCGAGGCCTCCAAGGTGTTGGATAAGCTGTCAACATGCACGAATTTTTGGATATCATTCATTATGCAAAATAACTGGCTAATTAATGAATAGAGGTGACCTAACTAAGCCCTTAGAGTTGAAAGGAATCGTAAACACGATCCATGGAAAATCGAAACTCGAACAATTGATTCCGTTCCAACTTGGAGGAATAAAAGTTGCTAGTTATAACTAAAGACCTCATCAACTAATTAACTCCCTTTTTAGTATCAAAAAGTCCATACGGACTGCCAACGCATACTTATTGCCAGTATTGCCAGCGTATGTCAATTTACATTACCAATATAGATCTGCGGATCAATAGTGCGACCCTGCTAGTTAAATTGCTACAAAATCGTCGGTAGTTCCGCCTATCTATTCGATATTGTAAATTTATTGATATATACTGGCAACACTGGAGTTATTTGACATTCCGAAACATTAAACGTCATAGAGTTATGTAAAAATATTAATGAATTTGGAATTTTTAATCGAAATACTAACCGAAATATGCAATGGCAGTTTGTATTTACTTTTTGGCACTAAAAAGGGAGTGAGGTCTTTATTCACAACTTGTTAGGTGAACGAATTTCGTTCTGCGAGGCCACACAAATGTATGGGCTCGTTGGAGTCATTGGCCTGAGCCAAAAAAACTTGTCGCGTATACGAATTCTTTCATAACTCAAAAGCTCAGTTCGTTAATAAGCCAGTTATTTGATTTGTGTAATTTTTGTGAAATTAAATATTGACCACATCATTACGTTTCTTAATAAACCAGTAATTTTGCACAAAGAACAAAAGTATTAACAAAGTTGCGTATATCAGCAGTCAACCAAAATTTAATTGACAGCCAAGGAGCCGCGTTACATTTGGCGTGCATTTTTTGTCTATCGTCGTTGATCGTGCTTGCGAATGTTGCAAACTGATCATAGATCACGAATTCAGTCAATATCATATTGACGTAGGGCTTTATCGATTGTGCGTGCTAGACCTCCTGGGAATGTTTGTCTTTCTTTAAAAAGTGACAGAGAATTGTGAACCCGTCAACTTGTAATTTTGTACAACAACTGCTGAAGATATTACAATTTTATGCCTATTAATTTATGTTGTTTATTATTTTTTTTATAAAAACTGCAGGAACATTCCGTTTTTATATCCTTTGTCATAATTATTTCTGTTACATCTAATATGTCGTTCATAAGAAAAAGGGAGATGTTACTATGTACCTCAGTATCTGTAGTACGCCTATCTAAAGGCAATTTGTGTAACCAAAGAAATTGCTTCTTTTTTTAAATGTTTTAACTTCTTCATTATTTATATACTCCACAAGTAGAACGTTATCGGAGTTTATGCACGATTTTCAGAAATTTTCTAAGACAGTTAGGTGGAACTTGAAATCTTTGCAAATTTCATGATGCTCATCGTTTTTATGGCTTTATGCAATCAAATTTCTGCTTGTCGAGACGACAATTTTTCATTCAGGGGCAGTTATTCCACAAGGGCGCTCGGGCATGTGCCCTACCCAAACGTATTATGTATCTTAGAATGAATACCTACTTTAAATACCAGCAATTGGGTTCATGTTTTAGTGACAAAGTTATTACGGACATTTTGAAAATGGCTTTGAAAGCCGAAACAGCTGTAACAATAATAAAAACCAAAATACTTGCAGAACTTAATAATAATATTATTTAATTTGATTTATATTAAATATTTTATAAAAGACAAAGTTATTATTTGTTGTATGATATAACTGTGTAATTTAATCAGCGGTGCACATCTTGATTGATGGACGTATTATGTTTTAAAATGTTGTAAAACTTTTTTCTATTCTAAGCGGGCTCAAGTCTGTATTATGTAGTGCTCATCTATAGGGATGGAGCACACGAGAAATTATCTATCTAAAATGTTATGTGAATGTATATTTGGTATAATTATATTTGTGTATGACTCCAGGTGAAGATGTCTTCCATCACGGGGTCCGGCTCGGGCTCGGGCAGCGGTCGGGGCAGCGCTCTGTACTCCAATGCGTGCGCAGCTTCCGCAGCGGTCGACGCCCTCACCCCCGAGGGGCGGCTGCTGCCGGCTGGCACGCTGAGGCAGTACCTCGCTACTCTGGTGAGACTATTATAGATCATTAAAAAAACCCGGTATATAATCGTAATTTTATATTTCTCATTAGTCAGAAGTACACTGGAATTTGCTTCACCAATTTGGAACCCACGGTATAAACTGTACTTTGAGAGAGTAGAACATACCATCTTACCTTCAAAATCAACTTTTAACTTACAATGTACATAACATGACAAACTTCTCTGGCAGTTTAGAGGGTGCTTGTAAGCAAGAATAAAAAATTTAAAATATTTGTAACAAAGGCGAACAGTAGCTTTTTGTTTGCTTCTTTAGTTTTTCTGTGTTTCATTGTGTGGATGCTATTAACATTGCTCTAGCTAGTATTTAAAGATTTTGTTGTTTCTAATTTGAAATCATGATGGAATTTCACTTTAGGGCGATGCACCGCGAAGTGAAACATTCGGAATTGGGCGAAATCACGCAGTCCTTATGTAGATGGCGATATGGTCGAAATGCCCGCTTATCACCAGCTGCTTGTTTGGATTTGAAGTTCAGACACATATGTTAGAACTTTTTCCGCATTATATAATAAAACCGTATCCGAAAGGGGTTCGTTAGTGGGAGATTTTCACCCTTTAGAGCCGCCATATTCATATGGATCAATCAACTTCCTCTGAGCTATTCTTGGGAAACTATTTATAGTAGATTATGTACTATTTTTACAATTATATTAACACATTATCTGGTAAGACGGTACAATTTACTAAAACATAATTTATAAAAAAACAAAGTTATTACGAAATAGAATCACATAGTAAATGAAACTGGGAGACAAGGCAAGGGTTAAAACCTCTGGAAAACCGTTTGTGCACCACTGACAAGATTTTTTTTCCCGCCGACAAACCATTTATGCGCTGCTGGCATTGGAATTTCGCCCTACCTAGAGTTTTTTGACATGTGATTTAAACCTGTATGCCGTGAGAAAGTGCATAAAATTTTTTAACAGAATCGCTTGCACTTGAAACACTTTTAGAGTTTTTAATTCCATATTTTGATTTCCCTCAAAAAGGGTCTGGTGTACCAAAGGTTAAATCATTTTTTAAATGCCTGATACTATTTTTTTCTGGACTTTTTTCAATTCTCTAAATTGAAATTAAAATATTGCCATTTTTAAACATTAAAGTATATTTCAAATACATAAATCTAAAAGGAAATTTTATCTAGTTTGTAAAATAGTATTTTTTACATCATATTTAAAATGAAATAGAAAGTTTTAAAAACCTTTGAAAAAAGACCCCCTTTTACTGGATAAGCAATCTTTCCATGAATTATTTTGTCAGTTTCTATTTTACGTTTCAATTAGTAATGTTTTCACATACAATTTTCACCACGTTTTTTAGTAAGACCGTAGATAATGATTACTATTTCAAAAGCCAAGATGTGTTCTACTCTCAGTATTTATTATATTTCTAAGCGATCAAATTTTCAAACAAAAACACATGATTTTGTTGTGCTTCGCCGTAATATGACTTTTTATTAAAAATCTTCCTCGTCAGAGTGATAACATTTATCATAACAATTTCAGGCACGAGTATTGGCAGAATTGTGCTCAGCAGCGGAAGTGGCGGGAGGGGGCCCTCCCCTGCAACAGGCCGTCAGGGCCGCCAGGCAGCAGCTGGCTCTGGTCAGGGACCAAGGGGGCCTTGCCTCACTACAGCCTCCGGATAGCGAGGTAAGATTACATTGTAGAAATCAGATGCAAGTGATGGTGCATTGACAGAAACGACCCTGAGCCAATTTTTTTTTATTAACTCCACACGGAAAGCTCTGAGGAAAATGTTTCCCCGTGGGGCCTATATCATCTTTGGGGATGCTGTGTGGAGAGTTTTTAAAAAAGCAAGGAACGAGAAGAAGTTCTGAGAAGGAAAAGGGTAAGAGGAGTGGGTAGGTTGGGGGTCACTGTGTCCAGGAGTGACAGAATGTATGAACCATCTCTCCCACTGCCGAGCAGAGCGATGAGTCGGATTGAAGAGGTCAGGACTCTCACCATCTGGCCCATCACGCAATTGGTGGGCAGACGCATTTGCTACCAAAACCTCGACAAACCCCACCCAACACCAGTCACCCCTGCCCATGATTCTCTCTTTCTTTTTTTTAATCTAGGTTTGTTTATTCCAGCTGGAGGTGCGCAGTGGTCGCAGGGGCTGGCTGCGTGGTGCTGCCTCCCGCCGCGCTTCTTCTGCTTTACCCCTCTCCACTCCGGCCGCATGCTCGTGGGGCGCGCCTGAAGTGGGTGCGTGGCTCGCTTCGCTGCAGCTGGCTGAGTACGCAGAGCTGTTTGCAAGACATGACGTCACCGGTGGCGAGCTGCCCACGCTGGCAAGGCGGGACCTCCGGGACATGGGCGTCACCAAGGTGGGGCACGTCAAAAGAATCTTGCAGGCCATCAAGGATCTGCAATAGATATTATGTCAATTCATTCTACTTCCGTACAACACGGAATTGAGAGGGCTGAGAATGGTACAACAACAGATGGGGTTTCCAACTCTTGCAAGGCAGGATCTAAGAGACTTGGAAGGCATGTGAAGAGAACATTGCAATAGATATGATCTTATATTGTATCTATTTCCACATAATACTGAATGGAGGGGATCAGGGGGATTTCTATAGCAGAGGTCGGCAATCATCAGCAGTTCTCAGAGATATGGATTTCACAGTGGTACATGTCAACGGATCAAAATCTTGAAAATGGAAATCCTTGGATCTTCAATAGATTTAATTTCACATTTGAGAAGATTAGGATTAAAAATGGTCTCCAAAAAAGAGATATTTTTTTCATAAAATAAACTAATTTTAGATACTTTCTTTTCCTACTAGAAATTATCTCTGTAATTAGTTCTCATGTATTTTTCACATCAGATCATTAATGATCTGAAGTGAAAAATGAATTACAGAGAAATTTAAGTTTAATTGTAGATTTGACGAATATTGATACACCAATGTGTGGCTTTGACAAATACGTTAAAATTCAAGGATACGGATTTATTTTACTTTAATCTGACTATGCCATTGTGATTTGCTATGGTGTCGGTGAAATAATTATGAGTCTAGTTTTTGGACTGTTAATTTGTGGTGGAATTCCATTGTATTAGATTTGAAATTAAACAACTTTTGCACTTTGTTCCACTACGTCCGCAGTAGGATGAAATCGGTCCTGGTAAAAATAAATACGTGGAACAAAGTGCAAAAGTTGTTTAGTTTAAAATCTAAATAGTTATGATTATTTTTCAGTTGACCATTTTTGATTCTATTCGTCTCATTTTGTACAGACAGTATCTCAAACAAAGAACTTTTTTAGGGGTTGACCGGAATGTACCTTCATAGATGTGTAACGATGTTGATTAATGATTAACATAGCATTATAATAGCAATGAAAACAAATGGGTGATATTTAAACACTTCAACGGAACTGCCAATACTTTTGTAAATTCTGTCAGTTGAAAAATAAACATTAAAAATGTAAAAGAACAGGAACAAAAGGTACCAATAATTCCATAGTGTGGTTTAGTTCTTAGCACTTTATTATCAACTCCCGTGGTAGCTAGGAACAAATGTTATATTACGATGTTGTAACGTGCCAATTAGAATTTGACAAATAAAAATAAACTGCTAGATGAAACATAGAATTGGTTTTTAAATAAACGCATAGTCTATTGTAGACAATGGAGTAAGTATATTATATTGGTCGATCGATGCACTGATTATTTGTTTAGAACGTTTTGACCACAATTAATGAATTAGAAACGAACCGAATAGAGTCATTGAAATTTGTTTTTAATAGATTCTGAAAAAACAACGCCATCTTTAGGGTGAAATATTAATTAAACGAAACTATTGATGATAGTCTAAAGATGGTGCTAAATTTGTACATTAAATGTAACAAATAAAAGTCTATTCCAATTGATATAATAATTAATTACATTGTCATTAGATATGTAAATAAGTACCAATATTAAATAATATTTGTTTTGTGCTAGAGAAGGTCTATTGATGTACTGACAGCAACAAATATTTTTTAAATGTAATAATGATATGTGTTAATGGTTTATTCAAAACCTGATAAATATAAGTTATCGTAATACTCTTCAGTAAAATAATTTCAACCGGAGCTCCTTTGTAGAACGATGAGCCGTAAAATTTTGCAATAACCTCGTTGCATTATTATTTTCATCATAGATATCAATTTTAGAACAACCTGTAAGTCATATACTGGTATTATAACCCTTTCTTTGCAAGTGGTTGCTATTCTTGCCATATAACGAAAAAGCCCGGTGGTAAGAATATGTACCACCCATTTCCAAAGGGTTAAGTAAAAAATGTACCCGTGATGAAAAAAGTTTATCCTTGTACTGAAGGAGCTCGACTTTATACAAAAATAGTAATTTTGTACATTTTTCAAGCTAGATTGGCTGCCTAGGGACAATCTGCGATAAATGTATTTTGTTTCTTGGTTCAAACATATATTCATGATATTTGAATGTGCATTTAAAATTTATTCTTTTCTTCTTCAATGAATAATATTCCCAGTATATTCTAAATTTCTGAATGTGTCTCCAATTAGAAATTACTCTTCCGAGTCGTTTTAGATGATTATTCTGTCTACTTTCTGACTAAGTGTTTGTAATCTATTTTTCTTCTAAGATGAAGATCTGAAGTTTATGTAAGACGATGTTAAAGTTTGAGAAAATGAAAACTATTACTCTTAATAATACTCTTCATGTGTGTTTGTGTGTGTGTGCGAGTGTGTGTGTGTGTGCGTCTGTGTGTGCGTGAGTGTGTTAGAGAAACACAAATCTCTGAACAAATATTCTAAACGAAAGCAATCATTATCTAGATTGTGTCATTTATGTAAATTTGTTGGAAAATGTGCATTATACTTATATTAATAACTGTATGTATATCCACCTTTATCTTGAGAATGCACTTTTACGTACGCAAACGTTCGTAACAATGGGATATAATCCTTTTCCTGTAATGGAATTTTTGGTCATTTTTGACCCACCAAATGGTCTTTATTATGGGACTCGTAAAGGTTTTTAAGAGTCGCAATTTTATAAATTAATAGTCTCAGTCCACCCTGCTGTATCTAGCTGTATATTGATTTATATGAGTCGGCCCCGGTGGATGTGGCCAAATAATAAGTCAGCCCTGGTTGTTTTGGCCAATTATAATATATTGACTCAAGTGAATAGGCCCAGCTAGATCTAGGCAAATGATTTAAATAAGTTAGCCCAGCTTCATCTTCATCGCTGATACTTGGAAAATAATAACTTATATGAGTCGGCCCTACTGGATCTGGGCAAAAAATGATTTATATACTAGTCAGTTCTACTGATTCAGCGCAAATAATTAGGTACTCATGTATGAATCGGCCCGGCTGGATCTCGGCAAATAATGACTATGTAATATGATTCAACCCTACTGGATCTGGGCTAATAATGACTATGTAATATGATTCAACCCTACTGAATCTGGGCTAATAATGACTATGTAATATGATTCAACCTACTTAATCTGGGCAAATTATAACTCGTGTATGAGTCCACCCCGCTGGACCTGGGAAAAAAAGACTCATGCTTGTGGCCCGTGCATTTAAAGGGTTAATGGAACATAATTAACTGAGTGCCCGTAATTTTTTTAACAACAATTGAAATATTATCATTGTCACATGATTTTTTTAAATAAATTGTTAGTCGTAAAGTGTAGTTAAAATTCCCTTAAGCTTTGTATTATTCCCTTATTTCCTTTGCGAGTTTGTGTGTTAAGAAAAATAAATAAAAACTAATTATAATAATATATGTTCCACGAGAATATGATGTAAAAGTTACGCTTACTTTGAATAACGTATTCTAGGAAATCAATTATAATAAATAATTCTTGGAAAAATAATCAAAATTAATATTTTTAATAAAATATACATAAGTACAATCATTACTTACATTGTGTTTAAATATTGTCGGCGAAAGAACGAAAGGAAATCGAATAATAATTATATATATATATATACTTTAATTAAACTTACTAACCACACAAATAATACCCACGCTGATCTAACTTACGCTCAGTGCATAATTTTACAATTATCGTTAAAAATACCCAACATACTATTTGTTACAACATATTCTCTCAGGGAGCTAAATTATCATTAACGACAACCATTATCGAATTTTGGTCTAATTAATCAAAAATATTTTCAAAAAATTAACCTGCATTTTGTCAAAGTGTAGTAATCCTAAAATTACCCATTTACCTTTCATACAAAATGGTATACGATATGCAATAATAAATATTGTTACCAGACATATAAATGTAATTTCAATACTCATTAGCTTATGTAATTATTCTAGTATGTAAATAATCAACCACTTTGTTTTGCCAACAAGATTACATTCCAGCTAAAAATAAATGTGCTGTTTTTGTTCCGGCAACAAAACAAATAAATTATTCATTATATATTCGACCTTTGGTTTAGCAAACAAGATTACATTCCAGCTAAAAATAAATGTGCTATTTTTGTTCCGGCAATAAAACAAATAAATTATTAATTATATATTCGACCTTTGTTAATTAAGACACAAAAATGTGGAGCTCTGTGGCTTTTATTACATTTGATTCTTCGCTACAAAGGTCCAACACATACTCCAATAATGATTTAAGTCTTGTGTAATACGAATATCTTTACTTAGTCAGAATCATAATGATAAGACTAAACATGTCGATGTATGTCAAACATCGTAAAGTCCACACAAACAGAATTAAGTTCTGCAAACGGTGATATTTTTTAAATCTTCAAATATCTTTTATTTTAATAACAAATAATTAAACAAAATATTTGATATTTTTTCATTAAGTCATTATGCTGATTTTAATTAAATTCCAGAAAGTCTCTTTCGGCCAATTAGAGACAAGAATTCAATGGACTTAACAACGTTTGATATCCATCGACACAAATATTGTTTTGTTCATCTCAAATCGACATTAAGTATGTATGCATTATATTTAAATCACGAAAAATATTCATGTACATATTTTATTAGTGGTAAAGATATCCCTTCAAGCTTTTCCGCAGTTCAAAGTATTTCTAGTCTAAACTCTAACTTTACTTCACCTTGAAGTGCCTGTTTGTATCTATTGTATAATATTTTCTATCCATTTTCAAGCACTTCTCACAGGGTTTTAAAAAGCATAATTTTGAAACAATAGCATTTCGAAAATATTCAGCACACACGAATTTTAAATAATTACCTGATAATTTTAATATCGAAGTAATCAGTCAAGTCCTCTTTTCTACAAGCAACTTAAATTTATTTATTAATTAAGGCTCCATCCGTGTTAACGCTCTCAAAACACATTGCTTTAACTATTTTTTTCTGTTTTCCTTAAAAAACAGCTTGAATACTTTATTGTAAAATATCGTTGGGTACCCTGATTAAATAAAAATGTTAAAAAATAGGTGTCGTTTTGGTCGTTAATAATAATGTATTGGAAACTAATATGAATGTGTCTAATTTAAGTATACTGTATGGTGAGATCTCCATCCTTCTTTCAACTTTCTTGAGTAAAGAAAAGAGTTAAACGAAAAGAATTCCATTGGATTGGTAAAGAAAATAAAAAAGTGCAGAGCAGTTATCTTTAAAATAATAACTATTCATTGTTTTGTTTTAACCACTGCAGTGGAAGAACCAAGAATCGAAGAATCAATTTATCTTTTTTCCTGGCGAAGGAAGAGTTCTTACCGGTCGGCAGTAAATAAATGTTGTGTTTTCTTCGAAGAACATTAGTTTCTAATCGAGGAATGTTTTGTTGGTTCATTTTCATCATTGCTCTGCACTTTATAGGAATGACCGAGGAGTAATACTTATAGTATGAAGACTGCAGTTTTCAATACTTCTGTGATATTTTAGGCAACAGTCACTTATAAAGGAAAGTAACTGTAAAAGTTTAATTTAGACCTTAACCAATAATAACTAACAATCTAAGAGTTTCAGAAACTTTCTATTTTAACTAAATTCTTTCTATATTGTTGTTGTAAATAAGAAGTAGAATATTGATATAAATGAATGCTTTTTTCAGTTTTAAAATTAATATTTAAGACATTCTTGAGTTTCTTCCTCCATTTAAACAAAAACAACCTTAATCAACCTTTACACGCAATTTATGAAATATTACTCTAATTCTGATGACTCACATATGTGTCGCTAGCAATATGAGCAAATAACAATGCGACTCATATATGAGTCACTTGTGTTCAAATGGTTAAGGAGCAATTAGTAGTTTTTTCACTCATTACTGTCTTTTGTTTTGTGCTTACTTTTTAAAATAAAAAGAAATTTTGTGTGGCTGTGTAAAGAAAGTTATAAAAGCAAACAAAAAAAAAATTTTTTTATAAACATTCAACATGAAAAAAAAAAAGTTTTTGCTGAGAATAATCAGTCAAAACCTACACTTCACAATATAATATACGCACATGTGTTTAGCAAGTAAACATTGTTTTGGGTTTACCACATTTTAGAGTTATTGCAGCATTGACAAAAAGCATTTACGCCGCGACCCATGATTTTCTTGAATTGAATTTTATATATTTGTTTAAATAAAATATCTGTCGACGTTAGAAATTATTATATTCGTATATTATCTGAAAAATATATGCGAGTTAAACAACATTTCAACGATTCTACAGTTCCACAAACAATTAATTTATGGGAAAGTTTTTTTCTGTAATTGATACAAACTAAATAGGTAATCGATTTCAATATTAGCCGAGGGATTCTATAAAGTATTTTTTGATTTTTAGTATGTATCGAAGAAATGGGAATTACCATATTATATTTAGTGGAATATTTTTTGCGGGAAGAAAAAACGTGAAATATTTATATAATATGTTTAAGAATCTGTGATTTCTTTGATGTTTTCCTTAAATTTAATGTAACTTTTAAAAATATAATAATATGTTTCATTGTAAACGCTTGATTCGTTATCTATAAAATATGGTGTCTTCGTAATTTTAGAGCGAAATTTAAAAATGTTAATTATACTGTATCCTATATTCCTATGTGGTCCAAATTTTAATTAAACCCACCCCTTTATCTCGAGTAATTTATTATTTCATTCAAAATAAAAAGAAGGAATTAAAAACCTATTTAAAAATAAAATTTCTATGCAGCCAAACAATTGTTACCTGCTTACAAATCTTGATTAAAAAAAAATAATTTAACCCTGTGAAAGTCACTGGCAATATTTTTGCCACTTGTCATTTATTTCACCTGGAAAGAATATTGGCTGGTTTATTTTAAAGGTTTTATTGTATAATGTAGAAACATGAGAGCAGCGGCCAAAACGGTATAAATACTTAAGGATTGGATGGGAGTAGATAGAGAGTAGTGCATTGGTTGATATTTGAACCAAGCAAAGATGAAGAGGTAGTTGATGTAGAAATTGAGAGGCCAAGAGTATCGGGAACCAATTCAGCCAAAAAGTTTAATTACTTACACAAATGAAAAAGTGTTTCTAAACCCAAATCTTTGGTAGGTTGTAGTTGTGACACTTCATTTCCTGGTTTTTTTTAATTAAGTTTTAAATCAATTTCAGAAGTGTCTTTTTATAAAATGTTTTACCGACACACTTTACAAATGACAACAAATAATACACAGTTATTTGATACTGTTATCATTGTTGTAATTTCTTTTGTTTTATCTGCATATTTTGGAATCAAATTTTTCAAGGCATTGTTTATAATATCAAGTCCGTGATAAAAATGAATGCCTTATGCATATTTTGTAAAATGATATTCTTCCTTTAAGAACTCTATCTAAATATTCTTGTAGATAATAATGTGTAAGATAAATTTAAAATGTTAAAAAATAAAATATATCAGCAGGTTTTTTCATATGAAATAATAATTCTACGGGTAAAAAATGTATTGTATACTTTCTCGTATTTTAAGCTAATTTGTGGTTTCCTTCAAATAATGTTATGTGGAACATTCCAAAATTTGTGGTTTCCTTCAAATAATGTTATGAGGAACATTCCAAAATTTGTGGTTTCCTTCAAATAATGTTATGTGGAACATTCCAAAATTTGAACAATCTTAATATGTGTTATGATCATTCCATTTTTGAGCATTCTTTCCATCGAAAGTGACAATATTTAGAAAATGTTTAATCTGAAACATTAAATTCCTTGTCGTCATGTTATTTTAGTATTTCCAAATGTCAATCTAGCGGTTCAATTTTTATTGAACTTAATTGCATCATTATGTTATTTAAATGGTTTAATGACATAAATACTTTCTGGATGAAATGTTTCCATAATTGAACAACATCTTATTTAAATGTTTCTATAACTGAAAATGCAGAAATTAAAATGTTCCAATAATAATTTGGATGTCCATCAACTAATGTTTGAATTTTCAATGAAGTAAGCAATATAGTGAGCATACAATCAATTTATAATACTCTCTTAAGTCATCTTTGAAAAAGCACCCAATTGTGACAATTCATTGAATTTATGTCCTTAACATTAAATCGTGTTAACTCCCTCAAGCGTTTTATGGTTTTTCCCTTCACTGCATGAAGGAGAATCGCAATTGAATAATAATAAAATTTACATTGTGATAAAGTACATATTTATAAAAGAAAACAATGTTATGAAAACTCCTAGAAACTTCTTTTTATAGTTATTTCATGTGAAAACAATAATGTACATCTAAAAATAATGCAATTTTGTACTTCAAATAATTTAAAACAGAAAAATAAAGCGAAACAATTAAGATTACGAACCCCTACGGGTGGTCGTAGGCATTACTAAAGCACTGAAAATTTATATAAAGCAGTAAATGTGTTTGATCTTGGGTCAATATATTATACTTATTACGATGAGTGCATTAATGGTAATTTTGGGATAAGTAACTACCAATGTCATTTTGTGTACTCTTTCATTTGATAATAACTATGATAAATTGATCTTATTCACACAGTAATAATCATTTATTATCTTTTGAATTACATGGATAATAATTTAAAGAGATTTCATTTTTGTACTTATCACAGGTATGATTTCATTGTCCTGTAAGGGTTAAATGAACACATCCGATACTAAATGCTTATAAAGTAACATATTATAAAGATTTGATATAAAATAATAATATCTTTGACGATTATGAATATGGAGAGAATGTGTTCACACTATAATGTTCCAAAAATATTAGCACTTACTGTGAATACTGTGAATGATTTGAAAAACTGTTTGCTTTTCGTAATATAATTTTATTTGATAATTCTACTGAAAGTGTATGTACATTGTACAATACGTTGCACTATTGATACTGCGTTGCAAGCTAAGGAATTGAAAAAGTAATCAGTGTTGAGCGTGGCTTTAGACGCGTCACGGATCATAATGGTGTGCTTTTTTTACGTAGGTGTTTCTCAGTTTCCAAATTGGGGCAGTCATTGAATAATAATTGTTATTATCGGTGTTAATTTAAGATTAATAATCCTTGAGAATATTGAAACATAATTTTGAACATAATATATTATTTAAACAGAGCGCAAATATGTTGGTAAAATCACGGTTGGGGTAGTTTACACAGAAATGGTCAACAAGAGCCATTTTTTTTTAACATTTGAAAGTAAATTAATGGGGCTGACACACTTGCCCTATACTCTATTGGCTCCGCCAGCATATCTCTCGATATGCTGAAATAGGCCCAGCCACGAGAATATAGTCTGGTCTGTCACAGGCATTGAACGCCGATTTTAAGTCCGTTTCAGATTTTGAACAAATTGTGATAAGCAGAAAAGCACAGCTGTCGTGTTATTATGCTTCTCAGCTGATCACAATGAGATATTTTTTTTAAACAAACGAACTTAGAATCAGCTTTTAACAGGGACCTTTCAAATGTCAAAAATTCAAAATGGCGCTGATTGGCCACTTGATGACAATGTTACATTTGAATTTCTGTGAAAGATCCCAACCTTCTGGAAAGTTCACTACTTAAAATTCAAATAATGGAATTTCGAAAACCTATTTTTAAATATAACCGCCATTTTTCTAAAGTTGCTCAGGCTTGGAAAGATGGCGGAATTATAATAAATAAAAGCAAAATGAAATTGTCTCAGATGGCCACAAAGCTTGGATTTATTATTTAACTCCAACCAAATTCTTGTAGCTAATGTAACTAAAGTTAAATCAGTTTGTGTATAAATATTTCTTCCTCAATGTAAATTTTCCTCCAAAATCAAAATGGCGACATTCCTCCAAAGTGTAATTAAGAATCGTTTAAAATGTCTGATTTATATATAATTCATGACAAATAATTATAAAAAATTATTATTTTGTGTTTGAAAATTGTTTTATTATGTCTGACAAACTCAAATTCGTTTTAAAAACTTATAATTAAAGTTAATTATTTCTTCCTCAATCCATTTTTTCAGGGTTGAATTAAAAATATTGTAATACATAATTGGTTACCAAGTTACCTTTGAAGGGTTAAAAAGTTTAATTATAAGGAACGCATTTTGATGTCTTCCTAAAATAAACTGCACAAAATATTGAACTTATGGGCAGTGGCGGCTCGTGACTTTTAAGTGTCATAGAGTGCTAAGTTAAAAAAATTAGACATTTTTGATGGTATTAAACACAGAAAGATTTTATATTTTTTTTAGAAAATTCTGTTTTTTGTATGAAGATTTTCTGGAAATTTCATTTTAGCAATGCACTGCACCGATTTCCTGAATAAAAATGTTTTCGGCTACAACGACATCAGTAATGCCTTTTTTTTAAATATTAAAACTCAAAACACACCCGAAAGTAACGTGCTGTCACTATACTTAAAAGCTGTCACTATAATTTAATTATTTAAAAAAAAAAACACTTTTCAAATGTTATGCTACAAAAAATGCAATGGTGAATTATTTTTTTTTTGCGCCCATACATACGCAATATAAATATGAATAAATAGTTTTAATGCGTATACAAACTCAATTCTTTCAAGAGAGGTATACAAAAACGAAATTGCATTGAATCACCTATACAATATTGTGGTTGTATGCCTTTCTTGAAAGAATTGAGTTTGTATAAGGACAAAATTATTAATCATATTCACATTGCGTATGTACAAGCACAAAAAAATAATTCATCATAGTTTTTTAAAGCATATCCTGCAGTGTTTTTTTTACTAAAATAATTAAATTGATGTCACCCATGAAAGAGCAGATTATGACTTAATTATGAATGTGGTTTTTCTAATGAATCCATTAATTAATTAAAACCAAAGTGAAATACATTCCATTAAGAAACATCATGCATGAAAATGATTGTTTTGAAAATAACATTGTCGGGTTTCACATTGAATTCAATGAACAATGTAGAGTATAAAGTTCGTTGTTTTTGCTTCAAGGTGGAACAACCTATTGATTGTTAAACAATTTATTTTTTTTGTTCGTATGAAGCAGATACTTTGTGATGTGACCATAGACTAAATACGATACATCAATGGATGTGATATTATAATTTAAAATAAAACAATAACTTACTAAACACCACTTTTTTTTATGCTTAATGCCGACCAGGCTTCGCAACAACCGTAACTTCGTCAGGGCTGTATAACAGAGCGGCGTTATACAGGGTGGCATTATACAGCCCTGACGAAGCTACGACTGTAGTGAAACCCGGTCGGCATTAAGTATAAAAAATAAAAGCGGTGTTTACTAAGTTGTTTTGTTTTATATTATATTATTTTTTTTATTTTATTTGGTACAATATTTTTAACATTTCAAAGTTTTCCAGTAATGTTGGCCTCACTGGGTGGCTTGCCCGTGCTGAGGCCATATATTTTACATGAAAAATTATTTATTTTTAAGTATTTGTTTCTTCCACCAATAATTATATAATAAAATTAATTAAAACATATCTTTTTTTTTTTAAGACATTTTTTGTAACATGTCTGAAGTAGCCTCAGTGAACAATAATTACGATTGTGAAAAATTTTGAATAATTACGATTTTGATATATTTTCACAGTTATTTGAAAGACATATTGCACTCCTTTTTTATTTTGAAACAACAACAAAAAATCATTAAAAAAAAATTAAGGTATTCTTTATAATTTTGTTTTACAAAAGAAACATAATATGTAATTATATTCTCATTATCTTAGATAAAATAATTTTGTCACTACTCCCGTGCATTAGCTACCTACCTTATTTATCTAATACGTACGGTTATAAAAATAAAAAATTCTTGCTATTTAGTCAATTAACCCTTTTCACGACTAAGCGGTAGATGGATACATTGAAATCATTGTTGTTTTGTAGAAAGGGCAAATGTTTTTAAGGAAAAGATATATTGATTGTGAAACGTTAACCTGCACACATGATTCAATATATATTTAGATGGCTTAAAGCTAAAATATTGTATCTCCAATTTTGATCGAAAATGAGTTAAGTACTGAAATGTACTAAATATATGGGTTCTAATATTACACCTCTTAAACCTACCATCCCAAAAATATAGACAGGGTTTATTATAAATCCTCCAACTCTTCAACGATATAATTTATCTTTATACTAAACAAAAGTCTTTGCCAAAATATTGTAATTACCTCAGATACAGATACTGTAATCAGTGGCGGCTTGTATTCACAAAAACGGGTAGTGCGCTAAAAATATTGCCAATCTATCCCTACCTACTGGAATGATCGGTATGCGAACTGTAAACTAAAGCAGCGTGATCTCACTGAAGAGTTTAAGAAGCATTGGCGAGCGCCGTTCATGTTTCGGACAAATTTCAATACTGTGGATGACATCCACACTCTGCGCGCGCGTACAGATAATTGATATTCCCGGGTGAGATTTCTTGAGGAGCAATATGGAATTTGCTCGCACTGACTTATAATACGTGATACAAAGAACAAAAATTTGAGCTCCTATTTGCTTTGATTTTTGATATTATTATTGGCTGATAATTATTATTTTAAGACTGACTGGGAGTGCGTTGCTCCAACGCTCCTTAGAGCTAGCCGCCACTGACTGTAATATGAAACTAAAAACTTATTATTTTTATGTTACAAATGTTTGAAAAACTTTCAATTTCAGTTTTCTCAATATGGAGATAAAACATTTTAATTCTAAGCTTTATTCTGATATTTATTTGTTGAATAAAGATAACTCAGAAAGCATTGAGAATGATTTATAAAGGTTATTCTGTGTGGTTTTGTGTATAGGCCCTTTCTGTACACATCATTTTGTACCAAGTGTAAAAAAATTCAGTAGCAAGTTGACACTTGCAAAACGGTAAAGAAAATACCTATATTGTTTGTTGGACAATACTCTTCCATGACTTATTATTGTTGTTGTTTATACAGAAATGTTCTACTTTCTTATATAACTCCCATAAGCTCTCAGCCTGTTTGTTGTCCTATATCCCATTTTTTAACCTTATTCCCTTGACAGCAGATCTGTAATAAAGTTCATTAGGATTGTCATTGGGTGTTTGTTTGGAGGTATCTCCTGGTTTCACAATAAGCTATTCAACTGCCCTTCTTCCCAAAGGTGAGATATTGAATCAATAGATATATGGGTAATTCTTCATCCTCTTCACATTTCTTGTGTATCCCGTAATAATCCTACTAGCTATCTATATACATACTTTTACGGCAAACGCTAAAAACAAACCTAAAAATTCTCTTATCATGACATTTTAAAAACATTTAACTCTTTGACTAGAACTAGATAAGCATTGAAAAGGTTAAAAAATGTTTTGTTTTACGATTTTTGCTATACAATTAACCCTTACAAAGAAAAACACTTCAATTTTAGCCAAAATGTTTCAAAGACAAGAATGGTGACCAAGAATTATTGTAAAGTTAAAAAAACTATTGTCTGTAACTTTAAAACTTTTGTTAATGTAATATGATTTAGTTATAATGTACATATATATATTTTGCTCACCTAAGTGTAATATTTATGATTTATTTATATATATTTTGCTCATCTAAGTGTGTTGAAGTTCCTTTCTCAAATACATAGGTGCTTCTTATCGAATAGTCTTACTGTAAAATATGTTGTTACTAGTAGAGCATATTTTTTACAGTCTATTTCCTATTTTCAATGTTCGCTTTTTAAACGGTTTCACCTCTAAAGGAAGCGTGAGGGGACTCATTTTAAGTCATGTAAACTGATATTATCTGGAATAAAAACTGATATATTTATAAATTGCTTTTATTTTTAAATATAAAAACATTTTTTTTTAAAGATTTACACATTAATTTGTTTATTTTTTAGTGTCTACTTCGGTTTTCACCACCGAACAGTTGATCTCTAGAAGTGTGTTAAAAATTAACATAAGACCTTTCACACGGACATGCCCACAACACACTTCTATCGGAAATCAAGTTCAGTGGGTGTTCATCCAACTAGCATAAAATATACAAATGACACGATTATGTAGGTGGCTAAAGGAGGAACTAAAGTAGGTAGGAAAATATTTAACTTTTACATCGGTGTCTATTTACTTGGTTGGTATCCCCCCACCTTACTCTTCCACAACTCCTTCCCATCTCACTGGCTCCAGACAGTTAAGAGCAGTTGGAACTCTTGAGCAGAATTCATAATTCATAACGCCATACAGACCTGTCACACCTGACGTGTTATAAATGTGGGCGTGGCGACGATGATACGCCGTGATCTGCTAGCCAGGCGATATTTGAAAATGATGCGACCCCCTACCGCAGGAGAGGGGGTCAGATCAATTTACGGAGTGCCGTGATCACGCGCCTGTCATCTGTCAAGGTGACAGATCCCATAAACAGAAACAATATTCCGTGGCAGTTCCCCAATTGATCTGATCCCCTCTCCCGAGGAAGATTATAGCATAGTGTGACACCTTAACCTGTTATCTCCATAGGCTACTCTCAAATAAGCATTGATGCATATAGTGTAATGTGTCTTAGACTATACTATGTTGCAGGTTACATGCTTATTAACATCGAAACTCTAATCGGCTGTTACATAGTGTAGTAACCATTACAAAAAAAAACAACCTACAACCTAACCTGTAAAGGACTCTGCCAGGGCTTAATTCACTACTCCGATCAACAAGCGGGGTCACTAACACATCTACTTCCTTCGCTAATGACACATGTGGTGGTGAAAGTTTGTTTGTGAAGGCTTTGTCGATTGATCTTGGTGATCCTTGATCCAAGATTAAAGGCAGTGAGTTGCCTTGGTTCAGGCCAGAACCTTTTCACATGAATGCTGCTTGTCAATAGCAGCATGAACATTAATAAAATCCCTATCTCATAAAAATGTTGGAAAAGGATATAAAAATACGATTCCATGATAACTCCTCAAAATGACAATTCAACACACCTATAGAAAGTGCTATAAAGTTATGAAAAGTGAAGAGGAGAGATGAGGCCACCTCCGTGAACTCTTCCCCTGTGGGGCCTTCACGGAACCAAAGGGGAATGGAAAGGAGAGATGAGGCTCTCTTTCCTTATGGGGCCTTCAGGGAATCAAAGGGGAATGGAGAGGAGAGATGAGGCTCTCTTCCCTTGTGGGGCCTTCGGGGAACCAAGGGGGATTGGAGAGGAGAAATGAGACCTGGGATTACACATTGTGGAACCAGAAGACACAGCCACATATCCATTGACAACCCTGGTGAACTTTATAAAAGGGACTGGGTGACTGTTAAAGAAATGAGGTAAAATGGAAGATAGCGCAATGGGCATATGGCCTAAGTGCTCATGGGAACTACATGTAAACCATCTCCGCTCTATAAATAAATAAATAAATATGATAAAGATGAAACAAAAACTAGGTGAAATAGTTACATATGTAACCTATTTAACCTAGTTTTTGTTTCATCACTTTTCATAACCTTATAGCACTTTTCATAGGTGTGTTGAACTGTCATTTTGATGAGTTATCCGGTCACCTAAAAATACATATGACCTTTATTTGTATGGTTGATGATTATCCAATCATTCTGGGTATAAAGTTCCCTCGCCGGGCTAAAAGATATTCCAATTCCTTTGGATTAGCATTGTTTCACTATTAAAAAATGACATGTCGTTCGATCTCGATTCGTCAGTGTGGTGTATGTGTGTAAGGGGGACAGCATGAGAGCGAGACAGCGAGTACGAGACGTATATAAGAGATCGTATGAGCGGGAATGAGCCTCTCAGTCCAGAACCGTGATAGTCTTCTTTCAAATAAATATTATAATACAAGCATTGTTATTATTGAGTATGTAGAGTTAACATACGTTACAGTGGAGCAGCACGGTAGTTCGTAAATTATTAAAAGTTTACGGAGAATCAGATGATTCAAGAAGATTATTCGAATTTTTGGTGATCACAGTATAGTCTGGCGCTTTTGGGCGTTGGATCGCTAAATTTTGAAGGAAGAAGAAGAATAATAAAAGGCTATCAAATTGGAGAATTCACACGCAGCCGAGGCGAGCACGCAGATCGGGCCGGGCAAATTGCGCGGTAAAAACGCAATTTTACACGTGTGTGGGAGCCGACATTGCAACATTTTGTCGAGAGTACACCGTTACACGGGGTACGCAGAAGATCCAGGATCAAGATCGGCATCAAGGGTGAATTGGCCGGAATCCGGGACCGGGGTTCTGTCGCTACAGCGGGAAGGAAGACCTTGGAAGGTGATCGTGTCCGCAGCTGAAGGGAGACGGAGCCAGAAAAGGGTGCTGAGACGTTGGTGATTCACAGGCTCAGGGCAGGGGCTCGGAGCATAACCTCTGGAAGGGCTGAGATACGTATATTTTATTCAACTTGTTTCAGTTCTTCTCCCAATGGAGGCGATTTGTAAGAATTTGGGGACGTTCTGTTACAGAACGGGAGACTGGTCATTGTTCAGGGAACGATTGGATCAGGCCCTCATTTTAAATGATGATAAGTTGTTGTCACCAGAACGCAAAAGAGCATTTTTGCTGAGTTGCCTCACGGAAGAAACTTTCTCTCTATTATGTGATTTATGTTTTCCAAAAAAGGTTTCTGTTTGTTCTTTTGAAGATTTATGTAAATTATTTGATTCACATTGCAAACCAGTTAAAAATATTTTTGAGTCTCGTGAATTATTTTATAAATGTAAACAGTTTCCTAGCGAATCCGTTAAAGATTACGCGGCTAGATTGAGAGGGTTAAGTTTATCTTGTAATTTTGAGCTGAGATTGGAACCATGTTTAAAGGACATATTCGTTATTGGGATTTTTAATGAAAAATTGAAACACAAGCTATTCGTAGAGGCAATCAATACTTCTTTTACGGATTGCATTAATCTAGCGGCGACGTGGGAACATGTTGTGGCTTTTAAAAAAGTAAATCCGAATTTAAATGTTGTTCATAAGGAAAGCGAGTATTTCCATAAATCCAGGAAAGATAGTCCTTCCAGGAATAAAAATTCAATGCGGAGTAAATCACCGGTTAATGGTACGTTAAAAACTTGTTTTTTGTGTGGAAAAAAAAATCATTTGCAAAGAGATTGCTGGAAAAAATTTTTGTGTAATCATTGTAACAAATCGGGTCATCCTAGTAATTTGTGTAAATACAATAAAAATTATGTAGGTACTAAAAATAAACGGTTGAATTCGGTGTTCGTGGTTAATAATAATGTGGGGCCGGAACCCACATATATAGATTTGTTAATTGGTAACATAATATTGCCGGCGTTGGTAGATACGGGAGCTGCGATAAACGCGATACCATATGAAGTGTATTTAAGATATTTTGTTTCTTACGATTTAGAAAAGTATAATGTTCATTTGTCAGGGTATGACGGAACGCAGTTAAATGTTTTAGGTAAAGTGAATTTAGAGGTGTCATTTTTAGGTAAAAGTGCGAAAATACAGTTCGTAATAATTAAAAATGGTAATTCTACAATAGTTGGTAGAGATTTTTTACAAGTTTTCGGTATCGGATTAAGTGGAATAAATTCTGTAAAATTCAGTGAGATTAATTGTGATAATCATCTTGTTTTTCGTGAAAGTTTAAAGAAGAAATATGCTCATGTTTTTTCAGAAAAATCGGGTAGGCTTAAAAATTATGAGGCAAACATTGAAGTTAATTCGGACTTTAGGCCAAAGTTTGTAAATCCGAGGCCATTACCTTTTAGTTTACGTGAGAAAGTAGAGATAGAGTTACAGAGAATGTTGCATGAAGACATTATTGAAAAGGTAGAAATAAGCGATATTGCAAGCCCGATTGTTGTTGTAAAAAAGAAAGACGCTTCAATTAGGATTTGTACTGATTTCAAAACAACATTGAATCCTATGTTAGCGAAGTTGAAATACCCACTACCTCGTATTGACGATTTAATTTCATCTCTGAATGGTGAAAAATATTTTGCTAAGATAGACTTACGAAATGCATTTGGACAAATTTCATTGAACGAAAAGTCTAGAAAATTATGTGTGATTAGTACGCATATAGGTTTATTTGCATATAAAGTATTGCCTTTTGGCTTAAGCACGAGTCCGGCCATCTTTATGCAAGTCATTACGGCGATAGTTGGTGGACTTAGGAACGTTCGTGTATTTTTAGATGATCTACTTTTATTTGGGAATTCTAAAGAGGAATTATTTTCTATTTGTGAAGCAGTACTTAGCAAGTTAAGTGATTGCGGATTAACTATTAATGAAAATAAGTGTTCTTTTCTAGAAACAGAGATAGAATATTTAGGTTATAGAATTTCGCAGAAAGGAGTTATGCCTTTAGAAAATAAAATATATGCTATTACCCAAATGAGTGTACCGAAAAATGTTTCGGAACTTAGAAGTTTGCTGGGAGTTATTTCCTACTATAGGTCTTTTATACAGAATGTGTCAGGTATTTTGTCTCCTTTATACCAATTGTTGAAAAAAGGGATAAAATTTGTATGGTCTCAGGAATGCAATATTGCGTTTGAGCAAGTTAAGAAACTGCTGACGTCAGACAATATTTTGGTGCATTTTGACCCACAATTACCTATCAAGCTAATTACAGACGCGAGTGATATAGGTATATCTGCTATTATATGTCACGTATATGAGAATGGCATGGAAAGACCGATTGCATTCGCTAGCCGTTTATTGTCAAAAACGGAATTGAGGTATTCCATTCTAGATAAGGAAGCGTGTGCAATAATATTTGGTTTAAAAAAATTCTTTCAATATTTATATGGTAATAAATTCGTTCTAACTTGTGATAATAAAGCTTTGGTACATATTTTGAACACTGAAAAACAAGTGCCAATACTAGCGGCAAATAGGCTACAGCGCTATGCGTTGATTTTACAAACATTTGACTATAATATAGAATATGTCAAGTCGGGTGAGAACAAAGCGGATTTCTTATCTAGATTGCCGGTTAATAGTAATAATAATTTAAGTGATTGTATCGACGAGGTCGACGGTAGCGAATATTTCTTAAATTATATTGGTAGTCTGAACGTTGATAAGATTGAATCGGATTTTTTAAATATAATTGAGGCGGAAACGACAATTTCAAAAGAAACGATGAAGCAGTTTTCGATTAAAGATGTAAACATAGCAAGCATTACTGGGTTCGTAATCAATGGTTGGCCGGATAAAAAGTTTTTAAAGGATGACTTGTTAAAATTCTGGTATTTTAGAAATAAATTATCGACTTATGACTCGTGTTTATTTTATAATAATAAATTTGTGGTTCCGAGGGAATTAAGGGAAATCATATTGAATTTCATACATCAATCGCATTTAGGTATTGTTAAATCTAAAAATCTTGCTCGAAATTATTTTTTTTGGTTAGGTATGAACTCAGAGGTAGAAGCAACTGTGAAGCAGTGCGTTCGATGCTTGGAGTGTTTACCCACTCCATGTAAAGTTGAGTTACAGCCGTGGCCAATCAGTGGATTAATATGGAATAGATTGCATATTGATTTCATGGGACCTTTTGGTGGTTACAATTTTTTGATAATCGTTGATGCAACTACAAAATGGATAGACTGTCACATCGTAAATAAAGTAGATTCGTTTTGTACAATAAAAGTTTTGAAAAGATTATTTTCTAATTTCGGAATTCCGGAGCAGATAGTAAGTGACAATGGTACAGCGTTCACTTCAACAGTTTTTAAGGAATTTTGTCATAATTTTAATATTAAATCGTTGACATCTCCTGTCAACCATCCAGCTTCTAACGGACTTGCCGAAAATGGGGTTAGAACGGTAAAGAATTTTAAAAAAAAAATTATGATAAATAATAAATTGCCTGCTGATTTTGAGGATAAACTTTTAACATTTTTGGTTGATATTAGGAATACGCCTTCTATGTCTACGGGGATTGAACCTAGTAAATTAATTTTGGGAAGGAAAATTAGATCAATTTTTAATACAATCATTCCAATATTAGATAATGTTGAAGGTCAAGGTTTTAAAGGGATTGATAACACGATTAAAGATAAGATGTTATTGAGTCAGCAAAAACAAAAAAAGTATTATAGAGGAAAAAAAATTAAAAAGTACTTTGATGTTGGATCTAAAGTTTTAACCAGGGATTTGAGAAGTGATAAAAACAAATGGATTTTAGGAGAAATTTATAAAAGATTGGGGAATAGGGTTTATTTAGTAAAAATTATGTCTACAGGACAAGTGTGGAAACGCCACCATGATCAAATTTCAGAGAGGAAGGTTAGGTGGGGGGAGAGTGACAGGTCTGATGATTTGCTGGACCTGGGTCCACTCTCGGACGTGGACATGACCAAGTTTCCTAATTCCTCTGATTTTTGCAGGTCACCTACACCATGGGAGGGGAGGTTACGCCCTCGAGGACAACGCCCATGCTACACCGAATGAAGAGTCAAGAACATACATAATTACATATAAATTGGAAATTAAATACATAATGGAAATAATTAAATATATTTGGCTTATATAAATTTGTAAAAATAAAAAGATGTAATTACATAATGGAAATAATTAAATATATTTGGCTTATATAAATTTGTAAAAATAAAAAGATGTAATTATGATTTAAGTGTGGGGGTGTGGTGTATGTGTGTAAGGGGGACAGCATGAGAGCGAGACAGCGAGTACGAGACGTATATAAGAGATCGTATGAGCGGGAATGAGCCTCTCAGTCCAGAACCGTGATAGTCTTCTTTCAAATAAATATTATAATACAAGCATTGTTATTATTGAGTATGTAGAGTTAACATACGTTACAGTCAGCAACACACCAGGCGAGAGCCCTTTTTTCGGCCGGTGATTTGATAAAGACTCAGGATGCAATACCGCAAAAATGAAAATCGGTAGATTTAGGTGGACAAAAATCGGTAGATTAGAGACAAAAATCAGTAGGGCGTCAAAATATTTATAGGTGCACAATCAGTAGATTACTACTAATTTCAGTAGATTTTTGCCGAAATCGGTAGATCTACCAAAATTTCGGTAGGTAGGTAGGCTTCTAACATAAACAGACAAACATCGGGATAGCAGTACATAAAAGCACCAAAAACAAATGAATGACTGGAAATGTAGGTACCCTTTATAGTTGCATATTTTATATGTAACACAGCTATTGTACAATGTTACATTTGGTCAGGGCTTGGTATACTGAAAAGTAATAAGTATCAAAAGTAGCAAAAACGATTTTCCTTTAGCATAGAATAAAGAATAAAGAGAAATGTGCCTTCCTTTTTTCCCTTTACACACGAGTTTTAGACTCTTATAAAGGTAAACATGTTAATTTTTATTGAAATATGTTCTTATTATGTAAATTTAAATAATTATACTGTATTTTATAAAATAAATAAAAATATTTTTTTAAAAAAATAGATTTGAATGGAAACCAATGTCACCACTGACTTAGTAAATACCTTATGGTTCTAGCCCATTAGCACACGCTCTCCCTCTTACATATGCCTGACATTGTATATAGCCATTGAATATAGAATAACAGGTTTCACCAACTCATTTGAAATTCATAATTAGGGTGATACAGTTCTGCATTCATTTAAGCAAAGAATGGTCATACTTTAGGATTACCAAAGGTGTTCTTATTTATTCTATTCTCACAACTAACTAACTAACTAGTAGTTCTGAGATTTGTAAGTAGGTACATATTTAAATACGTTTTGTTTTATGTAACATTTTTTTGATTTCAAATAAAGAATTATACAATTTGTCCAAAGAAATGTCACTGTCTCAATAACGATTCTTGTTTTAAACTTTCTTCAGACAGGTAGGTACCATAATATACATTTTTTTAAATCGATTAACAGCCACCGTCTTGAAACGGAAAGTACAAACAAAATTTCAGACAGGCGAAATGCAAAACGGTAGATTTAAAACAGGACCAAGCCATTTTGCGACAGGGGTAGGCAGAGAGGATAGACCTCCACAGTACTCAGTATTGGCACACACACCTTGCTTCACAAATCACTTGAAAGGGAGACAGTCACGCCACATCCCCGCCCGCTCTTTATTCTCCTTTCCATCATAGGCAGGTCTATTGTTTTCTTATGTCTATGGTTTGTACATATAACAGTTAAGTATCATTTGTTTATGAAACCCTCATTGCGTTATTAATTCTCTCTATTGTTGTATCTCTTCCCAGTACTTCAATCATTTCCGCTACCCCTGGTCCCTCTTCTAAACCGCTCAGCACGCTCCTCAGCAATTTCATCAAATGGTTGAATCTAACATCATTCGCGCTGCAAAACTCTCTCAACATACTCTTTAACACCCCGCTCTTATAACTGATTACTTCATCATTTTCTAACTTGGCGATCAAATCTTCCAAAATTTTTAAACTCTGCTCATCTAGATTCAAATCGTTCCGTGGCAGAATCCATAGGAATGCTAAAGAACTAGATACGAGATCATTTAAAGAAGTCAGTCTTCCGGAGGACCATTTTAAGGCTGTTCGGACATGTTTTGTGTCGCAGTGAAGGTTCTTGTCTTTGAAGTGCGTATTGATGAGCTTCTGTGTTTCCTCCACCAAGTTGTCTGTAAGTTTATCGTCCTTTAATTGTTCCATCAACTCGACGCGGTTGCATTCAACTAGTAAATCGGGGTTTAATCGACTGGAATGTGAATTTACTAACTTCAGTTGGAACTGAAAAGAAAAACATTTTATTTATTTATTCATGTTCTCCATAAAACGGTTTTGCACCAATATATTACGGAGAAGATCACAAATTTGAGGTAAATGTAAGATAGTTGATGAACTGTTTCAAAGTGACGTTAAAAATGTTGATGGTCAATGCAGAATCATTCAGTTGAGTTGCTCTGTTGATTGGTGAGTTCTGATAGGCAGAAGTCCTCGCTTTGGGAGTATAAAAAAGTGCATGGGATCTCTCACGTGTATACTTGTTAGGCACATATAAGTTAACCTCTTTCAACGTAAGTGGATTAAGTATAGTTCGAGAGATTAGTTAAAAAAAATGTTTGCCTCAATATATTTTTCAGCATGCTTCTAAGGTGTTAAAATCAAGCATTCCTGTTAAGAACAGAGATGGATAGTACGTATATTCTCTCATATATAGGTAACACATAAACCTCTTTTGTACTTTTTCTATTGCGAGGATATGGTTAAGTTCAGAAGGGGCCCAAATAATGGAGCTACATTCCAGGATACTGCGAACAAGGCGATAGCGGTTTAAAGTTTTACTTTTCTTCACTGAATTTTAAATACTGATAAATTTTTTTTTTATATATTTTAATTTTATATTTTACACCAAAAAGGTTTTGGAAAGGTGATAAATTTTAAACTGCCCTCCTTAACAATCGGGAAATTGAAGACACAATAGTTTACGTAAGAGGGGTCGAAATAGGCTACCTGTTCAGCTAGTTCGTCGATGGTGGCAGCGGACACGCCCTCTCCCTGAGTTCTGTTAAAACCTCCCCCGGCTAGCGTCACATAGTTCACAAGGGCTGCTGGCAATATACCTTCATGACAAAACAACAATACAATATTAAATTACATTTTATTCACTTTCAAAACTAATACTGTTCGCTGACATAAAACAATATTTTTTACACAAAATAATATCTCACATAAAATAATATTTGACATAAAATAAAACTTTGTCCACATAAAAGAATATTAAACATCAAATAATATTTGCAATATTCGACATAAAGTAAAATTTTATCTGCTTAAAGTAATATGGGAAGTTGACATCAAATAATAATACATATAAGGAGTTGACATCAAATAATATTTGACATAAAACAATATTTGACATCAAATAATATTTGACCTGAATCAATATTTGACACAAAATAATATTTGACATCAAATAATATTTAACATAAAACAAAATTTGACACAAAATAATATTCAACGTAAAATAATATTAGCATTAAGTAATATGTATGTATTTAATGTAAAACAAAACTAAACACAAAGTAGACATGAAAAACAGTTGATTATTTTCCATTTTTACTGCTTGCCATTTGGTTTTTGTTGGGAAGTAAGAGCATCATGGATGCACGCACAGATGGCAGTGCATAGAGCTTGCGTGGAAGTCCGCAAGATGGAGCCAGTGGGCAGTAGTCGCCAGGGCCAGTGGGAAGGCTCCCAGAGAAACTTACTGTTTCAGATTCCAATTAGCCAGCTTCTAGTTAGGTCGACTATCGAGTCACCTTTATAATACGCGGAGTATTAATAAATCCATGATTAATCTAAAAGAACCATTTATTTATAAACTCCTTCCACAACGAGTTGGAGACCTGTTTGTACGAACACAACAGGTTTGAAGGTCTATAAAACTTATTCCATACCTCTATTCCGATATTCCTGAACCCGGATATCGTCCTGTCTCTTACTAAGCTTAGATCCATCAGCATTCATGATGAGGGGGAGATGGCCGTAAGCCGGGGGTTCCCAACCGAAAGCTCTGAAAATATAAAAGCAACAAAAAAACTTATAAAAGAAGTTTAAAAAAGTGCAACATATTCCAATTTGTACTACATAGACGTACAAATTGATAGACTTGACCTAACAGGAAATCTGGGTTACATTTCAACGCACTGGAGGCAAACCACGTGACCATATTTTTGGCACTGGGAGGGTTCAAGAATGCTTTGAATAAAGTACCACATCAGTCATACGTTAACCGCCGAAGAACGCACATTGAAATAACCAGACCCTGCGCTGAAAAGTAAAGATCGCTAAAGTAAGGCAACGGTTTGCAGGGAGTTCATTGTGGGACTTTTCTGCGCAGGATCTGAATATTCGTTTTTAACCGAACCACCTTCAAATCGTGTTGCGTAGCGACTGAAAATAAGTGAGGTGGGTAAATTATAACACATAGGTAAAAGTGTCTAAATAATGTAACAAAATATTCAATTTTGAAAACAAGCCAGAACTTTTGTTTACCCGATTTGGGATTTGTGGTTAAGTTTGTACGCAGCCAGCAATTGTAAAAAGGACTAGTAATTCGAAACAGCAGATTTTATTTTCATGAACTAAATAGTGATATTACAATGCGAGATGCCTGTATACTGTCAGATTCATTTATTGACAAACTACAGAAAGGGAGACGATCACACCCACACCCCGCTCCCCTTTTTACAATTTTGGTTTGTTCCCCTTTAATAAATAATATTTGGATGATTTGTATATAGCTGTTTTTGTGCAAAAAAACTTCAAGGGCGCTGTACAAATATATGATAAATTTCTACAATCTATGTTATTACTACATAGTATACTATACTATAGACTAGTCAAACTATTATCAATTTATGACTAACAGATTGCATCCACCGGTTCGTCGATCACTAATACAAAGCTATATGTACAATGCATTTAATTGATGAATGTGATGTCTATGATATATGTACTACTATTCTAGGTACCTGACTAAAAATTAATCTTTCATATTTACATTCAAAATAAATTCTTATTTATCATATTTTATGGCAGACTCATGAAAAATCACGGATAGTGTGAATTCTCAACTCAAATCTGTAGCAATTTTGAAAATAGCAATTAAAATAATTTTTTTGTTAAAAATATTATAATATAAGTAGGTACTTTATTGTTTGTCTGAATTCACCAAACAAACACTTACAATTTTGAAAATGATGACACTATTTTTAATCATACATTTTAGTTTTCTCATTGAAAAACATGACTCCTGTCGTGAGATCTACAGCATGTGATGGAAATTATATTGTCAATTGACACAAGACCTTTCAACTCTGAGGCCTCAAACGGGCCAATGAAACGGTTAACTGTTCAAGAATTAATTTCAGTAATTAAATTTTTTTAAATGTATCAAAAACACCCAAAGTAAGAAAAAATTGACCTTACTTGGGGCGCAAAGAAACGTCAACAGCACGCTTCTGTGGATTTAATGCTATGAGTGACCTTACCTATACATGAGGATATGTTTGGTGGTAGATATCTGCCACTCTACTCCCCTCAGCACGTGCGAAACCTTCATCATGTGGTCGTCCACCACGTTGGCAAAGTGGTAAGTGGGAAACCCGTCAGATTTCATGATCACCGGATCGCCCTCGATGAGGGATATGTCATAGGCTATCGAGCCGTAAACTAGGTCCTCGAAATATTTCACATCAGGAGTCAGCTGAAATTCAAAATACATTATTTTTAAATATTGAAGACAATATTAGTGATTTCTAAACGAAAATCTGAAACAGAAAAATCAGAAAAGGAAACGGTCACATCTGGGACCGTTTCCTTTTCTGATTTTTCTGTTTCAGATTTTCGTTTAGAAATCACTAATATTGTCTTCAATATTTAAATATTACAATTTGAGGTTTTACTCAATAAAGTTATTCCGAAAAATAAACATTATTTTTAATCTATACATTATTAATCAGCCACCCCAAAAACCGGGCAATTGTCCAATTAGTTCTTCTTCTTGTTTCGTATGTTGGGGGGGGTCAGAGGGGAATATCTAGACTCAGGCGTCATGTGGACCTCATCAATCCCGCTGGGGAATGAATGCAGTGGGCATTCTTTAACCACATGTTCGGTGGTCTGCACCACACCGCATTCACACATCGCCGACTTTAAGGCCCCACCTGTGCATCATGCGGACACGGTGTATGAGAGAGTACAGTAAGTGATTCTCCTCTAACTTATAATAAAAATAACAGATTAATAATAAACTTATTTCTCTCATACGCTATATGCATAATACGCCAAAAAATAAAAAAATTGTAATTTTTATGTATTTGTGCTAACAGGTGTTTCGCTTGCTAAAAACATAATCCAGCTGTAGAACTACTGTGTAGCAGTTCCAATTGGGAAATGTTGTGGGGTCAACTAAATGGAGTAATAGTTAGTACTTGGCTATTCAAATCTAGTTATTGTACTAAAGCCATTAAAAGTAATGCTATGGAATAGCCCGGAAATTGATCGAAATTACGTCGAAATTGATTGAAATGGGTTTAGCCGCATTTGGTGACCAGATCTGAATAGCCAGGTACTTCCCCACCTTCCTCTTGCTCATTTTCTTCCCCTCCCCACCACCTTCAGCCTTACAACATACCCCGATTGGGGATGCCATAATCTCACTGGCTCCAGACGGCTGGGAGCAGTGTGCTAAAAAAACAGCTGAGACTGGTCAGTGGCTGAGTTGGCATAGCGTCTGGGTGCCACTCAAGCTTCTTGAGTTCAATTCCTCGGCTGGCTAAGTCCTCCATCACAACACAAGCAACATTTTTCGCTTACTGTGGTGGTAGTAGATTTTCAAATACTGTCAGGTTATTCGTAACCCGGGAATGTTTGTGTTTTTTTTTTTTTTTAATTAAAGAATAATCACCTTAAATCTGATGCAATGTTGATCTCCCTTTTTAATCTTTTCTTTGACATCCTCTGCGGACAGGTGGCGACATCTGTTGTCATATTTTGGCACCTGCCTGTTACGAAGAGCGTCCTTCTTTAATATATTTAATCTCCTGTCAGTACAAAAGCAGCGATAGGCGGAGCCATTGGATAAAAGATGCTCTAGGTTATTCCTGAAATTATAAAATATATAATTAATGAAGATAATTTTAGCAATTCTTATATGAAAATTTGAAACAGAAAAACATACGGTCGCATCTAGGACTTGAACCCATGACCCTTGCCTTGCCGGGGCGCTGCTCTGCCAACTAGCTACCTAGATAACAACTAACAAATACAGGGTTTTCCAATAAGAGGTGTTATTTTGAATAGCCCGCTATTTCGGTAGATGTTACTTTTGAAGCTGTAATTTTTTGACATTTGACAAGTAGAAACTACGCCATTAATAAAAATGGAACGATACACGCTTCAACAACGCATTGAAATTATTAAAATTCACTTGAGTGAATCAAATGCAAATCATCTTGAGTGATGAGGCCCATTTCCACCTCGGTGGCTTCGTCAACAAGCAAAATTGTCGCATCTGGGACTCAGAAAACCCAAGAATTATTGTTGAAAAGCCTCTCTATCCTCAACGTGTGACTGTTTGGTGCGGTTTATGGTCCGGCGGAGTCATTGAACCTTACTTTTTCGAAAATGAGGCTGGAGCAACAGTTACGGTGAATGGAATGCGCTATCGAGAAATGATTAATGACTTTTTATGGCCGGAATTGGATGGTATTGATCTGGACAACGTTTACTTTCAACAAGACGGCGCTATGTGCCACACAAGCAACGAAACCATGTTTGTTGACTAGATCTGATTAGCCAGGTACTTCCCAACCTTTCCCTTGCCCATGTCAGTTCCCTCTCACTCCCTTCAGCCCAACAACATACCCCAATCGCAGATGCAATAGCCCGCTGGCTTCGGACAGTTGAGACTCTTACGTACACTTCTTCACATGAAATAAGAAAATTTATAATAAATTGACATACATACTGATAAATTTGCAATCTCTCGCTTTGAACGTAAGGGCCAAATTCTCCTCCTTGAGTTGGTCCTTCGTGACAATTGATTCCCGCCCAGCTTAAATTTTCTATCAGCGCTTCCATGGCTCCTTCCACCTTTCTGGTCTGATCTGTGTCTTCAATTCTCAATATCATTTTGCCATTATTGGACATTGCGAATAAGTAATTATACAAAGCCGTACGAAGACCACCGAGATGTAAATGTCCCGTGGGACTTGGAGCAAATCTCACCCTGACTTGACTGGTTTTATATGACCGAGAAAATGTCCTCAAAACTCTCGTCCATGATTGACAAAATTTTTGCGCGATCATTTTGAAGCTAAAAAAACTGTTTGTTTATTAAATACGTTTTGTTTACAAGTGTTTATTGGGTTATAAGCGTTATAATAGGTTCGTCGTACAGTTTGTTTAATAGACTTTCACTGTTTCTGACACAATCTGACTTTTGAGTTGGCGCATGGTTGGCGATGGGCATAAATAAACCACTCAACTCTCTGAGCATAAATAAACCACCCACTCTCTGAGGTTCTGGCGACAAATTAGGTTAGGTAGGTTTTTGCGCAATCGTTTTGAAGCTGTCAATTTGTTTTCGTACAGTTTTTAATGGCCTACCCAGACGCATACCTAGATGCATGAAAGCATAAATAAACAACTCTCATGAAAGGTTCGTTTGGGTTCGTTGTACAATATTTATTTGTATACCTATAAACTTTCACTATCTGACGTTAACGTTTTGCGAGTGACATTAGGAATTAGCATAAATAAACCACGGAATTGGGAAATAAAAATAAAACTCAGAGACAAAGTTGATAGCAAAGCTACGTTAGCGATCGTAGCATAAATAAACCAATCACGATCGTAGTGACCAAAACTATAACTACAATAGAAAAACATTAAAAAGTTTGTTAGGAAGTGTTTGTTATCTATGTCAAAATATGCAGTAAAAATACCAAAAGATACAACAATGTCGAAATTTGCGTCAGTCTGCAGTACATACTAATATATGCCTTAAGCAGTTTTACCCAAGGGTAATTGACCCTAGGTCGAAAATTATATATTATTTATGATTACCTTATGTAAGATTTTCAAAAAAACTCGTAGATTCATTTTTGCTGATGATACTGCTCTTGTAGTATCCAATGAAAATCCCTTAATAGCTATACAAGAATTACAAAGAGACTTTAACGAGCTTCTCAAATGGACCCATGATGTAGGACTAATTATTAATGTTATAAAAACTAAATGCATGTATATAAGATCACCGAGTTTGAAAATGTGGAATATACCTAAAATAACCGCTTATGGTATACATGACATAGTATACATACCGCTCATAGTATACATATTATACATACAGACTGTATACTGCGGTATACATAGAGAAATTGTTGATGTTTGCGACTGTGAAAAACTTGATTTTTTATCTGGGAATAATTGTTGATAATAATTTTAAGTGGGATAAACAAGTGGCAAAAATTTGTAACCAGCTCAGATCCTTAGCTTGTAACTTTTACAAATTAAAATTTATTTTGCCTCATTGCACTCTTAAACTCTAATATTTTTCTATGATCAAATCCATCCTTAGATACGGAATTCGAACTTGGGGACACTCAAGCACTATTTACATTAAATATATTCAAAATTTACAAACTGCCATGGTAAAAAAAAATCACATCTAATATTTACAATCAGAGACCTAACTTAAAAGTTTCCATTTGGATCAGAGAGCCTACTTACAATAAAAGGTCTCCTTTGGTTCATTACTATTATGGATAACATGGGGGAAAGCTCATACAAACACCCACTGGTACACAAACATACCACAAGATTTAATAAAGGAAAGGCCCTAAAAACTCCTCGAAGTCGTACTCTTGAATATATAATTCCAGTGATTTTCAATAAAATCAATAAAAATTTGATATGCCCTAAAATGGTAAAGCTTAAAATAACTTTAATTAATGAAAATTTCATGTATCCTTGAATTTCTCAATGTATCTGCCTACATATCTTGTTTTTAGTAGAATGTTTAATTGGTAGAACCTACAGACAATGTGCCATATGACATCTTTGTGGGACTACCGTAAATTTGTACAAATTGTTTTTATTTACTTAAGGCGATGCACTACGTAGTAATGCTAAATCATGTGTTTTTGGTTTGAAAATTTGGTCGCCTAGAAATGTTTCAGATGCTTTAATTAAATACTGCCAGTAGATTATATCCTGGCCTCTGAAATAATCGAGTATTTTTTAGATAAGTCTTTTTATAAGCCCAGAAAAAATAATGCATAAGGCCTATGAAAACTGCTTTAAAGTTCAAAACCTCCTACTTACGAACCCATTTTCGGTTATGGTTTTATTGTATAATGTGGCAAATTAAGTTATTTATAAAATGGTCCAAAAACATTTTAATATTTGTGCCTGAACATCCACAAAATAAAATAAATGGCACTTTTTGGCCATATTTTTTTCTTGCATAAATCACAACAGGTGGATGGTGTTAAGCGGGAACTTCTGCCTTATCGCCATCTACGTAAGGTGTGTTATTGATGGCGGCTCGATTTAAAATATTACACGACGTAGTGCATCGCCTTAATAAATATAAAAAATAAATAAAAAATCCCAAATTTTTTTGAAGATTACATAATTAACACGGTCTGATATATAATTTATCAGACATTGGCGTTTTATGTCATAATGACGTTGTAGCCAGATGTAACCGTTTCTGGATTTGCGGTTTTTCAAATCAATCATTATTAATGAAAATATTAAAATTACACATTTTGAGTACAATGATCAGAATCAAAAATATAAGCTTTAGATCTCCCACACATTTTACGGTATTCATAGTTTGTGAAAATACCCTATTACGGACATTTCCTATCTTTTTTGTTTGTATAATAAATTTAGGCCTAAATTTTAACATTTTAGTGCACTTTTCGGAAATGTTGGTGTGTATTTTTTTAGTGTATTGTATAAATCCTATTTTTAGTTATTACATATTTTTTAGTTAGTGCTAGATGATATTGATAGATGGCATTAGTAAAGAAGTTAGTGAGAGGTTTATTTATGGTTATGTACCTAGCGCCCTATAGTGGTCTATAGGTGTAGGTTCATTTATGGGTCTATAGATGGTCTATAGTATTTGGTCATACGTCAAAATTTGTAGGTTAAAGAACAATATCCTTCTGTTGGTACTGTGATTTTTACGCGTTCAGATGTCTGGCCTTTCACCCTTGTTTTTGTAGTGTAAATTTATTAATTTTGCAAAAATGGTGAGTTTACACACGTTTCAAGACGGCTGCTTCATTAATACGTCGATTAAAATTAACACTTTAACGTGAAACTCGCTCAAAGTGACGCTACACCGTTTTTGGCAGGAGTGCATTACTAACCTGAAGTTTGTTTGTACGAAAACTGATTGATGCCTTGTTTTCTTTTCCAGCACAAATTAAAATCATCACAGAGAGACAAGGTAAAGAAATTTGTCGCTTTCACGCAGACAACGGAGAGCACAGCGATATTCTGCCTGACACAAAACGACTGGAAACTGGACTTGGCTAGTGATAACTATTTTCAGAATCCGGATGCGTATTTCAAGGAACCTGCCAAAATTTCTGTTGACAGAAAAAAGCTAGAACTGCTGTTTTTGAAGTACAAGGATCCGCAGGAGAGCGACAAAATAACCGTGGATGGGGTTATGAAGTTTTTAGAAGACCTTAACCTTAGTGCGGAGTCAATATTAGTCCTTATCATCGCGTGGAAATGCAAAGCGGCCATTCAGTGCGAGTTCTCCAGGGAAGAGTTCCTCACGGGAATGCTAGACCTGGGAACAGACTCTATAGACAAACTCAGAGGGCGGCTGCCAAACTTAGAAAATGAAATCAAAGACGTTCAGAAGTTTAAAGAATTCTACCATTTCACATTTAATTACGCCAAGAATCCCGGCCAGAAAGGACTGGATCTGGATATGGCGATAGCATATTGGAATATTGTACTCAGAGGGAGATTCAAATTCCTCGATGCGTGGTGTAAATTTTTAGTGGTAAGTAATAACCAAGCTCTATTTTCTGAATACTGATCTTACGCAGTTTAACTAACTTAATGTTGCTTTAAATATCCCATTTTGGCTCGTCATACGTCTGATTATCATTAATTTCCGATGATCTGTATGTTTATTATTTTATTTTTTCCTTGTACATACACATAACAAGCCTCACTGCACAACAATATTTGTTCTGAGCCAGGCATTACGGGGAGATTAGGAAAGCTGTCCAGACCTATGATGTAATTGTTATGAGCCTCTCTGTACGACAATATCTGTTTTGAGCCAGGCATTACGGGGAGATTAGGTAAGCTGTCCAGACCTGTGACATAATTTTTATGAGTCTGGCTGCACGACAATATCTGTTCTGAGCCAGGCATTACGGGGAGATTAGGAAAGCTGTCCAGACCTATGATGTAATTGTTATGAGCCTCTCTGCACGACAATATCTGTTTTGAGCCAGGCATTACAGGGAGATTAGGTAAGCTGTCCAGACCTGTGACATAATTGTTATGAGTCTGGCTGCACGACAATATCTGTTCTGAGCCAGGCATTACGGGGAGATTAGGAAAGCTGTCCAGACCTATGATGTAATTGTTATGAGCCTCGCTCCACGACAATATCTGTTCTAAGCCAGGTATTATGGGGAGATTATGAAAGCTGTCCAGACCTGTTGTAATTGTTCCTTATTTTTCCCATCTGCCAATAAGCTTTCAAGATTAGGTTTAGAAAATTTGACAAAACAACATCAAAAAAGAAAAAAAAAAACTTTCGTTTCTCTCTAAAACGGTGAGCGTCTTCAAATTCACACAGATTTTTTCTATCTGGAATTTCTTAGCCGATGCGACCGTTTCGCGCAAAATCATTTCTATCATGATCTATGGAGCTTTGCGATATCTCTTTGACTGTCACAAAATAAGAAAATTCTTGACACCAAACTTCGTTTGAGAGTTTATGCTGTTTCAGGAAAAAAAAACAATTCCTGCTTTATGCAAATAGGTATGCAGTAAAACTGCGTCATTTGAATTTTAGTATTTAAATTACACGCTCTGTAATGTTTCAACATTACCATTGTATATTCATTTTCAACAGGTAATTTTTGCATATTCAAATACATAATTGAGGGAAGTTAATAGAAAGTGATTTCGTAAAGGTAATAAATAGCGTTATGAATGTATTAATTTGAGTTTAGTCCAATTAATTGCCTGTGAAAAGAGAGTGGAAATCATCCATTGCACAACTCAGATGTATTTTCCCTGCCCTGTGTTCAAGTGCCAAAAATTATTGGCAGCCAATTACTTCAGTCAGTTTGTCAGATGTTTTTCTTGTAACAATGTCTTTCACGTGTACACTGAACCGACATTCCCAAGAAGTGTGATCTACACCAATTGTTTAACTCTTAGGCCAATGAAATTCATTAACCATAGATAACTAAACTGTTTTCATTGTTTCATTGTATCTACACAGTCATTGTAATAAATCAAAAATATTTCATTAAGATAGGAACTTGTTACATGGCACAAAAGTAAGGTTTATAATGAACAAATTAATATCAAAATATCATTTTTGTTTTTAATGAGTTTTATTATTTCAATGTACATTTGTTACTTATAAATTTTATTAATTAGCGATCCCCATTTTATTAATAAGCAAATCCCCTCCCACCAAAGAACCAAACTAAATAAAACCCCATATTTCTGCACTTAAAAATTTAGTTTTAAAATAGCTAGTTAATGACACGGAAACCGGTCGCTAATTAATAAAATTTATACGTAACAAATGTACATTGAAATAATAAAACTCATTAAAAACAAAATTTTCTAGAAATTGTTACATAGTGAATGCCAAAGAAATACAAAAAATCAAAATATCAGTCTACACAGTTACCACACATGTCAACATTACGTGGACAACAAATAGCCCCTCTACATCTGGTGCAACGGTGTTTGGTCATCCTCCGGGCCTTGGATGGACACAGGTAGCAAATTTTACGCACGTTTGACGTAGATGGAACCGGAGCTTCTATTGTAGAAGATTCGCCAACATTAACAATAAATATAAGAATATATGAATGTACGTACCTTAAAAATAAAAATTGTTGTTATAACTAAACTTTCGTCCAGCGGACGGCGAGATGGTCATAGGGCACGTCCTAGTATGCGTGTGGCCGCAATCGCGTCACGTGCTGTACTGTTTACTCAAATTAGGAAGGTAATGAAAGAGTCAAGGTCGGGGAGCGGGGGGAAATAGGTGATTTCGAATTTCGCCGAGTGGCGCGTTGTCGCCTCGACGAGCGATTAGTTATCTAGGGTTAAAGGCAGAATTTAAATAAATATTAAATTCCTCTTAAAGTAAGGATAAATTGTGCTTACTTCTGGTATGCGGACATGCCCACTATGCATTTCTGTTGGTTTATCTCTTCAGTGATGTAGCATGTTCATTTCACTTGGAAGTATGGTGATAGGAAAATTTGTGGTTCATTTCAATGCCATTGATAAATGCATAGAGTCGATGCGAAACTATCTGTTTGTAGATCATATTGGGCAAATTTCCAGGAGAGGCCAAAAACTGGCAATGATTTCATGTATTGGAGATATTATGATCATAGGTAGCTATTCTCAGTATCGCCCCGGTAAAAGTACACTATTCGAAATCAAAATGATGATTGAAAAGACTAGCCACAAGTGACAAGATATGAGTAGCCAGTTACTTCCCCGAATGTGTACAATCGGTTAAACGAATGTATATGTGATTTTTGTATTCTTTCTAATCTAATCTAAACTGTAAGGAATGATATCCTTCGCTACATGAACAAGTCCTATCAATGCGTTCACTTGTAAGATATTACTTGCCACTAAAAATTGTGATAGCACATAATATGTGATGGTGAAATAGGAAGATATGACACGATCAAGTTAATCAAATAGGTACTTTAGTCGGGTCATGTTTAGAATCAGAATGTAATCAAAATTATGATTGAGATCATTTTCAATATGAATTTAGCAAGGAGTGTGTGCCAAGACAAAGGAGTTGTATTATTCCATTATCTCTGCCTGCTACGGAAATAGATCATCATTATGGCGCTACATCCCAGGGCTGGTTTGGTTTGGGTTTAGCCTCCTTCACAAATGCTAACCACTGCGGTCCCTCGCACGTCTCATGTCTCTTTTATGTCTCATATCTCTCGCATGTCTCTTTTCACACGGTCAAGCCCAATTCTTCCTCGGCCCGCCACTGGGCTGCTTTCACTGGCCCAACCACTCGGCCATGATTTACAGTGCCAAGTCACACTCTTTAGGACATACTTCTTATTTAATCATTGCCCCATTGCTGAGGATCATGACCCCCACTCCAATTTCCTCGGTGAACCAGCCTCCTCCACTCTTCGCGGTTCTGCGCTACAGGTTATAGTTCTCGGTTTGGTGACCAACGTGTCCAAAGTATCTTAGTGTATGCTGTAGGCAGACAGTTGTCAGCCTATTGTGGTTGCCCAGCTCTTCAAAAATTGATATATTTTGCTACTTGTACATATTTTCATTTGTTACTGTTTTAAGTTGTAACAATTGTGTAACTTTTATATTCCAGGAACATCACAAAAGATCTATACCCAAAGACACGTGGAACCTCCTGCTAGACTTTGCGTCGCACATCGACGAGGACATGAGCAACTACGACGCAGAAGGTGCCTGGCCCGTTCTCATAGACGACTTTGTGGAGTGGTGCCTCAAGCAGGAGCACCTGGCCCCCGCCTGCTAGGGCCCCCCACCCCGCCCCCTGGACTGGCCCTCCAACTCCAACGCCCAAAAAAACAATAAACCGGCGCCCGTGCCCCAACGCTCGAGAACTCATAGACCCGCCAGGCTGGCAGAGTTTGCTCGCGCTTCGATTCGGGCAATGGCAATGTTGATCGCCTGCGCGGTATTCTGTTTTGGATTGCTGGGTGTCCTGACTCTTAATTGTACGCGCATATGATTTTCTACGACTTAAACGAGGATTATTTCCGAGGCGTGCCGTCCGTAGAGGCTGTAAAATTGTAAACGCTGCAAGAAAAGAGGAATGAAAAAATGGTATCCAATGTTTCATTCTTCTTTCCTTTGGGCATGCAAAACTTTACATCCTACTGAACAGAAAATCTATACAGATTTGAAAGAAAACTTTTGTCGTTTATTTTTAAGACCTTTTTATCCTTAGATCCTAGAAATGCCAATGAAATTGTTATTCCGTTCTAGAATTTTTTCAATATTTGAAAATGTTCAATATTAACCTTTCCAGGAACACACAATATATACTTCTGTAGATTTATCTCTTCAATTGCCTCTGTGGAATGCGCGCCTCTTATTATCCAAAGTTTTTTTTATAATAAATTGCTTTAATATGTAGTTTTGCACATTTTTGACAAAATTATCTCTCTAGGTTTATCTGTTATCTTTCGAAATCGAACTTAACCCGAACAATTATTATTATGTTGATTCAAAATGAAATCATTACCAAAACTGCTGTGTTATTAAACAATACTTTCCTATACTGGTTAAGTTTGGGGTGTTTCATTGATATTCAAATGTAAACTACATATTCTGCTGATCATAATCTGTTCAAAAGCTGAATCAGACCGAATCGGCATTTGACGAGTACCCTTCAAATGTCAAAAAAACAATATGACACTGATTAGCAATTTGATGACAATGTTATATTTGACTGTCTGTGAAACATTCCAACATTATCTTTTCTGCCGCCGTTTTCTTCTTCACAATTGAACTCGAAACGTTGAACGCTTGAAATTTTTAACATTTGGTTGATGCTTTTTTACGCAAGCAGCAAATTTTATTAACAAAATTAAATGTCTTGTGGCGGGGTTTAAATCGTCTTAAATTTAAATGAAAAGTATCATTTTAAAGAATTATAAATTAGTGCAAGCAGTTCTTTAGATGTATCAATCGGTCCTGGGTGTAAATTAATTGTATTTTGGTCCAAGTAGATATTCCCATAAGCTTCTGTTTTGCGTCCAGTATCCTTTGAAGATAGTTGAGATAAAGATTGTTTGCACATATTAAAAGATAATATGTATGTAAATTGATAATTATTATTGTACATTCTTTAAGTGATAGATATTTTTAAAATTGTATGAATCTGTAAGTCTATAGGTAGATTAAATTTTCCCTCATTCGACATTTCATTAGATTGTACCGGCTTCTGTTTCATTTGGATTTTTTTAAGAATCTTCAACATTTCTGCCGTTAGACCTTATATATATATCAATGTTTTATTGTTGGCGTGTTTCAAACTTCCTTACATTTAATAATTAATGATTCTCGGCTTGTTTCAGATTTTAATCTAATAGTCAACAAAATCAAATAGCAAACATAAGAACGTGACCGTTGTGCTTGAAAACTGATCGCAATTTGATCAAAAGCTCACAAGGGGTCAAGAATTGGCGTTTAGGCTCGCTAAACGTGAAACCCTCTCAAATGTCAAAAATTCATCGTCGATTTGATGATCATCTAATGTGATGGAGTATAAAACAACCCAATCATGGACAACCTGTCTTACCTACATTTCTTAAGGGGCCATATGTTTATGTTATGAAATTATCATCAAATAATGACAAAACGTTTGCTTTGTGTAAATATATATACTGATTTTGTTTTCTTTAAAGAATTATTACCTGAAAAATTTTTTGATTGTGAAAAATTACTTACGTCGAAAATCTGTGATTATTTTTTCAAATAGGGATTTCTATGTTTCGTAGAAGGATTCAAAACAATAATTTTGATTTTTCTGCCATGTGATGAGAAATTTCTGCTTCTTATGGATGTTTTAACAAATATATTACTCATCAGATTTTTACTGTAAAAAGATATTTGAGATATAATAATTAGAGTAATATTATGTCTCATATAATTATTCTTAGCTCATCAATGAATAGATTTAATACTATATTAAATGATTGCGGCGTCCATTAACTCTTAGGTAATCAAATTAAGAAGGCGGTAAATTTTTAATCAAATATTTCCAAATTAATATATTTTTATTTTAATTCCTTTCATATTTGATTGAATTTTTGACAGCCACGTTAACCACAGTTCCTCGGTATTTTTCAGCTTTTGATCAGCCGTCAAGCACTAAAGCTTGACTGTTATCAACAGTTGATTAAAGCCAAGAATCGATGTTTAACGTAAACCGTTAAAATGTCACTAATCATCAATAGAATGTAACGGAGATTGAAACAACACAACCTAACTTATGTTACGTATGTTTGAATGTTTTTCAGAACTCAGTTTATAGCGATGCAACTATTCTTGCTTTTGACGATTATTTAATCAGTAATTGTAGGTTTACAATCTTGAAATAAAATTTTGGGCAGACAATAAATGAAAGTAATTTGCTCTATAAGCCAATGAAATTTAGTACACTACACATTAATGTGAAAATTATTTTTTTTAATTAAATTCTAAACATACACCTCGCATACATTTTTTTTATTTTTTTTGGAAAATTATACCTCCACTGGCGTCATAAAAAGACAATAGATTTGCAAAACTCGCATTCTGTTATACAAGACCTATGTTTATCAATCTATTGTAATAAAAAGTACATTTGCAAATTCCTAGCTGCCTTTTTGATTATGACGGCAGTGCAGACCTTGATTTATTTTTATTTTATCATTATTTGAATAAAATACAATTTTTTAAATTCCGATCAATATTTTCGAGGTTGCTGTATTTCGCTTTTCATAGACAATGTCACACTGTCTAACTCGCATTTCATTCAAATAATACAGTGCCCTTGAGGTGATTTTAGTCGAAAACGGCGCTATATAAATTACCAATTTAAATGTTTATGACGAATTTCCACAAAATTAACACCAAAACAATTAATTACTAAGATAATAAAAATTTTCATTACAAAGCTTCAAAATCGTAATGATTGCATCTTGTTAATATTTGTGCATTATTTTTTTTTTCAAATCACTAGTAAGAATTTTTTATCCCTGTAATTACAAAGCTTTAATGTTTTTGAGTTGACTTAAAAACTAAAATCAAATCAATGATTTTTATATTATTCAGGCCTTTTATCATTACAAAAGCGTGAAACGACATCTTTCTGTAACAAAATGGAATGCCTTGATGATCCTACCTAAGCCTGTATCTTTTCAGAATAGTGTAGACGATTTACAATTTTCACTAATCTATAAATTTTTTTTTTTCATCAAATTGTGTACCAACCAACAGTAGATAATTTTGAATTTAAAAAAATAACTCGCCCTTTGGTATTAAGTAAACAATCTTTCTATCCTTCTTTAATGGTAAACGTAACAATATTGGATTTAATCATTGATGCAATATTTTGTCTGTATGCTTTTCTTGAAAGAATTGAGTTTGTATACGGACAAAACTATTTATTCATATTACGTATGTACGGGCGCAAACAAATAATTTGTCATAGCATTACTGGCATATAGTGTATTTTCATAAAATAATTAAATTTACGCCATCGATGAACTCGTGGATTATAACGTACGTTACGTTTACCCTTAAAAAATTTGCAAACAATATTGTACGAAATATCTCTCAAGCGAAATTGTATTTAATTATTTTTTGTTTTTGTTTAAAACGGTAAAATTGTAACATAGATTCTCATCACTGTTATATATTACGCACCCATTTTAGGCTTATCTTTAATAGACAGGGTGTTTTTTCCAATCAAACATTTTGCTATCAATTTGACAAATGCAATGTGTATACATATTTAACTTAAACCCTCGTTAAACTTGTTTGCTTTTGGGAACAGCTCATATGGTCGCATAGAAATCATTGTGTCTCCCTTACTGTCATGGTTAGATATATGATCTGAACAGTGTTAGAAAGAGGAAACACCACGCTTTTTATTCAAATCTGGAAGTTAACCACAGAAGAATTAAAATGTACACCTCTATGAAACCGTTCCGACAGCAATTTTTAGAAACATTTATGAAACTTCGTAAATTTTTTATTAATTATTTTTATATGAAATGAAAAAAATTGAGGTGACAGTAATGTTTATAAAGGCATTTTTCTAATAAACTGTGTGTTTTTTCATTGTTAGTAGTTTTAGTTCAGTGCTTATGAGCCATTTTTAAAACTTTTTATGTTTGCATTAAAAATTTTAATATTTCAAAATAATAATAATAAAATTTGAAAGCAATTTTATCACCTTTCAAAATCAGTTTTCGGATACATTCAGAGTTGTTGAGAGGCTGGCAGATGCAATTTGCAAATTTCATAACTTTTTATTTTTTTATTCTTCAAAGCAGTTTGTCGGCAGATCTATCTGTAATCGAAACCGTTTTCTTGAATTCAAAAATTCCACAAACTTGCAAACTGTTTCTGCTTAGTTTACGTATTTGATATAATTTTGTATTGAGTTTTACTTTTGTTATAAATCGCCTTATGGAATTAAAAATATAAAAATTTTGAATGCACACATAGATAAAGTTTTTAAAGTCGCTTACCGATCGTATAAACTGTAATTACCACTTTACAAAAAAGAGGCAAAGGTATTATAAAAATTATTATCACTTCACTTTTTTTCATTTTATCTAATATAAAGGAGAGTGTCTGTTTGCGGCGGGTAGCGTCGATTTGATTTGTATACAAATGTACAGTTTTATTCCGAGGTTGGTGAAATTTTGCACACTTTACCTTTAAAACAAAAGGAAGGTCACTGTCTACATCTGATTCGAAAAACTATGAGTAAAGCCCGGGCAACGTTGCGGACATGTTAGTATAAAAAAAATTTCAAAACTTGTCAAATATTTTTCAAATGCTAAATTTTGTTTTATGGAATTTTTGTAAAAAAATTTCAGGAGCATTTATGCTAATTTTTTGTATGCAAACTAAAAGCGCGGTATGCTCCCTTTCTAACACTGTTTAAAACATGTATCTCACCATAATACAAAATGAGATATACAGGGTGTCCGGAAACTCGTAGTACAAGCGGGAAACTGGTGAATCTACATCACATTTGGAGTCGATTTTGTAGTATATTTTTTTTTGATTTGAGCTTTCGTTATCGAGTAAATCGAGTTAGAAGTTGATTTTTTTTTTTTTTTTTTTTTTAATCAAATTCTTATAAATTATTACTGAAGATCAAAGTACCCAACTAATTAAAACTATTTGAAAGTTAAACAAATGAAGAAACTCGGATTTGAAGAATTATTTTGAAATCAACCTTCATTTAATCCGGTGTAATCATAAAATATTTCTGCTCTGCAGGGTTAAAACATCTGTTGTTCAACCCTAAACACCAGAAAAAACTTTAACCCTAAAATAGCCGAAAAATATTTTTTTTTGGTATTTTTTTTTTTTTTTGTGAAAATGCTCAAATCAAAAAACTTTATGTTTATTTGGGTTCCCCATGTGGTGTAGATTCTCCAGTTTCCCGCTTGTACTACGAGTTTCCGGACACCGTGTATAACATAACTTTTATGAGACTATGTCAGGCTGGGAGATATTCAACCCAAAAAGACTCTAGGGGTGTTTGTTGTCTTGTGAAGAAAATCTCCCAAAATTGTCCGAGGGGTTAATCAATTTGCTTTCTAAAAAATGTCCGATTTTATGATTTAGACAAAAGCAAGAATGCAGATGAACTTTACTATCGAGAAAGTCGACTTACTTAAAATCCGCTGTTTAAATAATTAAGTACTGAACGAAATGTGTATTTTTTAGTTTCCTCAACCTCATGAAACAAAAATAGTTTGCAATTATATATACAAATGCAAAAATATATATATATCTCCCATTTTATTTAATTATTACTGCGGTTTAAAGCCAATGAATCCACCTAGATTTCGCCGTTTATCTCGTATTTTTAGTTTCTATAAATTTGGCACATTATGACAAGCGATTGGTCAAATGAGTGGTTATGGACCTCCCTTATTAGCATTTTTAACTGTTCATAAAAAATATTTAGGGCCAGTCAAAGCTCAATATTGAATATATTGGCTTTTAAAGGTTCCCTGTTGTTTGGTTAATTTTTGATGATCCTTACACTTGACAAGTTAGTCGGGCCGGGAATTGACTGACAACAGATCTGTTCAAAGAATCCAAATTGGCGCTGATTACCGATTTGTTGACGACACTAAATGGGATGATGGTTCAATCTTAATGATTAACTATTACATCTGAATAGAGTGGTCAGCAAACAGTGTTTAATGAATAAACTGTCAAAGCTATTTGGGAATTAACTTGCTAACAAAAGTCTTCTGAAATTCTCTTGGCTTAGTTGTGCCCGTTTTTACATGACAAAATCATTTATCAAATGCCGTTTTAAAAATTCCAATTCAACATTTTCAGTAGAATTGTACAAAAATATCACAACTGATTGATATTTTGACATTTTTATTCCAATCAAAATAAATAACAGTAATTTAACAACAAAACTGAAACTGGATTTATTAAATATTTTAGTCCAGTTGAACAACTTAATTTCCAACCTTACCTTTGACGACTATCAGAGAGTTACAGATATACAAAATTGTCTACAGGCGTAAGAGAAACTGACAAATGAACAAATAATTTATTTTTGCACTTTATCTGCGCCGTATCAGTGACGCCTCCAACTGCATAGATTAGTTAGTATATCTGTAATGAAGCAAAATGGGAAAGGTATTGCTAAATCTTGAGGTTGTTATTTCTATAATTTTTATATAAATTAATCCTTTCTCTCACAATGTGATATGTTATTTTATTGTTTTTGATGAAAAATCTTTTGTGTAATTTTAAATAATTTCTACTAATATTAATTATGTAAAAAGTTATGACAAACTGCTGTGTGAAAAAATTAAGAGTTGTCGGTTCTCAGTGGGTGGCAATTTTTTTTTAGGTTTTTTTTTTTTTTTAAATATTAATGGTGGCCGGGGTTTGAAGGCCCTGCAGAAATTTTATAAACCTTGTAAATATTGTACATAGATAATAAATTTAATGTAATTCACACGAATTTGTTGTGAAATGAAGTGAGTAAATTTAAATATATTTCTCGTTTTAATTTTAAACCTGTTTTTTTTCTCCTTAATATTTTCATTTAGCGTATGAATTTGTAGTTTGTGCTGATTTTAAAACTTTTTGTATGTGTATAACACTAAGAGTATGTTATAACCGTTGTAAGATTCTGCAGGTCCCAAAGATTGTGATGGGCTGGATTCAAAGTATGCCAGATGATAGGAGACAGGACACCGTATATCACAACTGTGTGGGTGCTCCAGTTGAAGTGACCAAGAGACAGACCGAGAAAGGGGTGGACAGATTTAGTGGAAGAGGATTGGAGCGAGATGAAGAACTAGGGTGAATGGCGAGAGAGCACAGAGAGTGAAAAGAAAAGAGATAGAGGAAGGTTGAAGTGCCTCTCTATTCAGATGTTTTTCTGTTATTGTATGGGGAATAGGTTTGGCGGTAGGTACTTCATGGTATCCGGAAACTGGAGTCAGTATGTAACCTCAAAATTGATCAAGTGTTAAAACACGCTTATTTCATTCTAATTTACTAATTTTAGTCCTGAGGTGATGACGTTTTTGACAATATGAAAGCTTTGACATGACAAAATGTCATGGTTAGTCGCGGAAGACTGGCATCACTAAAGATTTTACAAAATGCCAGCAACGAACCTCCGCACAGATTTAAAGATATTGAATCGTCGAGTATCAGATTCTTGCGTATCCCTGTGGAAGATCGGCCTAAATCAAATACTTGATTTGATTGGGTACTGTGAACAATCAGAATCACACAAGAATATGGTGAGAATGAAACAATGAGTGTGTGCCAAGATAGAAAATGTGTCACCTACAGCAAGATTACATAATATTATTTTTGTTTTTCAATATGCTAAAGAAAACAAAACAAATTTCAGTTTATAAGTATTTTATGTGCTACCCAGCACAATATAATAGTATGTAGAACATTTACGTAATAACTAGTTGAATAAATTTTTTTACGCTTTTAGTATGCACCAAATATGTAGGTACATAATTACACTAATAATATAAGGTTTCCAGTTTCCACGTAAAAGGTCCCTTTGAAGATAGAACTTGAAAAAATGGCCCAATTTACCCCACATACCTATATAAAGTTTTCCCACATAATAAGTTTTTTCTGGTACCTTAGAAAACGGTTTTCCAAGGTACCAGAAAAAATGTGAAATTATATCCCTACAGTGAAACTTCACTGTAGGGATAAATTTATATATTTTTAACCCCTGCTGTGCTGCTGGCTACTTTTGCAGTCCAGTGAAATTATGACTACTGTAAGGTACACTGCAATGTGTAGAGCTAGATTTTAGAATTAACGCATTTCATTACTGTCTATGAACATTCTGAAGTAAAAAAGCAAATTTTGTTGAAGCGTGTCTATTATTTAAAATCTAATTTTCATTATTAAATTTGGTTTTGAGATATTTACGAAATTTTACCAAAAGAAAGACAAACATTCCTGGGCTACGAATACCCCAACATTATTTAAAATGTTGAATATTTAAAAATCTCCTACTACCATCGCTTGTGTCGTGATGGAGGACTTAGCCAGCTGAGGAATTGATGTTGTATATTAATACACAACATCAATTTTGTTTTATATTCATTTATTTTTTTGCGAGTATGTCGGTATTTGTAATAATTGATATTGTTTCCTAATTTATATTATGGATGTGTTCCATCTGCTTTTTTTATTTATTGTTTATGTGGCTGAATTACTCTAAGAATTCAATTTACTTCCCAAAGTTTGTATTTTTTAAATTTAATTCTTTTGAGATCTTGAACTTCAAATCAAATGTCAAACGACCTAAACCCTTTCTGATAAAACTCACAAATTTGATTGTTTATCTAATGAAATACGTCCGGAAAAAATAGCAAAATTTTAATTTGGCAGATAAAATATGAATAGGTTTCTGATACAGTGATTTTTATCACATTACTCAAGGGTATTAATAAAATACAAAGTACAATGTTTTGTGATAAACATTCCTAGTATTTTATTTTTAAAGTAAATTATCTCAATTTGACGAGCCATGTTTTTCATCCCACCTTAGCTTTAAGAATGCTGGTTATTTTTTAAAATTTAATTTCCATTCTACTTGTCACCTTTTCATCCAAAATGAATATCTTAATATATAAAGAAGAAGAGTGTGTGTGGGAGCTGGCTTTGTTTTTTGTACAAATCTACAGTTTTATTCCGAGAATTATGAACTTTTGTGCACTTGACGTTCAAAACTCAGAGGATGGTCACTATCTACATGAGAACTCCTACCATTCTCTTTTACCACCCCTTTAAAGTTTTTTGCATAAAATTTTGCATTCAAAATAAGAAGAAAATTACCTTCTACATCAGATTTCGAAAAACTCTACGTAAATCCTGGACAACGCCGGGGACATCAGCTATAATATATTCATGCATAAGGATCTTACGGCCACAAAACTAGGCACATGATGGCTAAATTAACTATGACCTTTTCCTCTTCGAGGTTCACTATCATAAAATAAAGTGTGAAAGATACTCTCAGTGTCGCCCCCATGAAAGACCACTGTTAAAAATCGAAATATTACTTGAAATGGCTTTAACCATGTTTGGTGACCAGGCGTGAAATGTCAGGTACTTCCCCATCTTCCTCCTCCCCTTATCCACCGCCTCCCCATTACCTTCAGCTTAACACAATACCCCAATTGGGGATGCCATAGTCCTACTGGCTCTTGGGAGCAGTTGGGACTCTTGTAGTATTAACTTCCGATAGTCCGCACTTCTACCACTCTCATGAATTTCTAAATGTCTCCCTCTACTGCTCATACAATTATTATATTGACAATGTTTTTTATGATGGTGTAAAACACTAAAAAATCGTTTCTCTAGAATATTTGGATGTTTTCAGGTCTTATTTACTTCATATAATATATACTGTTATGTCTGCCAATAACATTGAGATATATAACTAGAGTTGGCATTCTCAGCAAAATTAACCGAAAACAGTTTTTCTATTTGAGCTTTGAGTTGTTATATTGGCTTTCTGCTTTTTGATGTTAAAACAGATCAGCTCTTATGCGTTGTTGCGTTTTAATAAATGATCCGGACTTGTTACACATATATCAAGAACTTTCAGTTAGCATAATTACAATTATTGGAAAAGTTTTAAAAAATAGCCACATTAGAATACTTATCATTTTATATAATATTTATTTACAAAAACTAACAAACAATGATTATAAAAATAAATGCTTAAAACAATTTAAAATATCTAACATTGCACCACGACGTATTTTATGATTTTTAACACTCCTTACACCATTGTGTATTTTATAATTTTTTACATTCTTTGTCATATTTAATGATTTTTCACACTCCTTACCTCGTACTTCTCAATTTCTCACATTCCTAAAATGATCTCGCATTTTACAATTTTTCACATTTCTTACACTACCTCGTATTTAATGATTTTTAACACTCCTTATAAAGTAAACCTATACAGAAAATAATTATTCTAATACCCGATTCGATACCACTTCAATACCATCAAAACAGCGTTGATTACAACAAAAATTGATAAACAACAAATAAATACATCTGATTACATAGGTACTTACTTGGTTTATAAGGTTATAATGTGTCACATTTAACTTACATTAACAATGATTTTATTAACATATATAGCTGTGTATACTTGATTTCTTCGGTTAGGAAGAGATAGCAGATCTGTCGTTTACTATGACATTTTAATTTATAGTTAAAAACTACATTTCTCATGATGGAAATGACTTTTCAATAGTTTAATAGACAATAAAAGTTGTGCAAATTTAATGATGCCAGAGCTCTCCTTTTGCTAGTTTTAAGTGAGTTAGTGAGACATGAAAACAGATTCAACATTATGTGAAAATACTAACATGTTTATGCTGAACATGAAAATGATATTTTTTGTTTTAAAGTTTTGCAAATTCAGTGTTAATTTTACAATCACTACGTAACATTACGTTTCTATGGTGTCAAAATAAGTATAGATTCACAAACTTATGTATGCAGGTGGTCAAAAGAGGAACTAACGAACAAACGAAACACCCCAAAAAGTACCTAACTAGCAAACGAAAAAGCAATTTTTTTTTGCACTGGTAGCCACAAAATCTATTGTAGAGATGCCACAACTACTACATAAGTTTGTACATCTGTACAGAAGTTATTTTTAATGATAAATAATTTTTCTGTACAACGAAAATATTACTGACTCACTCCGACAGGCCAATGAAACTTATTTTCTCTCTAGAATAAATGAGCTTACTTTGGGCAAACGGACATGCCGACAACACATTTGTATCAGTTTATCAGTGAGGCAGCAGTTATTTTCTGGACTAAAATTTTTTTCCATGCAGTGAAAATATTACTTAACAATATTTTTGAAGTGCATGGCTTGTGACAGTACCATTCTTAAAATTTAGTTATATAATTTCTACGTAAAATTGACTATCATCATCATTGATTTAGTTTAATAGTAGGGTATAGCTCCATTTTCCTTGAAGGGAGGCAGGCCGAAAAGTTCAGGTCTGAAGTCCAGAAGGGAGTCCACAACTAGCGTAGCCTTTGAGGTCAGGGAACGGTCCAGGGAAGGGTCGGGGGTCATCAACACCTGCATGCCAGCAGCCCGTCCTGATATGACTCCGTTAGGGGCATCTTCAATCACCAGACACTGGAAAAAACAACATAGTAGCTTGAAATGTTTGGTAATCTGCATAGCTAGTACTTCCCCACCTTGCTCTTCCCATCTCCTTCACCTCCCCACTACCTACAGTCTCAGAACATACACCAATTGGGTGTGCTACAGTCCTAGTGAATACAAACGTTTGGAGCCAGCAAGCAGTTTGGGTCTCTTGTGAGGTATTCACACAAACAAAAATTAAGCATTGAAAAAAGGGCATATACACTACGCAGGAAACTATTAACTTCTTGATCGCCGACCCAGAATATTCGTAGTGCGCCAGCTGATTCTATTTTCGTAATAACTTACTTGCTTTTTGCAATATTAAGTTTATGTAAATTGTACCGCCTTACCAGATATGTGTTTATATATTTATTAAAATAGTATATAATCTAGCATAAGTAGTTTCCCCAGCAAATCTAGTTTTATTCAGAGAAATGATTTTTTAATAGCAGGTAATAGGTATCCTGCAGGATACGCTGGCGAGCAAGAGGAAATTACATAAATTAAGGATAGAATGTCCTAGTCACTAATAAAAAGTTGATCAAAAGAAGCGAGGCGTGTATGACATTGAGGCATGTAACTCTGAGGTGTATATGTGATAAAAACATGAAAGACCGTATTACAAATGAGGAAATCCGGAAAGAATGCAAATGGTGAGCAAGATTATAAAAAGTATCTTTAGGATCAAATCTTCAACCATACAAATTTTGGCTGTCGGAGCGTGCGTGATGTGATATATTCCTGTGTAATACGTAAAATTATCCATGAATGAAGTGTTCAAAATTGGAACTGATAAGTATTAAATCATATCAGACAAGCGATAAAGCAGGTACCAACATTATTTTATTAAATACTAATTCTTTATTTGAAATGTGTATTTGTTTGGCATATTGCCCGCCCCATTACTTTTGCGCCACCCTGTAGAATGTGTGTATCAAATTTCTCAAGGTTGTGCAAAATTACGGATAAAATGTATAATAAATTATGCATACACAAGTATAATATTATACTTGTTAATATTCAATGTATTATTAGCTATCGGGATATGCTGAAATCCTAATCTATCTGATTAAACAATATTTTAATGATTCTGTTTGTTTAACCGAGTGAATAAATAGGATTTGAGAAAAATTGTGCAAACTCAGGATAAGATTGCGTTGAGATTCTAACAATAATAATAATTTTGGCAAGACGTTTGTTTGAACGTAATAGAGCTGTATACTTTATTGAAGGTTACAATTTGTGTTATTTCCAAGAAGTTCAGCGAGAGAATTTAATTGAATAACAGGAGCACTAACTAGCGTCAAATTATCGAGATGGTTAATATTCTGAATCTGCAAAATAATAATAATAATTTCCAAATTCAAAACAAATAAATTTTATTAGATATGCAATGATTTTTTTTTTAATATGTGGAATATTTCACCACATTCCAGAGTGGTAGATGCTCTCAGTATCGCCCTTGTGAAAAACTACCATTCAGAATCGAAACCTTGCTTGAAATAGTTTTAATTAGTTGTTTAGTGACCAGATATGAATAACCACGTACTTCCCAAACTTTATCTAGTCCATCTAGTCCACCTTTGCTACTTCCCCTCCCCAATATCTTCAGCTTCACAATGGTAACTGGATAAAACGGAACAATGACAAAATATAAAATGATAGGTTAGGTTCATTGATGTTCTGAATCTTCAGAACGTCAACGGTTAGGTTAGTTTAGATTAGGTATGTTATTTTTCTTCAATGTTTTATTAAATTTATTTTTTATTATTTTTCCGTTTACAGTAGGTACCTAAAAGATTTCTTATTTTAACGTTATTAACATTTGGGAAGATAGGTTTACTAAAAAGTTTTTATGTTATTTAAATAGCAATTAAACATGGGGGTAAAGTGCGCTAACTTCGAGAGGTGATTCTACATGGTGGTAGAAGTAAAAAAAAATTAATAACTTTTCGATATTCCAACTTTTTTTTTCCACAGAAGAATATTTCTTTTCGCATACAAACAATTTTTAAACTTTTTAACCCAAAAACTACCTTAAAACGTTGGTATTTATAAAAAAGTTTTTCATTTTTTTTACTTGTACTATCATGTAGAATCACCCCCAAAGTTAGCACACTTTACCAGCGGACACCCTGTATATTTAGTGTTTTAGACATTTCATACAATGGCACCATTCCTCTTGTCATACCATGCTGTGCTAGAATATCTGTTCTGCCGTGTGATATCTTGAACAAGTCGTGGCAACAACAATGGCTGAAGTTTTCAGGCATATATAAGCCATATCATTCCAACGGGAATGGTCTATTAAGGCGAAGCTTAATGCCAAATCACCATTTTGATTAATCTTTATAACGAATTGGTGAACATTATGAATACCAAAAAATATGCTATAGATAAATTGAAGGATTTCCTATCGCTTCGCTTGAGAAGAATACAAATAAAATAATAAATTAATAAGCTACAAACCAAAAATGTGTATATTCTTGGTATACCTTATATTTTAGGTAATAGGCATTAAAAAGTTAATCAAGTCAAACTGTCACAGATCATCTTAGCTATAATACTGTATTTTTTTTTAAAGTTGTTTCCTTTACGCGTTCATACATTTCTATTGAATAAATATATTTTTTAGTATTTTATATTTATATTTTTTATTAAGTAATTTATTATTTTATTTGTATTCTACTGAAGCGGAACGATAGGAAAACCTTCAATTTATCTAAAACATATTTTTTGCTATTCATAATGAACACCAATTCGTTATAAATAATAATCAAAAAAGTGATTTAGCATTAAGCTTCGCCTTAATGTATTTTAAAATTGTTTGCCGAAAAAATTTGAAAAAAGTATTATGTTTAGCTCTTTATTCACCAGATTCACCAGTTTCCCATTTGTACTACGAGTTGTCTGACACTGTGTATATGTTATGTTATTTTAATGGAACCGACCGGGACGCAGTGCCGTGATGATGAAGATCATGATCATTACGAACAATCATCACAAAAATAAATACTTACATCTTCCGGCCTAGGTTTATCCGCAAACCTGGCAGCGCAAATCAGATAAATGTCAGGGTGCGGCTTGCCCTGCTTGACCTCTGGGTCGGTGCTGCCCATGACCTTGTGGCTGAAGAGATCAAACAGGTCGCCGTAATTCTGCGTCTTGGCCTGCACGCTGGGCTTCCCTGAACTGGTGGCCAGCGCGATGGGAATCCCATTTTTGTAGAGGTGTTCAATAAGTCGTTTGGCACCTGAGAAAAAAAAATTAAAATGTAGCAAAATGAAATGATATTCAAAGCTCTTTAGCTCATGATTGAAATGACGTTGTCGTGTTTAAATTGACGATTAGCGCCAGCTTAACTTTTTTTATATTTGAACAGTTCCAGTTAAATGCTTATTATCGGCTTGTTACGGCGTTTGATTAAGTTTTGTTTTGACATCAAGCGTGACGGTCATGCAGCTGTGCTTGATAGCTGATCACAATTTAGCCGAAAGCTGAAATGGGCCGACAATCATAGACGTTTATTGGGGAGTGATTACTATTACAAATAACTTGATTAAGTAGCAAAAATTGTGCCGATTGTCAGTCAAAAATGTAACAATTCCACTTTTACAGACATTTTGGTATACATGGAATTTAAAAGATTACAGTTTGAGGATTTTTGTCACTGGAAACCTTACACATTTCCCTTACATCCCATTTAGAATTTACAGACAAACTATTCGTAGTTTTAACTAGATTTACTTGAAAACGTAAGCTCAAATAAAAAAAAATGTATACCACAAAATCGACTCCAAAATTGATGTTTGTTGAATCCCCAGTTTTCCGGTTTTTTACGAGTTTCTGGACTTCGTGTATAGTATAAAAAGTCAAAGATCAAAAGTTCTCATAACTGCAAAGAAGTCAAAAAGATAGCAGATTCATAAAACAAACTCACCCTTCATCAGTTTAACCTTTGTAAACAATTCTTCTCCCTTATTGTTCATCTGTTCGCGGAAGTCCTCGGGGGTGATGGGAAGCCCGACCTCGCGACAGACTATCTCCGAGGTCATCTGCTCCGTGGTGCCCATGACCCGGAGCCGCACCTCCCGGGGGTACTCCTTGCCGTACTTACGGCATATATACCTTACAATGTCTTCGTATATGCACTCCGTATCTGCAGACAAATCATATGATTATATTAATTAATTTATGTATAAAATAAAAAAAACGTTGGGTTGATACAATGATCATTTTGACTGAATAAAAAAATGTTTCGAAACTACATTTCCTACCATTTTTTAGTGTGAGATATTTGCCGAGAATCAGAATCAAATCAAATCGTGAAAAGTCGTCATAATATACGAGACATATAATAATATGTCTCGTATATTATGACCAATAGGTTATTGTTTTGTTTTTGTTAACTTTGTCATTTATATATATATTTTTCGTTTATGGGGTTGCATCCATTCTGGAATAAATAATTAATTTTATTATGTCTGCAAGATCGTTATGGTTGAAAACTAATCAAAGCTTGATCGAACGAATAAGTGGGCCTAGAATCAGCGGTCAAATTTCAAACATTGAAAATCTCTTTCACTTGGCAACGTATTTTTCATCATGAGCTGAGGAGCTTCGAAATAATAATTTATATCTTCCTCTTCTCGACCTCCTTCCCTTCCCCGATCCCTTCAGACTCACAACATACGCATATTGGGATGCCATAGTCCCACTAGCTTCGAACAGTTGGGAGCATTTAAAAAAAAAGTAAAAACCAGTCATAATGACCTCATATTGTTCGTTTAGAAAGTAAGTTTTAAAAAACGCAGTAAATAATACTATTCGCAACGTTTTGAACAGCAAAACAATCAATAGAAGAGAAAAAATAAGCTTTTTTCCGACACAAGACAATAACGATTAAATTTGTTCACAAGGACAATGCATAATTACATTATTTCCAAATTAATTGGACAAACAATAAAATCCCAAACATATTATGCACCTTGGTAAATCGCATTCTTCGAACCGAGCCAGAAATTCAGTTCAATAAATCCTTTAAAATGTCATGAACAACACAGAACATGCAGAGTTGCAGAGATAACATGATACCAATACGATCTGCCACACGTCCACTTCGGAACGGCGGTACCACGCGCCACTCCAGGCTGCCGCGCAAAAACTAGAAGTAAATAAGTCTGAAAGTAATAGGGGTGTTCAGAGCAGTCCCTTGTGAGACTTTTCTGCGCGGCGGTCTGGAGCGGCGCGTGGTACTGCCGCTCCGAAGTGTACGTGTAGCAGAGCACATTGAATCACTCCCTTTGTTTCTAAATGAAACACTCGTGTCTGGCATTCGGAATGTCAAATATCAAAAGAAAAATGCCTCGTGAGAAAGGAAAGAAAAAACAAGTAAAAAAAAAAGGTAAACAAAATAAAATTGAGTCACATTCGCCATTCAACGAACTTTCGGGACTTTCCTAATAACGTGAGAAAGCTCTTTGTACTTGATCTCAGACAGAATTATAAATCTCTGGTGATGGCGATAGGGTGTACGTTTTGCCATTTGTCGTAAATAAGCGACTATTTTATTTTTCACAAGCGTTTTTTTGTATGATCAATGACTTATCCATCTTCTACTGAACATTGCCGATGAGTGTGCTCTCAAAGAAAACCAAAGTCGTCTGCCTGTATAATTTTCGACAGGTTGATAAATTTGATTGTCTGTTCGGTAAAGAGTTTCGATAATTAAAATCTGCACTTTCTAACCATTTAAAATGAATTAATTAATTGGAAAGTCCATCTTTAATTTTAGCTTATAATTTGTATACATACCTACTTATTCATCCGTAATTCAGAAAAATGAATTCATTTTTCAAACAACTAAATAATAATGTATTTATAGGAATCAAGATGGAATTATTCATACCTTTTGGTTTTTGCATTTTCATAAGTACCTACATAAGCAAGAATATTAATTTTCGTGTTTTTTCATATTCATATTAATTAATTTTAATGTTTTTTCATATTCGTATCAGTCAATTATCGTGTTTTTTCATTTTCGTATCAGTCAATTATCGTGTTTTTTCATATTCATGTTAATTAATTTTCGTGTTTATCATGTTCGTATTTTTATGCATTATCCAGTTTGAGCACAGATTACAAACTGTCAAATTTAAGATATGATTTGACATTTTCTTTACAATTTGTAGACAAACACTGGCCAGACAAACAGTTACAAAAAATCATAAAAAAGCAGAATAATTCGTGTGAAAGTTGTGTTTGTATGGATGATACAAGTGCCAGAGGTTTTGCGTTTTTGAGTTTGTGAAAAAAAATATCTGTTTCACTGGATTTTAAACATTTTTAACAACATTTTGCAACTTAACCTAGGATCGTGTTCTTGTGTTCTTTGAAATGTCCAGCCCAGTGCAACCCTTGCCTGATGAGTGCAGCCATCGGCGGAAAAAACGAATCATGATGTCCTCAACGTCCTCATCACACAAAATAGCCTCGGAACTGATTTCTCCAGTGTCTGAAAACGAGGAATCTGACGGCGAATCTGATTATTCAGACGTATCTGAAAAGGAGACCCATAGTATCCCAGTGTCCTCAGTGCAGATACTAAACGACACACAAGCCAGTCTTAGAGCACTCCAAGATGTCCTTGCGGAAAAGCAGTCTAGAGTGTCAAAGGACCAACAGCTACGGATAAGCGGATACATATCTGAAGTTTTCCGATCAGTATCACAGCTGCTGTTAGAAAGAGAGGCTTTCAAAGCTGATCTGGCAACAGCCAATGCCAACTTAATGGTGGCAAAAGGAGAAACTACCATTGAAAAAGCCGAAAACCAACATAGGCTTCAAAAAATCTTGCAGCTGGAGTCGGATCTGGGACCGGTGATGCGCAGAGTAGCTGATGCCACGGAGGCAAGCCTTTCATTTGCGGACATGGTCAAAAATGATCCTCAGAAGACGGCACCACCAATCAACCGCTCAGGACCTAACAGTTGGGACCCCCAAACCAGCTGTATGCATCTTCCCAAAGTTGGACTCTGTAAAAGACAGTGAAGGTACAAAGCAGCTTCTAAAGGACGTGTTGCGACCATCAAATCTTGGGATACGCGTTACGGGTATGAGGAATATCCGAAACAAAGGAGTTGTGATCCATACTGCCACTAAAGAAGATCAAGAAAAAATTTTGAAAACCCCTTGCCTAACTAACTCGGACACTCTGAGTGCCAGATTACCTACAAAACGGCATCCACGAGTGATTTTTTTCAACGTTCCTCGTGATTTAACAGACGAGTGCTTCCTGAAAAGTGCTTTAGCAGGAGTACAGGACAAAGCAGACCTAGAGTCCACAATCAAAAATTGTAAGCTTAGTCACCTAGCTGGCGCTCGAACAGGAACAACTTGCCACAGAGTCTACGAGGTTCCTGCTCGCACACGACATGTGTTGGTGGAGCAAGAGAAGGTTTTTGTGGACTGGAATGTGTGCCGAGTCCGCGATTTTATTGGCCTTACAATATGCTCCAAGTGCCAATTGATTGGTCATTCTTTCAAGTTTTGCAAGGACAAGCAAAGATGTGGACACTGTGCAGGCGAAGGTCACGCCAGGATAAACTGCCCAAAAGCTGCCGCCGAGCCAGTTTGTGCTACCTGTACCAGATTTGGGAAGCCCGCAGCACATCCGACTGGAGACAAGGACTCATGCCCGGCCTACAAAGCTGCCCTTTCCAAGGACTTTGCCACTATTGATTATGGCCGATAATTATGTTGAAGAAGATGACGAGGTAGAATTCGATAATACTAATGATTTCCAGGATTGGCTAAATGTTCATAGTAACTATAGTATGGAAAATGTTAATATTGTTCAGTTGAATATTAGATCGATTTATAAATACTGGAATACTCTGAATGTCTACTTAAATTCTTGTTGGAAACATATTCATGCGTTAATGTTATGTGAAACGGCTATAACATCAGAGCTAGTCTGTCTGTATAATATTCCTGGATTTAAATGTTACAATTATTGCCGAAGTAAAAAATCGGGTGGAGGTATATTGTTGTACGTTCGAGATGAACTCACATTTCAACAGAAGTCAATAGAAACAAATCATTTTGAATGTGTGCTTGGCTCTATGATACTTCCAAACAAGAATATTTTAAACATCATAGCAATATACCGCCCCCCCAACTCCAACAAAGTTCAATTTCTCAATGAAATATCTTCCATTCTGTCTAATATAAGACCCAGAGAAAATATTGTACTTATAGGAGATGTTAACCTAGACCTTTTAAATTATCAAAACCCACTTATTATGTCCTATGAAAATATAATGTCTGACAATTATTTAACCAAATGCATTTGTAACGTAACTAGGGAAGCGGTTTTAGCAGGAAAAATTACTCGTTCCTGTTTAGACCATATATTTGTACGTTTTAATAGCGGATGTCAACAAAGCAATACTCTTTCTTCATGTGTATGTAATAATATTAACATAGCGGATCATTTTTTAACTGCAGTCAATATTAAATATATTGAAAGGACAAAAGTCGTAGAACACGGGGAAAAAATATCGATCTTATCCCAAAACAAAATTGACAAAAATATTTATAATTTTAAGTGGCATATCTTGCTTGAGGAAAAAGATTGCAATATGTTATACACTAAAATTAAAAATAATTTTCAGGATTTGTATGAACAAAGTAAAATCGTTATGTATTATAAACCCAAAAAAAGACCCCTCGCAATAAAATCTTGGATAACTTCTGATATTTTAGAAAACATAAAAAAAAAGATTTACTGTACAGAAGGTGGAAAAATACTCCTACCAATAAATTCTTTGAATTAGAATATAAAACTTACAGAAATAAGGTTACAAAAGAAATCATTAAATGTAAGTCTATCTTTTTTAACAATAAATTTAAAAATTATTTCGGAAATACCAAAAAAACTTGGGATGAAGTAAATAAAATATTAGGACGCAAGTCTAAAAGTAGTTGTGACGAAATAATCTCAAAATATATGTTAAACACGCATAATGAAGAAACCGTAGCAAATAATTTTGTTGAATATTTTACGAGCAGTGTTAGCTCTATGATACATAAATGTGATTATATAGCTTCGACCGTCAGACCGACAGAAGTTCAACATAGTATGTACCTACCAAGAGCTACCTGCGAAGAAATTAATATCATTGTTAGCAAACTAAACAATTCAAAGTCACCAGGGATTGACAACATTCGAATGTTTGACATTAAGAAATATATTCATATTTTAGGGCCTGTCATAACTCATTTTATCAATATAATTTTAAAACAAGCAGTGATTCCAGATGAACTTAAAAGTAGTATCATTAGACCGATTTACAAAGGCGGCAAACATACAGATGTACAAAATTATAGGCCAATTAGCATTTTGCCAGCCCTAGAAAAAATACTTGAAAAATACATTTCTACAAAACTTAACAAATATTTAGAATCCTTCTCCTTGCTAGATCCCAACCAGTATGGTTTTCAAAAGAAAAAAAGTACGGAAATGTTGCTTCAGGAATTTTCAAATCACGTAAATCATGAATTAAATTTAAAAAAACATGTGTTGGTTTTATTCATAGATAACTCGAAGGCGTTTGATACCATTGATACAAATAAACTTTTAGAAACAATGGATGCAATAGGAATACGAGGAAAGCTACTAGTTTTGTTAGCAGTAAAAATTCTAAAAAAATTTATCAAAAGAAAATATATTTCAACAGGTGTTGCACAAGGGTCAATTTTAGGGCCAACCCTATATATTATATACGTCTCAATTATGAGTAAATTATTTTCTTTCGTTAAACATTTTGTGTACGCAGACGATACGACTCTCGTAATATCACACGAGGATTTGATTACTGCAATGAACCTTATGCAGCTTGATTTTATTGCTCTCCTAAAATGGTCTCATGACGCGGGTCTCATAATAAATGCCAAAAAAACTAAAATTATGCACATAAGATCACCACACGCGAGATACAATTTAATCCCTTCGTTATATACACATACTTTTGACTGCTTACATAGAAATGTTGCACAGCCCTGTTCATGTGAAACCATCGATTTCGTCAAAAATTATGTATATTTGGGCGTTTCTATTGACTGCCACATGAAATGGGATGTACACATTACTAATGTTTGTAAACGTCTACGGTCTATTGTGGGTAGAATTTATAAAATAAAATATTTTGTGCCTCTAAGTACTTTAAAATTAATCTATCTATCTCTGGCTGAATCCACAATCCGTTATGGAATCACTTCTTGGGGACATTCTTGTAAAACTAATATAAGTTATATCCAAACATTACAAAACTCCCTTACAAAATTGTTAATCCATAAATACACCAATGCACACAGAAACGACATTAAATTAATATACAAGTCTCTGAATGTTTTACCTGTCAGAGGATTATTGTTTTATAATATTGTAAGTCAACATCTTATATTGTCTGATTCCTTGTATAGGGAAAGAGTTTTACATAAACATAATACAAGATTCACCCAAAATGAAGGATTGGTGGTCCCGAAATGTACCAATAAATACGGTGAAAGAACCCTAAACTTTATTGTACCCAGAATATTTAATAAACTACCAATGACAATTAAAAATATAAACGTTTTTACAGCCAAAGTCAAATATAATCTAAGGAAATGGCTATTAGATACTGAGGATTTATATTGATGCAATACTGAAGACCTTGTATTCCTAATTGGAATTCACATTCTAGGGAAATGAAAAATCGTTATAATTTTGTATTACCTTATGTATATTAAAACCATAGAAGTACTTGTTGATTATTTCACTTGATATTTTCATTTTGTTCATATTAATTTCATTTGTGCTTGTTTTTGTTATATGAGGCTTATACCTACTGCTTCTTACATATTTATATTTATACAATTCTGTAATTTAACCAACTTGTCATTTATTGTTAATTTATCATCAACATTATACATACCTACATACCTACATACTGTTTTACCATTGTACCATGTTATTGCAAAAATGTTGTCATTATGTACCTGCTGACAAACTACATAAGTAGTTTAGCAGGTTTGAATGTTAATAAATAAAAAAAATAAAAAAAATTCACATTCATACATCGTCTCATACATACTCTTCTATTCTGACTCTTGACATGGCCCGACTCAAGTATCTGATTCAATTGATCGTACCATGTCTTCCTCAGGCGTCCCCGACTTCTGCTACCATTATTACACAATGTACTCATAAATAACTGCAATGGATACGTATTGCTGACATAAACATATTTAAAATTATTGTACAAGATAGAAAAATAAAATAATTAAATAATTATCAACAGATGATGCGATGATCAATTGTTATAATTTGACATTTCCAGCTACGAACTAACGTACATTTACACATACAAAGTAATAGTTTTATCAAATAAATTAATTCTTCTAGATGAAAAAACCGTATTAGAGTAAGAAATGATGTTGTGGATTTACTAAACACATCAACAACATCATTGTGCGTAAAGTTATTTCTAAATAAACGCGTGGTCACCCTTAGCGACGCAGTTACTATCATTCCATGACAGCAACCTTGAACGGGTGCCAAAAGCAGTCAAATATCTGGGAAAACTTTGTCTACCACATCTAGGAAGCGTGTTCGTGCTGATTCAATGGGAGGCCAAACAAACATTGTTTTCTAAGTAAATATATATTTGTATGTTAGGGTGGCCCCTAGATAATGGAAACAGGGGAGATAGGTCATGAACATTAGTTCTTCCGTACTACTGTAAATGGCGTTTGCGTCCTGTGGTATTTACAGCACGGAGAAGCGGAAATGTGGAAGAAATTTTAACAGCAACAAAAATATTACGTATGGATTACCTTAAAACAAATATTGAGCTGAGCTAAAGCTAAACGGAATTTTATATTGATCGGAAATATAACGATTATCCCCAATTTAAATGAGATCTTTTGGCGTCTAGACTTCAGACAGATCAACGAAATTCCTTGATTATCTGATAAAAAATTACTCTGATTCCATTGAAAATATCTCGGTCCACAAGTAGAAATCTTAAATTATAACCACTTGATGAAAGAACTAAAATTATTAAAACTCTCAGATATAAGACTTGTTTCCGACTTGACTTTTATTTGTAATTTTTTTACGGGTATTATAGACAGCCCTGATTTATTTAGTGTAATTATCTTCCATACAAAACTAGAAATACTCGATCAAAAATTATTTTTAATTGCAACAACAATATCAGGACTGAGTCATTTAGATACTCGCTTGTACTTTCTCAGAAATAGTTAATGCGTTCAACTGCACGAAATTTAGTAACAAGAAGGCTATAATAACATACCTCATAACTAATTATTAATGTTAGCTTTTTTTCATGTATTCTATTTTATAATTTTTATTGAAAAAATTTACTTTTTTAATGATGTCCCACTAAGTTATTTATGTCACATGTTTGTAAAAAGGCCATAAGGGCGTATAATATAAAAAAATTGATCTATTTCCAAAAAAATAAGGAAAAATGATGTTCAATTCAGCATACGGATGTCGGCATCATGCTTCTACTGATTTATAGCCTTTTTTAATTTTCAAAATCAATAAATATAAACATATTTTATCAAAAAAAAACTCCAATGTATCCATAAATTCTTAAATATGTTGAAAATTCGAGTGATTTTTCAAAAAAATTGTAATTACAGCGTATTCACGTTTATCATCGATTCGTATCGACGATTCAAATGTGATTAAATTTAGGTTTTATTTCCCATAGTTATGCCCAAAATATCTAATCGCCGCCCGCCTGCTATCAAAAGTTACTCTGTAAAATACGTTCTAATATTCTCAAAAAGCAAAGTACTGATGTTTTGTACACTACTTATTAGTAATCCGATTATATTGAAACGTAACCATAGACATATGAATAGTAACCAAATTTGTAAAAACAAAAAGTTTTGATGACCCACCCTAATGCATATCCATGCTTTTTCACAAACAAACCGTGAAATCGCGTAAAGGGGTCAACATTTGAGCCCTAGTAAACAGTGCTATATAATTAGGCTAATTCGATCTGTTTTGCTGTTTACAAAAGTTTAAAAATATGTGTTTAGAAAAATTATCATATAATATTTCCAGAAAATATAGAAAACTGTTGACTTGTTGACTGTTACATCAGGAGACCGTTTCGTAAAAAGATGTTTGTTATATATATATTTTAGGAACTCTATTTTAATTTTGCACGTATACAATATTATTTTCATTAATTTGTAAACAGTGCCATTTTTCTCAACATTTCTCCCCTTTCCTGTTTCAACTGTGCGTGATGAAAAAATCTTTTCTACCAGGATTGTTCAAATCTGTCACATTGACGAATATGACCATTCAATTTTTGGCATTCTAACGACCCCACTTTAAACGTCGATACTCGGCCCATTTGAGTTTGTGATCAATTTTCGATCAGTCGTCTAGCATAAATATCACACTGTTGTGCTCTCGATCACGATAAAGGGGTCAAAATTAAAACGGGGCTACCGGCGGTATGTCTCTATCGAAATTACTGGAAATTTCTTTTTACATTATTTATGTTACCTTTTCAATATGTTGTAATGTAAGTTTTATATTAGTATGTAGATAACTTACTGATACAGAAAAGTGATTACTGTATGGAGTGTGCAGTTAATTGCAGGTTTTATCTCTTATATTTATCTCGTAAAAGATATTTTATATCATAAAGGATAAACGAATTGAATACAGCATAGCTTTGTTGTTACGTTTGCGTCATTACTCGATCATTGAAATGTAAAGGGTTCCATTAGGGTTTGAATCCCGCAATCCCGCATCCCGCAATCCCGCATCCCGCGATCCTGCGGGATTTCAGCAATATTGTCACTGGTCGAAATCCGTTTTTTCAATAAGAACCAAGTGCACTCCTTCCTTACTTCAAAAATACATTCCACACAGCATCCCCACAGATTTCCTTCAAGGCCGCCTGTGTTACTGTGGAGTGTGGAGGGTAATGTAGAAAAATAGAAACAAATCATAATTAGTTAAAATAAAATAATGTGATACTCTCAGTATCGCCCTGGAGATGGACCACTTTGCAGAATCGGCGTCGGGTGAAATAGCTTTAGCCATGTTTAGTAACCATAACGTCCAAATCTGAAGAGCAGGTACTTACCAACCTTCATCTTTTCCATTTTCTACCTATCAAAACATCCTTCAGTCTCACAACATACCCCAAAAATGATGATGCCATAGATTCACTGGCTTTGGGTAGTTGGGACTCTTGTGCGTTAGGCGCATAAAAAAGATGCAGCTTACAAATTTTAAACCGAAATATTTATTTTGCTTTTGCTTTGTTACTACACGAAGTAAAAAAATAAATAACACTAAGATAATATATAGCGCCCTTGAAGTGATTTTGCACAAAAACGGAGCTATACAAATCATCCAAATATTATTATTAATTCTCTAGTAACATATCATTTTTATTTAGTTCATCGTCTGTTCATTTGAATTAAGCTTTTTATCATAAAAAATTCACTGGATTATGAAAAACCGAATTTTTCATATCAAATCTATTATCAAGGAAATGGAATTCGTTCATACATAAAAACTCGCACATACTAAGATGGTAATTATTGATTAATAAATAACTTAAATTAATTCTCTTCCTACACTATGAACTAAGTTATTAATTATCTTCTTACACTATGAACTAAGTTATTAATTATCTTCTTACACTATGAACTAAGTTATTAATGGTAATTTTTTAATGCAAACTGAAAGCGCGGTATTCTCTCTTTCTAACACTTTAAATCATATTCTCACCGTAACACAAAATGAGATAGCATAACTTTTATGAGACCGTGTCAGGCTGGGAGCTGGGATATATATTACCCAAAAAGACTACGGTTGTTCGTTGTCTGTGAAGAATATGTCCCAAAATTGCTCAAGTGGTTAATCCGTTAACCTGGTACACGAAAAAGACGCACCAATCATACGCTGAATGAGATTACAAAAACATGAGATAAAAAAAAACATCAGCTGCCAAAGCAATAAAAAATACGGCACAATTTTTTGTGTTTCGACGTAGTCAATTCGACGACGATAAAAAAATTGCCTTTAAAACTTAAAAAATAAATTACATAAAATGGTTTGACTGAGGATTCAACCTTCCTACCCAGAAACTGGAGTTGACAACTCTACTGAACTTGTCAAATGCCGATCGGGTAGGACCAAAGATATTAGAAGAACGAGATGTGCTATGCGCAGTTCGTACTGAGTGGAATTGTTTTGCCGAGTGTCGCCGGTTTTGTTCACCAATACTACTGCACACCTTCGCTTACGCTAAGGCATCGCTAAGGTATCCGCACTAATACATAGAACAGATTTCTGTGCGTACACGTCCCGATACCGTTCAAAGTACCCTAATTAGGTAGTACTCCGGCTACGGTCCGGCGGCCAACATAGCATATCTCGCTCTTCTAATATCTTTGGGTAGGACAGACATTTTTTTTTTTTTCAGATAAGAGTCCAGCCATTCCACTTCAATAAATTTGCAAGTGCTTTTCCAATATATAGCTCAAAGATATTGTTCATCTAATATCTTTGATATAGCTGCATCAATTTTAGAATGTAAGAACCAGGTATTAACACCCACCCGTCTCCGCCCACTTCACAATATATCTTAAAAATAATTCAGGTCACTTTTAAATGCGAATACCGCACAACCAGGGCGATACTGAAATTATATTCCACTCTGGATCGTCAATCGTCATTCTGCGAAACGGCGCTTAAGCATTTACCTTACAGAAATACCTATGCGCGATAGCTTACGCCCTAAAGTTCGGGAAATTTTCTATGAATAATAATAAATGTTATGTAGAATTGCTGGCAACACTCCAGACGGCATTTCCTTCCTAAATTTTCCGGGAAAAATTGATGAATACGTTCATGCTAAATGGTAAACAAATGGATACATATGTATTACAATCCCACTGCACTGGATTCAAGCGTGATATTCCCCGCAAAAGGTACAACACTACACGCTCGTAGCACGTTTCTCTAATAATAAACTCAAAGGTAATTAATATGAGTCACATAACTGCACGCCGTGAAAACGTGAAAATCTCGTTTCCCTTTGTAAGTAATATTTTTTACGCGAGTTCTAAAAGGAAGGTATCTACTTACACTGAATAAAACCTTTTTTTAATATTTTGGAACAATGGGAAGTGCCTACCTAAACATTCAACCCATCGATATAAATATGTATAAGTATTATGATTTAATTTTTTTAAATAATGAAAAAACGTTTTCGTACATACTCACAAGAATTGATTATAAAGCGGTTATAGATAATAATAGATACATTAACATGTCTAAGTTTTTTTTACAGAACATTTAAATCTCCAAATAGTATAAAATAAAGTCGCTATCCGCGTCTGTCTGTTTGTGCGCTTAGTTCTTCTAAACTACGCACCGGATTTTATTAGGATTTTCACTATCATTTGGAAAATTTCTTCCGGAAGGTTTTCATATATAATACGTGCATATTATAATTATAGAAAGTAGAGAAAAGTCGATGTTTTATAAAAAGGTCGTAAAAACATTTTTCGGGTACTACATTACTAACGCTGTCAAATCCTTATGAGATACATCAAAATGTTGTATTACGGAATTGTATATCTTTAAAAGGCCTACAGAAAAGTCCATTATGGTACATGTCTATCTCTTAAGGGTAACCCCCAGCAACGCCGGACACGTCAGCTAGTTGATGATATTTTACTAGTTATGAACCCTTTGTTAATTTTTTTTACCAGGAAAATAAATTTAACCGCAGAATCAATGCAGAAACATAATTTCAATTTCCATGTATTCCACTACGGAACATGACATGTTTGTTGAAATCCCAAACAACTATGTATTTTGGTAAATATGAAAGACTAACTACTTACAATATGTAACATTGTTTGCAAAAGTGCATCTAAAACCATAATGCGAAACATAAACGTTAAAATAATTATTCATAAAAATGAAAATGCAGGAAATTTGTAATCTATTGCGAAAGCGCGCGATATATAAATAATACACTATATACCATCTATATACGTTCGTTATCTATGTATCTGAATGTTGAACCTGAAATTATGTACCAGGTACAATCGTCTGAATAAAATACTGTCTGATCAATAAAACAGTCTGATCATCTGCCAGACACGTGATGGAAATGTCTGTGACGCAAAAACCATAAAAAAGTCTGAACTTTCGGGAATGGTCAGGGATTTCATAAATCGCTCGAAAAAACAGAAACAAGAACTAAAACAATCCGTCAAAAAATGACCATGAAATTCGTATTGAACTGACCTTGCCACAAAATTTATTGTTTTTTTGTGTATGGTTACTAATCGACCAAATGAAAAATACTGCATTTTAAAGCGACTTCGATATTACCATTAATTTGTAGTAAAATAAGATGACAGGATACATTATTTTACGTAAAGACAAAAAAACACAAAGTGAATGTACTGAATTATTATACATTTATTGCTTACCCAATATAACGCCATCCATATCGAACAAAACGTGTGTCACTTTTTTAAAACTCGCGGTGTTATGGTTGGCATTATTGCCGTTGATTTTATATTCGCCTTTTATTTCCATCTCAAAATCTTTTACGTTGAACAATTTGAAATTAATAAAGCACGAACAAGAAAATCATACGACCCGCGAAACGGAAGAATACAAAGTGATATCAGCTGCGACACAACCGTAGCAAAGCGGGTTAGCCAACAGAATGATGAGAAAAGGTCGATCGCAGACGCTTAAATAGGGGAACCTAGTACCTGCCTAACTAGGAAATGACCACCGATTTCTCACTATACATTTTCTAGTTTTCCGGATACAGTCGAGGAAAATGTCCGTCATCACACCAAAAGGGGTATGTAGTGATTTTATTGTCGTGGCCTCGTGTTTCTGTTGATAAATGCGACTGCGATATTTTGTCGTGGTGAGAAGGTACAAAGGAAATTATATTCACCTTGCAGTCAGGTCAAACTGACCAATAAATTTCAACTGACAAAGAGATTCCAGAATCCAGAATAATACACTTTCGATTTTATTACTTAAATACATTTCTGACTGTTACTATAATTTTATGTCATGAAACATCATATGAAATAACATGTATTTATTTTGATATTCAATAATAATCTTTTTGTATAAGAAGCAATTACTTTGTGGTTAGACATTATATTTTTAAATAAAACAATCATTTGAACGAGACAAAATATTTTTTTTCTGTGTATAGTTTCTTAGTGTATGTTCTTATGTAGAATTTTTTCTCCCTTTGCAGATAATCAAAAACTCTGTCTTAGAATCTGATAGTATTATTATCTTAATGCCTGTACAGTTTAGGATTGTTGTAAACGGAAGTGGCGCCCTCTGATATTTTCAAAAAGAACCGGTGAAGTTTTCAAACCGCGGCAGCGGGTTTTTATCTGCTAGTTTAGTTATTATTGTGTCCTGATAAAGCTTGGTTTAAGCGTAACCGGCCAATGTATAAAATAATAAAGTTCTTGGTTAAATACAATGTTTATTTATTTAAAAAATAATTTTATTTTCGAGTGCAAATTAATATATCTCACAAACGCACGTTCCTCAATAAACTTGTGTAATTTTAATACTAAGCGTTTTATAATATATGTACATACAATGATTTTTATTTAGAGATGTAGAGTTAATAGTTAAACAAAATATAAAAAGCACTTTGCGATCCAAAGTAGACAACAATTATCATCATTGTTAATAGTTATTAAGTCCCGGGCGTTGCTCGGGCTTTACGCAAAGTTTGTCAAAACCAAATGGTACTTTTCCTCTTGTTTTGAACGTCAAGTTTTCAAAATTCAAAAATTCTACTTTAAGGGGCGAAAAAGGGGGATGGGATGGTTTTTGAAATTTCTGTAGTCATTCACTTCCTCTTGTTTTAAAGGTCAAGTGTGCAAATTTCATCAATTTCGGAAAAAAAACTGTAGATTTGTATATACTCGTAAACCAAAGCCATGCTGTCCGCCACAGATACTCTTCTTTATATAGGGTGTCGATTTTTTTTTCAAAATTTACATAAAAAATTTCAACTTCGTACTCTATTTGCTCGAAAATAAATGTTATACCACAAAATTATTGATTCAGATTGACCAGTTTCCCGCTAATACTACGAGATGTTTTAATTGTTTTCAATTTTAGCGTTATCGAGCTTTAAAAACAAACTTCCGAAATGAATTTAATAAAAAATAAGATCACCATCGCCGCATTACAAAATATAAAATATAGGCAGGTTCTTACTATTTATTATATAACTGTTACAACTGGCAATATAGAATTTTCTTAAATTTTGACGTTTCGTAAAAGGTTAGAATTATTCAAGAATCAAGGGTAAATTAAACTTTGAAAATGGCAGCAAGGTTTGGAGGTGCTTTAAAAGAGCTGAGGATACATTTATGCCAAACTGGGCCACAATCTGCTGGTGTGAGGTAATTCATATTTAATTGTTTTCATTACTTTGACTGCGAAATTATGTCAAAACTTAATCCTGAACATAATATGAATGAATAAACTGCTGAAGAAAAATAGAATATCCAATGTTCATTTTCTTCTTTGGTACCTTTGTAATTAAATCATCGGTTTATGTGGGATCATCAAATATAACGATGTGCATTTAATTGGAATCTGTTGTACCTGACAGTTCTCTTGTATTTTCAGGGAATTCATTACAAAACACTATGTGGATTTGAAGAAAAACAACCCTAAGTTCCCTATTCTTATCAGAGAGTGCGCAGGAGTACAGCCCAAAGTATGGGCCAGATACGGTATGTACAAGACTATTGGCTTTACCTATCACTTCCTTTTCATGTTGCAAATTTTGTATAGAGATTTTATGGTACAGAAATTAAGGACACGCTTAATATGCACATTTTATTTTAAATACACTTTGTACCAGTTTGATAATAATGAGATAATAAATAATATTATAGAAATAGAAAATAATATTTTAATAGCTATTTCGTTAAAAAAATAATAATAATAATTTGACGTCTTTTCTTCACGCCATGTTTTGACAAAAAAATACATTAAAATAATTTTGTATGCAATTTTTTTTTTTAATTATGTTTTAATTAAACCTTAACTAAGAGCCTGTTTTAGGACCATAGGTTCATATTTTGGATTAAATAATAGAAGAAAAAAACTAGCCTTAAAACTTTCACATCAATGGCCGCCAAGTGAATTTAAATTTAACGAAATAAGTATCAAAATGCTTTTTTTTTTCGGGAAACTGCAATACTAACTTCTAATTATATCTTAATACTACATAGATTTTTTTAAAGTAAGTAATAAGTGTAACATGAATGTAGCCTAAAACCTACAAACAATATTTAAAAAAAAAAACTAACTTCTGCTCAAGTTCGTTTTATATGGGAAATTTTTGAACTTGGAACAAAAAGCGGAATTTTAATGCGTCTTTTACCATTTGGGAGATAAATATGTAGTTATTACTTGTAGTAATCAAGTTGAAACGAAGTGTAATTTCCACCATCTTAAAGTGTGGCAGTTTTTTTAGAGATGCCAGAGCTCACTGCTCAAGAGTTGTTGCCGTTTCAGACAATCAGATCTCTGCTTTAGTGTTCAGATTAAATATACCAAAGAGAACTTGTTTCCAAACATAATAAAACCTCATAATATTTTTTTTTTTCCACAGAAAAGGGAAAAGAAGCTAGCGCCTCCCTCACCAACAAATCTGCCGACGAAGTCCTCGATGCTGTGAAGTCCATAGCCGCTAAATCTTGAACTATCCCACCCAGCCCAGTGTAATATTAATTTCCCTTTGTAATATATATTATAAAAACTTGTAGAATAAAACAAAATGTTATATTAATGAATCCTTTTATTATTATTGCCATTGATGATTGTCCTTGTTCAATTGGTATGAAGCAGAAAGTGGACAGTTATCTGGAGAAGTTTTTCTAGTGGTGTAAGTGTCATGACAATACATCCCATTTTGAAGATGATCTTCCCGTTTTTCAGTACCCTTTCCCGTTGTCCCTAATCAAAGGTTTGGTATGCCAATATCCCGTTTTCATAAAGCGGACGAGCAAAGAATTTTCTCAAGTATTAATTTTATTAGTTGGGGAGCCACATCGTAAGGCTATGCTCCTGCAGCGTTGTTTACAGCCAATGCAGCTCTATCCTGCTATTTTCTGTATTTATGTTACTAGTAGTTCTGTAACAACAGGAACAGTAGACCTTGGGACCAAAAAATTAACTTTTTTCTCTTTTTTAACCTGTTGAAAGCCAGAGCAGAAAACAGAAAATTATTTTTTAAGCTGCCAGAGAGGCTCCATTCATATAATCAAAAATGGAACCTAAAGTTTAATTAGCACATTAGAATGTAAATCAAAACCAAAATCTCCTCTGAAATCTTAAGATTTGTAAATACCCACATACTTAATTATAAACCATATATTTTATTTAACAATATTTTTTGATTCCAAATAACGAATAAGGAACTGCAGTAAATAATATTTTTATAAAATATATATTCATATAGATCAACAAACACCGACTCTGAATATATACGTTTTATTATATTTTATTATTGTAGAATTTATAAATCGTCATTTAAAAATGAATAAACCATCATGTCATTAAAACACACCGTTCAATTGGTAGACTAATCTGCTGGTTGATAACAACCAGTCTATGTCAGTAAGAATCTATGGGCTAAATTTTCTGCATCAGGATTGCCAATTCGTGTAGAATTTTCCAAGAATTGGGTTTTTTGCGATAAGAACTTGAACAACTTCAGCATCCCACTATGATTTCCACCGACTCCCCCACCACACAAAGAAGAATACCAGCTCAGAAATGGGGCACGTTGTAACTAGATCACGTTAACCATTTAAAAGCTAACCGTACGTGTGTATAAATCACAGGTTTTGCCCAACTGCTGAGTTTGGTGGCTACCTTTGTTCACAGCCTCAAGATATTTGAAAAAACCCTTTACTTTATCCAAAAACAGGTAAACCATCAACAATTCTCCCATTTTTAGAGACGGTTTGCCAAAAAAGCCACTGATGGCATCCGTATTTGAGTAGTGAAATCATTAATCATTACACCTTAGGCGGGTTCAAATCCTGGCCCAAGCATGTTAATCTTATTTCACAATTTATTCATTTCAAATAAACTATAGTATTTGCGGCACGTTCCCGAATGGCAGATATTTCAGTATCGCTCTTGTGAGTAGGGGGGTATAACTACGATCGAAAATTGGAACCGAAATATTGTGACTTCATATGATTTCCAAACTATATCCACCTATGAAACACTCTGAAAGTCTATGGAATTAACTTTGAGAGTATTTCATTGGTGTATAGTACAATCGGTGAGTGGTTTATTTATGATCTATGGTTAAAATCTGGACCAAACCAATCCCATGGAAAGAGGGTCGAGTTATCAATCTACAGAAGTGGATTTATGCTTGCGAGCGACCACTATTCATAATCGAAATGCTGCTTGAAATGACTTCACCCATTTTAATGACGAGATCTGAATAGCCAGGTGCTTCCCCACCTTCCTCTTCTTCATCTACTTCTCCTACCCACTACAACATGGGGATGTATGATCTCTCTGGCTCCAGAAGGAAGGATAAAAAAGATGGTAGCGCTTTTTGGTTTGTTTTACTAATATTTCAATGGAAGGTGTTTTTGTGAAGTGGCATCATTGATTTCTTTGGTTCCAGTGCACAACAGGAAGACAGCAAACCTGTGCTCAAGAGTTTTCACAATTTGTTCTTACCCTTAATAACTCAAATCTGCAAAGTTGTGCCAACTTCTGTGTTCCCTCCCTCCTACAACAAGTGTAATCTCCGGTTGTTGGGTTAATAGAATCATGAAACCAAGTTTTTTATGAAACGAAACCATTTATTAAACACCACATTCTAAAATCTAGGTACATTTTTATTTACTTATTTGTGATGTATGGTAATAAAGTTGAGTATTAAATCGATAGATGGCGCTAGTCATAAAGCTTACTCCAGAGTCCGTCAGATGTCACTAGGGTGTAACAGGTACTTGTGAGATTATATTGTCAGAGAGCAAGCTCCTCGGGAGCCAGAGAATTACCTACCCTTGGGTAATGAACAGTGTAGTTTAATCCAGACCTTTTTATTGTAACGTAACGTTTATTAATTTATTATAATTGTAAACACAATTATAATAAGAACCTTTTACTAATTTCAAAGAGTTCCCAACATCGAAGTCTGCATAGTAAAGGCAGATATAACAAGTACTAGCGCTAGGTCTGCGCAGACCCGTGAAATATCCTGGGAATATTAAATTTATTATAAAACTAGAAGAAGCCTATGCTTTTTAGGCCCCATATTAATTACTATAACAAATTCAAAAAAAGTTTATAAGGTGAGCCCTTACAGTAACAGTATTTAAAATAATAATAAAGTATTTCATTGATAGCCCATACCTCCAGGAAAACTGAACAACTACCGCCAGGGTCGACATCACAACTTTCTGAATGACGTAGCCAGCATCTAATGACAAGAGGTATGGCGCTGCTAAATGAAATCTCTAGGTCTCTTGATATTTTCAGCTTCATATTTCTGCGCTCCTGGTATTTTGTTCTTGTCGGTGGGTTCACATTTTGACATCTATTTTATTTTAAAAATCACAGGATATTTATTATAAATCCAATTTTAAATAAAAAAAATAAAATATTTTTTTGTTAAAATATCATACTTTATTGCTTGTCTGAATTTTTCAGTTCCTATTTTGAAAATAAATTTAAAGCGAATCCGAATTCTACAGTTCATTAAACCGAAGTTACAGACAACCAACCAAAATCAGTATATTAATATTCAATACATTTTAATAAAATAGCTGTCACAATTTAATTAATTTATAAATAGGCTTCACAATTTAATTCATTTATAAATATTTTTTTCCTTTGAAGAAACAGAGGTATTATGAGATTTATTATTTATTCATATATTTTACAGTGGTTTATTGTAAAGGCAACGTGTTTGTACCTTGATAAATATTGCAATAGTTTTACTATACTATATGTGTTTTTTGAAGTCGATTTTGTGGTGTAACTTTTTTTTATTTAACTTTCGTTTTCGAATAACCTACGAATACTGTATTGTTTAGGAATAACTTAGAACTTGAATACCCTTTTAATTTTTTACCAAAAGCCTCAGTTCCATCTTTATCTACTAAAATTAAATTAAAGGGCAATTTGTTTAATCGATCAACACATTTGAAACTGTCACAAATTGACGATTAGCACAATTTGAACAATTTTACAATTGAACGGTCTCCTTTGCGGCCGTTATTCTAATTTAGTGTTGGATTCTTGGATCAGCCATTAAATATTAACCAAATGCTGACAGCCAGAAAATCAGTGATTAACGGGGACTCTTTTATGACAATGTCAGGTGACAAATGCCAAATGTGACAATGTCAAATGCCACAATGTCAGATGTAATAATGTCAAATGTTAGAACATCAAATGTGAAAATCTCAAATCTGACAATGTCAAATGTGACAACATCAAATGTGACAGGCAGTTCAACAACTGGCCCTAAGCAAAGTAATTTATAGAACTTTACTTAGATGACTTCACAAAACAATGGATGGATTAATTTATGCTAGTATGTATAAAATTACATATTAGACGTCACAAATACCATTATATTTATAAAAGTCTGCGATGCTCGCTGCACACTTATTACCTGCGCAACAATTTTAAGCTATGGATAAAAAAAAAAAAAAACAATTATTTAATAAATATAATATTTACTATGTTTGTTAATAAAAATAAAGGCTAATCTAAAATTAAACTGTAAAAATACTAATAATTATTCTAGATGCTAATAAGAATGTGATTTATTGTTGTAAATAATTGACTTTTTTAGACTAAAAAGCTCATAAAAATAAAACTTATAAATAAAATATACACACATTGAAAGCATTTTATATAAAATTAAACAAAACAACAAAAAATTGATCCATTTTATAATACACACAAAATTTTAATAAAGCCTTTTTTTAAACTGTCACAACAAAGAGTAGTATTATAGTATTACTAGCCCAATAGTATTATATTAATTTTTAATTTGTTTTAACGAAGCTATCGATTTTTAATCAATAAAATATATATTTAACATATAGTCATTATTTAACATGTTTATAACAATCATATTTTTTAATAATCGTTTCCTAAGAAAAAAGATAACAAGTTTAACAATATTTTATAAGCATGGTAAGCAAATGAAGGGTGCATGGCAAAAACGGGCACATTACATTAATTTAATTTTTGTGATTTACATGCAAATTTGTTCTACAGAAAAAGTGCCGAAGAATGGTATCATTAAATCTAGCAAAATTGATTTAATTGCTTCATAAATGAAGGGAGAAAAAATGGAGTCAAGGCTAAAATCACCTCATTGGCTTGTTTTTGCACAGAAAGGAGTGAGGTTCTATTTTTATATTTTTTTAAATAGCAGAATATATTTTCGTTTTTATTGCCACAAGAGAAATCAATATTTAAATTCTGTTTAGTTTAATTTCTCTTTGCTATCTTGCAAAATTATCATTTTATGGTGAGCCTGTTTTTGCTTTATAGCCTTCAAACACCAGGGCATTAAAATAGCTTCACTGATTAAGTAGAATTTTCAGTCTTTAACGAAAATCTAAGTATTCCAGTGTTAGTAAAATAAACAAGTCATCAAAAAATAATTGTTTCTTCCACTACATAAACCTACTAAGTACATATTTAACTAGTTTAGCTAAAATATTAACTTATATTATGGTTTAACTAGAATAAGTTGGTATGGCCAAGAAAGAGCTGCCTATATGCAATATTAATTAAGAAAATAATCTTTATGTATTATTAATACCCAATCGGCTTCTATAGAAACACAAAGACTTGTACCATAGATAATATAAACAAAGGGAGATATGGCAAGCTATAAACAAACTGCACAAAATATCAAAGCGGCTATGCAATAAAATCGATGCATTTGGTGTATAGGTAGAAATAAAGGAGAGGTGCCACCATGCGTAGTGCGATATGCAGTAGCATGGGTGGACCATAGAATAAAGAAGAACACATGCGATGTGCGTGTATTTCGTCATTCAAAAGTCTGTCCAATACACAAATTTCAAATACACAAATTTGTTTCATCACCATCGTGAATTTTCATTACAATCAAATGGAATGATGATATACGATGTCAGGGCCAAACGGCGTCTATTCCCAATAATGAAGTTGAGTAAAAAATATTTAGACTTTTGAAAAATATGTTCATGTAGATCAAAAAACAACGATTCTGAATTTGCATATATTATATAATGATATATTTTTACTCCCAGAATAAATAAATTGTTCTTGAAAAGTGATTTAAAAATTATACTCTTACAAACTCTCCCATGATTGGTCGAACGAAGTCTGACATCCAATGTACTCCGTGTTATGTTTGTACCTACAATATAATAACTAAACATCTCTGTGCATCTCTTTCTATTGCATAGAGTACTTTGAGAATAAATGGGAAAGGTTGCTCTACGGTTTTGTGTTGTGTAGTTTTGTATTTGTATAATATGAGGTTCTGAGATGATTTTTGTGGTTGTGTTTTTAGTTTTAACGATGGTTGTGACTGTGATCTTCATAAGTGTCCATTAATACACACAATTATTCTAAAACATGTTCATATAATGTTGTTTTATATAATAATATGTCAGGGAACAGATGGCATCTAACATTTTTTGAGTAAAAACTTCCTGGAACATCGATAAATCGCATCGTAATGTATCTTGTATTTTTTAGACATCAGTACGAATAATAATAGCAAGGTTTCTTTTAAAGCGGTAATATTGAAGCTATTCGCTCACAACACAACTCAAATGACAGCGCGACTGCGACTAAAATCACCTACTAAATGAATAACTAGAAACCCATTTCAAATTTACGTAAGAGCGATGGTTTAACCCCACTTGCAATTACACCTCAAACTGAATTTATTTAGAGGGTTATCATTGATAAAAAAATTACCGGAATTCCTTAACGAAGAATAAAGAAAATTTCCATACAAAATGACTACCCACGGTAGACGTGTAGAGCACAGATGACGTCACGCACCCATCTACTTCTTACCGCTCAGGTTATGATCATTTTGGCGGGCTTAAAAAAATTCAAACTTGTAGAATTAATTTAACTATGAAAATGAACTTTAAAAAAATACTGTTATTTAGGTTTAAACCTCAAGGCGCTGTTTCAGGTGTTAGGCAATTATCAGCACCTTGGCTCCTTGGCAAGTCGGTGCCTGAAGCGGAATGCTCCTATTGCGCCTGCACATGACCCTCGAGCAGCCTCCATTGATTTAGGTACCTGTCGAACAAACTCAGCATACCTTTACTGCGTCTGTGCATTAGAGATGGCAATCGGTCTGTTAACAACTTCTAATCTTCCGTGTTTATATAAAATATCTATGGATGTAACTCTACACCACCACTACACTACTAACTAACCTAACTGCCTGCTTTTATACATAGTTAACGTTTTTAAGTTGTCATGTTTATTTATTAGTAACAGTCTCAACTAAGACTTGAACGGTGGAAGTCCAAAGTCTTCGGGTTTGAACTGCTCCAGGTTCTCCAGAAGCTGGGTAGCTCTCTTAGTCAGGTTCTTCTCGAGTGTCGGGTCTGGCACCATCACCACTTGCATGCCGGCTGCCAGGGCTGCGTCTACTCCATTAGGGGCGTCCTCGAAAACTAGACACTGGAATTAGAATAAACGAAAACTAGAATAAACATGAGGCTTTTTAGGTACCTACTTTTGCATAATCCTGCGGTATTTGTCTCCACACATCCAGTACCTAAGCTTAGGCTCCTCCTGCAGGTTTATTAAATAGAAGACTATTCAACGACCAGTCTTCTTTCATTCTTGCTGCAAGTGCTTTCTTGTAAGTGTCTTCTCAATGGTACGGTTATGTTTATTGGTTATAGAAATAAAATTTCTGGGCTTCACTATGGACAATAGTCTTTCTCTTGAATAGCAAATTTCAAAAGCTGTGAGTTCTGGCTTTTCCATCTAAGGCAGATAAAATCAATCTTTTTTTTTTTTTTATTTATTTTTTTTTATTTATTTATTTATTTATTTATCAAAAGAAAGTACATATTACATATTGGATGCTTTGCCTGTCCAACTAGGAAAGTTTCCCGTTCTAGGACAGACAAATTGACATGTTTAGTTCATATTATTACTGAAATGTACATAATTACATAACAAAAACCAAAAAAAAAAAAAAGTTTCATTTTTCTCTGAAACTAAGTTGTGTAATAAAGAAAATGTATATAATAAATATAAGTACACATACATTGTTTTGTGAGAAGTAGAAAAAAATAATCTGGTAGCATATATTATAATCGGATTTACCGAATTAACCTGGTAACATAAAATATTAAAATTTACAGAGTATGAGGTAAGCGTTGTAACTAGAATGTGTAATAAATTATGTGTATGATTGTTTTCACTGAATTAAAACATGAATTCAGAACAAATTATATTATACGACAATACGAATATACACCGCGCTCATTTCTTGAACTACTGCTAAAATGTAAAAACAATAACTATATATATAGATAGAAATATAAACTATGAAACATAAACTATGAATATAAATACATAGTACCTGATTTAGTGCTACTTTGGTGAAATTGGTGCATTACTTCGTGCGCCATATTGTGTTATGTATTTATTATAAATCATTACCGTAGTAGGTACCAAGTTTCACACAGAGTTTGTGTGCGACGTACAAATGTGATACGCTTTACAGTAGTGATGTACCTTATGAGCAGACAGGCTTCAGGGGCGCATAACCATAAATCTTAGGTTGAAAAACATCAGAAGGTATAAAAACATCAGAATGGATGTCGAAACATTGCGGAGCAATATCAGAACTCAATGAAGTGTGGTAGGAATTTTGGTCTAGTGATCAGGAAAGTTTGGTGATTTTGTTTAACAGTTATACAGCATACGTTCACTTTCGACTCTCCCTAAGTTTAGAATCCAATCATTGACTAATTTACGCAGGACGCTTCCACTTTTCAATTTCCAAGAACCGGGTATAAGGTTGAACATTTTTGGACCTAGGTAAGAATATTGTCTTTGAGCAAGGGATGTCATGGTAGCAAGTGGAACTATTGGATTCCTCCCTGCATGTCGGGTGTTGTGATAATGTTCTACGGAGGGGAAGAGGTGACGATATTTTTGTGTGTATAATATAACTTTTCTTATAAATAGTTGTCTCACATCCAGAACTCCTATCTCTTTGAATAAATCATTACTGGGGTATCTAAATGGTTTTTTAAGTATGACCCTTAGTAGTGATTTCTGTGCTTTGGCTAAAGGGTCCAGAATTGATTTGGTACATCCTCCCCATCCTAAAGATGCATATTCAAGTAAAGAGTTGCACATGGCGTAGTACATTAGTTTTAGATCTTTTGCGCATAGTATATTTCTAATCGCCATGAAAAGATGCGTGAGTTTTCTGACCTTTGTGGAGATTGAATAGATATGTTCATTCCATCTCAGATTCTTGTCTACAATAATTCCTAGATATTTTATGCTATCCACATACTCTAAGGTATTGCAATTGCAAGTGTTTGGGTCATTGCAATGGTGTATAATAATTCTTTGAGTTTCTCTTGGTTGTCCCGCTTGAGTTGCACTGAAGCAAATGAATTTAGTTTTGTCAGTATTGAGAGTGAGAAGATTATGATCTAGCCATTGTTTTACTTTGTTAATACCAATTTCTGCATTACTATGAACTTCATTCCAATTTTTGCCTTCAAATAATAATACTGTGTCATCGGCAAAGGTGATAATATGATCGGCAAATGAACTGTTGCATAATTCATTTATATAGATAATGAATAAAAGTGGTCCTAGAGTGCTTCCTTGAGGTACACCAAAGTTTATATCAGCCGGATCGCTTAGAGTATCGTTAATATTCACTCTTTGGCTCCTATTTTCTATATAACTACCTAACCACTTAAGTAGCTGACCCTGAATGCCGATGCGCTGTAGTTTTTTCAAGAGAATTTTGTGTGAGATAGTATCGAACGCTTTGGCTAGATCCAAGAAGAGCGCAATGCATTTTCTTCCTCTATCTATATTGTTGGAGATGATTTTCGTCAGGTTTGTAATGGCATTTTCAGTGCTCAATCCTGGTCTGAAGCCATACTGTCTATTGGAAAGGATATTGTTTTTTTCAAGGTAATGACTTAGACGATTCTTTACAATTTTCTCAATAATTTTCGAGATTGAATTGAGCAAAGAAATTGGCCGGTAATTGTGTATCTGCGATTTATCTCCATTTTTGCGAAGCAGTATAACAATAGAGTGTTTTAAATGATTTGGAAATTTTCCTGAATTGAAGCTTAAATTGGAAATATACGCGATTGGAGTTGCTATGAAGGATTTAGTAATTTTTAGCAGAATTGATGAAACGTTATCAGGACCACAAGCATTCGATGACTTAAGTTCGTCAATTATATTTATGACTTCGATTGAAGTTGTATGGATGCTGTCTAATTTATGACCGAAATTAGAGATTTTTAACTTAGCGAGATCGGATTCTGTTGTATTAAGATTGTTGAGAATTTTTTTCGCAAGTGTGACTCCCACTGACGTGAAATAATTATTGGCAAAATTCGCAATGATTTTTGGGTCTGAGGTGTTCGCGTTATTGATGTTCAGTGATTTAATATCGGAAGATTTATTTATTTTTGTTTTAGTTATATTGCGAAATGCTTCCCATAAACGTTTTGGAGTACAGTTATTTTCGTAAATTATTTTTTTATAATAATTTTCTTTGGCCGATTTTATTAGTTTTTTGCAAAAGTTCCTATAATTTTTGTAATGAGCTTGTACTATAATATTTTCAGGGCACCTATTCGCCTTTTTATGAAGTTGGTTCCTAATGTTAATCGATTTGATAAGGCCAGGGGTGATCCATGGCGTAAGTTTTATTTGTTTATGTGGTATAAGTTTATTGCTTGTATGTTTAGAAATATATGAATGTAATTTAGTGATAAATTCATTCATCGATGAGTCGGCATCCGATTGGTCTAGAACATTTTTCCAGTTTTCTGAGCTCAAGTCTTCAATTAAGTTATTATAGTTTATTCTTGCAACATGTTTAATTTTAGCAGGATTAGGAGGTTTGTTTTTAAGGCAGAGTGCTGTTGTATAGTGATCTGAGATTGTAGAGTGAATGACAAATGAGTCAACATGGTTAATTTTTTTGACGTTGATGTGGTCAAGACAAGATTTACTCATGCCCTGCTCACGAGTAGGGCTAATAATTGTCTGAATGAACCCATTTTCAGTTAGCAAACATAGGTAATCGTTGGATTGGCGGTGGTATTCGGTAATTGTATTGATGTTGAGGTCGCCTATAATTATTTGCCGTTCTATATTTTTTGAGCTGTTGATAATTGATTGGAGTGAATTCAGAAAAGTGTCAATATTTTGAAAAGAGGGTGATCTGTATATTGCAAAAATACATAGATTATTATTCAATACAATTTTCAGGCAGTTGGCTTGTGATAAGAAAATTTCATCAACTTGAGATTGAAGTCCGTCTCTGATGTATACAACGATCCCGCTAGACTTATTAAGATATATGTTTGTGTGGTGTTCAGAGTAATTGTGAATAACTTTTGAGGTGTAATCTTTACTAAGCCAGCATTCCGATAAAATAATAACGTCGAATTGGTAATTGAATTGATCCAGAAAAATTAAAAAATCGTCAATATTAGAAATGCTTCTTATATTTTGGTGTATAATTTTAACGCCGTAAGCACACCATTTATAGTTATTTAGATTGTTCATATCATCAATGACATTCATGTTAAGATCTATGCCGGAATCATTTCCGGTATCATAATTTAATAGAATCATAAGAATGTGTTGGTTGTGTGTTGTATAGAAGTTGGTTCCCGAGTAATATATAATTAAATGCGATTCCAAATGTAGTTAAAATGGTAAATGTGCTTAATATAAATAATATAGTACAAATGTTGTAGTTAGATGTAGTACTATTAATGAGATAGCAAGAAGTAAAAATAAAATGGTAACAAGAATTGCTTGATATCAAATGAATTAGAAAACGGTAGTAAATTATACAAATATGAGTAATATATAATAATATGGTATAAATAATGTAATTAGATATAGTACTATGAAAGAGATAGCAAGAAGACAAAACAATAATAATAATAAAAATAAGGTAGCAGGAACTGCATAACATACATAACAAATGAATTCCAGAAGGGTAGGAAATGAAACAAATATGGAGAAATATAGAGCGAGACATAAATGCACGGGTCAAGACATACCTCGAAAGAATAGCCATTAATTCAAATTTATCAAAGCGCAGCCAATATGCTTTCGTCTGAGATAACAATGGCATTAGTTCCCTCGTTTTTACGAAGATAAATTTGCCCCCGTTTAATCCAAAAAAAGCGATATTGTTTCTCCTTCGCCGCTGTTCGTGTCTTGTACCACAGCTGTTTACCGCGAAATGTTAGTTGTTCTGAAATGAAGATCGGCGAGCAGGAACCAGCTATACCGATGTTTGAGGTGTTCAATTTGTCTTCTGGATTCTGTTTGTTTTTGTTGAAAGATTTTACGTCTGTTAACAGGTTTTCTCTTGCTATGTTCGTTTTGAATTTAACAATGATTTCTCTCGGATGACTCTTGTTGTTTTTTTTTGCTGCGCGATGAATGGCATCAATGTCCTTTGTATCAGTGGAGGACTTTGTTGTTTTGCAGATATTGAAAAAAACGTCTTGCAGATTTTCTCCTTTGATTTCTGGGATGCCTCTTATTTCTATGTTGTTCGCTTTGAGTTCCCTTTCCTGCATGTCCACACATTTTTCCAAGACATAAATCCTAGCTTCCAGGGTTGAGTTCTTTTTAGTGAGTTCATCATTTTTTAGTTCGATGTCACGGATTCTAGCCATGAAATCCTCATATTGAGAACTCATAAATTGAATACTTTCAAGTATTTTGTTATTCTGATCTAGAATATCATTTTGTGTTTTTTCCAGATTGGACGTCTTGTTCATGACTAGATCTTGAATATCTTTAAGATTTGTCGGTGTCTGAGCGGCGAGCGCTGAACTAATATCCGTAACTTTTTTAATCTGCTCAAAAGGTTCAGTATCACTGATTGTCTGCAACGGGCTAGCAGCGCCGGGCTTGGCTGAATTGCAATGCTTGCAAACTTGTTGAGATCGCCGTTCTTGATTAAGTCGACGATATGTGTTCTCAATAATACCTCCGCAAGCCAAATGAAATGCGCCTTTGCATGCGGCACACGTGAATTTTAACTCATCAGTACGTAGAGTTACTGAGCACACTCGGCAATGCATCTTGAATTAATGTTTTTTTCGTACTACCCGCGTAAAAGCAAATTGTATTGTTTATAGTTTTGCTGATTTAATTCGGGAGGAACTTTAAATCACTCGGATATTATAAAAAATATTTTAGAACTTTGTAGTACGAACACGTAACACTCCGAGTAACTTTTAATTTGAGCGTTATAGTTTTTAAAATACACTTTACTACGGAGCAAGTTAATATGAACTATTCACAGGTATAGAATATTGTTGAATGAAATCAGGAGGTGCCTTCCCTCTGATGGATCTAAGTCACTCATAAATTAGTTTGTCGTCTCACGTATGGACTATTGCAATATTGCATATGCCGGCCTACCTCAGAAACAAATCAATAGAATCCAATCAGTTTTTAATGCTGCGGCGAGAATGATTTTTTGTGAATCTAAGTATTGTCGTATAACCCCACTTCTAAGGGATTGTCTTCGCTGGCTTCGATGCCCTGAAAGATTGAGTTTAAGATCTGCTTAATGACCTTCAAAACATTATAAGGAATGGCGCCAGCCTATATGTATTGGAACTATGTGTCCGACAAAACTTAAGCGATAGAAAGCTTACTCTAAGGTCAGTAGATCTAGATGTTAGTAATCGTCTAATCGAACTTTGTAGGTCAAATTGTGCCATTTACTATGATCGCTCGTTTCGTTCAACAGGCCCGCTCATTTGGAATAAACTTCCCTCAGCTCTTACTAATCTCACTAATAAGAATTTAGCTGAATTTAAACGGGCTTTAGAAACCAAATTATATAAAAAATCGTACCATTCATAAATCTTAACTTCTTTTCAATATTTTATAATAAGCCATATTCTCAAACTTAAGTTTTAACTCATTAACTTAACTCCAGTTTTATATTATGTTTTAGTTTTAATGTTTTTGTTTTGTCCTGTCCTGCTGTTATTGTTATTCGCTCTATATAAACTGTATATTTAGTGTTATATTATAGATCTGTATTGGGTAAGGCACACTGAAGGAACATGACCACTAATACTAAATTACCGTTTTTAAGTTTGTTATAGTAAAGCGCACTAAAAGGGACGACTATTCATGAGCAGATTTCTTTATCGACTAAAATACTTTAACAGCAATGAGAGTTGCCTGCAGACTGTCGGATGCATCTTTTTGCAAAATCACTGAAAGGTAGATTAGGAGGGGCGCTCTTGTTGTTTATTCTCCTTACTACTTAGTTTACCTTTGTATGTTTTATTAGTCTGGCATACGTATATCAGTAGAATTAGAATTAAAATCGAAAGTTTTCAATACAAGAGAATATTGTTCTACAACGAAAACAGTTTTTAAAATGCATTAAAAAATTTTGCTAAAGAAGAAAAATCTGTGATTGAATTTCATAGACGATAAGATAATAATTAAGTGTAGTACTTACATTTTCTGGTTCAGGTGCATTTTTAAACCTCGATGCGCAGATCAGGAAGATGTCAGGGTGTGGCTTGCCAAACTTGACCTCCTCATCGGAGCTGCCCATGACCTTGTGGTGGAAGAGGTCAAACAGGGGCAGGTACTTCAGGGTCTTGGCCTCCACGCTCTCCTTGCCGGAGCTGGTGGCCAGGGCTATCGGCACGTTGCTGGCGGCAAGGTGTTGAATCAGTCTTTTCGAACCTGGCATTAAAATATTATTTAATCAAATGACTTCTTTATGACAATAACCCATCCAAATTCAGACATAATAAACGGAATAAAATTGATGATATCTGATTTTAGATCATAAAAACTATTTAGCAGATTTGACCAAATAATTTCAAATCAATATATTGTAGTGCTCTACAATAAAGACACTTTTTTTAAACACACTACTAACATAGATTTAGCGAATATAAATTGGACATTAAGTGATAGATATTCAATCATAGATTTTGTAATACTTTTCCAAGAATTTTACGCTGGTGTGGAAAACCGCTATGACTTTTTATCTAAAAATTTTATTCAATTTGCATTTCTTTAGAAAACAAAATATATTGTTACATACATAAACGGTTAATGAACTAAATATGTCGTGAACTTTGTTGGCGGTCTGCAGCGGCAATCAGGAACGATGACATTATCGATAAAATATTTATCGGTGTTTTGTGATTGGCTAAATATAGGCGGGTAACGAAAATATAAAATATAAACATGTAAAAAAATTAAATATACGACACCCGGGTTGCTGGCAATGAAATTGTATAAAATTGTAACCTCTCATAAGTGGCGCATTCTTCAGCATCTCATTGCCGAGTTCCTTCATCTGCACGTGGAACTCGTGAGGTGTGATGGGCAGGCCCAGCTCTCGGCAAGCTATCTCCGAGGTGCGCTGCTCGGTGGTGCCCATGATTTTCAGTCTCACGTCGCGCGGGTAGGATTTACCGTACTTGTTGGCTATCGTGGCCACTATCTTTTCGTATATATGCTCAGTGTCTGAAACGAAATAAGAAAATAAGTGTGATGATTACCGTAGATGATAGAAACAAGGAAGATGGGTCAAGAATCATTATTGGTATAAAACTGCTCGCTCAAATCGTGTAGCCAACATTGTTCACCTATACTGCTGCAAATCGCATCTACGCAAAGCTGTGCCCCACCTTTGTTTCTACATAACTTTCATTGTCTCGTCGCTTTGATATTCTGTGTAGTTTGGTCGCAGCTTAGTGACAGTATTATCTATAAGAAGGATTATTAATTATTTAATACTGCAGTTAAGCTTAAGTGCAAGTTGTTAAATGCATTTAAAATAAGATTATGTCATTTCATTTTCACTTTAAAATTTTTTATTTTACAATTTTTTTTAAATAAATTTATTTGATAATCGAAGAAAGCAAACACTTTGTGGCTTGACATTATACAAAATGAAAAAGTTTTTTTTGTTTTAAACCACTTTATTTTATTATATATGTCGACCGGTTTCGGTTGTTCCCAACCTTCTTCAGGACAATAAATATATAAACTAAATATAGTACAGAGAAATCTTATGAGGTAAACAAAAATGAAAGAGAAAGCATTTTAGAGAAGGGGTGGGGGGCGTCAGAGACAGGTAGGTAGAGGGGTAAGGGAAGGGTGGGGGTTAGATAGGGAGAAAGGGAACAACTTTAAAATTGGACTGGTGGTTAGTTCTAACGGTTTATTTAAAATTGGGGAATAACTTTTATTTTTGTTTGATTTTACTAATTCTAATGCTTCTAAATTATTAAGGCGTATTCAATTCATTTGAATTTCGATTTTATTTTCGTGAATGATGAATGCAAATCTTGGAAGAGAAAACCAACCCCCTTTCCAACATCCGATCGACCTGAAACTCGGCAAATAGACTCGTCGTTGATAACAACGCATTCTATCAACTTTTACATACAACATACACACTCGAACATTTACACATTTCTCTGAAATTTAATGATATTACAGCAGTTAATATACAAAATAAATGTCGGTCCTACCCAATCGGTATTTAGCTCAGTTGTTAGCAGGGTTGATTTCAGTCCCTGGGAGGAAGGTTCAATATCAAATAAAAAATTAAGTTTTAAAAGACTTTTTAAAAGTTTACTGCAGTTAAGAGCCCGTCGCTGGGGAGGAGGGTTCAATCCTCAGTCAAACCAAAAACAATACAAATTATTTGTTTATAAATACAACTTTTAATAAAAATAGATGTAAGTATTATGGTAAAAAAACTTTGTTTTGTACGAGTTGATTTTTTTTCAGTCCATTTCTACTACCATTTGAGTGGATGAATGAATGCGTAAATTGTGTATCTTTTTTCATCTAAATAAACTTTGTATTTATTTCACAAAATTATATACCTACATGATTAAAAATTTATAGCGGTTTAAAAAAAATGGTACTTAATTAAACCACATAAAACTATGGCATCCATAATTAGGGGAACGCTGGGAAGCTAAAGGAATTGGGTAGGGGAAGAAGGTGGAGAAGAGGAAATACCTGACATAACATATTATAAAAATAAACTTTTATTTTATTTGACCATGCCGGGTTTCAAACCTACGATCTCTGGGTACAGAGCCAAGGAGCTTCTGCTGTGGAAGTTGACAGATCATATTAGATCATCCGTTGTTATTTTAAACTGGCGCCTACGAGCTTAGCTTTTCTAGTTTATTAGTAAATCCGTCACTCGGTAATGTCTTGAGTTTCGTGACTTTTCGCAATTTAAAATTTTTTCTCAAGACATATTTGAATGCGTTCCATTTTTAAATATAGAATGTGGGTGTTCTGGCAAAAATAACTGACTCCAATTTGGTTGCAAATGAGATTTAAGTGACAACATCTTCAAAAATTTTCTCGCTGGAAAAGCTAACTCCAGAAATAAAATACAAATGTCCAACTTTAGAAAACATCGAACATCAATAATATTATTTACACTTTTTTCTTGGTTCATCCACTCTGCACATATACACAGAATCCGAAAACTCGGCGTAAAGCGAGAAACTTGTGAATTTAAATAACATAGAAAACCAAAAGAAACCTTTTTTTTTACAATCTGAGCTTATCGTTTTCAATCTTTTTTAAAAACTTTTTTCCTTTTTTAGGCATCTAAATGGTTAAAAAAACTTTAAATTAGGTCTACATAAATCACTTGACATTTTTTTCAAATTTTACCTCTCAACAGAAAATTCAACTTCAGACTCAATTTACTTGAAAAAGAAAGCTTAAATAAAATAAGTTATATAACTAAATGGACTCCAAATATGATGTAGATTCCTCCTGTTTCACATTTGTACCACGAGTTTCTGGACACAGTGTATAATAGAAGCAAGGGAGGCTGGCCATTAACCATTATTAGTATGAAACTGAATGCTGTTGAAATGAGATCCCTGAGGCGTATGTGTGGTAAAACCATGTATGATCGTGTGAGGAATGTGGAGATCCGCAAAGAGTGCAAGGCTGATGTAAGCGTAATGAGTAAGATTAAGAAAGGTACGCTTAGATAGTTTGGGCATGTAGAGCGAATAAGCGAAGAAAGACTGTAAGGAGGATATATGATGCAAATGCGAATGGTAGCAGAAGTCGGGGACGCCCGAGGAAGACATGGCACGATCAAGTGAATCAGATACTCGAGACGGGCCATGTCAAGAGTCAGAATGATAGAAGAGTATGCATGAGACGATGTATGAATGTGAATGAGGCCAGAAGTGTGTGCCAAGACCAAGTTGTTTAGCATTCCGTCCTCTCTGCCTACCCCTGCGGAGAAACGGCGTGATGGTTAGTTAGTTAGTTAGTAACTACGCACAAAAGTATTGCCAACATCGTACACCCATACTACTGCAAATCGCATACAAGCATAGCAGTGCCTCGCCTTATCCACCAAACGCATAACTTTCATTGGCTCCGCCAATTTGATAGTCCGTGCAGTTTGGTTCGTAGCTCAGCAACAGTCGGCAAGCGTACATGCAGTATCTCTCTTTGTTTCTATTATCTATATTTGTATCAAAAGAGTCGTATGCCCACTTCAAAACACAAAGCAATATCATCACAGTAAAAGATAAATAATTTGGGCTCGGTACGGTCAACATGGATGTTCCTATTGCCTCAAATCATAAATACTGTTTTCAAATCGATGAAGTTGAATCAATATTGTATCTAACAGGAAGCTGAAGTGAAATTAATGCTAATTGACATTGAATGCAAGATCAGGGACTTTGTCAGTCATTTGGAAACTGTCCAAAGATCGATGACATAAGAGAACAAGAGATATTTTTAAAAGGTACAATCTCTGAAAAGAAGTGTGATTTATAAACCGATGAAAACTGATGTAGCCAATTTACGTAAGACCTTTAGACTCCTAGGCCCCAAACAGGATAATGAGCTTCGGAACCGAGCCGTTAAGATCCACGGCTACGAATCAAGAGGTTGTGGGCTAAAATCCAGGCAAGTGCAAATATAATTCATGTGTTATTTCACAATTTAGTTAGTTAAATATTACATAATGTATAGTATGTTTCGACAGGATCAAGAGTGGTAGATGTTCTCAGTATCGCCCTGGTGAAAGACCACCATTCAGTATCAAACATTTCTTAAAATAATTGCATTAGCTGTTTTTCATGACCAGATCTGAATAGCCAGGTACTTCCCAACCTCCTCTTCCTGTCTCCTTCCTCTCCTCAATCCCTTTAGTCTCATTATGTACCCCAATTGGGGATGCCATAGTTCTACTGGCTGCGAGCAATCGGGACTCTTGTGGGGTATTTACATTTAGAAAAAATAAACTATAATGATTATTTTTGTTCAAAAAGGAATTTCAGTACAAAAAGTTTGATGGATTTCATACAAAGTAAGATTAAATTGGCCTTACTTCTGGCACACGGACACATCCACAAAACACCGTCAGTCTGACCCTTCAGTGCATACAATAAAGGAAATGAGGTAAAAAGCCTCCTGTAATCAATCACTTCAGAGTAACCCCTTGAATTGATGGCAAGAAAATTACTATAGTATTAACCCCTCAGACCTGTGGCATATTCTGTCAGAAGGTCGGAGTAATTCCGCTTTGCAATAAAATCCAAATAAATGGAATATTTCTGAATGTATCCGAAAACTAAAAACTGTTATTGAAAGGTGATGAAATATGCTTTCAAATTTTAGTATTAGAAATAAACATTTAATCTTTGAAATATTCAAATTTTTGAATGTGAACAAATAGAGTTTAAAAAAACACTCACAATACGTTTTTGTAACAAAAATTACTAACGAAAAAAAATAAATTAAATCATACTCATTTTATTAGACAAATGTATTACAAACGTTATCATCACCCCACTTTTACAAATATTTTTCTAATTGCAGTTCGAAGCTTTCGTTTAATAAAGGTGTACATTTTAATTCTACTGTGGTTAACTTCTAGATTTGAATATAAAGCGTGGTGTTTTATCTTTCTAATACCGTTTAGAATGTATTTCTCACCATGAAAATAAGCAAGGCAAAACGATTTCTATGGGACCATTTGAGCTGTACCCAAAAGCGAACAAATTAGCTTGTGGGGTTAAAACAGTTCAATAATCATAATTTTTGCAGTGACTAAATAATGCAAAAAGAGAAAACACCACGCTTTATATTCGAATCTGATTATTGTAATATTTTACTATCAAAAACATGTACCTACACATACGCACAACTTGAATATATAAGCTTTTCAACGCAATTTTGCCCATCACGCGGCATGTTTTAACCCCATGCATGACTTGTTTTAGTTAAACTTCATGTATCACAAATGACACATCTCCGTATGGGGATTGCTACTGATGGATCGAATATGTGACAGCCACTTATAAAGGTTAAAAATTCTTTTTTTTTATTTTTTTATTTTTTTATTTATTTTTTTTTTTTTTTTTTTAATTTATTTATTTATTGATTTATTGTGAAAAACAGTATAAGCCATTTACATTTCACAAATAACAGTTTATAAATTACAGTTTATAAGAAGTAAGTACATACATTTATTTGCATGGGTAAGTACATCAATACTATATGATTAACCAGATTTGTTAAATAGTATGCTTATTGCCGTCTTAAATTCTCTTTGGTTCAAATTGAAAATGTCAATCACAGAAGAAATATGATTTAACAAAGTAGTTATTCTCCCCAAAGGCATGATCATTGGTAGGTTGGTCCTGCCCCTTGGAAAAATAAATAATCTGTGCTGTCTAGCTCTGATGAAATTATCAGGGACATAAAAAGAAATTCGTTCCAGAATATCTGGATTGCAAATGTGCCCATTTAGCAGCTTGTGCGCCACTAACACCATTGCAATATTTCTCCTAACGTCTAGACGTTCTATCCCCAGCATTCCGGCAAGAAAATCAGAGGGATACAATAAAGGGTAATATCCGAACTCTCGCATGTAGAGGTATCGCATAAACTTTTTTTGCACCTTTTCTACATCATTTGAGTAAAGGGCATCTTCGGGTCCCCATATTATCGATCCACTCTCAAGAATGCTGCGAACCAGAGTAAAATAAAGCATTTTTATGACTGCCGTATTCGTAAAAGATTTCGAATTACATATAACAAAACCCAGCATTTGCATTGCAGAGTTGCACACCGAATCGATATGAGTTCGAAAAGTCAAACGCGTGTCAAAAGTGATTCCTAAATCCTTCGTTATCGAAATATGTTTTAGAGAGGTACCAGACATTTTATAGTTAAAATATAAAGTACGCTTTGCCCTTGTAATGCACATAATTGAACACTTACTACTGTTAAAATGAAGTTTATTTTGATGACTCCACTCTACTATACCGTCGATATCGATTTGTAGACGAATGGAGTCTTCATTTGTCGTTATACAGGTGTATAGTTTAATGTCATCCGCAAATAATAAAAATTTTACAAATCTTATAAACATCCCTATGTCATTAATAAACAATAAAAATAATAGTGGTCCTAAATTAGACCCTTGAGGGACCCCAGAATTTGTGGCGTAGAGTTTCGATGTGAACTGCCCGTAAGCAACGTATTGTTTTCTATTAGACAAATAATTATGAAAGAACAAAAGCAGCATGTATGAGAAGCCGAAGCTTTCAAGTTTATTAAGTAATATGAGGTGATCCACTTTGTCAAAAGCTTTCGCAAAATCATTATATGAGACATCTACTTGTTCGTTATTGTCCAATATATTTGAGACGTAATCCGTAAATACCATTAAATTGGTCGTTGTAGACCTGCCCTCTCTAAACCCATGCTGCTGGTTTATGAGAAATGGTTCTACTTTATAGTATATACGTTTTTGTATTACGAGTTCAAATAATTTGGCCGGTGCCGAAAGAATTGCCACAGGTCTGTAATTAGATACACATGATTTATCGCCGTTTTTGTGTAAGGGCGTGACTTTTGAGATTTTCCAGCGGTCGGGGAACTTACCGGAGTTAAGTGAAATATTAAAGATATGTAAAAGCGGTACCATTAACGGATCTGCATATCCCTTCAGGACAATTGTGTTAATAAAATCTGGTCCAACAGATTTTTTTGGTTTTAGTTTTTTAATTGCAGCTAGGTAATCATTTTTATTTACACTTAAAATTTCAACATTTTGAGCTAGTGAAGAGTAACCGCCTGGGGTGTATGAGTCAAATTCTGCACTATGTTCGCTATAGACTGACTTAAAGTAATTCGCAAATGCTTCCGGAATATCGGGCCCAGTATGAGTACTTCCGTTCCATGACACTGAGTTTAGAAACCCACCGTCTTTCCTCTTTTCGGATACAAATTTCCAGAAGGATTTCGGATCACTCTTGACGTTTTTTTCGATATTATTTATGTAATTCTTATACGCAATATTTATACTACGTTTGATTTTAGATCGTAGAATGCAAAACTTTTCCCGATATCTTATCAATCCGGTGCGCCTCCAGTTTCTGTGAAGTTTGCATTTCTTTTTCAGGTCACTAATAATTTCACCATTAAACCATTTAGGGTATCTTCTTTCAAAACAAGGTACACGCTTTCTCTCAAAACACATGTCAAAAAGGTCATAAATTACATTATAAAAATATTCTACTGCTAAATCTACATCTTTAAGTTTTAATAAGGGTTTCCAGTCGTGAGAATTCAAGTAAACATAAAAATATTCGAAATTACCACGTTCTAGATTCCATCCTCGCTTAACACAATTTCCATTGTCGTCATTTAATATATTCCGACAATAGGCTTTGCTTACATTGAGCGCGAATTCTATATTTTCAACTTATCTATATAATTCCTACCTTAAAAGAATACAAAATATAACTACATAGTACACATATTATACACAACCGACCATAAATTATATAATATTGCTTAGATTTATAAATACCTTAAATAATTTTTTTTTACTAAGTTTTTTTTTTATTATACTTTATTTCTTAATATTTAGTTTTCAATGCAGTACATTTTTATTTACCTAAATAATTTGTCACATAAAATTGTAAAATGGGGGCCTCCGCATGGGTAAAGGGACCAGTGAGGCTCACACTAACAAATCATATTTTATAAAATAAATTATTCTAATGTATCAATAAAAAATAAAAATAAAAAAACTGTGAAGCGTTTGGGTAGTCAATAGAAAGGACTTAGACCAAGTTGTTTGGGCACGTAGTGGTCAAAGTTTTAACTATAAAGCAGAACATCTGTTTGCACAACTGTAAACTACTAAAAACTCTTGAATGGTGAGCTATGGTTTCAAGAAATTATCACAGATTTTTCTGCATGGAAAATTTTCAGCTTGTAACGTCATTTCTATCAGGAACCATTAAGATTTTAAGTATACATTTAACTCTCAAAAAATAAGATTCGATGCTATTGTTTGTTCTATATTTATCAATTTATTGGAGGCCCTGAGGAAAAAAATTCCCTCAGGGCCTATGTCATCTTTGGGGATGCTGTGTGGAGGGTGTTTTTAGGGAAAGGAAGGAGACGTTCTGGGAAGAAAAAATGTATGAGGGGTGAGTTGGGATATGGGTGTCAATGTGTCGAGGAGAGGCGGACGTATGAATCCATCCCTCCCATTGCGGCGCAATGGGTGGAGAGCCCGGCTGGAGAGGTCTCGCTCAACCAGTCTCTCCAGATCCGGCCCGCCACGCAGCAGGTGGGCAAACGCATCCGCCGCCAAGACCCAGACAAACCTCACCACAAGATGTTAAATAAGAACAAAATATCTGTGTTGAAACTTGGTTAGTAAACATAGTATTATAAAACTTCAATTAGCCATACTCTTTGAGTAGCGTATAGTACCTGTTTCATCACTGTTGAGTAATGTTATCCGTCAAGTAAATATCTGTTTTTACTGCCATGTTAATCCTATGATTAATATTACTTGACGAGTACATGAGTGGTAAAATACTTCCAAATTAATTCTATGTAACTTCTGTGCTACACAGTTAAAATATGAATTATAAATTTCAGTATCAGTAACAACAAATTGTGATTCATAACATCAAATCACCAAACATTACCACAGTATTACAATGTTGCAGTAAGATTATCACAAACTCGTAATCATAATAAAAACATGTGCCTAAAAACTCATAGTAATTCCTCATCGACAGGTGACCGAACGATATACTTATTTTTGACTTTGACTTAAAGTATTAATATAATTTAAACCACACCTCTGTTTCCGAAACCTTATCAAGTTCCTTATCTTGCCGATTCTGCAAATTAATTTTAAGCAAATAATACTGAATTATAAATAGATATAGGTTCATAGGTAAGCTAGATGTCGAAAACAATCAATAATTTATCATATTTTTATCTCTAACATTAGTAACATTAATATCTCACAAGGTTATGAGTCCGTAGCCAACTCACTTTGCAATTGTAGAAATGAGACAATATTATTAATTTATAGAAGTTAAATATGGGAGAAGTTAAAAAAAAACAGTAAAACTAATTCTTCTGTTATGCTAACTCTTGACATGACCTGACCTCAAGTGTTTGTTTACTTGGTCGGGCTATGTGTTCCTCAGGTGCCAGCAAATTCTTTTACCATTCAATTTAACATCATTATATTCTCTTTACGCTCCTTTCTTCGTTCTTACGCTTAACATGTACTAAGCGTACCTTTCTTAATGTTGTTTCTTATGCTTACATTAACCTTGCATTCTATTTATTTATTGTTGTTTCTTATGCTTACATTAACCATGCATTATATTCTCCTTACGCTCCTTTCTTCGTTCTTACGCTTAACATGCCCTAAGTGTATGTTTCTTAAGCTTACATTAACCTTGCATTCTATTTATTTATTGACGTTCTCCACTAAACAAACCATTACAAAATTGAGGTGCATATAAGTAAAAAAAAGTCATGGGGGCAGTTTTACTATTTTGTGATATGTATCAAAAGATAGATGCTGAACTGTCTGAAAGTGACTTTGTAAATTTGGATGGTGAATGCAGAATGGTTAACTCGCAGTTGAGTCGCTCTGTTGGTTGGCAAGTTCTGATAGGCAGAAGTCCTCGCTTTCAAAGCATAACCAAGTGCATGGGATCTTCCATGAGTAGGCACATATAAGTTAACCTCTTTCAACATAGGTGTTTCAGAAAAGTTCCAGTGATTAAAAAAAACTATCCGAATCTCCATATTTTTAACATGGTCAGGTATGGTTTCTCATTTCTACAGCATTCAGTCTACTTTCATCCTTCCTCTGCCAGCAGTAAATTATTTCATTATAATGTAATAATTATTATTTAGATATTTGAAAAAGAATGAAACAGTCAAATTGCTAAATGACCACTAATGAAACAGTCAAATTAAATAAAGAATGAAACAGTCAAATTGCCAAATGACCACTAATGAAACAGTCAAATTAAATAAAGAATGAAACAGTCAAATTGCTAAATGACCACCAATGAAACAGTCAAATTAAATAAAGAATGAAACAGTCAAATTGCCAAATGACCACTAATGAAACAGTCAAATTAAATAAAGAATGAAACAGTCAAATTGCTAAATGACCACTAATGAAACAGTCAAATTAAATAAAGAATGAAACAGTCAAATTGCCAAATGACCACTAATGAAACAGTCAAATTAAATAAAGAATGAAACAGTCAAATTGCTAAATGACCACAGAATAATGGTTTACCAATATGACTTTGAGTGTGCACTTTACTGTTTTGTTATAATGGTTTAATTTGAACATAATGGTGGAAAATAGATAAGGGGAGGTTAATTAAATACTAAGGCAACCTGCATTATTTTGAAATAATATTAGTCTGCTGAAAAAGAACAAGTAAATATTTACCTAGCCGCTGCACTTTTAATAGGCACAGATTGTGGAAGTTACACTTCTGTTTCAACTCAATTTTAAGTTTCAAACAACTATTTACATCAGAAGAGGAAGTGAAAGATGCGTTAAAATTACATTTTTATTCAATTATTGAAGACAATATTAGCGATTTCTAAACGAAAATCTGAAACAGAAATGGATACGGTCACATCTAGGACTCGAGCACGGGAAGGCAAGGGTCCTGGGTTCGAGTCCTAGATGTGACCGTATGCTTTTCTGATTTTTCTGAGTCAGATTTTCGTTTAAAAATCGCTAATATTGTCTTCAATAATTAAATATTACAATTTGGGGTTTTACTCAATAAAGTTATTCCAAAAAATATACATTTTATTCAATCAATGTACAAAATTTCTCTTATAAAACGATCCCCTTTGGATTTTTTTTAATAAGGATTGATGTTTGTGAAAGTTTTATTTCAACATAAATATGCATACATTACTTAATTAACCCAAACAAAGAATCTAATAACAAATTTTGTGCAAAATAAATTAATAATTATTGAAATAAAGTGTAAATTCCAAAATCTGTACCTAAAAGTGTAGCGGTTAGGTAAATAATTACCAAAGAAGTAAGAAATAAGCAAAGTGATCTACAGAAGTTTATTTACCTAGACGATTTTTCAGAACAAAAGATTAATGTATAATGAGCTATCGAAGCATAAATTGGCCCATATTGTACATTTTTAATAAATAGCTGGACAGAAATTGCATAGATGTGGTAGAAACTATAATTTTTTATCAAATTTGACTAACAATGAGTTTATGGCGAAATAAAAAAATAAAAACTACATTTTCACACAGTTAAATGATACATTAGGTACATAATATGTGTGTATTATATAGTTACGTACTGAAACCAGGAAGAGGAAATTAGAATACTTGTAAGAATGTAACCTCTAAATTATAATATAAAACTATATTACGTACAATTTCAAGGTTGCAGAAAAAATATCTAAAATCCCGAATAAGAAAAACGACTTTTTTTCATGATGAATAAACAAAAGTTACGAAACAGAAATATAATAATAAAAAATTCAAACAGACCTATTATAACACCGTCCATATCGAATAGAACATGAGATACTTTCTTGAAATGCAATCTGTTAGAAGTGGAGAACGTCCTCTTTAATAAGAAATGCATTTTGATTTAATTCGATCACGTTTTAAGCAAATACGAAAAAATAATTAGATACGTTATATCCCCCCACTGTCAGACGTTGAACTGACAGCTAATTGACAGTTCAGTCGTGAAGTACGCAAGTTTTTTTTTACATTTTTATCATATGGCATAGAATATGAAGATAGCTGCAGATGTCATAAGAAGGAAAAATATTTTTAGCACTACTAACACTACATGAGACAGAAAAGTGTCAAATAAAAAGATTTACAAATTAAACCAACACTTATTATGACCAGAAAGATAACTACGAAAATATTGCAAAGCAAAGTTAAGGCATTGCTTGTTTAGTATCTATTGTTTTGTTCACAATACTTTTAGTTAATAGATGGCGGTAGTAAAATCGTCTATCACAAGTCCATTTCGTGATGAAGTGAGTTTCTCGCATTGTTGTATATATTTTTGTACTGGCAACACCAGCTACATGTGCATTGTCCGTCTTGCGCACTAGGGCGCCGCTCAAATTTAATTCACTTAGTTTTCGCGTTCCGGCGGGTTGTGTGTGGCTGCGTCGGGCAAACATTGTATTGTTGACGTTTATTATTTCAAAAAGAACACACTAAAATATGGCATTAATTCTCAATAAAACAACAGTGCGCTTCGTAACTCTATCCTAACCTAATTATAGTATTAATTCCGTGTCAGGAAAATCGTATTTTTTTCAAATCGAGAGTGCGCGACGCGAATGCAACCATGTCTATAATCAATGTGTTTTGTCGTAAACTTTGTTGTGTTAGCAATGTGCGTGGTTCGAATGTCTTTAATAAGTTTGTAACATTGTGTTTATTGTCCTGTGTGGTGTTTATGAGTGTTGGGTTTGCGGCAGCGGGAGGTAACCCCGGTGTAGTTTCGTGCACCAATGTGAAAAGCATTTTCGAAGGCAGAGGTGTAAAAACTGCTCTGGACATTCTCGAGGAGCCGACAACCGGTATGTTCCTGTACTGTATTAATATATCGACACCCACGGCTGCTGTAATGCTATCAAACTAATGAACTAACTCTCTTGATAAACTTACTTTTCACCGAAACTGTAATAGTAAATTTACTAAAAACGTTTTTTTTAATGAATTGCCTTGTAGGTACATTTCCGAAGAAAAGTATATTCAACTACATACAAGTATTGAGTAGGTACCTACATAATTGTATTTTGAAAAACCCAATAACTTTTTTGTAGGTATATATATAACTTTTTATGAAGTTTTTTTTTACAAAAAGTGTTGTAATCACAGAATAAAGAAGAACACTAGGTGTGTAAGTAAGTACCTAAAATAAGTAAAGTTTTCGATATAATTATTGATCATAAATATTGTGTTGTGTTCATCTTATACAAGTACTGAATTTATGTACATATTTAAGTAGGTACCTTTCTGAAGAAACAATTATTGAACTCTGCTCTCATGTACAAACGTTTGAAGTATCTAACTAGATCGTTTTTTATTCGTTTTATTTTATTTTAAAGAAAGACAAACATTCCCGGTTTACGAATAACCTGATAGAATTAGAAGTTAATAGAATCATAAGCGGAAGATGTTGCTTGTGCAGTGATGGGGGACTTCCTAGCAAAGGATTGAATTCGCTATGCCTAGGTGGGAAACCCGATGCATTTGTTCACTCGGCTATTAACAGTGTTTGGGAGCCTTTATAAATAATATGTAATTAGTTTCTTTTATGTGTAATTTTTCTATTTTTTTGTACAAAGTTTTTGAATACTTTTCGACTGCCACACAAGGCATTGTACGGTAGTCGAAATTTGTGAATATTATTAAGGCGAAGCTTTGCCAAATTACTATTTTGATTAATCTTTATAAGAAATTGGTGTACATTATGAAAACCAAAAAAATGTTTTAGTAAAATTGAAGGTTTTCCTATCGCTTCGCTTGAGTAGAATACAAATTAAAAAATAAAGCACTCAATAAAAAATATAAATGCAAACTACTACAAAAAATATTTTTTCAATAGAAATGCATGAACGCATAAAGGAAACAACTTTTGAAAAATACAGTTTTATAGCTAAGATTATCTGTGACAGTTTCACTTGATTAACTTTTTTTCTTTCTTATAAAATTATTTACAAAATAAGTAAAAACCAGTTTTTTGCTTGAAATCGAACGTTTCTAGACTCCGTTTGTCAAGCGATTTTAATGCCCATTACCTAAGATATAAGGTGTACCAAGAATATACACATTTTTGGCTTTTAGCTTACTCTTAAATTAAAAATAAGAGTTCGAAAACAACGTAACATTACTTTAATTGGTGAAAAAACTTATTTTAATATACCTATTAGAATCCCAAACTTGGGTATTTTGTTTGGAGAAAAAATACACTACAAGTTGGGTGGATGTATTCACAAAAAACAAAACATGTAAAAGAATTTTGTCCGTCAGAATCTTAATGTATTTTCCGTACGATTATTATTTTTTAAAGGTACTATTTTCGGCATTTTAAATATTTTTATCGTTCCAGAATTTCAAATGCAGAATAAAAATAATCGCTTGCTTTAATAAAACGTTTTATAAAATTTTCAAACCGTTATATTACAAGCAGGTGTTTTATGGCTTGTCTGGATTTGAAAAGATTCTTTTTATAATTTGTTGATTTTCTTAACATAAATTCCAATTTTGAAAATGTGACACCGCAGACGAGCGCAACTTTGGGCGCAGCGCACTGAAGTTATATTGTTGTATTATTAGTTGGTACCATAGACATATGAATAATATTCATGTCTATGGTTGGTACAAAATTCTTTACACTTTTTCCCCCCCGTATCAATTGTTATTATCATTGTGTAGTCGCAAAATTAAAAGAGGTCTAAAAGTTATCTTGACCAGTTATGATTAAAGTTTGTAGTGTAAAGTAAACTACATATTTCGGTAAAATATGTCAAGAATTAGAGAAATGTTATCAATTTACAGTATTTACACTCACACAATGAATATGTATTTTGTAAAAGTTTGTAAAGAATCGAAGCAAGCAGGTCACAGTATGCTGTTACCTACCGTGATGTATCACCGCAGGTAACTGCACAGAATGTTCTAGAAATGAGATCCCTGAGGTAAAACCCTTTTTGATCGTATGAGAAATGTGCATATTCGCAAATAATGCAAGGCCGAAGTAAGCGTAATGAGTAAGATTAAGAAAGGGACGCTCGGATGGTTTGGGCTTGCAGAGCGAATGAGTGTAAGGAGAATATATGACTCGAATGTGAATGGTAGAGGAAGTCGGCGACGCCCGATAAAGATCAAGTTTTGGTAACCAAATACTAGAGTCGGATCATGTTCAAGAGTCGATATGACAGAAGAGAGTATGTTTAAGACGATGTATGAATGTGAATCAAGCAAGGAGTGTGTGCCAAGACCAAGTTGTTTTGCTCTGCCTATCCCTGTCGAAAGCGACATGATGGTTAGTTTGATTTATTTAAATGAATGGACGAATCAAAGTACGTCATGTGTCTCTGAGACCGAGTTGTTTGGCGATCCATCCTCTCTGCCTACCCCGACGGAAAAACTGCGTGATGGTTAGTTAGTTAGTTACAATGGATTGATAGTAACAAAATGAATATACATAGGTATATAAAAAAAACAAAGGGTAGATACTAGATAGTAGAATCGAAACTTGGCTTGAAATGGCTTTAGCCTTGCTTAGGGACCAGATCGAGATAACCAGGTAACTTTTCAACCCTTCTCTTCCCCATCTCCACCTGCCCTCTTCCTTCAGCCCCACACCATACCTCAATCAGGGATGCCATATTCTCACACATTTGCGTATTATTAAAAATACTGATTTCAGTTGTTATTCTGTCTGTCTACGTAACTCTGGTTCAATGAACTCGGATTTGATATGAATTTAAGTGTCATTTTCAAAATTGGAATTCATTATTCTCTCTCTCTCTCTCTCTCTCTCTCCACATACTAGCCGACTTACACAAAAACTAGTCGAAGAAACGACCCGTTCTCATGAAGCCTATGGTATACTATTTGAATAGAAAAGTATTTTCATTTTCATTTTCTAAATTTAAACGGATACTTCAAGAATTCAGACCAGTCATAAAGAAAAGTACCTCCCTATAAATTTGTTAATTTTCGTGAATATATTTTCTTAATCATTCTGCAGTAACTATTATTGTCCTTGTAAGATGTGTACTTTATAAATACTTTCAGCTTCGCAACTCCTAAAATTATGTCGAAATTATTTTCTTATCTTGTTGGTTTTTTTTTATTTATTATTTATTTTTAAATCAAATAACACCCATGTTATTTTAAAATGTTGTAATAATATCTAGACTGTATATTTATCCATACGTTATTCTGTGACATATTATGTCAATCAATCGTTGTTATCGGAAATTGATTGACGGCTGAAATACCTACATTCATAGAATGAAGAAGAAAACTAGAAATGCGATGTGGGCGTGGTTTGTGACCCAAAAGTCTGACCATTCATTGCTTAAATATGAAACACACAACTGTGTTTCATCATTATTATTAATTTTTCATTTCGATCAAATGTAATGGCAAGTGTAAGAGAGAGACAAATCTCTAAAATAAAGTGGGAATCTTAACGACATAAGTGAAGAAGTAGTATCAAAAAATATTTGGCTCGCGGCCCGGCGTAATAGACTGAACTACGATCGAATTTGCCCTAGCAGGCTAAGAAAATTGATCTTTCCGTGGAGGGTATTTTAATTATTTCTGATGAGCTTATTAGTAAAATCTCAGCTGTTTTTAAAGGAATACTCTGGGAAGTTAATAATAATTCATCGTCTAGAAAAATAAAATCTCATGCTTACCGCTAATTTTATAGTCGAAAAATGTTTTATAAAATTTTCTAACCGTTTTACGTAATATATTTTAATGGTAATGTATGTACTGTTTATTTTTATTAATCTTAAATATAATAACTATAATAATATCCTCAGGTATCGGTCTAAAAAAATATGTATTATCGTTACGAATTCGTCGGAATTAATTAAAATATGAGAGCAAACCCCCGTTATTACAGTCTTGTGTCGCCTTAATGGGCTAGAACCAAAAGGTAGGTAGTCAGAGGCGAGATCGGTTTCCATTCAAATCTACATGAAAGGCATTTGTAGCGAGTATTCTGTGCCTACGTTGAACTGAGGATTTACAAATTAGGTCCAATTTTGTACTAAAAACTACCTTATTTATTTTACATTATTTGATATAAAATTTTGGAAGGGGAAATATTTGACCTTATTTTGTAAATAAATTGACGAAAACATAGAAATAAGGGATATGGGTCATAAACCATTATTTAATATACATAACTTAGATCTTTTGAATTGAATTTTATATTTCGTAATACTTTGTAAAATTTTGGTAGCATTTGTGGATGGCCATTGAAAGATGGGATCAGTGGTATACGGTATTTACCATAGATATCCAAATTGATAAAGTAGCCCATAGAGAAAGGGGAACACAACTTATCTATGTACAGATACGACTTTATTTCTTTGATCAATTGAATTTTCTACCAATGCGACGTTCTACGATCACACCGTTCAAGAGTCCCTCTTTTTATTTTTATTTTATTGATACATAATTTAGAGAGTACATTGGTTTTTTGTGATATTTCACCCTCAATGCTAGGGATGACCCTGTGTTATGGCTGGTGAATTTTACAATTTGAGGACATATAATCTATACATTACTATAGAGAATTATAAGAAGATGAAAAATTTGAGAAATTATTAGTAAATAGATCATACTAATTAATTATGTACATACTATACCGCTAAGTTAGAGAATAAGGATATATTATGTTTTGTCTGAAAGGTGATTAAATTGATAGAGTGTAGAATGAATGGGTATTGTAGTTGTAATGTATTCCGTGTATAAGGATCCATTTCGTAATTTGTTTTTTAAATGAATGGGTTTGACTCACGGTTTTTAGGTTTTCAGGGATTTCTTTTGTCTCTTAAGTGTTCGTCTCTATACTATGTAATATTAATTTATTCTTGTTCTTTTCATAATTAACCCTTTTCACGGTTGATTAGCCAAGAAACAATTTGCAAAGGGTTTCTTACGTGTTATTTTTACCCCACCCACTGGCCCGTGTAATAACTCGTTTGCGCCGTTCCAAACCCTTTATAAAACGGAAATAATTATGTACCTACGCAGTTTAAAAATATAAAATTAAATGTTCCTACCCGCGTTCATATTGATTAAGTAGGTACATGCCTTAGCAGTTCAAAAAATATACATTTAACCAGGGGAATATAACTCCGATCGACAAATTGGAACCGAAATAGTGTGACGTCATATGATGGCCTAACTATATCCACCAATGAAAAACTCTGAAAGTCAATGGAATAAACTTTCAGAGTTTTTCATTGGTGTATAATATAGTGAGTAGGCTCCGAGTGAGAATTTTACTGTCTATGTATTGGCATATCTATGTTTTTTTAGGACCAATTTGTTTCATACAAAAAGCCCGAAGATATCGATCTAGTGAATGGTTTATTTATGCATTTAACCCACGTCGTAGCATAGCGAAGTCCTGTATTAATTCGAGCGCTTTACATTTCGTCGGTCTGTAATTTTTTGCGTGTACTCTGTCCGGTCAATCTGTCAAGAAGGTAGCCAGTGTTGGATGCTACCTTTTTACTCCGCCAGAGTTCGCATGAGTGTTACGAGCTGCCAAATCGTGATGAGATCGCGACATAGCGATGTCTACTGTTCACAGAACTACTAATTTAACCTTCAATATCTGGAAAATGGTTACTCTTATTATATTTTACAAAATAATTTCCCTCGTTATAATTTTTAAGGCTTTGTTATATGCTTATTTCGCTTAGGAATCGCCCATCATTACCATGCATTGTTGTGTAGGCCGATTAAACCTTCCTGTCATGTCTATAAGTGCAATTTACTGCATATGATTTGATGCATTTTCAGGTCAGCAATAAATAATGACTTCACGCCACAGCGAACCCGAATGCATTTTGAATAGATCGTTGCATCGTTTTGCAATTTTGCACGCAATTCGGTGCCCTGTATCCAAAATTTGCTACTCGCATTGTCTACACCGGATAAAAAAAAATATAGTGTTTAGAATCTGGTGCATACAATTTTACGCACTATGTGTAAATAACAACCTACAGAACTAAATTTTAGTTCAAACTGATTTCGTCTCAATTTCATCCCATTTTCCAAAACTGTTTTCTTATTGAACAATAGTATTGAAAATTTTATTGTTGGATGAACAATATGGCGTTTTGTCTTATTTTTTAAGTTTCATTGTTTACGCTGGAAATGAAGTTGTGAGCTGAAAAAAATTGCGTTGACAGACATTACACACAGAAAAGCTCTGCAAATTTCATAACACCAGAGGTTGTTGTTCGGGAACAGTTTTCTGTTTTGCAGTTTATATTTATTGTATTTTTTGATATCAGAAATGAGACGCTGTTGAAATAACTCGTCGCTTATCGTGTCTTACATTCTTGGTCGATGTTTCAAACACATTATAATGTTAAATGCCTCGTATATGAGAGAAATAGTATAGTACCTTCAATTTAATTCTTTTAAATTTACAATTAACCCTTTGAATCTAGACAATATAGTATCATGTTAGTTACATAATGAGATTTATTTAGGAACTTTCCGGGATTTTCGAAATCTCGTCTAGACAATGACATAACTCTTGTTTTGAAGGTCAACTGTGCAAAATTTCATCGATTTCGGAATAAAACTGTAGATTTGTATATAAATCAGTCACGCCGCCCGCCCGCTTGTTCTTAAAAAAAAGAAGATATTTCAGTTTGACATTAAATTAGTATTTTTTTTTTTACTTATACCCTATTTGGTAAAATTTTAAACCCAAAGAGAAGCTTGGTGTTCTCTTAAATTGTCTATGTTATAATATAATGTATGATCATAATAGGAAATAAGATAAAAACTAGTTTTACAAGAACGTGTCATTCTACACTATCGTCGACACCAAGTTGAGCGTGTCGATCCGTAATAAGGACAAAATTATCAATTGATCCAGGAAAACATGGCACGATGAAGTGAATTAGTCGGGTTATGTCAGGAGCCAGACTAACAGAAGAGTATGATTAAGAATTAGTGTGACGTTTACAGTGTGATGATTAATTACTTAATATTTTTTACAAAACTATTTATTGTTGAGAGATTTAAACTTTACAATAATTTCGGTACCCACCCCAAATTATTCTTTCTAAGGGGTATGCCCACACCTCTGAAAGGTTAAAGTCTAAGTTTAAACAACCAAAAATAAAATTTAAAAACAGTAAAGTTACTTTCCATTCAATTAGCTATCGCCAGTTCACAAAATTCACATTAAAACGGTTTTAAACTTGGTAGGTATTACCTTTTTACCCTTATCCCCAAATAACCTATCGCCTAACATACAGAAAGTGATTTAACCAACAGATAAAAGGGAGTAATCAATTTACAAGGGAAATAATATTGTGGATATAAGTAGTTGTAAATTTTGACTATGTGGCGCTTTTTTAACTGCTTTAAATTTTTACAGTGGACGCATCTGAACGCATTCCTTTAGTCGGCTTTGGGAACTTATGTAAAGTTTATTTGGGGCACGGGTTTTCAATTGAGAGTGAATTTAATAATTGTTTCGCAGTATTTTTTAATTGATATAACGCCACAAGTAATAAGCAACTAGTTTTGTTAACTAACTCGTAAAAATTTCCGTTTTATTTATTACCTTCATAAAAATCAATAACATTTTATTAATAGGTATCCAAATGTATAGCTTAGTTCTCAGTGAAATATAAAATGTACTTAAATTGCAAATTTAAAGGAATATGTACACGTGTATGTTTATATTTATCATTTTAAGTTTGATGAATACTAGCTAACGTGTACCCGGCGTTGCTGGGGATTTCTCTTAGGAGATAGACAAATACCATCGCAGACTTCTGTATGGCTTTTTATGATATACAATTCCGTAGTACATTATTTTGATCTCATAAGGTTTAGTCAGCGTTGGCAATGTAAGCACCCGAAAATATCTTTTTTACGATTTGATTACAAAACATCTACCTTTCTATAAATATAAAATTCATGTATTATATATATAAACCTTCCGGAATTTTCTAAATGATAGTGAAAACCCTATCAAAATTAGTTGCGTAGTTTTGAAGAACTAAGCGCACAAACAGGCAGACGCGGATAGCGACTTTATTTTATATTATTTAGAGATGTAAATAGATTTGACGAATATTTTTATTTTGTTCGATTGAAACTGAATTAACATAATTACGTTAATATTACCAATAATTTCTATAATAATAATAAAATAGCATTTATATAGCGCAGTTTTGTGTAATTTCACCGTTAGGTACCTACTCACATTCCCCTGCTAGAATAAGCATTTAAGTTTAAGATTTTGAAAAAAAAAAAGTGTCACCAATAATGAAAATATATAACTAACTTACTAACCATCACGCCGTTTCCCCGCAGGGGTAGGCAAGGGGACGGGCCGCATAACTACTTGGTCTTGGCACATACTCCTTGCCTCATTCACATTCATACACATTTCTTCTGTTATTCCGACTCTTGACAGCCGACTCAAGCATCTGGTTCACATAATCGTGTCACGTCCTCCACGATGTCATCTTCTACCATAAAGAAAACTGTTATAACTATTATTATAATATGTATTTACAGAAAACTCACTTTTGGCACTAGTACTGCAAAATTCTATTTATGAATTATCACAATTAAATGTATGATTAAAAACAAGCTTAAACGATACGATTATAAAAGTACAAAAATATATAACCGAATTTGTGGGTTTTATAAGCACCCAGCGAAAAACCGTTAGTTAAAATTTCCCAACTGCAGTCCCTTCGCTTCTGAGAAATTCGCCGCCCGCCCGCGCGCCTATTACCTGCGCGCCCGGCGGCTCCAACGACACCTAAACCTAACGCAACCGGCACATAGGCGACGGGCCCCACTAATAAATATTATTATTTCTCACTGAAAGCTGTGTGAAAGGTACACGGTAGGTACTAGACACTAGGCTATTAAATATATGCCGTATCACTCGGTAGGTAATAAGTTAGGTACCTAACCTCTGCATGTTCCAAGTTCCTAGTTCAAAATTCTAAAAACTATACCTCAATAACCGGTAGGTACTAGACGCTAGGCTGTCAAATATATTCCGTATCACTCAGTAGGTACTAAGTTGGGTACCTAACCTCTCCATGTTCCAAGTTCCTAGTTCAAAATTATAAAAACTATCCCTCGATAACCGGTAGCTACTAGACGCTAGGCTGTCAAATATATTCCGCATCACTCAGTAGGTACTAATTTGGGTACCATTGCATGTACGTTTTTCAAAATCTTATACCTACTAAAACTATATTTGAAAAATGGCTCACCTTACGTTTTGTCGTCTAATAATTGAACTAAACACATTATTTAGACAAATTTATTCTATAGAAACATTACCGTCACCTCCCTTTTTGTCGTTTCATATAAAAAACAAATTAATTAAAAATTCACCGAGTTTCATAATTTTTTCTCAAATTGCGGTCGGAACCTTTGGTTTTATAGAAGTACACATTTTAATTCTTCTGTGGTTATCTTCTATATTTGAATATAAAGCCAAGGAACCGAGTTAGGTACCTACCGTATGTTCCATATCCTATACTATACTAATAACTATTGATATTTACTAATTATTATTAGTCCACGAATGTCATGACCTCAAGAATGATGATTCGTTCATCACTTTTGAAGGGTTTTCCCATTTATATTGGTTTATATTATGTGTCATGAAAACAAAAACAATTAAGTTTAAATAAACCCCATCGAAAAAGCCTAAAAACCTAAGAGTATGGATAGTGGTTAAGATAATAATAGTTAAATGAACAAAATTCAATGGCGTCTTTAGTTACCTTCTAGTCGCCTGCAAAGTTGTCCCGTGTCAACCTGTACTGCATTAGGTACCTACCCCATGTTGCAAGTGCCTACCTCCCGCAGTCAGAACTGCCATAAAAATGAAAAAATAGCAGCGCAGACAATAAATTAATATTATTATTATGAATATTGATTTTTTGTAACTGAAATTCAAAAGAGCCGACAAGGTGGCTCCTACAGTGGCGGTGGATATTTTTCAAACGTTGAAACGTCAAATAAATCATAATTTCGACGACATTATTAGCATTTCGACCATTCTAGTCTGGACAAACTTCAAAGAAACTTAATATAAAGAGCAAACCAAATTTTGTCTAGACAGACTCCAGGTGCACATAACTTTAATTGTAAGCGATTTAATTGTAGACCAAAACTACTCAGATTGCGTAAAACCTGAAAATATTTAAATTTCTCCTATTATCATCATTAAATAGTATAAAATAAAGTCGCTATCCCCGTCTGTCTGTTTGTGCGCTTAGTTCTTCTAAATTACGCAACTAATTTTGATAGGGTTTTCTCTCTCATTTAGAGAATTTCTTCCCCGAAATGTCGATGTTTTGTAATCAAGTCGTAAAAAATATTTTTGTTTGCTTACATTGCTAACGCTGGCTAAAACCCCATGAGATGGTTTATGTCTATCTCCTAAGGGGTATTATATAAATTATCACAATTATAATTCATCACATCTTTAAAAAGTTATAGAAAGTGATGAAACAAAAAAATTATTAACTGGATTAATTAGGTTAGGTTAGGTTAGGTTAAAAAAAAATTCATCGTTTCTAATGACTTTATATCACTTTTAAAAAGTGTGTTGAATAGTCACTGTGTTGAGTTATCATGGAACCCTCCTAAGGATAACCTCCAGTAACGCTGGGTACACGTCTACTAGTAATAATTATAAGCGCGAAACGTTGCTTGTGCAGTGATTGACTTAGCTAGGCAGAGGACGCACATTCGGACCAGCCGGCCATTAACCGGTCAATACAATCAAAAATACTAATTTCGGTTGTGTGTCTGTCTGTAACAATGGTTCAATGAACTCTAGACCTCGGACTTGCTTTGTATATAAATATCGTTTTCAAAATTGGAATTACTACAACCCGCGTTTTTTTAAATGTCTGCGCTAGTGTATATATGATAATAATATAAAAGACCTTGAAATATTAGTATAAAATTGATAACGGTTCGCAATCAGTATAAATAATAGAATCCCAAGCAAAATAAACATATCGTTATATTTTGCTCGTGGCGCCATTATAATCTAGCACAATCAATTATTAAAACAATCATAAA